>JAPZDV010000025.1:13393246-13409903 GCA_029814665.1 Acanthurus lineatus
TGTTTCTTTCACAAAATCCACCAAAATCCAATGAAACAATAGCAATTTTAATTCTTCATTCAAACAGGAAAGAAAGAAAGAAAGAAAGAAAGAAAGAAAGGAAGGAAGGAAGAAAGACAGAAAGAAAGAAAGAAAGAAAGAAAGAAAGAAAGAAAGAAAGAAAGAAAGAAAGAACACTCACCAAAACCACTAACACTAGCACTCCAACTCCTCTTACCAGTGTCCCAGAAGTTGTAAACTTTGATTTGGTCGCATTGAAGCCTTAACTTAATGAGCAAAATATGAGATTTTTCTACATAAAAACATCCATAAAGAAACACCACTACTGTGACTTTTGTATTTTTTTCTGGCATTCAGAACATGGCACTTAAGGAGCTTTTCAGAAAACAATCTCCTTGAACTAAAAGTCAAATGAAGACACAGACGATTAAATCTAGATGCCAAACAAGTGCATGAAATATACTATAAATTGTTTTGTATGGTAATATTGCTTCTTTATGCATGTTGGTTTCTTGTATTTTTTTTGTCTGGGCAACAAAGTATAATAATAAGTTTTACTCTTAAGGCGGATTAACTTTGTTATATAAATAGTAAAGAGTTTGACCGAGTAACAGATCTCATTGAACAAGTCCTCTCATCTTCAGGCAGACAACAATAACATAGCTGTCACTGCTTCTTTCACGTTTTCTTCAAATGCTGTACTACACTAACTATAATAGATTATTTCTAAGGTTGATTCAAATCACACCAGCAGTCTGTGGTTTATCTAAGGGAAAGTCCACAAATAAATGATAAACATTGTTTAAATGCAGCCAGCATCAGGTGAACTAGCTGACAGAAGGAGAGCGATCAGGGTCAGACCTCCAACCATATTCAGTGTGGGCGACAGCCATATGTGTATATCTGTGTTTAGCTGTTGATTTGTTTATGTGTTGGAAAGTGTAGGCGTCAGTGTGACTGCAAATTCTCTGACTCACCGAGCAGACTGAGAAACCACCGAGAAACTCTGAGGTGATTTGTCAATTTTTTTACGTAGGTGTTCGTCTAAGAGTCTCTCCCTCTCTGTCGTCTCCGTCTTCGTCTCCGTCTCCGTCTGTCTCTCTCCGTGCCATCCCTCTCACTCACACACACACGCGTGTCTTTATGTAATCGTAATCGTAATCTGTTGAGAATTAGAGATCGAAAACCCATTTACAGAGGTTACCTACGTAAAGTCAGCCTATTTGTCTGCTGTGAAATCGAAACCTTACCCTCTGCCGCTCTCTCCCACTTCTCCCACTCCGTCCCCCCTCACTCAAACTGTCTCCTCTGCAACCTCTCTCTCAGGAGGTCACAACTCCACAATGGAGGAGCGATAAGAGGAGAGATAAGATGATTGGGAAGAAATGAGGGAATTTGTTAAAGATAGAGGGATGGACAGAGAGGTCGTTAGTGAGGAATAAAGAGGAGACAGAGTGTTAAGGTGAAGCCACATTTGATGAAGGATGAAGAGCAAGGCCACATAAAAGCTTATGTTTAGTTTTCTGGGGGTTTTTTTTGTTGTTCCACACCTAGAAGACCATTTCCACCTTAAAAACAAAGTGTTTTATAAATGCTGTCAGGAACGGGCACATTTCAGAAGTAATGCCTTTGGTCTTAAGGGTCACCTCACAGCCACAGTCACAGATGAAAGTTTAGTAAAGTTGGTTATTGTTCTCACATATAACTCTTTGTGTCACCCCAGTTTACTGCTTCGGGGAGGGGGTTGCCTGGGTTAGATGAGGATATGGTTGTGGGGGTTAAGGGTGGGGGCGGATCTGACCCATCAAACAGTGAAAGAAGTCATATTTTAAAAGTCTTTACATATTTTATGGTGGAACTAAATCAAGGAACAAATAATAAAACAAGTCAGTTCAGTTGTCGTCTCCTATATTACGCTCTGTGTGTGTGTGTGTGTGTGTGTGTGTTGGTACCATTTTTATATCCTAGAATATCCTAGAAGGAACGACCCACACCTCCATCCTAGAAAAATGCTTTATATGAAGAGTGCCTGTAGATAACTTCTGCTGTGGTTTGTTGCAAGCTAGAAATAAAATTGTCTGGTCTTAACCCGACTTTCAGGGGGATTAGCACCTGTTGTCAAAGGGATACTCTCAGGGATAAGACCCACAATGCAATGCATCACATATTATAGATGTAAAAATTACATATAAATGACAACAGGTCAATAATAACAGAAAACAGAGCTCAGTGATTCATATGTAGAACATAATGCATGAATAAACATGAGTTATTTCAGACACAATACGAGATGTAGTTTATGTAAATCAGCCTGTTTGGACTCTCAACACAGTCGACTTCAGTTAATGGTGTTGTATTAATTGCTGTATTAATTTTATCTATAACACCCACTCCTACATCAGCAGAGCAGCAACATTAAGCAGCCAACTGTCTGTTTCTTTTGAGTCTCTGATGGTTCATTTAGTTAGCGAGCATTGATGAGGATGCGAACGGGTGTTGTTATTGACATAAAGCCACGTTCATGGTGTCAAATGATGCACAAATTTAAATAATTCAGGTTTGATTGAGGGACTCCTGATTAAACAACTTAATGTTACCTTAAAAGCCGTGTTTATAAAATTGCAGGAGAAGCACGTCTGTGTTTGCCAACTGAAAGAGAAAGATGAAGAAGAAAATGTCTAAATTTTTCTTTCAGCTTGAACGGAGAAGTGTTTAAGGGAGCCTGTTTGACATAAAAACTGCTTTCAAATATATCTGCATTAGTGTGGTCATGGCTAAAGTGAATAAGAGAGAGAGAGAGGGTTAGGAGAAGATGGTTTGAAAGCCAGTGAGAGTGTGTTTTGAAATTATGAAATTATGTGTTGCAACAAAGGTGTGTGTGGGTGTAATGTGTGTGTAGTGCGGGGTTACTGAGGATTTATGGTGAGAAATAGCACGATGTGAGTGTGAGAAAAGAGAGGAGAACAGGGAATGATAGAAAACAGGATTAGGTAGACAACACCGAAGGGAAGTGGTTTGGGCCTGTAAAGAAGGGTAACTGTGTGAGTGAGAGAAGTGACAGAAAGGGCCAGTGTACCAAAGCAAAAGAAGAGAGTGTGTGGGATAAAAAGAAGGAAAAGAAAAGAGGTATAAATGAGTTAAGGTGGGGAATCAGAATGGATAAGCTGGAGCGAAGGAGGTTGGAGGAGAGACAGAAAGTCAGTGTAACTGTAACAAAGTCTGACACAAAGCTCCGACCTAAGCTAATAGCCTGTCTATTAATATCTCCTGCTAATGACTGCCACTCCCTGTCACAGAGTGGCAGAGAGCGTAATCCTTATTCATCAGTTTTTAACTTTTACTTCCTGGATAATGATCCTAGTAAAGTCTTTAAATATGGAGGAGAACAGAGCGACCTGCTGTGTGATATCATCTGAATATGACGTGCTATCTGCAGTAGCTTGGGACCAGTGAGAGCAGGACGGGGCTGGACAGGTCGCTGGTTTGAGTCTCCAGATTGACAGAAAACATGTAGGAAGGAAGTCACATAGTTTTTATATGGAGATGTTTAAAAAATGACATTTGTTTTTATGTATTTTGTTGATTTGTTAATAATCATTATTTCAAATATTTTAAGCTATGATGAAACCCAGAAAGATCTGTCATTTATTTAAGCTAACAGTGTGATTTATTGTTTCCTGTCGCTAGCTTCCAATGTAACATCAGTCAAAAGGTGAGAAAGGAATTTGACAAAAGTCACTAAATGTAAAGTGAATATAACTTTCAAACATTCCTGCCTGTGTTGGTTTTCATCTGCAACAGCGGCTGTTTAGCAATGAAATCAAATCCCATGATCCCACGGTACTTCACTTCACGACACCACCATGCTATGCCCTTTGTTTAGATTGTTATTATTTCCCCCAACAGCAGTAAATACATATTGAATGTTTAAGTAATAAAACCATCTATTTATTAAACTACACAGCGCAGCAGTTCGTAACACTTTGAGGGACAATTTTAAAAACTCTGGAAAGTCATCAAGGTGATGATCGTTTTATTTTTCATCTGGATAATTAGCAAATGGAGAATATTATTTCTTCCTTCACATTGAAAAGTGCAAAGGGTGAGTGCTTAAGGAAAACTGATCTGGCAACACATCTGTTTAGATGTTGTTGCATTGCAAAGCTGAGTGGTTCAACTTATGCCAGATGTGTTTTATATTTGTCGCTGCTTTCATACTCTTGGATTGTGAAACGAGTGATGGGTGTCAGTTTTTATCACACACTGGAAATGCCGGTCTAACCACACCTTTATTAGCTATTTTCACTCTTAAGAGTTTTTCCTGAAACCTTCAAACTTTCCATTTCTTTCAGTTTAATTAATAAATGCACATAACAAAAGACATTTTTAAATACTTCTTGCTTTACTTCTCAGTCTCATTAATTCCTATTCAATACAAACAGAACAGAAAACCCTGTAGACATTTAATTCAGTCAGTGTGAATGAGAAGCCGATAATTATTTCTTATTGTGTTACATCAGCACACTGACAGGCTACACATCTTTGCAAAAAAAAAGAACAGGTTGCTCCTTCATGAAAACTTACAGATCAAGAGTAAAACACAACTGCAAGAACTGAGAATCAGAACCCAAAGTTTGTTTTTCATTATTTGGCTTATTCCCACTGCTTCCTCTTTTAAAAAACACGGTGGACCTCAATTGATTTTCGGGTCACAGGCTGGGGGAAGGAAAACAGAAAAGGCGAGGGTGAATAAATTGTGAATTAAGAAAAAACAAACTCTTTTTTTTCTGTAGATGTGTTTCAGTTTGCCTTTTGGAAAACCGCGACCCCAAACAACAGACAACTCAAATCTGTAGACAAACCAAAGCAAGACGCTTCCGGCAGTTAATTAAATATAGATTTTACAGCTTAAAAACAGGCATCTATATACTGTAATATTTACTGAGTGTTTGTGTCAGAATAATAAAGTGATTACAATGAAAGCAAGATGGGATATGTTTGGTATCAGGCAGATGCTTTTGTCATTTTTCTCCACAAACATCTTAAGTTCCAAACCAATCGGAAACAATCTTTGGCTCAATGTGTTGCTCAAAAACTTTAAATGTTAAAAGAAACGATCTGTTAGTAAAACCTGAGCTCCAACAAAATACTGGTATGTTATAAAAGAGCTTTGGAAATAAAGAAAAAAAAATTAAAGTTAGTTACAGACTGAAAAGAATGAGCAGAACTTTGCAGAAAAGGTGAAATTTTTCTTTATGTGAGATGATCCAATAGAGGCTGCAGATCTGTGTTTGTCTTAACAAATGTATTTGTATCTTGCCACGAGTGAGTAGGCCTGCTTGGATAACTCTCACTGAAAAGGGAAAAACTCGAAAAATGAGGACTCAATTGGATTTTGCACAGTACATTAAACAGTACAACAAATGGATGCTTTTATTCTGAACATTAGTGCACAGAATCTTTGATTGCAAAATGTGAAATTGCACATTAAAAAAAAAAAATCAGTAAAAGGGACAATGTTAATAAACAGTAACCAATTAGTGTATGCACAGCCTTTCTTTCCTCTTTTCCCTCCTTTTATCCGCCTTCCCATCATTATGCAGACGCTGCTGCTTGTCATTCTGATTCCCAGTTTTTGCTTTCTCATGTCCTTTCCTTGCATCCTTTCCTTTCTCTTTAGCATGTCCTGCTTACAAGGCCAGAAAGACGTGAAGCTACACAGTGAGGGCGGACATGTTAATGCAACACATACATGTTAAGTGGGATGCATTTGCTCAGCCAAGCAACATTTTACACAAAACACATTCCAATTAAAGACTTCCATGAAGGATGCAGTTGTGAATTCTCTCATCAGGCTTCTCTGGAAAGCTTCACCCTCTGAGAATCAGTTGGAAATGTCCCTAAAAATGGGGGTCCTTGATCAATTTGCAGCGCACAAACTGGATGTCGGAGTATGGAGATGAAAAAAAACGAATCTCTCGTTCCTCTCTCTCTCTCCTCTCTCTCCACTCTCTCAGTCCAGACTGCCTGCCTGTCTCCCTCCATTTCTTCAGCTTTTCTCTCCCTGAAACATCTCCCTGTTGGTCTGACCCTTGACACTCATGCACATACACACACTATTACACACAGAAACCGGGTATGCAAAAGCTAGAACACACACACTCTAATGTTTCTCTGGCTTTCTTGCTGCCCCACTTTGCTCCTTGCACAGCGGTTATGTAAAGACAGGACTTGTGTGTGTTCTCACTGCCAGCACTCACAAACACACACACACACACACACACACATACATTCAAAATACTATAAATACAGTAACATTGTCACGTCATTGTTAGATGGTGCGTTAACCCCTTTGAAATGGAGGAATGAGGGAGAAATGACATCATGTAGGTGCAGTTGCTCAAGAAGACATGATGACATGACATCACTGGTCCTTCTCTGCCACAATGACCTCACAGAGAGGAAGTGAGGAAGAGGAGAGGAAAGTAAACAAGTTGAGGAAGAGAGAGACGAGAAACAAGGGGGTAATAATGGGAAGGAAGAGGCTTGAAGGCTGACACTGCACATTGGTACTCAGCGGCACCTCCAGAGTGTTGTGTGTTTCTCACACCTCTGAAGTGTCTTGTCTTATTTAGTCGTTCATAACACAAAACTGATGGGAGTGTGTGTGTGTGTGTGTGTGTGTGTGTGTGTGTAAGAGACATGTGCCTGGACTGACTGCAGCTGCCGTCACTGGCATGTAGACAACCTTTAGAGTCATCAGGGTGTTGTCTCACACACATACACACACACATGCACGCACACACACGCCTGCTACAGACAAATTGACAGCAGTCTGTTCCTTGTTACAGCTAGCATGACTTATGCACACACACACACGCACACACTCACACACAAACAGAGCATTAGCCAAGCTTGAAGGAACGTTGCTGCTGGAAACATCGGTACAGTCAGCCTCACCCTCCCCTTCACTTTCCCCCTGACCTCTCTGGCCTCTCTCTCTGTCTCTTTCTCTCCTCTTGACCACCCTCGTTTCCACCATCCATCTCTCGCTCCTTTTGTTTGTGTCACACATCACTCACTCCTCCTCCTTTTTTTCAACAATTTTTATCCCCTGCATCTATTTTTCCTCCTGCAAATGCAAAAATTTTTTAGCTTTGGGTTTTCTTTTTTGGTGTCAACACACAAACAGATACAAGAGCAGTGACACAGAGGCTCATGCGAACAAAGACACACAACATAAACAAGGATTTTAATTTGTGTTTATGCAAAGCCAGCATTTGCTATTCAAACCAGCCGACCACAACCAATTACAACCAATCCAATTACCTTCTACATGCAACACTTGATATCAAGAAAAGGTCTACTTAGACTTTCAGTGAACAATACTACGATTTAAACAAGCACATGCGGATGAATGTGTGTGCATGTGCATGTGCATGTGTGTGTGTATGTGTGTTAACTGACCTGCAGGTTATTCCCTGGTTGGCTCATCGTCATGTTTGATTGGCTGCCTGCCGGTTTCATCACATTGCACCAGAGACAGAAACAGACCTCATGGCCTCTCACCCACAGGTCTCTCTCTCTCCCTTTCTCTCTACTGCTCTCTCTCTCTCTCTCTCTCTCTCTCTCCCTCTCTCTCTCTCCTTCTCTCTCTCTCTCTCTCTCTCTCTCTCAGTGTTGGCTGACTTTGGTTTTGTCTGGCAGGCCGAGCTGTGGGGAAGCACTTTGATTGAAGAGACAGAACAAAAGCTCACACTGCCATCTTTGAAGCAGCTGTCCTGTGCATGACAGTTTCTCTCCTTCTCTCTGCATACACATGCCAGACATGGATACACTAACGGACACACAAGTACAAACACACACATTCTTGTAGGCACACACATATGAAGACAAACTCAGCCTGCAGGGACAGCTGTGACACCTGCAAAGTGTGTATATAACCTGTCTGCTACTCACATGTATGAGCAAACAAACATCCCTCTCCATTCCTGCCCAACATGCACACTCATACATGCATCCACACACACATAAACGCACACACACACACCATCTGGTCACCGTCTCTTTGTAAACAGCTAATGTTGTGTGTGCTAAAGCTTTACAATAGCCTTTTCCAGCACAAGACCAAGAGCCCATGGTGATCAGATGTCTTATTTTGTCCACTTAAATCCAATTTTTTGGCATTTTTGCTCAAAATTTACTCAAGAATTTATTCCAGGCCAAAGGGTTGAATGGTAAACAATCAGTACAGCCCTGAAACAAAGGGCTGATATGTACCACACTGTCAGTACACAAGGTAATGATGTGTTGTCATTTAAATAACCTCAGAAAATTCCTTAACTCAAACTGTTATGTAACCTTAGAGACCAGAAAAAGGTAAATGAATCTAATATCACAATATTCATATCACATTGCTTTGTTGCCCAGCCACATGCACCCTTGCCCCCCCCCCCAAAAAAAATTATTGACCTTCATCATCTCCTCATCTGTGTCTGATTTACTTTGCTGTTCCTCTGACAAAGGAAAAAGAAAAAGAAAGATGATTGGTCGAGCATGTTGAAGCAGAAATGTGAAAAAGACTGCTTGACAGGAAGAAGTAGAGGAGAATAGATGGAGTTGGCAGGGGGAGAAGCAGTGGCCGCCATGAGAGAAGCTAAATGGAGGTGTGTTGAAGCATTAAAAGTGAGTTAACTCTGCCTCGGAGAGACAAACTAAGTTCAGGGTTCAGACACACGAGCAAATACTGGCTGCCTGCCGCTGCTGTAGCTCCGTGGTAATGATAAACATTACAGCAAAGTAATGTATGGACGAGTCGGCTCCCGCGGCCTCTGATGTTGCTTTATCTTCTCTCTGAGCAGCCGACACCAGAGTGCTCACAACCTCCACCGCCTCGGCCAGGAATGTGTGTGCTAAGCAAATCACCGGCCGCATGGACCGACAATAAAGCTCGGGTTTGAATTTCAATCAGCCCGTGACCAGGAGGAGGGATGGAAAGATGGAGGCAGGCAGGCAGAAGGAGCGTGCTGATGAGAGGAGGAGAGATAGAAGGATGGAGGGAAGGAGGGGACAGATGAAGGGGTCAGCCCAGCGAGATAAGGGAGGGCAGGGAATGAGAAACGGAGTATGAAAGTGAAAGCAGATGGAGATATTTTACATAGAGGCAGATAGATGGATGACAGGGGGTGCGACGAGGGGACAGGGCGGAGAGATAATTACCAAGATAGAGAGGGAGGCAAACGACAGGAGAGAAAGAAGGAAAGGGATTACAACTTTACAGCAAGGTGGATAGATTGGCAGTGGCAGACAGAGAGAGAGAGAGAGAGGGAGGACAGAGAGGTGCAGGAGACGAGAGGAACAGGTGATGACAAACAGAGACTGAAAACGCAGAAAAAGAAAGTGTGTTTAAAGGCAAGTAAGGACAGTAAGCGAGGGAGAAAGTCCTTGCCAGAGGGGACGAAAGCGTCAAAAAGCAAACACAGTTGATTCATTTCTCTCATGTGTTTTCTGTAATGTCAGCTGTGCCCGTTTGTGTGTGTGTGTGTGTTCTCTGTACACTTGCACACATCCGTGCAGGCAAACACGCACACGCACACCTACTCTTACGGCATCAATACCTTAGCCAGCTGCACACATACACACCGCCATTCATAAAGGCACAACAGCAGCCTCCCAAGACATAACAGCATCTTTTCATATTCCTGAAATTGGCTGAATCAAAGTGCTGTTAACAAGGCAGGGAGTCGGTCTGTCAGAAGAGCTCCACAGCAGCTGAGGTGAGCAGGTGGCACATCTGGTTTCAAAAGAGATATTTTTAAATCTCTAACCAGAAGGCAGCGACGCACCAATGACAGCCCCTGAGTATCCTGTACACTGAGAGTATTCTGGAGCAAACTGAAGGCGTATTGCAAATCCCTGAGGAGGAGGATGGTGAATAGATTTATATGGTGGGAGAAGGAATTCTGAGTGTCCAGATTTCTTTTTATTTTGTGCATAGGAATGCTAGATGACTGGAAGTTAAATCATATTGCTCACAGTACCATGATACACTTTTTGTTGGATTATCAACAGAAAAGATGAGCAACTAAGTTAGAGGATAAGAACCAAAACTACAACTCAGACTATTTGCCTTCAACTGGCTCCTTCTCCATAGCAACAGTAGTTTAGGCTGCTGTAGCTTTGAGAACCTTAAAATATTGAGTTTGCCAAGTTAATGGGAAAAAAAATGAGTTCACAGAAATAAAATTCACTTATGTAAAACTGTTGGCCGTGATTACATCAGCTTACAGCCGCTGTTGTTAAATTATCCGTTTATTGACCATGGCAAAAAAATACTTCCACAACCTCAAACTCGGTTCCTCTATTCATAAAGAAGTGAATTATTACACCTGGCGGTTGAGCTTGGCAACAAAGATTGAATTTCCCAAACTTCTGCCCTCTACTGTGAAGGTGAATACAAGGCCAGTGTGGAAAAATCCTGCTGATACACACAAACAATTTGTCCAGCTCTTTCACTCGCCCCTTCCTGGTCGTTTTTCACCAACGGAAATGGGCTTTTTTAGGCCGCAGTGTGAACTAACAAGAGAGCAGTGCCCATTAGCAGATTGATGCTGGCTTTACCTGTGCTGACAAGTTTTACAGGGGGAGTGGGATGGAGGGGTGAGGAAGGGCTGAAGAAGTAAAGAGATGAGATAAAGATGAAGCCCGTCTTGTAGCTGTCCTGTTTGCGTATGCTGCTGTCTCTGTCTGCATGGATGATAGAATATGACGCTGACTTAGTGTCAGGCTCCTTGCTGACACATACTGTATTTAGGAAGAGATTAGAGAGATGTGAGAGAAGGGTGGGGAAGGCGGAGGAAGAAAGAGAGAGAGAGAGAGAGAGAGATGCTAGAGGAAATGCGATGAGGAAGGACAGATAGATTTAGATACACACCCTGTGGTACTCTGTGTCATTTAAGCAAAACGAATGAATGAGAATTCACTTCTTCCTCATTCTTCCTCATCTCCACCTTCTTCTTCTTCATTTTTTAAGTCCCTTTTTCAACCATCCCTCCATCCATCCCTCCTTTGTTCCACTGCTCTCTGAACAGTTTCCTTTACTTTGTTCTCTATCTTGTGTTTGCTGTTTGCTGTCTGCAAAACCAACTGGCCATGAGTTGGGCTTTTTTCTGATTTACTGTCACTGTGACTTTGTCTCTCTCTCTCTCCTTCTCTATCTATCTTTCTGTCTGTCTCTCACCCTTTCCCTCTCTCCATGTGGGTCTCATATTAAATTTTAATTCCCTGCAGTGGAGGGCCAGAGAGCCTGATAGTGACAGAGCCTGACAGAGGCCTGGTAAAGAAAATATAGACAGGATGACAGCTTAGAGGGGTGGCACGTGTGAGAGTGTGTGTGTGTGTGTGAGTGGGTGTTTGTGAGTGAGATAGGGAGGAAGAAGGGCATATGTTCAGGTTTCCCTATGTGTGGACTGATTTTCACCGTTATTTTGCAACAGCTGTTTGTAATGCATTTCGATTAAAGCCAGAAATTTAAAGCGCGCAAATGTACACAAACGTTACGTCTCCTCCCTTCCTTAAAAGTGCATTTGCGTGTGTGTGTCTGTTCGAAGTGCGCGTACGCCTTTGCGTGTTATTGCGTGTGCACTGTCAGCAGAAAGTTGGCACTGAAGCTGATAAACCATTATGCACAACATGGGAGTGCACGTTTATGTGCCATTTTGTGTATTTCGGTGTGTGCGAGCCCGCCTGTGTGTGTTAGCTTTAATGATCTTTTTTGATGGTCTGGTGTAGCGGATATTGAGATTGATGGTCCATATGCTCTTTATGGTCCATGCATATTTCATATTCCAGCAGCAAAGCAGAACAGAGCAGGCATTGCTTATATGGCCAGGATGTTGCACTGGGACGTGGGCTGACTTTATGAGAGCTCATATCCCCTCTGCTTTGTCCCCTTTGAATAAATGCCCGAGTACGTGCAATGCAAAACATTTCATAACCCTTCCAGAAAGACACCTACATATCCATAAACCTTAATGTTGCACATGGAATGTCAGATCTTAAGTAGACCCATGTGGCCACCTGTTGTGTGTGTGTGTGTGTGTGTGAGTCACTGCTGTTGTCACTGATGCATGTTTGCATGTCACTCAGGACAGTAGTTGAGTTAAAGTAATAACCTGCAGTAAATTTATATGAATAAATGCTAACTTCGCTTCTTTCCATTCCCATTTATGAAACACAATAGTGATTCAGCTGAGAGCTTTTTCATTTCCTGTTCTTTCTTGAGAAATACCCCTAAGGCTCACAGAAAGTGATGTCTTTTATGCTTCCGGCAGCAGCAGCAGCAGTTTGTTTTGGAATAAACAAATAAAGAGCTCAATAGACAGAATGAAAGAAAAGAGCGAAACCTACAGGAACTGAAACCTCATCAAAAGAATCTGCAGTGGAAAAGCCGTCACAATGTTTCATATTTCGCTGAAATATTTCACTGTCGAGATTTATTTATTCATTGTTTTTTTTTTTTCAGATAGGGGGGGTGCAGGGCGAAACCACCTATAGTAAACAATGATCAGTTAATGTGGAGGATGTTGCCAAAATCATAAAAGATAAAGACGGTCTATGTGGATTACCAGCTAAATTAAAGTAGTAAGTCACAGGAGCTGCAGTGTGAGCACAGACACATGCGGCACACCCACACACAAACACAGATGGAGAAAAATGTTCTTTTTTGGCTTGTTGGAAAGGCTTTGTTGAGTGAATGATCAGAGATAATTGGTATTTTTGTTGCTTATTTGAAATCTATATTTTAATTACTTTTGAGAAATTCTGTAATTGGTATCGGACTGGGCTCAAAAATTAAACGCAATTAGTAACAGGATACTTAAGAAGGGAGCAGTTTCGTACTTTCAAAGTGCTCTGCGCAAAGTACTTTCCCTCTCGTCTGTGTACGTTAATGTTCAGCTTCATAAAGCTTTAACGTTTGCATGAATTTTTCACTGAGGTTGAAACATTTTTTGACTCATGTCAGCGCATCTTCACGTCAATTTGTGAAGCCTGTGCTTAATCGTGTCTTCACTGACTTTGTATGTAAATGCGGCGCCTCTAAAATTCTGTCTGAACGTACAGTCGTCATTAGCTTCAGCCCCCCCTTAGAAAGCGTGCAGACGACCCCCACCCTGAAAGATCAGAGCTCACGAGCACCAGCAAAGCTGAGCTCGAGACCCTACATTTTCTGGTGGACCTGATTTCTTTGAGGCTGATCAAGCTCCTTTGTACTCCATTTAACACAACCCTCCCTTCTTCAGCTCTGGTGGAGAGACTGTTCTCATTTGAATAATATTCTTTTAAAAACGGAAGCCGATTACAGACTGAAAAAAATTTAAAAATTGTTTTTAAAGGCAACTCCATAGGCTACTAATAAAAGAGGCTGAATCTCAACTTCAATGTCTGTTTGAAACAAACAGAGAACAAATTTCTGCACAATATGTAAAACCCACTGTTGCCACTGAATTATTATTATTTTCTCAGACACAGAAGTAATCTTTTTCTTGTTTTACTCAATTTATGGTTCAAACTCTAACCAGAGTCTTATTTACTTGATAAAAAATCTGAATGTTCTTCAATTTTGTACAAATTGACAATGCCCAATGTTACAATGTTATTTTCCAGTGCTTTAAAAATACATAATACATTTATTTTATTATGATACATTTCCTGGAAACAAAATTCTGTATTTTATTGACATTTATTTGAGGGCAGATTAAGTTTGTTCAGGCTCAAGGCTGCTCAGAATGTGGACATCAAGTTTATGTATTTGTGAGTGTCTTGTGTGTTACTCACAAACACATATAAACCACAACAAATCGAGAGGTGCACTCTTTTCTAGGTGCTGAGGAGTAACATTACCTTTCCTTTTAAATAGTATTTGGATTGTTAAACTCTAGTTTCTGATATTTTCTTTACGGCTCGCTCTCAGATGCTTTTGGAAAAGCCCCCACACAAGCAAACGCGGAGTTCACACAAATGCACGTGTTGCTTACTTTCATCCGATGATTGACAGGTCGCCACCACATGGAGAGGCATATTGATTTCAAGAAAGACGGGGGGTGGTTGGGGTGGGGTGGGCGGGAACGACAGACTGACAGGCCAGTAGAGGAAGACAGAGAAGGAGGGAGAGGTGTCGTCGGAGGAGGAGTGAGAGGACGTCAAAAAGATTGAACCTGAAATGAAAAATTGAACGAGAGACGGATGGAAGGACACTGATAAGGATGGAGAGACAGAGGAGGAGAGTAGGGCAGAGCGAGTGATAGTGTGATGGGGGGGAGGAGAAAGAGAGGGGAGGGAAACGGGAGAGGGATGTTCCACTGATAGACTGTCGAGTCTGACAGAGTCTGCTCATGTTCAGTAGAGAGAGTCAGCCACATCATGAAATACTGACACCCCCGTACACACACACACACACACACACACACGCACACACACGCAGTCTTGTAAAATCAACAGGATTTAAAGCTCGATGTGTGTAATCGTATGCTAACAGCTTTTTCTTAAACTACACCTCAATTTGCTTACATTTAAATTGCCATGTGAGGAACCAGCATGTTGTCTTCTGTCCTCCGGCTAAATATGTGTCCTCGCAAAGTTATTCCAATTTCATCTTTGTCCTGCTCCACTTTTTTTCATGTCGTATGTTTATATCGACTCACACAGGCTTTGTAAAGTTGCACGTTTCTGGCAGGTAATTTACTGGAGGGAGAGGGAGATATAATGCAGCCGGCTGGACTCCATGAGGCTCGGTAACAAATCTCGAGCCAGGTTAGGAGTTATAATTGAAGATATCGGAGCAAAGCTTTATACAGCTACACACACATACACCAGATACACACACACACACACACACACACAGAGCTATTGAGCGGTTCACTGCACAAAGTCAAAGTTTCTGTTTTACTGTGAGGATGTATCACCACAAGTTACTTGGGAGCCAGTTGTGCGCAGAGTTAAAATGTGGCATTGATAGATTTTTGGCTCATTCATCACCCGGTAAAATCTTTCTGTTTCTCTTATCCATTTTGGCCTGCACGCTGTGGAAGGTCTGTGTGCCGAAACATCTGTGCCGTGCGTGTCTTTTATGCTCTGCTTTGATAAAGAATAAAAATAGAAAACTCTTGAGATGAAATAGGCCTGAACATTTTTTTTTTCAAGTTAGTGCAGGAGTTCGTCTCTCTCTCCTTTCGTTGTTTTACTCCATTGATTCCTTGCAGCAAAATTATTTTCCTAAATGGGTAATTGAGCACTTATCGCTTAGATTAGCATTGTGTCTCTATCTGCATGCCTTAATTTCAGGCCTTTATGACCGAGTATATGTGAATACATTTAATTAATTCTCCATGTCGCAGCGCATTAAAAGAACACCCATAACGCTTGAAATATTAAAGCTCAATGTCATCCTCTATCTGACAGGAATACCCAGGACATTTAAACACTTAAAGACTCAATGCTGGGGCCTTTTTGTGCTCCCTGTTCTACTATTTGTCTTCATGAGTGCATGTGAGAGGAACAGAGCTCCTATTTGCCCCCAGAACCCATGTGCTTGTTCTGTTTGTGGCCTTGTTGCGTTGTGTTTTGTCTTTTTCCAAGCAAATAAAAAGGTTTCAGAGATAAATGTTAAGTAGTTACAAAACATCATTAATTTAGTTTTAATTTTACCACACTGTTTCTTATACTGTAACTGAAGTATCAGGTATAAAATAAAGAGATTTTACTTCTCTGTATAGGAAGCACAGAATATTGTTGCCATATTGAGTGTGTTTTAGAGTATATTTCAGCATGTATGTGCTCTTTTTAGGGTATAGTTGCAGTGTATATTTGGTGTTTCATCACATACAGTTCACAGTGTGGTGGTCGCAGTCACGCTGGAAGTGTTATTCTTAAGATCACACCTGCAGTGCTTCAAAAAAAACTGAAGTTGCATTGTTTAAAGTGTGCTTTTTTAATGTGTAGAGGTATTAAAAACAGATTAACAGTATAATTATAAAACATATTGGACACAACTTTTAACAGTAAGTGCAATTTACGTGGTTACAGCTTTTGTACCCTCTGGATATACAAGAGAAACACTAAGGTACATGAAGTGAAGTGCAGAAAATACACATAAGAACACTTTTCTGCTTGTTTGGTTTATGTACTTGAGTGTACGGGGTTGGAGAGTAGTGATGGGGATTATGAGGCCACTCTGTGCACTTATACGCTCGTGTGTTTACCTATTGTTTCTGTTTATTGTTCACTCTTGGGAAATAAAATAAAGAAAAAGATTTAATAAAACATTTACTTCTCCCCCTTAAAGGACACACATGATGTCACATGTGGCTGGTCGCACAGTACATGACCAATCCAAATGTTGCCCGTAGCCCTTAGTAACACACTCCTGCCCCCCCCCCCCGCTCTCTGCTTTTAGCACTAATTCTTAGCTCATTTTGCAGCCAAAGCGACATGTAGCAGAACCCCCCCCCCCACAAAACCTGAAAACGGTGTGAAACAGAATTGCCACAGTAATAGCTGATGATTTGTGATAATGTGAAATGGTAATAAGTGGTACTTAATTAGCCATTAGAGAGATGGAGGAGAGATGGTGGATAAAGAGGGGCTAGATGGGTTTTTG
>JAPZDV010000025.1:13410003-13426732 GCA_029814665.1 Acanthurus lineatus
TAGATGGGCTTTTGCACAAAGCAACGAACCCCTGTAGCCCCCTTTTTTTTTCTTTTTTTTTTTTTTTTTTTATAAAATAGCAAAATAGATGGGGCTTATTATTTAGTAATGGAGACTAATGTTGAAAGCCAGCTGTGGTTTTGTCTTGGAAGCCCATTAGGCTGGAGCTCAGTTGGCACTCCGCTCTGTCTTGCTTTTCTCTCTGGCTTCGCCTCCTCGCTCTCACAATGGCCAAAAAATCCTGTCCGTGTTTAACTTGTCTGTGATATCAGACATGGGTCAAATAACGGTTGCAAATGATTCCGCGCCTTTTGTTTTACCCCATTTAAAGTGCTTTATGGGAGATTTGACCACCACACACTCAAGCACAAACATTTGGCACAGATTAGATGCAAAGTGAGTTTTAAGTAGTTTCCTTTGATGTATTTGGTATCTTTTATATGGAAGACCCCACCCACCTCGCAGTTCAAAGAGGTTAAAACAAGAGCAAGCAGATAAAGTAATGTTAAAAAAAAAAATCTGACCCAGGTCTTGATAAATGGCCCTACTTCTTATTCCACATTGTCCTTCTGCCGGGAAAGTGTTGTTTCTTGTCTCGGATCTCTTATTAAATGTGGCTCAGAAGGGGGATCTGAGTAATGTTGTTGTTGTTGTTGTTGTTGTGTGGAACGACTTATCCCAGAGCTGGAGCTCGTTTTCCCTGCAGCCCTGACATTCAAACCTCAAGACCCTGACCCAAACACATCAGTCAGCGGGACATCGGTGCCATGTGACTCAGCCAGGAAGTGGGCTGAGGCAGAAGGGAGAATGATTGTTATGCAGCAGATTGATCAGGTTTCACAGGACACGGCCAAACTATCAATCTGTAAGACTGCACACACAAGGCGAGTGTGTGTGTGTGTGTGTGTGTGTGTGTGTGGTTTTTTTGCACGGGCAGGGTCAGGACTTGTGTTGTGTGTTTGGGGCGGCGAATGCAAGAATCAATAGCTGGGTCAGAGGGTAATGTCTCACTGAGTGCTGAGTCTATACACAGCCATCAGACAGGATCACTATCAATCATGGGAGAGCTTAGGGAACATGCACTCTCTTTCTCTTCCATCTCTTTGCCTCTGCCTGCCCAGTGTCTGATGGGATCACTATTGCTCATGTAAGGGCTTTGGGAACAGAGGCAGGAGAAGATGTAGGGAAACAGAAGGATAGAGCGGTCCAGGAAGGATTGATGGGAGCAAATTGATAGAATAAGAAGGAGAGATTGGCTGGTATTGGCAGATACTAGGTGAATGACACTTGGTGGGTTTGAGAGATAGAAGGAGCCTTAAAGTGAAAAAAAAAAAACCCTTTGGAGCGTAAAATAGGCTGGATGGGAAGGTTGTGAAACGGACGATAAATTAAAGTTGAAAACAAAATCAATAAACACGCAAATTAAGGGAAAAGACCACAAGCACTGTTCTTATTCACAGGTTAAACAACATTTTTCTTAATCGAAGTATTCTGTCTCCCCTCCTTCATGTTCCCGTCTTTCATCCGCCCACGTCTCTGATCTGATCTCCTCTCGCTTTTTTTTTTCTTTGTCTTCTTATTCAGCATGTGCTTCGGCCCTCAGCTTCTGCCATCTGTTGTTTCATGCAGTTGTTCATTTTAATTTCCTCACATCCATCCATCTGTGTCATGTGTGTTCGGACAAAAAAAAAAAAAAAGACACACAAAATGAAACATATAAGATTGATTGCAAAAACAAAAACAGACCCGTGCATGTACAGAAACATACTCGCCTTAGACACGACGGGTTAGTGGCTTTGTGTGAAAGCCAGACAGCTCAGTTCAAAGGGCTAATAATGCCTGCCATTAGGTTTCATGCGGCTGGAACTCTCGCTCACACCACATAGTCAATATCCACAGGCAGAAAGAGGAAGGGGGGGGGGCGAGGATGATGGATAGAGGACGGACAGGAGGAGAGGGAAGAGAAAGAGTAACTAAGAGCCTGAGAGAAGTTAGACAAGAGCAGAAAAACGAAAGAAACGAGGGAGAAGATGTGAGAAAAAAGGGCAGAAATAGAGAAAGATTCAGAGAAAGCTGCTCATGTTATGGGATCATGTCAGTGCTGCATGTGGGGCCGCTTGGCAAGAAAGCCTGTTAGCTGTAATACTTTGATCAATTACCAATGATGAACCATCGCTCTGCAGGGCAGGACTGTGTGTGTGTGTGTGTGTGTGTGTGTGTGTGTGTAGTGGCCTTGAGAAAAGGCAGCATATTCCAGTCTGTTGGACACACTCTAGACAGATATTGATTTCAATGGGGAGAATTTAGAACCTACTCAACCACTACAATGTATAACACACACACACTCACACTCACACACACCTGCAGGCATAGACACACACATGCATGTTCCTCTAATGGTTAAGGGAGATGGAGGGATGGAGAGGAAAATAAAAAGAGAAAAATAAAAGACAAAAAAGAAAGATGGCTGTCACATGTCAGTATCTTCAGTGTCAACCAATATGGGATCATTGTTGATCTATGAGGGGCTCGTATGCACACATTCTGTTTTTTGAGACTCTTCTCTGCATGCTTTCTCTCTAGGAAATGCCAAACTTAGACAGAAAGAGAAAAGAAAGAACAGATGGAGGTTAGAAGACAAAGAAAAGAGGGAGAGAGAGTGAGTAGGAAGAGGAGGATACAGTAGGAAGAAGCTCTGTCTGTGTTTGATGAGGGCTTCATTGATGCTACAGATCTCTGGGAGTCTCCATTCAGCGGGGGAGCCATTCAATTAAACCTACCGTTCAGCTGGCTGATTGGAGCCCTCCTGCAACAATGTTAGCATCTCTGTATGGAACTGAGACGGGATTAAGAATTCTGGCCTCTGGAAGCTGAGTGGCTTTTTACGTCTTGATTGGCAATCATTTGTAACAGTGCTGGACAAGTTTAATTCCAGACCAACTTTGTGCCCATCAGTAGTGTCTCCTTTGATTTCTTTAACCTTGATTTATCAAGGCATGCATGCTTTTTTTTTTTTTTTTGGTAGCTCATTGATACTCCGACAGTTACACACACGTACACCTTTGCAACTAAATCATTCATCAGATAAAAAACTGAACACATCTACTGTAAAATATGAATCAGTGATCAGCATTCACAGTCCGGTGTGACTGCTTGACTGTTTAAAAGTAATTGAGAAGCTCAAGGATCTCTGAAGTAACTGTACTTTTTTGTATTTTTGAAGCTGACTGATTTCTAAAAAGCCGTCTGTCATTGTTTCCTTTGGGGAACTAAAAAACATAAAGGAAACATACGGTGTAATGCCATCAAAGTAACTAAGTAAAGAGTTTTTTCCACTAAAAAATATATATATAGAAACTGTAACAACACAGGACACAAAAGGTAAATAAATAAAGATAAATGAGCAGAAAACTGCCAGTATTCATCATGAAAGGGATTCCTAACATCAAATGGGCTTTTAAGGGTCCAATGTGAGTTTAGTCGCATCTGTCCAACAGATTATAACAAAAGTGAGTTTCCCTTTAATCACTTTTCCCTTCCAAGTGTGCAGATGAGCCTATAGTGGTAAAGAAACATGGAAAACGTGGAAGAGAGTTACAGGTTTATGGTAATAAAGGGTTTATTTTAGGGAAATCAAAACAAAGTGGTTTTTATTTTTAGGTGATAACACACTGATGAAAACATAATTATGAACATTATATTCCATTTTCTGCCAGTAACCCCCCTCCTAAATCGTACACACACCTACATATCGCCCAGTATCCAAACATGCTTCTGCTTTAATGCTTTTAATTTTTATAGGCAGAATCAGGGATGTTCAGAACGTTAAATGTTAAATTGAGTACACACACCAGTGGTTTTCACTTTTATTCCAGTTCAGCTGCTCCCTGGTGCACTCTTTCACACATTAAAGTGTTTTTTTTCCGTAATTTGACACAATTTTTTAGGGGAAAAAAAACAGTTTTGAACAACACTTTTTTTTTTTTGGTGATTGCACTGCGTTCACAGTGTAGCTTAATGAGTAACATTTCCCACCCGAGAATCTTAAGCTAGAGCACCACTTAGCTTTCACACCCACCCTTGACAATTTGCCACCTCCTTATAAATAACAGAGTGAATAATTCAAAGGGCACGCGAGGTTTTGACTTTGGTTTTCTTATTGCTTATGCAGTGTAATGAACATCATGCTATTGTTGCAAAGCATGGTTTATTTTCAGTGCACCATCATGCTATGACTTCATGATCGAAGCCAGTGGAACTCTTTGAGCTCGAGCTTAGAGTCCCCCCCCACACACACACACACACATACACACACCAACCATTCTTCAAAGTCCGCTATCTAACAGAGAACAGCAGAATAAGCTGCTCCTCAAGCTCTTGATACAAAAAGGAATGATTTCTCTTTACTGTCAAAGTGTTTTACTGATGTACAGTGTTCCAACAGGCCAGGCAGATAATAGGAAGGCGGGGGGTAACTCTGTGGCATTATGTTGCCTATGACTGATTTATATAGGCAACATACTCTCTGTCTTTCTCTCTCTTGCTCTCTCACACACTCTCTGATGTGATTTTACAGTAGTGACATTGATCCCGGCCCACTTTGATCTTGCTCTTAGCTGTTGCTCCTTCTCGCTCCCTCCCGCTATCACCCTCCGCTCCCTGGTGGCCAGACTCTGCAGCTTTTAACCCCGAATACCCCTCGTCTCATCCTATAAATCCTCCCATCTTTCTCTCCATCCTTCCATCACTCCATCCCTCTGGTGTTCTTCTGCTCTGCTCTTTTTTTCTACGGAGTTGCGTTGTGCTGATGAAACGTCCCACTCCGTCTCTCGGCTCGCTCTGCCACGCATCACTTGCAGGAGAGAAAATTAGCGATGATCCAACACAAAAGGAATGAGAGAGCAGAGGAAGGCAAAACATCAGGACATTTCATAAACTTCTCCACCTCTCTGGTTTTTGTATTTCTGTATCTCTTCATCTCTCTTAATTTGAAATTTTCAGGGAGCATTACTATCAAATAAACCCTAATATCATAAAGTGGAAGAAAAAGAGCTTCCAAAATAGGGCTGCACATTCTGGGCTGAAATGAGAATCTGGATTTAGGCACTTAGAGCAGATTTTTTGCTCACGATTCTGAGAGAAACCAGGGTTTTTTTAGATTAAAATATTTATTGCATTCTCTTTCGTCTTGAAGCAGAATGGAGGAAGAATGAGAATGTGTCTGGTATGAAGCTGTCACATCTACTTTGCACAAAGAAAAGGACACAATCACAAGAGACAGTTTATATCCACCTGCTTCACTTAAAGGATGAACACTTAAACTTAAGTGGCAGAGTGGTCAGTTTATCGATCTTTCATTCCGTGCAAAAAACATTCAGAAATGTTTTTTACATTTGTCAAAAGTGCTAGTCTCTCTGTACACGCTAGCTCAAATACTTGTGTTGATGAGAGCATCAGGAATAAACTCATGTTGAAAAGAGCATGCACGTATGTTTTATGCAAGAAAAACTTGACTATAGGTTAAAAGACATACATGCACAGTCAAAGAAACATCTTACTAACCTTATCATGCAGTTTAACAGAAAAAGTTTCAAGATAAAGACGGTTCACCCAAAAATGAAATTTCAGCCATTATCATCACCCATGCAAATTGAATGCTGGGTTAAGTTTCCAAGATCCAGATCTTTACTGCAAAAAACTCAGGAATTTTTTAAACAGCTAAAGAAGTTGTAGACTTGTTTTAAAACTCAAAAAGACAACCTGAAAGTAGTGCCACCTGACAGCTCTGGCATAATTTAGAGTGCTGGAAGCCTCAAAACCCCTAACTGATTTGAAAAGACTTAATTTAAAGCCCTTTTGTCAGCTTAACTCTTCACTGTAGCCCCTTCGTGTGCACCCTGACTGACACCAGGAGCAGGAGCTGTGGCCCTGGGGCCCTCAGTCACTGCTGAGGAGCCAGCTCTGCATTCTCTGCATGCAGCAGCCCTGCAGCCACATATACATTCATGCACACCTGCTTTGTGTTATTAATAACTCAATAACTCTCAAAAATTTTTTTGAGTCCAGGTGAACATTGGAGAGCATTCAAGCTGAAAAGCATGCAGCTGAAACACAGATACTATCAGAGACGTTATGTTTTCTTTGCAGTGAAGTGTGTGAGGTGTGAGTGTGGTGTTAAAAGAAACAATGTACACGGTAACTGAATGTACATGTAATGTGTGCAAGCATTGCATAGACTACGAATGAGACAGCAGATGTTTGTTTAAAATTATTTATACCTTTAATCCTTCATTGTATCCCAAACATGTTTTCCTCACTCAAGTTTAATGTTATCTGAAATTATTGCAACATTTAAAGATTTTGATTCAACATCTGATTCTCGATTTGCTGTTGAGACACACTTATTGTAAAACCCCTTTTGTGTCACATCATGTGTGTGTTTCACCCCCACTCTCATCACAAATATGTCACTCCAGGAAACATAAAAGTTTGACAGATTAAGGTGAGGTGCTTTGAAGTCACACACACACACACACACACAAATGTTAGTTTCCACGCACACACACACACACATACATACACAAACACAAACCAAAGTAGGCTCACACACACACAGTTTCTGGTAAATAACTAGGATAACCTAAAAACACTTGTGTTTTTCACTTTTCACACATGCGGCTTCATTCGGGGGCTTTTTCCTCTTGCTTTTCACACATGCCATGGCAGCGCTGGTATGGAGGGGGCAAGGGACAGTCCAGCAGATGGTGGTAATGCAACACTTATGGATGCCAGCCGCCATGAAAATAAATCATCAATAAAGAATCTTGTGAGAGCTTTTTCCTCCGATGGATGTAACCTTTTATTTCCCTGCAATGTTATTGTTTTATTTCACAACGCAGCCATATGTTCATATTTACTGAAATGCCACAAGGAGGTCTTTAGGTGGTAAAAGGGAAGAACAGATTTCCTTGAATCAATCCCCTGCCCCCATTCACACTTGACCCCATGCAGGAAATGTTCTCGAACATTTCAGGAATAGACTCCAAGTGTGAAAGGGGCCATAGACACACACACATACACCTACACACACAAACACAGTGGGAATCCTAAAGCCAGCTTTTATCCTGGGGAAGTGATTTACTTTCAGATTACTCAAGATGCTCCAAGTCGCCCTCCCCCTCATTTGTCTCCCTCTCTTTTCTGCCATTATCCCTTCATCTCAGAGAACTTGCTTTTCTTTAGTCGAGCAAAACTCTCCAGCCTCCTCTTTTTCTTTTCTGTCTCTTCCTTTCTGGCTCTCTCTCTGCTCTTTTACTCAATTTGCATTCACGCCTCCCTGGTGGAACCAAACTCATCCCTCACTCGTGTTCTTCCTCTCTCTCATTCTCCCTCTCTCTTCCTTTTTTTTTTTTTGCATTCACGATAAATATAGTTCCCTTGAAGCATTTTCCGCTTTTTTTTTTTCAACCACTAATACCACGAGAAGTAAATCTCTTCTGCAGGCTAGTAAATGATGTAATGAGAGAAAGTGAGGAGAGCAGAAGGAAGAGAGCAGAGGATGATGTTGAACAATTAATCTTCCGTTCAAGTTGCTCTGAAAGAAAGGGATGAGAGCAATGGAGAGCAGGGGGAGAAAGACAAATTCATGAAGGACTTGGAGAGAGCGGTAAGAAGTGATGGAGAGAGGGAGACATTGGGAACAGTGTTTCGATCTTCATTTAATAATTGAATAATAATCTCCCTGGAGACGTGACCTAGAACTGGCAAAGAGGGAGAGAGGCAGCGTCAGGCTGAGGATGACACACTGCTGCCCCCTTGTGATTTTATGAAGTCACCACTATAGTGTTTTAGTATGTGTTTATGTGTGTTGTGTATGTGTGTGGGTGTGTGTGTGTGTCTGTGTGTGCATGCTCATCGGCGTGTGTATGATTTACAACTGCAGCCTGTCTCTGTCACACAGATATGGGCTCGTGTCTGTGATGGGGAGAAAAAAGGGGGCTTTTGGATGTCAGGAAAGAATCTATTTCACTTTGTCACACAAACTACACACACATACACCCTCCCGACACAGAATCAGACCTTATCTTCCTGTCAAGCCGAGTCTTTTTTAGGGTTGACGCTGATATATGAGCTTTGGGGGGAGAGAAACGTGGCCAGGACGTTGACGGCTGACGTGAGTGCAACGTTGCTCTCAGGTTGATGTACGAGCACTGGGGTTAGGGGACAATGCTGCGCTGACACCAGGAGAAGGAGCTGTGGCCCTGGGGCCTTCAGTCCATGCTGAAGAGCCAGCTCCGCATTCTCTGCATGCAGCAGCCCTGCAGCCATGAATACACTCACACACACACACACACACACACTCATACACACCTGCTTTTAGTTATCAATAACTCAATAACTCTTAAAGATTTGTTTGACCCCGGGTGATGATTCCAGCTGAAAAGCATGAATCTGAGACACGGCATAACACACAATGATGTGACATGTTGTCTTAGCAATGATGTGTGTGAGATGTATGAGCGTGGTATAAACTCCACCTGTGTGTATCTATTAAATATAAAATGAAAATTTAAAATAGTGTATTTATTCACTTGTCTTATTTCTCACATTGTACAAACTACTTCATTTTCTTAATTGGTATGTTTGCTGTTAGCTGCATTTAAAGCAAGAATCCCACTATATAAAAACATTTATTTCTCATTTAAAAAAGGAGGTCAGTTAAGTTTTAGTCATGCCCATAAGCAGTTTAGACACATTTTAATATAAACATATTCAAATCTGACAGGAAAGAAAACATTTTTTTCCCTCATATTCTGCCAGTTAGTTTGATATTGCTTGTAAAACATGACAGATGCATGAAAGTGCAATTAATTTGAAAGTCTAAAATGACACAGTTTTGATTAATTATGCACCAGAAAATGTAAATCATGTGGAATATGAACTGATGTGTTTATACTGCAGCTCACACAGTCTGTTTGTTCCTGTGTGTGTGTGTGTGTCCAGTCTTCGCAGGGAGGGCTACACGATGCAGGTGAACGTCAACGACTACCTGGACATCTACTGCCCTCATTACAACGACAGCCAGCGCATGGTGGGCACCGGCGAGCAGTATGTCCTCTACATGGTCAGCTACCGAGGTTACAGGAACTGCGACCCCCAGCTTGGCTTCAAGAGGTGGGAGTGCAACCGGCCTCACGCCCCCCACGCGCCCATCAAGTTCTCAGAGAAGTTCCAGCGCTACAGCGCCTTCTCACTGGGCTACGAGTTCCACGTTGGACAGGAGTACTATTACATCTGTGAGTGGAAACAAAGCAAAAACCAAAACCATGCTCATACATAACACACTCAAGCGACTGTCTTTGACACGGTTCGGTTAAAATCTTGCTTTTCTTGCAGGAGGTTGGTGAGATTAGAGCAGCAATGTGACAAACACTCCTTGTAAGATGAAACAGGTTCATAGTTTTTTATTGTTAAATAGATTTGATGATTACTTAGTGCAGATTAGTCCATCCTCAGGTAATTTCAGGATAACAAATTGCTGTTTCACATCTAATCATATCTCCCTGCAGCGAAACAGGCTCATCCATTTTGTTGATAGCTAATCAAATTAACGCGCAGTGCTGTGCATCAATGTGACACTGTATAAATAATGAACTTTTAGCTTGTCATAAAACCATTTAAAAACAAATATTTCAGGCAATGGATGAATGTCTCAGGCATTAAATGGCTATATAATGAGTGCACTGCTCATTTAAACTACAACCACGAAGTTGTTTGATTCTGCAACATTAAAACCACAAAGCTGCTCCGTGCTTCACTACAAAGAGACGCCTTTGTGTTTCATGTTTTTTCTTACAGGCAAAACCTTAAAAAAATACTTAAAAATATCAAATCAAAGTGATGAATCAATTTAAAACATTTATTAATTTGAGTGTTCATGAGTACTGTTTCACTGTAACTTCACTTTAGGCTTCAAAAAAGGCGTCTACAAATTGAATGAACGCTAATTCAACTCAAGCACAGCTTTAATCGGCCTTATAACCGGCGCACGTTCTGACTCGTCGCAGGAGGAAAAGCACAGGTGTTACTAATGACAGTAACGATGCCTCTGTTTAATTCAAGTTTCCCTGTGAGCCGTGATTGTGTGACAGTGAGCCAGCGCGCACGAAACAAGTACCCCCGAACCTGAAGCTGCTAAATGGAATTAAGCCCTAATTGATTTTGTTATTTACAACTGTGTCGTTCCTACTGTGACAGCCAAAATGTAATACGTATTCTTAACTGGAGTAAATAAGTTTTAGTTTTTTAACAAATGAATAAGGATCGGTGAAAACATTTTTCACGTGTGACACTAATTGCTGCCTCACAGCTACAAGGTCATATGTTTTACAGTTTTTTTAGTTTATTAGTCCTGTATCTCCATTCTGGTAAGCATGAATTTCTCTCACAGTCTAAACAAATACAGGTCAGTTAAATTAAAAAATCTTGTTTTATGTTTTGGAAGGCAATGAATTGTGTTGTAGTTATGTTTAGACCTTTAATTCAGCATGCTTTAGTTGTGTTACCTGATACATTCAGAGTCACTGTGAAGTGGACTGTGTGTGTGTGTGTGTGTGTGTGTGTGTGCAGCAGTCCCATGAGACATCAATTTGTTTGAATTAACCTACAGTAGTGTGTTTAATGTTTTTCATGTAGGAGGCTTTGATGGCACAAAGGAGGAGATAAAAGCAATGTGACAAACAACATTTTCAAACCACTGCGCTCACAGTCTTATTATCCAGATTTTGTGCTTTTTCCACCACATATGTTAATCTGCAATTAAAAAAAAACACTTACTATGAATAATAAGCCTACCCTAGTCACTGTGTAGGGTAGGAATTGCCACCAGAACTGATTGTGTTTGCCCCTTCTTACACTCATTTCACTGTGCTGCAACATGCACAAGTTCCACTCTGACCGTCTTCAGCAAATATGGTTGTAAATCACCAGCAGTGACTTTATAACAGGGTTGAGCAAGCTCTAGTCACGTTCTCTTAGTTTGTAAAATTGTGTTAAAGTTTTATGTTATGTATAAAATTTTTTTATTAACTGCCTGTAATGTGGAACTTTGACATCTGGATCACATCCATTCTGTTTAACAAGGTCAGTATCATCGCTGACGCTGATCCCGGGCTTCAGATCGGTGCATTTCCTCTGACAGGCGGCAGCACCATAAAACATTCGCTCACGTTGCACAACAAGAAGTTTCAGCACATCTGAAGCAGCAAAATTCCAACTTTCACACAAAGCAACATCATGCAAAGCAATAAATGTGTAAAACAGATTAAAGCATTAAGATGAATTTTTTTTTTCTTTATTTTTTTTTACAGCCACACCCACCCATCATCACGGCCGCAGCTGTCTGAGACTACGAGTGTATGTCTGCTGCTCCACGGGTGAGTCTTTCCCTTTGTGTTTGTGTGTGTCTGGTTTGTGTGTGTGACCTGTAATGCTATGCCTGGACCTGTTTGCAGACTGTACCTGCACCCATCTGGCCACTCTACCCATCTGGCATGCAGTGGGCTCCCCACGAAACCCACACACACACTCACACACACACACACACACACACACGTGCAGACTCACACACTGGCTGCATACAGATGCAACCACAATCTAAATACAGTCTGAAACAGGCAGAGCTATTAATACTCCTGCTGAGTTTCCCCTGCAGCATTTTCACTCACAGCACAGAATCCCCCTTGCTCCTCTTTTCTCTCCTCTCTCTCTCTCCCTCTCTTTTTTTCTATCTCTCTCTTCTTTCCCTTCCTGGTCTTCTTCTACAGCAGAAAGGAGCAGCTCTGGCTTTGAAGGCCCTCAGTCCCCTCACCCCCCCAACGGCCTCTCTCTTCTCCTCTCCTCTCCTCTCCTCTCCCCTTCCTCCTCCTCCTCTTTCGCCCCTCCTCTCTTGCTCCCTGTCAGAATCCATTTATTGCTGTGTGCGGTCAGTGGGTGGCTATGTATATGTAGTGTTAACCTCTCTCACTCAGTCTCCTGCCTTCCTTCAATCCCTCGACCCTCTCTCACCCG
Source organism: Acanthurus lineatus (assembly GCA_029814665.1). Lineage (NCBI taxonomy): Eukaryota > Metazoa > Chordata > Actinopteri > Acanthuriformes > Acanthuridae > Acanthurus > Acanthurus lineatus. The sequence goes on from JAPZDV010000025.1 coordinate 13,422,073, forward strand.
CTCACAAACACATGCACACACTCACACACACACACACACAGTCACACATGCACACGCAGACTTTGATCCCTGGCCTGTCCGGTCCTTTTAACTTCCACCACCCTGTAGTATTAACCTCTCCTCCCTTTCAGCCCCCCGACTCCATCGCTCTCCTTCCCTTTTCACACACTGCCTCTCTTCAGTTTGATCTGCCTCCCTTCACCTTCCCTCTTCTCTCTCTCTCTCTCTTTCTCTCTCTCTTTCTTTCTCTCAGGGCTGTTGGTGATGTTTTGGCTTGTCAGTCTTTCTGCTCCAGGGGACTTTTTTTTTTTAACCCCTGCACCGTTGCTTTGCCTCTCTGTCTTGCTTGTTTCTCTCAGGTTGTCAAGTTGGATGTAATTAAAATCCTTTGGGTTGGAGCAATGATTTAACCCCTTAACCCTCACTCTCTCCTTTTCTTTTCTCTTCGTCTTTCAGCCTCTGACGTGGACGATGAGCCAGAGCCGACAGAACCAGACTACACGCTCAGGCCAGGCCTAAAACTTGACGATATTGGTGAGTCACTTCAACTTAAACACACATGACGTTGAGTAAGTGCGGCACACACCTGTCCCGCCGGTCTAGATTCATAAAAACAGACGCTGACTCATGTTTGTTATTCAGTTCACATCAGTGTCAAATCACAGACTTGTATTATTCACAATTTTCTGCTGCCATATTGAAATGAAATGAAAGGTTAATTATTCTTTTTTTTCTTATTTTCAACTAATCCCATAAACTGACTCAAATTAAAAACGTGTTAGTCCGTCTTTTTTAATTTCCATAATTTGTCTGTGACGCTCAGCCACACACTAATATGTTTTTACTCAGGGTGCAAATCTCAAAATGGTCAAAAAAAATAAATTGCCTCTGTTTTTTCAAAAGGCTAAATAAGTTCCTTAAACACAAAGGTGCTGCAGTTTTTAACAAACGTCACTCAATGAACAGTGATGGTGCCTCTGTCGTGGACTATTTTCAGTGGGGAATTAATACACGTCTGCTGTTTTAGTGACTAATTACAGCCGCACAATGCTGTTCGGTTTATTGTATTGAAAGGGGTGCATGTTTAAAAGTGACTTGTTGGTGAAAGAAATTAATGGTTTAAAAAAAGAAGAAATAAAAGAAAACCATGTCTGTTAGTTTCTGCATTTAAGGGCATTTATATGAATCTATCAAAGATTTTTTTTTTTTGGTTTCACTATAATGTTAGTTTAAAAAATATTCAAAATGCTAATCCCCTTAGTAATTTTAACAAAAAAATATTTTGATTCAGACTAGAAAGTAAAAATAATGTATTTGTATCTTAAATCAAATATCAATTCTTCAAAGAATAATACTGTCCTACTCTGTCTTACTTTGATTGACTATTTTTGGCATCTTTTTAGGTGAATTTATCACTTGTAAATCAGAACAAAAATATATTTTTTGAAACACCGGCTGTCGGGCCTCATTAAGCCCTGACTTGCACCGCCAGTCAAATAATCATTACAGCCTGTAGCAGCCTGACAGGCGAAAATCCACTGCAGAAAAAAAGTCTTCAAACTCTTGGTGCTGCTCTTTGAGTTCATATTGATTTGATGAACAGATCAACATTCTTTGTTGACTCAAAGTATCTCACATTTAGAGGATGACAGCTGGACAATAACAGGACACTGACTGGAGAGATTATAGTGAGTCACTCTCACTGTGAAGCTTCTGAAAGAGGTTTGTCAGAAAAAGAAAAATGGGAAAGTGAGGGGGTCACGAACCCACAGCCTGTGGAAATATACACTTGTCTTTTTTATGGGATTTGTTGACAATAACAAAATAATAGAATGTCACTAGGCTGACAATTTTCATAATGACAACAAATTTAAGATTACTATTTGATGACTTTTGATGGTTTTCAAAAGAGACCTTCAGCGCAGTTAACAGCACCAGCTGGCTTGGCAAGCTGCTGATCCTGTTAAACAACTACATGCATATTCATTTCCCACTCGCCGTTTTCTCCTGGAAAAGAGGAAAAAGAACACAGAAAGAAAAATCATTCAGAAAAGAAAAGGCCTGTTTAGATTTCCTGTAGTTAATTGCTAGATCTTGGCAAACGCTCCCAGTTTGCCCTCGTTTCATATCACACAACCTGTGAAATTATGTGAATTTCGTGAATTGTGCTAAATCTGTCAGTACTGGAACTGTACATGTAAATTTTAAAACAATTTAAGGGGAAATCTGAGCAGTAACTCAATAAGTGACAGGCTTTAGGATAATCTCTCAGATGATCATGGTCTAAGTGTTTTGGCAACAACAGCAAAGCAGCACAATAACAACATGTGCAGCTAGCTTGGCCTACCTCGATGTCACCCGTTACATAACCAGACATGTAGTTATCAATCATCTAGCGTGTCTAGTGTTCAGTCTTCTGCGAGATACCCTGTAAAATAAGGTGACGTGTTGTTGGTAATCAGTGTTTGAGCGCGTGCACGCTCGCATGCGTGCCGTTGCGTAATAAATCAGTCTGTTCTCATAAGTGTCATAAGAAAACTCATCACTGGCTGCAGCGATTTGCTGCAGGTCATATGAGTTTGTCGAGGTCCCTCTCCCTCACTTTTTTTTTTCCTCCCTCCCTCCATCATTCTTTCATCTCATTTCTCTCTCACTCCATCTCCTTTCTCCATGCCCTTCTCATCCTCCCGCCCTTTAATTCCCATCCTCCATTTTTCCTCCCAGAGCACAAGTAGGAATGCAGTGGAGGGGAAAGCCGCCAAAACTCAGTTTATTCACCTTTTGATGTGTGAAATTGAGTTTTTCCCTCTTTTAACATGTTTTTTTCCCCCAAAAACGATATGAATCTTAAGGTTATAGTAAGCATTAATGCTATCACAGTGATGTAAGCCACATTAAAATTGAGAAATAAGTTTTTTCCAAAAATATTTTATGTGTTTATGCTCTTTTTACCTTGTGCTGAGCACAGATTGGAGGAAGTTCTCCTGTACTTTTGTTTGTTGCTACATCACTGAGAAATACATCACATATCCGCCACACTACATCCATTCCCTGCAAAACACAGCCAACACAAAAGATGCTCATTTCAGTAACAGAAAATAAACATTTTGAGTCAAAACTGCACAATAGGTCTATCTACATAATTACAAGTTTCACTGAAATTTACAGAAAAGCAACAATTATTTTGACAAAAGAGGAGTTGTATTGGATGTACTTGAAAAGATAAGGAATGTGAACTACATGAAAATACTTTTAATATTTAGTGCGTGGCTGACACAATAGCAGAGCACAAATTACTCCAGCTCCTATGGGTAATTTTCACCTGTAGTGCTGTGTTGCCAATTAAATTAATAGGACAACCCGTGAGATTCAAGAGGAAGTGAGGAAATCAGCGGGGAGCCGTGAAAGGAACTGAAAACAAAGAAGCTGTACAGTTTCCTATTCCCCTCCCTCGTTCTCACTCCTCCCAACTGCCGCTTAGACTCATCACATCATAGTTTTAATTACCGTTATTCAAAGTTCACATCAGCACATTCGCACAGACACAAGGCGACACGCAAACTGCTCCGCTCAAATCTGCCTGATTAGCACGTCTGAAAATGTTTAACTAAGCTGAATGTTGCAGCCTCGTGTCGTAAACCAACCATCCCCCCACACACACACACACACACACACCTCCACTGCTCACAGTTTATTTCCTGGGCGCTGCCCCTTTCAATCAGTGTCTCCAGCTCAACAGTGGTTCCCTCCTGAATACGGCCTCTAGTATTAGATTTCATTTAGATCTCATTTACAACACAGATGGAATGGTGCTAGCAGCTCCCCATGCAGCCATGTGATTACTGACGGCTTTCAGGGGGAGGATACTCATTTAGCCACTCTGTTGGCTCAGGTTACTGCGTCTGACGATCAGCACCGGCCATTAGTGGAGAAAATCCAAAGCTTTTTCTTTAATTGTGTTTATTGTAGCAATTACTGCTCTTTTAAGTGACGGTGGGTTTAGGTTACTTTGCCAGCAACATCAGGTTGAGTCTCAGTGGGCAGAACGCAGCACAAACCGAATGCCACCTCCGCTTTTTAGCATTTGTGGAAACAGTTGTGTCTCATGTTTTAATTCAAAAAAGTTTTGGATCAACATGTCCCATTAAAAATGGTTTGGGTATAATATGTTGTAAAATGTGTACAAAATTTCTCCTTATTTATTAATCTGATACGATCACTTACAACAAACAGATTTTACACACCGTACAAAAAAAAGCCTTCTCTTTGTACCTGCAAATTTAAGACCACATGCTCATTAAGAAACCAGAGGATTTAAAACACATAAGAGTTACTTCAAAGGACATTGTTGTAGTTTCAAGCTCTCTCTTTTACTTCACAGCAATCAGGAAGTGGCATCAAGAAGCAGCTAATTAATAGCAGATGGGCCAGCTGATCGTTCAGATGCATCAATTAGGCTGATGATGTCACAACCCCAAACCGCTTCTTCAACATGTAACCAACTTCAGCTACTTAGAAGCTTTTAAAGAAGGTTTCTATCTGCTCGTGGCAAATGTTTCTTAGGTTACTTTATGAATTTTCTCCTTGTTGCTAATTATGGATGTAAAAGGGATGTATAGACAATCCAATAATGGGACATAATGCATCATAAGGCTAAGAC
>JAPZDV010000025.1:13426802-13475502 GCA_029814665.1 Acanthurus lineatus
ATCTTAACAGCTACACCTTTCATACACTGTACAAATATATATACATATATATAAATATAAACAGATTATATATATTAACACTGTAAACTGTGAGATACCTGGAAATGTCGTCTGTCTTCTGTGGCATGTGACTCTACAGGTGTTTTATAAAGCACTGAGTTGAAAAACAGACTATTAATCTTTACTGACAGATGCTGTCAAATCAGTTTTCTTTGTTGAACCTATATGTTAAAAGTCATCCAGCTATATATAGGAGCAGTACAAAACCACTGAAATTACTCTCCGATGAGGACGTTCTGATCTGAGCACACCACAATTTCAGCTTCTAAGAACGTGACTATGTAGCTGGATCCACACCTCTCCAACAAGAGTAATTAAAGATAATTATTTGTTCGAGACTTGTTGTATTGCAAGTCAATTTTTTTTTTATTTCTTTCATAACTGTCGGGGTATTAAAGTGTCATATTCAATATAATATATTATAAAATGTGCGTGAAAGCATGCCAAATTAAAATTCTGCAATATTTTGTGTTAGCATGACAACTACATGTATGTTCTTGTGCTTTGGACAGAAACAAAGGCAGTTAAAGGCTACTGGCGAATGTAAACACACACGTGTTTACACACACACATTAAGACCGTCACCCAACACACAGACAGATACTCTCAACACTATCAGAGTCTTCCGTTGTCAACATGACATTCAATTTTATAGACGCCTCTAGGTGTCTGAGCTTCTTAATTATCAGGCGGATGCTGCCTGCTTTCCTGCACACACACACACACAAACACAGCAACACACACCGCTTCCTCGTGTGAGCTGATGTTTTTCTCGGGAACATGTCAGAAGTTCAGGATGTACGTCACATGCCTCCCTGCACAAACATCGCACGAAAAGATGCGCGCCAATAGCCTAATTATGCGTTTGTGACAGTCAGTGAGAGACAGTGGGCAAGTGTGTGTGTGTGTGTGTGTGTGTGTGTGTGTGTGTGTGTAATGAGGTGATCAGTGGAGCCACACTTCAGAACTAGTTTTGCGAAAGGCTCCACAGTTTGCTGTTTGTGTCCTCAAAACCACATTCCTCTGTCAGTCAGCCGCCAAAGCAGCAGTGTCCCGACCCCTCAGCTGCATGCTCGGTTACAGAGCGGTCAGAGCATTTAACCTGAGCTCTGCTGCTGCATAGACCTCATTAGATTGGCCAGCAGAGCATACCAGAAGAGGCCATCTCTAAAAACCAGGTGTCGGCCAGTCATTACTCTGCTGTCTGACCCACCAAGCAGCTGGAAATATTCCGGAGCTAGATACGATGCCGAGTGGAAACACTGAGAATATCTGCACTTCACTTGGTTGGCATGAGAACGTGAGCACAGTAGTTCCTAATAAGCATCACCCGTCCTGTGTATAGACAGAAAATTGTGCTCCTGTCTGGCCTCCAGTCTCATTAATCAAGTGACTACAGGGGGTGTGTCTGGCCGCGCATGTGTCTCATAAGTGTAGGCATGCAGTGAACTGTCTGTGGTTTGTGTTTCGACTAGACAGCGACAGGCAGCCCACAACAAAAGACCGCAAAGTATTTTTAGGTCAGCGCAGGTGTACGAGCAGGGGGATTTGGGGGGTCTTACAGTGTATACAGTCTGTGTGTGTGTGTAAGGACAAGCAACTGTGTGACTGAGCATGTGTCAGTTTATAAGAACAATAAGAGCTCTCATAACGGCTGCAGCCGTCAGCCGTGGCATCGCCGTTGTCTCATCTTTGCCATGTTTTAGGGGGAATGTGTCTCTGTGCTGGAACTTGTCTTGTTAAAAAAATTTAAAATTCAAAATTCTGATCATATTTTAGTAAAAGCTGTGCTGTGTACACAGATTACTGCACAATAAGAAGTGAAGATAAACTTTTTTTTCACTCAAGTTTTGAAGCATTAATAAAAACTATGATTGTGATGAATTGACATAAAGACATCAACCTCTCTCATTATTACCCCCTTTCTTTCTCTCTGTTTAATATATTTTATTTTATTTCTATTTCAGATGAATATAACCCGTTTGTTCCCAAGCTGGAGAAGAGCGTCAGCGGAAGCAGCCCATCCAGGGATCGCCTTCTCCTCACCGTGACGATGCTCCTTCTGGCCGCTCTGTTCATCTCCTAGCAACGGCCATCCCATCAGTGTCACCATGCCAACTAGCCTTGGGAGGGTGTACAGTATCAGCGGGTGGGATAGCTGGGTTGGGGGGTGGGTGGGGCAGTCAGCAGGAGAAGAGAGAGGAGAGTTATATACCACAGATATAGCAAAAGGCAAGAGGAGCAAGAAATGAGAGTTTTCAAGCATCATAGAGTGCATGTGTGTGTGTGTGTGTGTGTGTGTGGGTGTGTGCGTGTGTGTGCAGCTGTTGGAGGAAGTATGGTTTTGGTGGGGTTAAAAGACCTCCAGGCTCCCGGTGACTGAACCGTATGTTGCATTAAAGTCAGCCTGTGCATACAGATGCAGGTGTGGCAGACTGTGTGTGAGTGCGTGTTTGTGTGAGTGTGTGTGTGTCTGTGTGAGAGTGTGTCTGTGTGTGTGTGTGTGTGCGAGCGACTGTGTCTGAACAGGCCACAGGTTGAGCTTGTTGAATCATGGACACCACACAGAGCATTTATACAGCAGAAGAGGCGGGGCTGAAATCCTAATAAAAAAGAAGAAAAAGCATCAAATCCACCCACCCAATTGAAAACCATTTGAAGACTTTCCTTTGGATCTGATTGGCTGAAACACTTCCTTAGGGCTAGTTGCCATAGTTTCTTGCAACAAGACTTAAACTGAACTTAAATGAACTGAACTGCAATTGCCTTTTCTTGTTGTTATTGTTGATCTTGATGCTGGGAACTTGTCCCAGTCCACGGAGGAAGAAATAAAGGAACCAGCTAACAAACTGCGCCGGTTCTGTGTAGGAGACTAGACAAAATAGCTAATAGTTCATAAACACACCCTGGAACTCCAGACGCCAGTGTTTTAGTTGTCATCTTCACTCTGCTGTGTCATCCTGTGTTCACCATCAGTCTCCAGCACGTCTCTAATGAAGCCAACAGGACGGGGTCAGGTGGGGGGAAATCCAGAGCATTTAAACGATGAATCAGTCACTTGAGGGGGGAAAAGAAAGTGGAAAAATTTATTGTGCCACTGACACAGAAACCGCAAGAGTTTATTGATGTTATAAGTTGCTATTCATTTTCTGTCCTGTCCTTAAAGTACTCAGTTAGTCCTCTATCATCTCTGAGGTTAACGAAGCACACGATGGCTACAGAGCAGCCATGGATACACTCAGCAATACTGCCCTCCTCTCAGCCCGCTGCAGGCTGCGTGGAGGAGAGCCGGGAGGAGGCACGGAAAAGGAGGGAGGACAGTCACTCACACAAGCAACTATGAACCGATCCAAGGCCGGGACAATAAGAAGCTCTCAACTGATCAGTGTCGGTGTCGCAGCCTTGATCTACCAATCTCATCTCTGTAAACCCCATTTGTCAGATGCCACATGTAAACTGTTTTCTGTTACTGTACGAGCGTGTGTGTGTGCGCGTGTGTGCGTGTGTGTGCTCGAGTGACCAAACATATGCCTGAATGTGCCACGTGTGCGCGTTTGAGAGCGAGAGAGACTATTTTAAATGGTACTAACAGCCTGAAAATACATCCACATACTGTACATCTTATAAGTCTGAAAATGGAAAAATTAAAAAAAAAAAAAAAGAAAAAATTCAAACACAACTAAAGCAACAAGTAATACATACAAACCAAGTGCTTTGGTGGGGAGGTACGGCAGTTCAAAACTCAAACATCTGTACCAGTCGGTTGCTGCAGAATAGCGTTTCCATAGCAACTAGCACCTTATTCACCATGGTTACCCCACCCTGCCGGCGATGGACTCTAGTAGGGGCAAAGCTTACCCTAGTAGCTGATAACAATGATGAAGGTGACAATGAATATAATGATGATGAGGATGATGACGGACTGCGAGCTGACTGCTGGCCGTCCGGGTCACGCGGCGGCTCTCCCACCGGCATGTGAGACGTTCAAGTACTCGTGTAAAATGTCACAGCGGACAAAGAATGGAACTCCAATGTCTTGAAATTTGCCAAGGTGGAATGTGATGTAAGCATTTTTACAAACTTGAAGCTCAGTTTCCTTGTGGTTGTTTTTGTTATGTTTTATTATCATTTTTGTTAAGTTTGCTGTGGTGTACTTTTTGGTTTTCTTGAAGGGAAAGGCACGGGTTAAAAAGCTGGAAAAACTGGGTGGGTTGAGCCATATGTAGACTCAGGCTGCAGTCTGATTGTTACACCATGAGGTTAAATGATCTTTGAAGTATGATCTCTAGAAAGATCAATATCGATAAATCATGCATAGCTGTGGATTCCAACCTTGTGGCTTCTGACCCCTTTAACTAACCCTCCACCAAGCAAATACACAATAGGGTGAGTTTACTCATTATTCAGCTGAGGAAACAGTTATAAAAGGTCTTCTGTGGCTCTTGAATGAGCTTTTTTTAAGTCCAAGAAAAAATCCCTAACAATCTAATGATGTTTTAAGAGCTAGTTTCAAAATATTTGACAGAAAACTACATTAAAAACTAGTGTTAAACCCTGTAATATTGTTGGCATGATGGCTGGGATTTTTTCAGCCTCTGTCAAGAGATGGTCATACTCCGTGATCAGGTAAAACTATCAAGTGATTCTCAAGGAAAAATGGAAAGATTGGAAAGAATAATATAATAGATAACGTTGATTTATCATCTCGTCTTTATCATCTCATGACCCCTTAGATTTGTCCGGTACCTTTGAAGGGTCCGGTCCACAAGGTCAGGGATGACAGGTGTTAAGGTGCAGCAGCTTCTTTATTCTGAAGAAGTTATATTTTAGCATCATTACGCGCTTCTAGTTTGGGAATAATGTGTCTTTTTTAAAAGGTATATGTCATTTATCACCAAGACAAAAGATCATATAGTAGCGGAGCATCATTAAGTGTGTGAACCAGCCCAGGTGTACATATGGCTCTTGGTGGGAGGTCAAGGACAGGAGGGGTTTGGGTCCTGATGTGGAGTGGGAGGGTTGAAGAGCTGTGTGAGAGGGTAAATCACTCTTCAAGAAGTTGCACTTAAGAACTTAGACACGAGAGCAAGAAAATGTGTGTGTGTCTGTATGTGTGCGCATCTGGATGTGTGTGTGTGTGTGGGAGAGTAAGAATCACAGCTTCTTTCTGGTAATCACTTCATGTCTGCGTGCAGGAGCTTTAGCATGAGATGCTGTCTGTCTGTGTGTGTGCACTGATGTCAGTGTGTGTGTGTGTGTGTGTGTGTGTGTGTGTGAGTGAGTGAACAGAGGAATGGGTGGGTGAATGAGCAACAGTCTCCTTGTTTCTGCTCTTTCCATGTGTGTGTGTGTGAACGAGAGTGTGACCGATTGTTGTCTGGCAAAACGAAAAAAAAAGCATTTAATAGTGTTGGAAACAACAGTTACAATCATGTTTACCTTCGACTGGAATGACTTTAAATGAACTTGAAAATAAACTGTAAACTGAACAAAACCATAACAGAGGTTATAACAATGATCATGATAACAAAAATAATAAGCTTACAAATCTTACTTTTAACAAGATGTGTGTTCGGCTCGTTATTTGCCTCCCGTTTCTAATCCCTCCACCCTCCCTGCTCTCTCTGTCTTTGAGGATCTGAAAAAAAAGGGAAAATGCATGCTGCTAATCCAAGACAACAGATGGAGGGGTTTCAGGAAAGGTTTTACCTGGTATATTCAGTTCTCTGTAGATAATGTTGTTTGGAAGCTCACAGATGTGATTTTCCATATCAAAGTTGGTGTGGCGACGCTCTCCCTCAGCAGTAATACCTTTACACGCTCCGATTAGGGGAGATAAGCGCTTCAATCACCAGCCCAACATTTGAATGACAATGGGACAAGCCGACAGTGTGTACCTGTATGTCTGGACCGACTGATGGAGGGATAAAGCCGCCGCTGAGTGCAGACAGGCTCTCTGTCTGTGATCTTATGCAACAGGTCTTTATCATACAGGAGGTTTTCTCAGCTGACAGAACAGCATGAGGAAGAAGATGGACGGATAGAGGTCAGCACCTTGGGCAGGTACTGTAGCAAGAAGATGTGAAGTTTAAAGATAAGTTGTAAGAGATAAGTTGTAACGTCCACATACACAATCTTCTCAGCAAAGTCATGCAAGTTTTACATCAGAAAATAATAATCAAAGTATCAAAACAGACTTTTAAAACCAACCTGCAGCATAAGCCACTGTAAGATTCTGTACTGTTGATTATTGGTTTGACCTTTATCTGAAATTATAAACCAGTTAATCTGCTGATTGGCAAAACAGTCAACAACTACTTTGTTAAACTATTAATCATGTTTTTTTTTAGAAAATTGCCAAAAAATGAACTTTTTTAAGCCACTAAACTTGACTTTCTTTTCATAAACTGATGATAAACTTAATATCTTTTACTTATGAATGCCAGTCAAATACAACAAATGACGTAAAGACGTCAACTTGGGCTTTGGAGAAATATGACTGTGAAGACTTAACTCCACTATTTTGTAACATATTAAGAATCAGCAGATTAATCTATATTTAAAAAAATCATTAGTTGCAGCCCTGTTCCAGTCAGTTTTACAGCCTGTTACAAACTTTTTTGAGACACTTTTCAGATCTACAGAGAGTTTTTGATGCTCAACTATTAGATTTTTGTCACTTATTTGTAATGAGATACAATAACAAAGACCCATTCATGGCTCCAATAGTTGGAAGACAGGGCGCAGTCTTTTGCTTTATTACCACTCAATCAGTATTCAAAATTCATTCACAACTTTCTTGTCCAAGAGCTGATTGTTAAAACAGAATTTTCTGCTTCTCAAAGACTCACAACTGTGTAGAAATCCTCTGAACATTTTTGGGGGTTTTTTGGTATTACTTGTAGAAAAAAATAACAATATAAAGCCCAAATTAGTTCTCTATCAGACACGGAGGTATTTGGTTTAGTTGAATGCTTTAATAACACTACATAAATTAATCTATAAAAAAAAAAGGTGTCCGCATCATCCTGCTGATATGATGTCTCATAAGGCATCATTATCATCTCCATTTGGAAACAGACACATCATTGTCCCGGTGAAAGAGGATCCAGGCAGTGAATCAGACATCGGTAACATTTGTAAAATGATCCTGCGGGAAAACTTCTATGACTGACAACAAATCATATTCTGGCAACAATAAGTCAGCTTTTCCAAGAATCACTGAGTCATTTCAGGGTAACATCAGGCTTTCAGACATTTTCTGTAATTTTAAAAACAGTCAAAACACCCTCTCTAATTAATCTCCTCAGGCCATTGTTTCTTCATCACGCTTTTTATTATCATTGGGCCGACATCCAACCCAGGATTTCCTCAGAAACCGACACATAAACAACATCATAAAGTGTAAATAATTAATATAGCTTAATTTAGCTCAGGTAAAGAACTTCTGTTCAGGTATCTTCATCTTGAGACTTTTGCAGTCACATCGAAGTTTCACACAAAAGGTGGATGACCCAAGTCTGAAGAGCAAACTGGATAAAAGCTCCCAAGTTCACTGAATAGAAATGAATCCACACAAATCCTTGAACATATCCACACTGCAGTTTCAGAAGTTAGCCACTTGGTGCTGCTGTTCAGTTGCAGCTTCGTGGAGCAGAGGTGCTGCTCCTGGATGCCCCTGCCTTGTAATCCTTTTTCTGAATACAGAAATCCATTAAAGCCACAATGGCCATTGTGTAACTAGACTCATTGGGATTAAACACAAAGATTTATTTTAGTGGGTTATGATATAACCGATTGTTTGCAGCATATTAGAGGAGGTGAGTTCATAGAGAGGCTTCTGTATCCCCAAAGATGGGAACGTTGCGTGGAGGTCAAAGACGTACACTCTTCACGCACCAACTAGTGACAAATTATGCAACATCCATCCATTCAAGCCCTCAACAAATGACTTTACAAACTCTGGGTCTTCAAGTCACAACTGTCAAGGCGGCGTTTCTGTCTGTGTTCATTTATCAGAAGGAGTCAGGCTGAAGAGAAAAAGAAATTCTGCCTTTTCTGATTGTGTTTGTTTACCAAGAAACCACTGTTACGCTTGGGCAGGCTTGTAAATATGAAGCCATCTACGATAGGCTTGTTCTTCCAATATCTAACAATTTTTTACTCTTTTGAGGACGTCTGACATTACAATTAGCTGTCTCTGCCGCACAGCTAACCTTTTGCCTTATCTTGATCGAAAAAGAATCAGGAATTTTAACACCAATGCAAAACTCTCACAAAGGCTCTCACCCAAGATTACCTTCAGCTTCAACACTTTTTCTCCCAAAAAACTCATATATCTATATCTACTCCTATATCTCATCTAGATCATAAACACAGGTGTTGCAGCACAAAAACATCCCCTTAAAGTAGTGAGTACTTCTCCAGATTCCTTTAGCTGTGTGATAAAGGGTTGACAAAGGTAAATATAAATAAATTACAGCCCAGATTGTCAGTTTTATACAACCAGCACAACTGTCAGCACAAATTCCTTGTTGAACTTTGTTGTGCTGCTAGTTTTCTTATGTAATGAAACATTGTTAGCATCATTATGAGTTTGCTTGATTTAGTTTCTCCTTCAGTAGAAGTGTAAGCCAGTCTCTCAGAGCTGTTAGTTTGTTGCTCTGGTTATTTAAAATCTGTACAACTGTCTGACTGTGTGTGTTTGTTGGCTTATGAATCTATTTTCTTTGTTTCCGCATTGCTACTTGGTAGGTGCAAATCATTATAACCAACAGGACAGGTAGCCTTGAGCTGCTAATATAAAACCTGTGTTGTATAAACCACAGCTGGGAGACATTTTAAGAGGCCGACATCAGCTACAGTGTTGGTTTGACTTTATGTGCAGCTGCACCTTAAACCTGCTTGTTCGTCTGCAACCTGATTTGCCACCTGACTGCTCATGCATGTTGCTCTATGTGCATATTGCTCCATACATATTTTAATCTGTCACCACAGTCTAAACATCTCAGCAAATACTCTGAAGAGTTATGTGCAAACACAACCAATAGAAACTGTGTCCTGAGCTTCAAAAACAGGTCAAGTAAAATGAATCGATACACAAACTGTACTTTTCTTTTCACATCTTGTCTCAGTATTTTGGAAAACGTCAGCCTCCCTCACACCCATTCATCAGCAACACCCAAAGACACATGGAGAAAGACTGCAGCACGTACTCATATGAAACACATGATCCCCATGTGTTGACACACGGCCTGCTCCCTATGCTGCTTTAGTCACGTCTGTGTGGTGATGAACCTTGAGACTGACGCAGGAACGAGGCGAGGGGGAACCTTCCCATTCTGCCTTATGGCCCCCTGAAAGAAAACCTGCCTCTCACCACATCAACATGCCTCTCTGTCTGCTCATTGATCCAGCATTGAATAACATGTGCTATTCAGTCCGAAGCATTTCACTGAGCATAAGGTGTGAGTGCATCATCATGTGTGCACGCGTTGTGTAGGCATGGCTGGTGAGCGTGTTACATGCATGTTTCGTTGTGTGCGTGTGTCAATAGACACAGGAGATGACAGCAAGATCAGTCATGGTGTCATGCAGTTGCGCCTGGGGATGAATTCAGAGAAAACGTCTCAGACACCTGCTGACCTGCTGATTCAACTCAGATGCGGTTGATTAAGCCTTTAATTAAAGTAAAACCCTCCCTAACGCCGTAATGATAACTGAGTGACAGAACAGGTTCCTCAAATGCTTTTCAACTACTTTGGAGCTTTTCCATGTTTTTCTTTAGATTAAGTTTAAAAGCAAAAATCTAAAACTTGCACTTGTTCATTTTCCTCTCTGCAAAATCCTCCCACATGTAAAGGTTTTAGAAGAATCCCCACTTGTGCACAGAGCCCATTACTCCGGTTACAGCCCTGTCTGGTTGACGCCAAAACATCTGTCACGGAGGGATCCCACCGGGTTTTAAGGATGCAATTTCATTACTGATCACTGATGCTGATCATTCCATTTCTCAAACCTCATGGTAAAAAGCCTTAAGGTTGAAGTATTAATATGCGTTATTTTCATAAAAACACATTTCAGTTTTTCCATTTCATATCAAATCAACTTATAACCTGTTTGTAGAACTATTTTACATTTCATTTAACCCTGTAACTTGCCTGCTGAGTTTTTTGGAATGATCAGAGGAAAACTTGGAAATGATCATGACTGTAGAAAGTGGCTTCGGCTGGGAAGAACTTGAAAAATATTTCACTAGAATAACTCCTACTACAGCTTAAAAAAAATCAAAGAAAAACAAAGAAATGCTGATCTTCAGCATGTTTCCTCCACACACACAATGCATTGGCCTTTTGTCCTCAAACCCTCTTTGGTCTTTGGTAAAGTTACTTTATTTGGGATGTGTTTGTCATTTAAAAACACATTTTAAATACTTTACAAAACATTTCAATCTGCAGACGTCTTCACTCTTTCACTGTGAAAACATTGGGAAACGTGGCTGATGTGAACAATCCACAATCTTCTCGGCCAAAACTTCAGAAGCAGCTGAACTTTTCAGTTCCATCAGCCATTAAAAGGCAATCAGGCTTTTGTTCCTCTTTGCATCTCCACCAATTCAGTGTTGTGTCTCCCCCTGACAAGCACAAAACAGATGAGATTTTGATTACAGCTTCTCAAACTCAGAATCGCTGTTTGCTACATATTTTATTTGATGGACAGAGAAGATTCAGCAGCGCCTGAAGAGCATCACATTAAATAAATGAATAAAGTCGGCACATCGTGAATTGTCACTTTAAGTTCTGTGCCGACATGACGACCTTTCCGTTGTTTCCTCACGAGGTTTGATGAATGTTTTTCTGTGAAAAAACCCAGCAGATTTGTTGTGAGGAGCGACTGATCCTATCTCCGGAGAGGTAAAAAGTAATTTTATTTGAATTCACTCAGGCAGATATGAATGCACAACCTCCCTGCAGACCGGCAGCCACATCACCCTGACTTTATTACAAAGTGGATATTTTTAACCGACCACATTCTGACGCTTTGATGAGACGTTATGACAGTGTTGCATGTTACAAATTTCTTTCCTAACATCTATCTGTCTATCCTGTCTTCGTTAGTTGTACATACCCCCCCTCCCTCAAAAAACCCCCTGCCTCACCCCACCCCCCCACCTCCCCGAGTCCTCATTCCCCACGTGGATGCAATGCAACGTGTTTGGCCCCATCACAGCTTTGCTCTGCCTGCTCTCCCGTCTCTCCGTTTTCTCATCTTCCCTCCGAACGGCTGCTCTGACGCTGTCATTCGCCCCCAGATTTATGCTTCTGGTGTTAGTCACTGCCTGGCTTTCCCCTCGTCCTCTCATCACATGTCCCCCTCTTCTCTAAGTTTAGCTTTAATCCTCTATTTCTGAGACAGCATCTGTACAGCCCGAGCAGATGGGAGGGTTATATTTACTCTGCCTCTCTGTCTGACACACACATCCATACAATGGACTCGTACTTTAACACCGCACAAACATTTAAATCCAAACAGGACATGAAGGACTCACTAATAAAATCCTTCGGAGAAAAGTAAATATGTAGATTCAAGTAAATTTGATCCTTAAGCTCATCCGTGTGGTTCAGACACTAGATAAACATAGTTTATATAAGATGCACCAACACACATGTGACAGTGTTTCATACACTCATGTGTAATCAAAAGTATGTTGGCCAAAGGGTGGTGTATCATTACACCATGGTTAGAGATGTGCTGTGTGTGGCTGTGCATATTGTGAGTGCTTTTGTCTAAACATGCATTAATGTGTTCACTCTTGTTTCTGCGGGTGTTTATCATATCTCAGAGCTGATCTTAAGGTCAGATAAGGTATCGAATGAACTTAATGGATTTAGATCTAATTGATTTATCAGAGCGGTGGAGATTTGTGGTTTAACTGTACCTCAAACCAGCCACGTCTTCTTTTCTTATCCACTAATCACCAGATTATCTGATTTACAGAGTTATGGCCTCTCGTCTTTGTTCTCCTGTTTTTGTGTTTCTGACGACAACAACTTGTTCTGCCTGCTCAGGTGACATAAGGGCAGTGGAGTCCACACAACGCTGCCTCATCTGTGACAAATAACATCTTTATTCCTGGAATTTTTATTTCCCGAGAATGACAGTTCACACTGAATTCAAGAGATCTCTCATGTTATAAAAGGCAGTTTGTGATGAAAACTTGAGAACCAAAAAGATTAGATTTAACCCACTTCCAAACCGTCGGTTCTTTTATACTTACAATGTGTAACATTTCTGCATTAAAATGTGCAAAAATGACTAAATCTTTTTTGTAGATTTTGTTGAGTTGTGTACTTACAAAGTGATTTTTTTTTGCCTTTGAACTGAAATTAGACACATTGTGTTGTTTGTATATTGTAGATTGTTGTATGTTATGTTTTATTTCACGTGTTTTAACTGCAACTAAGTTGGCCAGGTCTCTCGTAAAAAAGATTCTCTTATCTCTATGGGACAGACTTGGTAAAATAAACAACATAAACCAGGTCTGTCCCTCTGAGAACAAAGAGCCTTTATAAGAAGGAGACCAGGCTGGAAAAAAAGCCTCAAAACAACAGTAAATAGTTTGAATGACATTAAAACAATCAGATAAAATAATTGGGTACACACATATCAGTCTCAATAGATTTTAGTGGAGTGATATAAAGTCATAAAGTCCAAGGTTAGTCTGCAGATTGTTCCACTGCAGGAACCCTCACAGCTTTTTTTCCAAATTAGGTCCAGACATTGAAACAAGTGGCCTGAATTGGGAAAGTTAGTTTTTTTCCCCCTTGAGCTGGGATTGATAAGTTAAAATATAATTTTAAGGATCAAGAATACACTGTCATGCTGATATTGGTACTCTTTTCTTCATGAATAAGTAATGTTTAAAGCAAGCCAATAGCTTCTATTTCAGTCAGTTAACTGACAATGTATGAATTTTTCATTATTTAAGTCAGACTCTTCAATAATATATGTGGAATTAAGTGTCATTAATACATAAACAACTGTAAATTAGACCTCTAACCAACAAACGCAGGACAAACATGTTTCTGAATTTCTACTGATTTTTGTTAGAAATGATGATATGTTAAAAAACCCAGACTTGGCATCCAGCAGCATTAACTGTCATGTGATAAGTGAGACATGCTAAAGCTCATCTGAATCATCCCTGTCGTCAAAAGCGTGATGCACTTGTGTGTGCACGTACAGATTAGTTCACATATGTGCAAAAGACAGTGACACAGACGTGCAAACACACACACAGCAGGCAGCCATCAGGTTGGAAATATTGTGTGATTTGTTCACATGTGGTGGATTTTTCCACACATGCGGGCCATGTGCACACATACAGTACAACCACCTGCAGCCCCGTGTATGACTGCGCTCCGTAATTCATCCTGCATATATTCATTTATTCATGCCTCACATGAAGTAAAAAATATGTTTACTGCACAACTCAAAGGTCGGGTCAGGACGACAGAAATGATTCTCTGACACAGAACTGCATGCAGATGCTCACCAGCATGGGAATGTGCCTGTTTGGTTAAATGTAGCAATTTCCACACTGATTTGTTTGCCGTGTTTGAATGAAATGTTGCTCAGATTTACATTCTGGATTCCACTGCAGTGTCACGGCTGCATGGGGTGATTCTACAGACAACGCCATCTTTTATTTGACAAAATATTACTCCCATGGACTTGAGAGAAAGCATTAATAAGTTTTTTAATTTTGAAAATTGATTATTATTATTTTAAACCCATTATACCACTTTTAAACTTTTTACCTGTTGGACTGCAAACTGACTCACAACTGTCCCTCATCACCAAAGAGGACGCTAAAATCATTAAGGAAAAGTTTTACATTTGGGAAACAAATGTATTGCTTTTGCAAAGAAATACATGGAAAAACATTATTTTTAAGATTGTGCTTTAACAATAAAAAAAGCACAAGGAAGGTTAATGATCTTGGCAAAAATACTGCAAACAGGGCAGCAGCCAGCTGGTCAATCCAAAGTTCTGTTGGCACTTCTTCAGCCCACAAGAAGCCTTTAACACAGACACCTTAACGTCTGCAATCATCTGATGGACTTTGAGCTGCCAGCTTTTTAGTCTGTACAACTGTCTGTATAATGAACCTTAGTGTAAAAAAAAAGCAGGTCATTGTTCAGGGAAATCACAACAAGTAAGTGGGAGTGTTAATGTTCCCAAGTTTCTGCAGGACACAGACCAGAAAACACTGCAGTTTCTTGCTTCAGTGGGATCTGAGGTGCTCACAGAGAGCAGCTGCATCGTTTTCTTTTCTGCTTAAATTACCTCCAACTTTGATGCTGATGTATTTGATACTGTGTAAAAAAACAGCTATTGTTGTTTATAAGTTTATAGCCTCATCAGCCATCCTAGATATACTGCAAGAAAACATGTTTTGCATTCTGCACGCTCAACCCAGACGTTGCTCTGACCTAAACTTAACAAAGTATTTCCATATGGGACGACATGTCTGACCTGGATAATCCCTGATTCTGTGCAGCGTGTTTAAGAGGGCAACACCACGCTTTAAAAGGGCTTTTCAACATTTCACACATTTTTTTTGTTTGATCCTGAACTCATCATTTCAACATTTTGTGTATTTATAAATTAAACAAGATTTCACCTGTTAATTAACAAACTTTAAAGGTGCTGTTGATTCAGATCAGCCTTTTTCTATGTTTTATGGTAAACTAAACTAATCCACTGCCAGCTTTGTTATGTTTCCTAAAATGTTGAGCTACTTCTTAAAAGCATCCACTTTTAAACCCTGAGGTCCATATTTAGAATTAAAAAGGTCACGTTTTTGGTTGGAATATCGCTTTAAGCTGGTGTAGAGTACATTTTTTTTCTCAATGAGTTACTGTGAATCCATGTGTACTTCTGAAAGAATTAAATGTTTCACGTCACAACATTTATTTATCTGGGAACGAGGAGCAAAATAAAAGGCTTAATGCTCTGCTTGTTGTTCTGCTAAGTGGAGCCTTGGAAATCCGTGGGGTGCACATGAGTGCAAGATAGACTGAAGTAGAGGATAATGGGTCATGGGGCATATGGTGTATGGTCTAGCTGCTGCTGTGTCCCTAGATTTCCTCTAAATCTCTCCTGTGTCTCATTTTGACTCCGTCTACTTTTCTGTCCTGCATAAAAAGCAGCCGTCCCTTTTTTTTGTTTTTTTACTCTAAGAGTCCCATTTCCACTTTTATCTATACAAGTCCTTCAAATGCCAAACGAGTTTGAAACAAACTGCTGAGCTGTCTGTGCCCCCACAACACACAAACACACACAAACACACGCACACACACACACGGGTTGATGAGCATGGCTGAAGCTGTGAGCACGTTGCAACTTGCTGAGTGCTGCTTTGGCCAAATAGAGGAATTAATGAGGAAAAAAATAACAAGCTGTCCTTGTGTGCTGCAGAATCAGATCTCAAACTGCTGCTACACACCGAGTGAAGTTGACTGTGGCCCAATATATGATCAGTGATGCGAGGAAGAGTACTCAAAGTCAGTACTCTGATAAAGCACTATTATTTCCATGAACCAATTGAAGAACCTATTCAAGTTAAAACAAAAAAACCCTGAAAAATGAATAATTCAAAGTATAATCTCCTAATATTATTAGAAATAATGAATATAAAGTAATAACTAATTATTAATAACATTTTATTAATTAACAGTCCAGACCACTGCAGCTAAAAGAGGCATTATCATTATCATAGCATTTAAGATTGATATTACGCATGAAAGAGCAACAAATCTAATGTTAACTTTATTTAACCTGCATATGTGCAACTTATTTTAATGTGCTTGCAGAGGTTAAAGGAGGAATTTTTAAAAAGATCTCAGTGCCTTTTCAGGACACACGGAAAGCACTTTATCATGTAACTGTTGTCTTTTTTTTAGATTTAGATATAAAAAAGTGTGTCCAGATGTGGTCAGGTAGTAACTGAAATCCACCACGTTGTTCTGGGTTTTGCTCCGTCATCATTGCATCGCAGTTCAAGGACAGGTGGTGTGGTTTTTTTTTCCTTCAGGCAGCTGACAACTTGTCATCTGCAGTAAACATGCCCCTTGCACACTCTCCACCCCTTCACTCAATCAATCAATTAAGAGCCAACAAGTGCTCTTTAAAGAAAGGAACATGAAGAGTTGTTCTAATTGTTCTTTAATTAAATACTTCTGTACTCGTGTGTGACATGTAATGAGTTACCACCTCTGCATACTAGATAACATATCTCTAAGAGTAGAAGTTATTCACTAGTTGCTGTTATATGCTGTTGTCTTGAATCTTCTGCTTGTGTCCTGCTGTACATTGGCCTTATTCTCATGTGATTAAGTAACCTGAAACTTTGACCTTTGAATTCATTTTCTGGTTGGAGTTTTGCTTATCTGACTGCATACTGTATGGAGACTGGAAAACTCATGTTTCCATGCATGCTAAACATGAGTCTGAAATGTAAATCAATCATTTAACATTCATATTTTTTCCTGACATAATTATATGCTGTCAAATTGCTTCTGTAATATGATTTTAAATGAACCACAGGTCTTCGGAGTTAATTAAAAAACCTTATCAGTTTCTGCAGCAAGGAGTGATTACAGTGCACAAGCTCTGCTTCTTTCTATCACGCTCTTACATTCATTCTTAATTCAATCCAGCAAGTTTAACATTCACCGAGAAGCTTGTTTGTCAGTTCAGTTTTGACTAGACTGTCATTTTGCCAGTTATCTGTAATTTCCTCCTCAGCTCTCCTCTTTTTCTGTCCTCCTCTTCTCCATTTGTCACTCGCGTCTCTTGAAATCTATATTTTACTGCTCATTTTCATGTTCGAAATGTCTCAACTGCACTCATTTTGGAAAATAAGATCCAAGCTCAGAGCCTTCTGGTTGACTCAGTATTAGTCTTAACAGCCAGTGATTCTTTCTCTCTGTTTCACACTAACACACACTCACACACTGATTACTAAACATTTCCGAGGCATCAGCTTGCATCATGTAAATGCAGGTTATTGTGCATTTTTTAGGAAACAAACAGAAATTGATGAACTAAAATAAAATTCTGTCAGTGTGTCATTGCACTTGCACATCTGCGTGATCATGTGGGTGTGTGTTTGCATGCTTAATTACACGTGTATTAGTTTGCACATGGACATACAGAGAGGCAAACATCCTCACGTAGCCCCAGTGCCCCGAACAGACAGCGCAGCAGCCTAAGCTTGTAAAATGAGTGTATCATCCCGAGCCCCCTGGAACACAAATAACCTCTCTCATTTAGTCAAGACATGCACTAAATCTCCATTCATCTTCTTATCTCATGTAATTACAAATCAACATTGGCTTAAAGTTGCAGGAGCTTCATGTTGAGTTTCCCAAAGCTGTTCTTCTTGTGTCCCAGACTGTCCTTTCTTTTTATGATTTTTACCTCAAATCAACTTTTAAGTTTTGAATTTAAAAAGATCTTTGCACTACGTTTTGAAATAAAGTTGTGTTAGTGGGGTCAGAGTTTTTTCGTGTGAGGACAAAGTGCCAGATGTTAGAAATCTGGCATGTACAAAATGGAATTTAATGTTTTTCTAGGATTGAGACATCTGAATAAATTTCCTTTAATGATGCGACTGATCCTCTGATATGTTTATGCAACTCGCTTCTTCATAATGGGATTACACTGAAGCTTATGGCTCATTATTATCAGCGGATTCATGTGAATGAGAGCTTCCTCTCTGCTCTGCCCTGATCTGCCCTGACCCCTGACCCCCACGTCAATCTGATGCCTTAAATACACCACAATGACAATGAGAAGTGGAGCATTATGACCATTGTGTAACAAATTTATCATTATTATTGTGCAAAGTCAGTACAGTAGATGTAGCCTCCGCAGCCGCAGTGTACATTTAGGTCACAACATTTCATAATATAGATTGAGCCCATCTCTTATCACCACTCCCCCATTAAAAACAATGCTGCTACTAGTGCCACTAACCCAGGGGTCAAAAGTATTAGAGGCATTATTTTCTGCAAAAATGCATTAGTAACGAACCGCATATCATATTCATACACATTATCAAGTATATTGATATCTAATGTTCAAAATCCGTCAGCTGTAACCTCAGTTTTGATCTTCTGTTTCAGGTCGCTGAGTGTTCAACCTGCTCAATATTTTAGCCTAATGGTTGCTCGTTAGATTTAAGTAAAATGTTGCCCAGATTCATTACTGCAAATGTGAATTCTGACAGCGACATCAGGTGTGGTTCTCTTTTGTTGAAGCGATCTGCTCACATTATTTTGGGCTCCCTGCAAGCTGTTTTCTAAAAAGAAACTAATAACGCACAACAGCCACTGAAGCACATCATCAGTTTTCTGGCTGTAATTGTGATTGTCATTTTTTTTTATTATTGTGTTGTTTGCTGTGGATCAAAAGATGAACCCCTGCTAATGCTTTGTGCCTGTTCTTGGCTGCTTTAATGGCGCTCACAAATGAAATACACAAAAACTTCCCTTCCTTACCAACTGTGAGACAAAAAGCTTTTTTCTGCCTGCGTACATGCGATGCTATCAGGGTTGCTGTGATTGTACAATTACTGCAGTTTTCAAATCAAATATCATACATTATGCTTGCCTTCTCCTTTAATCATGACACATACAGACCATTCAAAATCACAGAAACATCCATCACGTCACCTGCAGGTGCATGTACTGCAAGAATATGAGACATTTCTTACCAAAAATTTTTATCTGTAGCTGCTGACAGCAAATGAAAGGACATTCTCAGAGGTATTCAAGAGGCGGCAGCTGAAGGACAGGTATTCATCTTTTTATTATTGACCTCTGATTTCTAAGTTGTGTCTTCTTTATTCACTCTTGGTCTTGTAAAACTGGCGCTCGGTTCCTGCAAAAAGAAATTTACATAAAATTTAGCATCTCTAAACATCTCCACAAAACCAAATTCCCTTTAAATTCATCACACAGAGGCTCATGGCTGCTGACAACAGTGTGATCCAGAATTTCCTTTATTCTCTCTATAAATTAAAAACAAGCACTTCGGTTAGACAAACAGGATGATTATGTTGAATTGCCAGTTTATGCAATCATTTCAAGAGGTTAATCGGCTTATTACCTCTGTTTTGCCAGTGGTCATTTTAACGTGGGCATTAATGTAAACAGAGTCATTAACCAAATGCAGCCCATTTAATCAGATACATTACATAAATCACAGACAGTCTGCAAAATAATGGAATCTCCTTTTATAGCACTGCCACATCTGTTTAGTGTGTCAGTCATTGTCTTTGACTAAGAGCCTGATGATGTGCATCATTACACTCCAAAAACGTAGCGATAAATAATTTAGTGTTTCCAGAAATGTGATTTTAGCTCACAGAAGAGTGTGATCTGCCCTCAGGGGTGAAGTCTGAGAGGATTTATGTTTATGTTTTGGCTTCTGTATTTACATTTTTTAAATTAGAGTGCTTCAGGCTGAGTTGCTAATTTATTAGGTACATTTACACAGTCAACATAATCCATAGCAGCCCTGCAATAGATCATACGTCAGCCGTGCAGTAGATCATACATTTGTGAGGCATGTGGTGGTTTTGCTGATGTGTTTGAGGCATTTGCTCACTCAAACTATGGTTGTTTTTAGCCACTTGAACAGGTTGGCTCTGGTGCTGCTAATGTTGGTCTGTCATTCAGCCTAAACCACTTTGGTCATGACTGAAATATCTCATCTTTGGGTGTTGCAATATATTGACAATAACTGTGACATTTAAAAAATGAAATAAGGTACTTAATTTATATCATGCAGCAGGTCTTAAATCATTTCAGTTTTCTGTCTTTCTTTTCTCTCTCTCAAATAACTCACCGTGTCATAGTAGGTGGCAAAAAAAAGTAACTTAACACTTGTTCGCACCTGCCATGAAATGGGAAAATAAATTTTTAAGTATGACTGTTCTTTTTTTGGTACAGATATGGTTACAGACTCTCTCTCTTAACCCCCCACATTCATTTTCTGAGTGCAATTCATTTGCCAGAAAAGAGATAAAAGACACAATAAACAAAGTTAAAGATTCACTGATAGGATTTCTTTTTTCAGATTATCTATTGATTTTGTGATATAGTTAGTATTGTGAACTGTTTGGGTCTTAACAATGAAAAAATATGATCTGAAAATCTGCAAGCATCCTTATAACTCTTGCAGATCCTCTCTTGCACCCCTGTGAGCATGACAGTATGAGGTTTAATAGTCTCAACAACTAATGACTGAATTGCAGTGAAATCAGCTACACACAACCTCCTTCAGGATGAACTGTAACAACCTTAAACCACAAAACTAAAACAACTAAATTGAACTCTTGAAAACTGTTAAGAAAACTTGAATAATTGTTACACGTGTGCCACAGGGATACAGAGAGTCATTTATTCCTTAACAGGCAATCTATTGCCAATCTGGTTCGGCTGCCTTTTTTGTAGCAACTGTCTGAACAAAGTCGACGTACCGTCTCGTTCGCGTTAATGGGCTCTTCTCTCTCATTCTGCTTTAACTGCCACACTGGAGCTTCAGACTGCAGCTTTGAAACCAAGTCCATTTGACTTAATATCCCAAACTTTCTGCCTGAAATTATGAAGTAGTTGAGAAAAACACCTATTAGCCTTGAGTTACACATTATCCTCACTTCACCTGGTTTATTGTGGCTGTCTCAGTGTGTGTCTTTCTGTGTGTGTGTGTGAGGAGTAGCTGCCTGAACAATAAAACTCCAACACAAAGAGAGGATGATGAGAGGACAGGAGCAGCACGACCACAAATGACAGCAAAACGTGTCTCGGCATAGCGTTTTTTCTGTTCACTTCGGGTTTGCGGTGAAAAATGTTTTGGCGCCTTGCACAAGTCTTGTAATGGCAGAGAAAAGCCTGCTGTTAGTTCTGGCATCATACCGGCTAAAATGTGGCAAGATAAGTAGATAACGAAATTATTGTGAAAGACTTGCAGATATGTATTAGATAAACGGCAAACTGAGTGTACTCCAGCCTGATCCCATCCCCACAAGGCTACGGTTAGCGTGCTACATGAAGGGAAATGTGATGCTTTTAAGAGAAAATTTGATTTGCCATTACTGATGCCAACTCCAACTGCATGTATCAATGATGATTTTCTTCTCATCTTCCCATTTTATAAGAAAATCAGTGGCACAATTTTGGTCATTAAATTACAGGAAAAAAAGTACAGCCACACAGGGACATTGTGCCCTTTTCCTGCGTTGCATGCCATTGGTTCATGAAATTAGGTCCCTGAACTCCTAAGTTTTATCTGGCACACATGATAGTCATTAGAAAACATCTATTTTGGGTTGTGTGTTAAGAACATGTTAATCATGCACAACTACTTGATGTGATTTAGAGCATTAGGGAAGATTTGATCCCATGTTTTCCCTCTGGTCTTCAATAACGACAAAAACATATCAGTTTATGTAACATACTTTCATAGACAGACCCAGATAAAACAACACAGAGCCAACACACACGCATCCACACATATGCTGACACACATAGTACAGTACATTAGAATTATTCCAAACACTTCATTAACACACATCCTGCAGGCTGTCCTTGATTCACTTTGGCACGAACAGCATATTATCACACATGTCTATAGAGGGGGTTTATACCATTCTAGTTTACAGGCTATAAATACACTCAGCCCTCCTCCGCACAATAGTCCAAAAATACCACTTGTTTCGGAGAAAAGATTAAGTGGTAAGAGTGATGGACAGACAAATACATAATGAAGATATGGCTGAGGGAGGGAGGGAGAGAGAAAGTAGATAAAAGGTGGGATTACACATATCAACAGCAGTAAGTCAGTGGGGCAGGGCAGAAGGGCGAAGGATGATGGATGATAGAGAAATGAAGGGATAGAGAGAGAAAAGTAATAATCTGGGAACATCTGGATATACGGGCACAGAGGTGGTGCCTTAAACTGACAAACATGTACTCATACACTTCACACACACACACACACACACACACACACACACACACACACACACACACACACTTTCTTTTTTACCTTCAGACAGAGAATAAACATTTTTTATTTGATGACCAAAGGGAAATTTCTGGCTTAAAGTGGTCTTTGTTCTCCTCACAATACAGGATATTGTTCACACTGTGAACCTTAAACAGTATTTTCCTACATTTCCCAGAACCCTCTTCACCATCATTCATTAAACATGCCCAGACTAATCCAGCCACTCTCCGTATGTAGGTGTAGAACTGCCGTGGTAATTGTGAAGGTGATATTGACAGTATCTGAAGGGAAAAAGTGTGTGTTGTTTGGCCCATTCCTTGAAACGCAACCTGGATTTAGCTGTACATCATAGTGAGGAATTAGAAATTCATGTTTCTCCACGCAGGATTTCTTCATGTTTGGCAGCATTAAAATTCAGTGTAAAATGGTAAGTGGCATTGTTCTTTAGTTCTGAGATTGTAAACAAGTGATGTTAACTGTCTTTTTTTCAGTTAAAAATAAAGTACTCATATCTTTTACTTTAGTGAAAGTAGCAATACATCGGTAGAAAGACTCATTTGAAAGTAAGAGTACTGCATTCAGTTTTAACTATAGTAAAATTACAAAAGTACTCACATAAAAAGTAGTTTAAGTACTTATATTGCAGAATAACCCACTTCAGATTATATTAATACTCTATCAGTGCATGAATATTCTTGGTAATAATGCCAGCATGTATGAAAAACCTTCTGCTTCCTTAAAATATATGTCATTAATGTGTTACATCAAAGAGAAATGCCCATATTAAATGACAGCAGTGTTGCCTGTACATGTAAAGCTTTACTCATAACAAACTGTATTAATACTGGATTTAAATTTAAAGTATCAACTACACAGGATTCTTGAAAAGTAACTCTGCAACAACTTTAAGTTTTTCTCCGATGATCAATAAACCTTCAGTCTACATCTCAGTAAGCTGTCTACAAACTGCACACCAAAGCTTTGAACACATCTAACTCATCACCAAAGCATTGATCAAAGAGCCTGACAAGTGTTCATACAACTCATAGTCAGTGTGAGCCATCTTTCCCTAAAATGTGTGTTTTTTCCTCTGAGCGAAAGTATCTACCAACTTCCATTACTTTGCTATAGTGTGTAAATCCATGGACTAGATCACTATTAGCTGATAGCTATTTCTCCACTAAGCTAACCTGATGAGGTGCATCAGGAAGTGCCCTTTGCCTTGACGATGCATTATTCCTATTACTGATTAAAAGCTCACTTCTCTGAAAGCCAGTTGTTCCAAAAATACACACCTCTCCTGGATGTTTGCCCTTAATGTCTCACCGTCAGGTTGGAGTAAAAGGTTAAGGTATGTCATTGGTGTGTGGATAGAGAGATAGCCTATTAGGGGCAAAACCCCAGGACCACTATCAGGGTCGATGGTACAAACAACTGCAGGGAAATTGTACATTTTCAGACCAAAAGGCCTTTGCAGAGCAATGTGCATTTGTTTTTGGGACAACAGCCTGTCAGAATAATAGAGTTTCAGTCCAGTAGGACATTTTACAGGCTATTTGGGTTTTTGGAATAATAAGCCATGGGAAAAATGGCATGGCACCTGTTCCCTCTTAATATAACAAACAGTTTTCACCTCTTACTTCAGTGATTTATATAGTTGAAGGCACAAAAGGAATAAACTCAAGTGTACGAATATTGTCTTGTGCACATTACAAGATTTTTAAATCTGAATTGATTTTAAATAAAATAGGAAGATCACAAACCAAATGACAGATTTAACTGAGTATTTTGGGGAAAAACAAGATGCTCTTGTGGTGCTTTTGTGTGTACTATCTTTTGCACTGAAAAATGGAAAACTTGCATGTGTTCCAAGAGACGTTTTGAAGAAAAGTTTTATTTGCACTCAAAACAGGTTAGTCTAATCTAATGCTACAAGCTAATTAAAATGCTACATTCAGTTGGTGACTCCTC
The DNA here is from genome assembly GCA_029814665.1 of Acanthurus lineatus. Taxonomy (NCBI): domain Eukaryota; kingdom Metazoa; phylum Chordata; class Actinopteri; order Acanthuriformes; family Acanthuridae; genus Acanthurus; species Acanthurus lineatus. The sequence continues at coordinate 13,450,917 of JAPZDV010000025.1, forward strand.
CTGTCAGCTCACTCATTAGGTTTCAGCTCAATATCCATTGTTTTTCCTTTCACATTACAGGATTTAAGACGTAATATAAAAACATGTTTATTAAGGAACAATCCCACAATTGTCAAGAGAGGCAGATTAGATCCAAAAATCTACCTGATAAGCCTTTGAGCCAGTTTCACTCAGAAAGTCTAAGTGAGATATTTTATTGACCTGTTTTCTCCTTTCTTTGCTCTCAAACTCCCATAATACTTTTCTAAACACATTTTCTAAGCATATTAAATCTGATATCAACTTAATGAAGCAGATGAATTTCATCTAACACTCATACTGTGTTTACCTCATTAGCTTGGTAGCATTAACCAAACCAATTAGCACACAGATCCGCTGATGAAAACGCTGACTAATAGCCATCGTTTAGCTACTTTTTACTTCAGAATTACACCAACAAGTCGTGGAATTAGAAATACATTCAGCTTAATTATCCGCCAGTCATTTTTCATGAGTAAACACTAATTGGTGCTTCAGGACAGCAGTATTTAAATGTTTTATCAGAGGAATAGACAGCTCATGTGCATCATGTGAAAAATAAATACCTCCAACATATTTGCCACTTAAATATTTATCAAGATTTCTTCTGCTTCCATCAATATCACTGGAAAGAAAGTTAAATAGCGACTGAAAAGTTGCATTTATGGGGAAAAATGATGAGGCATTGATGGCATTCAGCTGTCACAGTGCCTTTGATAATAACATGCTGTGACAGGATCTGATAAGCTGATTAGTGTGATCAGTTTCATCCTCAGAAACATCCTATGCATGTCATTTGTGATTATATGCAGTATGCCTCCATTTATGTTCTATATATGTTCTAAATATACTCTCTTTTTTTGTTATGCTTACTCAAAAGAGGGTTTTTTTAAATGGGCCAAGTGATCAGCAAAGGTTTAACAATCATTAAGCCCAAACAAATGTTTTCTGTCTCTGTTTTGAATCCTTTGTTTATTTTCTTTCTCTCACAATCATCTCAAATGTCTCTATTCTCTTTTTTTCTCTCTTTCCCTCTTGTTTGGTCCTGTCTCGGCTCTAACAAATGGTCAGTTAATGAGTTTGTTCTGCGGCGGCCTTGAATGCCTGCTCTTCTCACATTGGTACACACACCCTCTAAGCCAAGCACGCAAACACACACACTGATACACTGAACTAATTGTTTCCCTTTGGACACAAACAGAATTCTGCTCGGATCCATCACTGAGCAGAAACAAACAGAGTTTTGACAGACACGGGGAGCTCAGTGGTACGAGGAAGTGGCAGCGAAGCCAAACAGAGATTTGGTGATTGATGGAAGCGTGAAATGGGGGGGAGAGAGAGACGAGAGGAGCCTTTGATCTCCTGTGACCCAGAATCAAGAGCTGGACCACACTGGCTCCCATAGAGTCAGACGTACAGTACATGGATGTGGTACGTCTCTTTATTCAAGCCCAAAGAGAGACAGAAAAAACAGAGCTTGCTTAAGTAAAAGCACCACAGTGAATACACTCTACAACAAGTAAAAGTCGTGCATTCAAACCTTAATTGAGTAAATATATGTAAGTAATATCAGCAAAAAACAAATTTAACATACTACATGGAACATTTTACTGGTTATAAAAACAGTTTCAGTTTTAAATTGCTACCTCTATAGTTAGAAAGTTATTCTTGACTTGATTAATGCCTGCCACCAGGTCAGGCACTGAAAATTTGAACAGTTTTTTACGGTGGGTTCCTGAGGATTAAGGAGTCTCAGTTTACATAAAATTGCATTATAATATGCTTCACAAAAGGCAGAGCTATAAAGCAATAAGTGAGAAACATGAAAACATGACCATGATGGGAGTTTTTTCATGTAAAATAGAGTCAATAGTTTTATAATGATAGCTTGGTGAGAACAGTATTTGTACGCTGCAAAGGCAAGTTATTCACTGTGGCCTTGGGTATTATGGCAGAAAGATACCCTATAATAAAAGAAATTCTCACTTCTCAGTAAGCTCATTCAGCAGCTGTTTCTGCACAGATTTACGGCATTTCACTGTTTGCAAAGCTCAGTCTGCTTTTTCCCGGAAACCGAATCAAACCTCCAATAACAAAGTCTAAGCCAACAAGAACAGACAAGCTACAATTTGCAGGTATAGTGAGTGGTGCTACTAAACGGGTCTCACAGTCATAGTAGAGGGAAGCAGAGGGTTTCAAGTTTCAGTGCCTGGAATAATGCTGACCGCACCATGGCATCACAACAGAGTGGACACTCCAGCACGTCGATGGTTGAGTCACTTAAAGGCAAACAGAGCAGGTGGTGAGGTAAACAGGAGTAGTTGTTGTGGATGATGTAAATAGTGTAGTATCAGTGACCCACCCTACGAGGAGGCATGATGTCACCTTGTTTAATTTTTGATAAGACAAAAGACCTCTGATCCTTTGCTAGTTCTTTCTTTCCTTCTTTCTTACTTGTTTTTTTGGTTCCAGACTTCCTTTTGTGTTACAGGAATAATATTCAGATAAACTGGACGGGTTAAATTCTGCATCTTTTTTAATATGGGTTGTTAACATTTTCAGCAAGCCATATCAACAAGTGTTTAGTATGAAAATGTTTCCTTTTCTTTTTTTTTTTTGCTATATTTCTGCAGTTTTTCACTCTCTATGTCTCACATTGTCACATCAAAGATGTTTTTTTGGGGGGGTCTGCCTATCCCAGAGTCCATGATCTGCTGCTCCCAAGGCATACTCACATGCCATCATGCATGCATACATACATAAACTCACATGCTTATATACATAGCTTCCACACTCTGGTGCACAAGGCAATAACCATGCACATGCATGCACACACAGAAACAATGGTGGTCTGATGGAGGGACAATGGTGCCTGTGTAAGCCCTGTGAGCTTTGCTGTGCCTGTCTCTGTGGGAGTTTAATGGCTTCATCTTCAGCCAGAAGCACAGACAGAAAGGCTTCAGGCCTGAGTTCACAGTTTACATCGTCTGTTCAGCTAAAACAACCCCGACGTACAAAGTTCTTTCTTTTCTTGAGACTCAGAGGTGGACTTTGCACCTACACTTCTGAGATAAAAGCTTTATTGAGTTATGATAGGACACCGAGAACGACCGTACAGGCTTTGCCTCCCTTGTTTTACATCTCCTTCTCGCTAACTTCCTTATCAGCTTTGCATACACACCTGGGTAATAGCTCTTATAAACGCAGAGCAGGCAGTGACTTAACGCACGTACACCAACACGTGCTACTCAGCACATACATGACGTTATTAAGAGGGCGAGTGAATGTGCACGTACATGCACGTTATATAAGTGATGTGTTTTGTTTTGGCTGTTTATACCATAAGAGCAAATCACTAGTTCTACCTTTCATAATACCACCCAGCTGAGTCTGCTTTTGTCAGAGTAACCAAGACTGAGCGGCCAGTCAGAAGCAGAACCCAATTACAGTCTCCCAACCTCGGCCATCTCCCCTTATTCCACCCTGACTCCATGTCTCTCTGCATAAACCTCTTCTATCCTCTCATCTCTCCATGACGCAGGCTTGACAGGAACAAGAAAAAGTGGCTTTTTTGATAGAAATGAGAGACAGAGTGCTTTCTGTCTGCTCAGGCATCTGTCAATTAAATTCAGTCTGTCTGAATCTGTCTGATCCTTCTGACCCAAGCAGCGCGATCCAGGATCCAGGGTTGACTTTAATAACAGTCCTTCATTTGGAGACTCCAGTGGACTGGATCATGCATTAAGGACACAGGAATCAGGGCTGGTAAAACTGCCCTAAATACAGCTTGTCGCTTAACCATCTTTCTGCTTAATTCACACAAGCAAATGCGCAGCCTTCATTTTCTCCGACAGCTGTATTAACACTGTACTAATGGCAACAGACCAGTATCCTTTAAGCTGCAGTAGGTGTCTGTAATGTTGTGCGTAAGTAGGGTTTAGCCTACTGTTAACTGTCTAAAACTATGGACACTAAGATGTAGGTCAGGGCATTCCCTGTGGACGCCAAGTTGGACATACTGTGTGTGTGTGTGTTTTTTTTCCATCCAGTGTTTTCTTTTTTAGGTCAGACAGACAATCTAAGTGATGCTGGTCTTGCTCAGACTGCTGTACATCCACACCTTAAGTCACCGTCTGCAGAAAAGTCAACATCAAACTTACTAAAACACTAGCGGTGCCAAGAAGCACACAGATGTCGATCACCACGAGTAAAAAACCTCATGACTCAACCTCAAAGTACATGTGCTCCACCCAAACACTTGGAACTGCACGAGGGACCAGTAACATTCGGTGCTGTGTGTGCATTGGGTGTATACCTAAAAAACTGTGATTTTATTGACCTGACATCACCCATTTTTCCATGTAAACATGATGTCTGTTTTCGTTAGCTGCCATGGATTTTTTTTTATATTCATTCGGGCTCTCCCAACAACAGCTGTTCACGTACATATTGTGTTGTCTCGTCGTCAATCCTTCTGGTTCATGTGGCAGAGCAGTAATTGGTGCTGCACTTAACTTCACCTAACCTCCTTACACAACCCAGCAGGTTATTTTAGTCCTTCACTCATTTGGTCTTTTCACCACTTTCCTGACTTTCATCTGTATGTTTTTTATTGCTGGTGTAAAATCTTGTCCCCTAAATTCTCTTTGCCAACCCAACATTTTCTTTCTTGTTGTATCTCCTGGACCCAATCTGACTATCTGTGTTTCATTTAATCACTCTGACAGTATCTGGCTTGGATGTTTCTCATCTCCACGGCCCTGTAGATCTGCGTAGTGACACCAAGCTGTTTCTGTTAGCCTCCAAAATAAAGTCAGCTTTATCGGGACAGAGATCAGTTTACCCCACCCACCCCCCCAAACCCTCCCCCATCCCTCCTCCCTGCTGTCTTTTCTCCTCTCTTTCTCCCCATTCCTGCCCCTTTTTTATATATAATCTCCCAATTTCCTTGTATTTTTGGAAACGTTTCCTCTCTTACCTATTTTCACCATTTTATTTCTTCCTTAAAATTCCCCCTCACGCTCATTTCCTGCGCTCTCTGGAGCCCTGGTAGACTGGCGCACAGTAAAATGAATGGCATAATTAGAATCATGCACTCTTAATTGGCTCTTTCCCAGCTCCATTCATAACAACTCTATTTAAAATCACACCCCTGTCAGGGTAGGTGCCTCTGTGTGTATGTCACTGGAGGCAAAAGTGTGAAATTAAGCTTGCCAGAATGCGGTAAAAGCACAGTGAACTCTGGAGACGATGTGTGTGTGTGTTCCCAGTGTATGTGTGTGGAGTGCACTCATTAGCCCATGTCCTCTAATGAGAGCCACGGGTGGTTTAACACCTCGGCCCTGTAGACGGGGCCCGGCTCTGCCAGCCTGATTGTAATTATGGCAGTCAGTCTGAACAGACCACAGTGCATTAACAGCACCCTCTCTGCTACGTCCTGTTCCTTAATTAGAAATGTCAGAGCTGACCTGAAGTGTATCTTTGTGCATTTCTGTGCCCTGCTTCAACAGTGAAATACAAGACAAACAGCTGGAGAGGGAATTGAACCGGCAACCCTGCTGGCAGCTAGTTTTAATCGGGGAATTATTTCCAGTGTGTTCATGATGGAGTGAGGGCCAGTAAAGAGGTGATGCAAATCTATAGGGATTGGTCCCATGACCATAAGTGTATGTGTGTGTGTGCGTGTGTGTAACAGAGAGAGAGAGTAGTGTAAGCACTTGAGTACAGCCCTGAACCACAGTGAGCTAGCCACAATGAAGGACTACAATTAAGACTTTTCCTAGAATAGTGAGTGAAAAACACAGAGAAAACAGTCAACTTCTTTACTGACCAAGCAGCTTAAACAAACAAACACAGCAGAGCGGTGGACATGCACACTCCTTCTCTCCTTTTAAATATATATATATATATAAAATGCCACTTTAAATGTCTTCGCAAAATCTGCAATTGCAAAGGCAGTTTATGGTCGACTTGCTTATCAGTAAACATGCACACCTCGCAAAATGTGACAACCTTGAGAGAGCTTGACTCGAGAGCTTTTCCAAGCCGTCAGGGTTCACAGATTAATTTGGCATTCATATCATCCACCGAGCTTACTTTAATGAAATTTCAAGTTTTCTACATTTTATTTCTACCAATTTTTATGCTACCAAAAATACACAGTGCAGAGTGGATGCAAGCAAGACAAATCAATTTAAAAAGTTGACATTTTATTGAAATCCATATCAGTGTTTCCTCCATCACATGAATGCTAAACGCACCTGTGGCATTTCAGAGATTTGGAATTCTTCTTTTGTGTGTCAAGCAGTCAAACATTAAACTCAAATAAAATGTATTTTGCAGATAAGAATGATCATGTTCCTCTAATCTACACAACGAGAGGCAAAATGACACATTTCAAAGATTAAATAGTGAGGAGACGTTTTCAAACAAGCTCAAGATCCACAAATAGGAAAAACACACATCACATTGTAGAGAGAACAAAGATCTGTCTGATGTGATGTTGATAAAGGCATAAGTTAGTCTTCATTTGCAGGAATCATTGCAAAATCTGACAACTAGCTTTGACTGATTCAGGCCATTACACTGTCTTACTCTATAGTGTTTTTTAAAGTAGAAAACAGTACAGCTGGAGTGAAATGTACACACAGAATCCCAAACACACACTCATTCCTGATAGGCATAGCCCCTGACGTTAACCCACTTAAGTATAATATGCAATAATGGGATTAGAACCTTCATTCCATTGACGCAGAGGGGAAGAATATAAAGGGGAAGGGTCCAACATGCACAGAGAAGACCATAAAATCACTCCTCAGAGATACAGGACTCTAATACTTTAAACCTTCTTATGCAGATCCTCTCCAGTTGCCGTCAAACAATAACAGATGTTAGTTGAAGTTGTGAGATGCTGCATAGATGAAATAACAGGTATTGTGAGTTCAGAGGGATGATGCACAGTGCTTTGAAGCTCACAACCCTTCACTGTAAGCCTGTTATAACTAGACTCACTACGCCTCGTCTTCAAACCTTATTCCCACGCACAGACGTAGATGCAGTAATGGGATTGACTTAAATCGTATAAGAGTAACAATAGGGACCTCAAGGAGCTAAGTAATCCCGTCCGGTACTGTTCTTTGACTGTTCTTTGTTTAACCCCCTGACCTGCCCTTTAAGTGCATCCCAGTTAACCTGACCTCCGGCTGAAGGGCTGTATTAGATTACATGCTTTCACTGTACAGACCGGGAGGATGGCAGGTAGATAAGCTTCAAGGGGGGAGGTTCACAAAAGGTTTTTTTTCATTTAGTTAAAGTTTCTTCAAATATGTGCAGTGTAAGTTCAAAATGTTATTGTAAATAAGTTCTGGAAATAGCAATCCTACACATGATTAATCATTCAATATCTGAAGTCTTAGGTCAGTGTTACATCCAGATCTGGGACCCATCAGATTCTGCGATTCCGTGAGTGAAAACTATGCAGAGGTTTCAACAGGTTTGGCCAGCGAGCCTCTGCAGATGGCAGTGATCAAAAACTCTTTGTTATTCCTGCCTGCACACACCCAGTTTTGATTTTTTTTTTGTTAAGTTCACTTCCAGTCTTACAGTCTTTGTCAAAATCAAGTATGATCAAGGGACATGTTTTCTACAAAATTTATTACAAAGCTTCACATTTATTTTGGCCGCACTGATTCTGCATCATGCCACAGTGACAAAGACGTCTTGGTCGTGAGCCTATTCCCTCTCCGACAGTCCATAAAAGCCCACATCAGAAAAGAACATTTTATTTGAATGAGTAGAGTCCCTGAAGAAAAGGCTCCTCCAAAAGAACCTTTCTTTCCTTGTAACTGAATGATCCCAAAAACATCCCTCAGATCCCCATGAGCCTCTTGTCTTGCAGGATCAATGTGAGTTTGTGCGTGTGTCTAACTGAATCAGGGTATTTTATTCCATTAGTCCATTCTGGTGGAGGACACCATCTGTTAACAGTTAAGAGCTTGGGAGGAGACCACTGCACAAACTGAACTGTCGCTCCCTGTCTGTTTTTAACTCTCCCAATAACCTCCAAAATCTGACCCGACCTCACTTCAACCCATCACCTGCTGTCATCAGAAAACTGGACGCACAATCTGACCATACTTAACTTGGACAATTTCAGTGCCTGCAACTCCATAAATCACTCAAGTGGAGCATGCCAATCTGTGTGTGGACCGGGTTTGGCAGCACTTTGGAAAATCCCACAGGAAAATGTTATGCATACATCCTCCAAGAATAAACCATCTGAACCTCCTTGCATTTAGCTTCTGTATGTTTGTGGCCACTAACTAGACATCTATTGAAAACATTTTGGTTTATGAGGACATGGTAGCAAAGCTTGTACTGATTTTTGGGGCTCGTTTTTTGGCCAAAGTCAGGTGATTGACATTGTTTTTATTGGTTAGAGGGAAATGCCTTTGTTTCATGCTATGATTTTACCATATAAAAGTTTTTAAAAGACAGAAAAATATGCATTTAAGCAGTCACAAATCTGTAATGTCAAATGGTCATGAGATTTTGCTGGTTTCCTGTATTAACTTCGACCTTGTGTTCTTACATAAGTTACACTAAGATTCTGTTTCTACACCCTAAGGGATTGTAGCCTAACTAGGATTTGAGTGTCTTAACCTTTCCTCAAATGTGCTTTGGAAAACATTGATACACTTGAGCATCTAATCCAGAGCTGCAGCCAGGAAACTGAAGCACACTTTTTAAAAATACTGAGGTGATGAGTCCAAATTGTCTCCCACAGAACTACACCCACTCCATAAATCTTTGACTAGCTACCAACCAAACTACATTTTATTTATTCATTCAGCTGTTGGGTTACAATTTGTTAATTCATTCTCTGATGGTAAAAATGTTGATTCAAAATTCTCTCTATAATGATCTGTATGCAGTTGTTCTTAAAACACCTATAAGTTGTTTCATCCAAAAAACTATCTGAATATAAAACCTATAATGTCCAGCATGTGATAAAGTAGAATAAGGCATTTTTGAGTCATTACACCTTCCAGATTTCAACAAACATAACCACTGAGCTGACCTTGCAGCTTTGGCCCTGGTCTGATCACCTGTTGCTCCTTTGAACTGTTTAAGTGGTGTTGCCATATCTTCAAACATGCACAGCTAGCTTAGTCATAACAACAGAATATACCACAAGATTTAAAGCAATGCTGTAAAAGGAAATCAATTTTGCTGTAAAACCTCAAGTGACTTATTATTCTGTAATACTTGTCAATGTGAATCCATCACTGCTGTTGAAAAATCATTATATGTGTACAAGTGTATTTGTCTTTGTAAAGAGGTTCAATAGCTTGACTTCGCTTCACTTCTGCCCACCTCAATCATTTAAGAGACCCTGCAGGAGATCACCATGGTGACCACTCTCCGCCAAGAGGTGCACAGTCAAACACACAAAGAAATACACATCCTCTGTTTGACTAGAGATTACATCAATTATTAATGAACTGTGCTCACTAAATTCATTTCCACTCCTCTCATTAGACAATCTCTTCAAGGATCGCATCTGTGCTCCCACTCTAAATGACTCCTCTTTGTGCTCTTATCATTATCAGCATTTGCAGAATGTGATCTTAGGGATCCTTTACGGAGGATGTGAAATGACAAAAATTTGCAACAAAAAAAAGCTGCATATAAAGTCTAGCACAATGAAGAGCATAATAACTAGAGGTGTGTGGCCAAGTGTGGGTGGTTCTGGCTGTGTTAAATTGAAAGTTACTCTCTGTAATTGCATCCACAGGTGTTTTTCTTGTGGAACATTAGCTTTATGCCACTCTCCCGCTCAATGGGAGAAAGGAAGAGATGCAGAGATAATGGTTTCGATAAAGACAGTGATTGATTTTGTTCACGCTCATGTGCAAACGTGAGCTTCTGGGCTGAGCGTGTTTATGAATAGAAAGGAACAGGGACAGCTCCCTGACATGGCGAGTGCTAGACTGAGCGTACTTGATAATTAAGCGACTGTGTGATTATGCAATGAGCGTGACCATGCCAATGTTAGACAAAGAAAGAACAGTGAGACAGAAAAGGAGGCAGAGAGAAAAGTGTGACAGGGTTGGATGATTTACTGAGAAAATGAAACGCCACTGAAGCAAAAAAGATGCATTGCAGGAAAAAAAAGGGTTTAAAAGATAAACTTAAGTCTGGTATGTTTTGTTGTTTGTCTGAAGTTGGAGAAAAAACTCAGTTTTAGGTGTCAGGGTTCAGATTTATGCTACAAGTGGGCATGCAGTAAACTATATTTGGAGGAGGTCAAGCAAAGTGTGTATGCATTTGGAGAATGTTAACGTATCCATGACACGCATTCATGCACTTTGGCCTTGCACCTGTAACACTGTAACCTTAGCAGACCGTGCATGTTTATGTGTGTGTGCGTGAGTGTGTGCAGCAGGGCCTAAACTTGGTTTGCAGCCGGGTTTTAACTTCTTGACTTTTCTAACTTGTCGATCCTTTGGGCCTATGCATAGACGCATTCAGCATAGCGTTCATGTTATGAGTCTGAGGGTCACCCCACCACCAAGAAAATTGTTCTGTTTAATTACCAACATGTTCATGTGTGTAACTGTGACCTTTAAAAAGGCTAAAAGCATGCAGAGCCTTGGAAGATGTGTCCTTGAAAAGGAAAAGGATTCAGGACCTGAATGCAGAGCTTTCTTCCATTCAGCCACAGGAACATTACCATATGTGCTGATGTTGGGCTCACAGTTTGTATTCTAATTCATCCTAGAGGAGTTGGATGAGGTGGAGGTCATGAGTCTTTGCAGCCCCCTCAAATTCTTACACACTAATTGACACTACTGGCCATATGGTTTTTGTTTTGTGCATGGAGATATGTCATGTTGAAGGCCTTCCCCAAAGTCTTGCCACAAGATAGGAAACACACTATTGTCTGAAATATTATGGTGTGCTGTAGCTTTAAAATATCCCTCAAAAGGAACTATTAATCAAGCCCAAGAAAGAGCAGTTTGAATTTTTAAACATTACACTTGTACACTTTTGTGCTGTGAGCTGAGAACTTGGACACCAAGTTTTTCCAGGAGAGAAAATGCATCAGCCAAGACAGAAGAAGAAGAAGACTCCCAGCTAGCACAAATTAGCTGGTATTTAAAATGAAATACAATACAATTTTTTTTAAAAAACTTCACAAGTTAAAAAACAAAGTAAATGCATTTAACACATTTGTTTGTTTGTCACAATCCAACATGGAATCTAAAAGGTTGTACTTTAATTATAAAACAGATTTTCAGCTCAGCTTAGCATAAAAAGCTCTGAAACATAGAGACTTAGTGTACCAGCACCCAAAGCTCCCCTATTTACATGTCATTTGTTTAATGTATCCTTTTGGCTGGTGTAGTCACTCACATTGTAATGTCAGTAAAATAGGCAACTGACATTAAGAATCTGTAGAACAAAATAACTTGAATTATTATTGAGGAAACAGAATTGAATCACAAAATTCTATAAAATCGTGTGTGTTTTGAGACAAAATAATGATTCATGTAGTTTAAAAACTAATTTTGCAGCAGCTTTCTCTCAATTAGGAATTCTTCAGGTGTCCTGAATTTAGCAATAATGACAAACTGGTGTGAAATGTTACTAATAATCAAAACCTATGAATATGCATGAGAGCATGTGAAGTTGTTCTTGCAGGGCTGCTAATTTTAACTTCAGGATGTCATAAATGACTTAAATTACTCTCATTTATACTTCATTGTTAAAGTACAGAAAAATAGCAACTCTTCATTCACTTCATATTCAAGGGCAAAGCAAATTTCTCATGAACTCAATGTTTCCTCAGCTGCGGTCTGAGCAACGCTATTGTTGCCATTTTGAAAGAAAGGCGTAAGAGATACATGTCATCATCTACTGCCAGAGGAGAAACAAACAATCTCTTTCTTACTCAAAACCTCATATGAACACATGTACCCACACACATGCACATATGTAAGCTACACACGATTATTAATGCACACACGCAGCCAACAGCCATGCATGCACGTGTACACACACACACACACACACACAAACGTACATGCAACCACAACCACCCACGCACACACTTGGAAGAAGCCACTCACACTTCGCCCCCATAGAGTACATGTCAGTCCATCTGGGATCATTAACACTATGCTAATGAATATAGGGCTGGGGCATGTGAGGAGAGGAGAGAGGGAGAGATTTAGAGAAAGGAAAAGAGAGAGAGAGGACAGAAGGTGGGAGGATGGAGGAGGATAATGGATTCTCTCCTAACAAATGCACTGCCCGAGGTACTTGTAAGGGGGGGGGAAAGAAAACATAGATAAGAAAAGATTGAAAGTGAGGCGAGGGTGAAGGGAGGGTAAGTGAGAGGGAAAACCGGACCACGCCAGGATGGAGGGAAGAGGGAACTGAAAGGGAGCAACAGAGCGTAGAGGAGAGTAAAGAGAAGACGTTCAAGAGCTTGTCAACGTGGAAAGAAAACAAGAGAAAAGTAAAGTAATCATGGAGAGATGTAGCCAGTACGTTCTGGCCAGGGGCTGATGAAGGCTCTGTGGAAATAACTGAACAGATGAACAGAAGAAAGGGAAGGAAGGAAAGACAGCAGAGACAACAGATGAGCCGAGAGAACAGGCAGAGAGACAGACAAGGAGATACAGTATAACAAATGATGGCAGAGTCAATGCAAGCTGACTAGCATGGTTAAATATTTCACTGGGGTTTGTTTGTGCTTTTGTGTGCTGCTGCTATGTGTGTGTGTGTGTGCGTGGGCATGGGAATGAGAGTCCCTGGGAGACAGAAAGCAGGACAGAGCGGCAGGGATGTGAGAAGTGTGCCTGTTGACTGGGCGAGTTAATGATTCCTGTGGTCTGAATAGTGAGACAGTGTCCAGGAGGTAAGGAGGAGGCTCATTTACCCCCTACTGACATGCACGAGGAACATAGTTTTATTTTGTTGGTATGCATGTTTGAGGCATGCTCTAATACCCCGTCAGCTTGTGTATCGCACATTTGGAAACAGCTCAGCCTCCCTGGCTACTTTCCACAAGATGCTCAGAGCAGAAACGACCCCTCTTTACGAGTTTTTCATCGCAAGAATCCCCCATTTGCCTCCCTACTGGGCTAAATCCACACACATGGAGCGCTATTAAGCAGAAGTGTGCCTCCCTATGTTTGAATGAGGGACCACCTGTATGCAGATGAATGGGTGTGAATAGAAGCTGGGAGACATGCCTTTGTGGTGCCGGAGAAGGAGCAGCTTGTCGGAGTGTGCCGCTATGAGCCAGAGGGCCAAGGACCCGCAGGAGGCCGGGGATAAAGGGACAGAGGGCAGCAGGGTGACAAGCTGTCCATGTGTGGATGAAACAATGCCAAGTGTTAACAAGCCCAAGCTAGCGGTAATGACAGAGGTCAGGTAAACAAAAGGCAATTATTTGAAATGCAATCTGTGATCAACTAGAGTCATTACAGAGCACATTAGAGTGATTGAGCCCCTTTAAGCTCCTTTATATCCTTTTCATTGTAACATAATGTTGATCTTCCCTATGACCTTTTTTCCAATGCTGGCTAAGGTTATACTCTGTGGGAGGGGAGACACAAATGGCACATCAGCAGCTGAGGCTCGAGGGCACGACGAGCGATGATATGATGAAGCCAAGACGACGAACAAAAAACAAAAAGAAAGGCAGAAACAAGATCAACAAGAGAACATCTTCCTTTGTGTAATAGAGACAGCAGCAAGAATCAGAGCACTCCCACACACACACTCAAACTCCAATAAAAACCTGTGCAGGCACATGCGTGCGTCTGTGCAGATGTGTTCATACACTCGCCTGAGTTCTTTCTGTACCATCCCTGTTTGGTTTTTGTTATGTTTCAACATGGCTGACGCCCAGTGTTTCCATGTGTCTCTTATGACGCCCTACGACTCAAAGTTTCACTCCACAGTGTTTACATTTTCATATTCTCTTCTCTCTATTAAACACTCCTGCCTCATATTTCTTATTGTGTGTGTGTGTGTGTGTGTGTGCGTGTGTCAGGAAACCCCTCAAAACCCTGAGACAGAAATCTCCGTCCAGCTCTGATCCCTGCCCGAGGCTGACAGGATGAGAGTGAAAAATCAGGGAGAAAAGAGCCAAATGGTACATTTAACAGGCAGAGGGGTCTTTTTATTTAATAGCTGTCTCCCACATATCCTTAACCCCTCTTATAAAAACATTTATTCTAGTTGGACTGATACTTTTCATCTTCTTTCTGACACCATCTGGTTTTATTATTTTTAATATATTTCTCTCCCACTCTCCAGAACTCTTCTCTAATAAAAAAAATTACAGTTGCTACAGTTCACAGAGTACGAAAGAGAAACTCAGGTATTGCCAGGTAGCTTCACACGCTCTGTGTTTTCACAGGTTATGTAAGTGTGGGGTTTCCATAGCATGTTGAACAAGTACATGAAACCTGGAGACAAGTCCCTAGAAAGTAAACAAGCCTATTTCCTTTAGCTGGAAGGTTTGTATGGCTGTCAGGTCTTCCCCCGACTTCCTTTAATCCACTTTTAGAACTGTCGAGTTTTCCATCGTCTCGAACACTTTCTCTGTGAGTTTCTTTTTTTCAGCCATCAAGTTTTCTCGGATTTACTGTCATTCGCAGAAGCCCTCGGTCTTCCCTCTCTGTGTGTGTCTGTGTGTGCCTGTATGGGCTGCAGGAGGATTAAGTCTCACTCTGAGAGTCATCGTAGTTTTTTTAGCTGCAACACTATCACAAGAGCCTAAAGAGAAGACTTGAATGTTTACTTGCATGCCTGTTTCTCTGTGTGTACTTGTATGTGGCGGGAGATCCCAGTCAACCGACTGAGGTGTTGGCTGCAGCAGCAGAGAGGAGGTGTGCTTGTGGGTTGTGAATTTCTAATTTTGTGCTCCTGTCTTGCCACACGGTTGGTGGTATTAGATGAACACATCATGAGGAGATCCCACGTTTGAACAGCGGAAGTCTGCTGGCAACGAGGACACTCTGACTGTCATCCACTTGTGTTGTGTATGAGCAAGGACCGGGGGGGATCCTGTTGCCTGATGGCATAAAGCCGGTGAATCACTAGTTAGTTTTCCTGGAACAGTATTAACATTTCAGTCATTCCTTAGAGGAAATCAATACATATACTCAAAGCAGTTTCTAATGTCAGTAAAACTAGGTGAAAGAAGCAGGACATTAAAGGAACAGATGCTTGTGTATTTGAAATTATCCGGGGGTTTTCCAGAATGACAATTTGTCAAAAACTGTGAAAATGACCATTATTTTTCACCATTTATAGTTCCTGTCTTTCCCCTCCTTTCCCCCCCACATTCTTGGGGAGACATTATAGAATGGAAAAGCACCCTCAGCCATGATTAACCCCCCCACTGCCTACGGGATCTACAGTCAGTGTGTGTGTGTGTGTGTGTGTGTGATCCTCTCAGAGTGCCAGAACGTGTGTGTGCTTGCCCAGCCAAGCCTAGGGACAGTCAGACACTCTGCTTGTCTGCACATATAAATACACACACACACACACACTCACACAGCATGCACACACAATGCCCCCCTCTGTTTCCCTGCAGCCATGGAGCTCTGAACCAGCTAGTCGAGGCGGGGCTCCTTCTCTGCCCAAGGGAAGCCCTCGCTGGTGCCGCAATCCCACTGACACCCTACGGTCCGGACTTTATCCATCTGTGAGGTTCTTTTGAAGACTCACCTGTCTGGGGAAGCTGCTTAGTGGAGACCAATAAATTCGACTGACTGATAAGAAGGTAATAATTCTTTATTATCTGACAGAATGTAATCACTACACGAGCGTGCCTGGACAACAACATGCTGCAGAATGTTCACACTACTCTGCAGGGGGTTCTCAAAGGATTGAAACACAACCAAATGAGGCAACCAGTGCCAAAATCTCCTCAGTACAGTCGACTAATCTGTCTCGGTAGCATTATTGCAGCAACATATTTACAGCTCAAGTTCCAAGCCCACAACAACAAAACAATGCTGTGCAAAACAATGCAACTGAGCACAACATAAAATACAAGTTGACAAACAGCCTAATGATTAATAACAGTACAACAGAGTGTAATGAGTTGCAACATACAGCATGTCACAAAGCAATGCAACATAACACAACAACACATGACAGAGTTGCAACACAACAACATAAAAACATGCAATTAAAACAAACATACAATCAAACACAAACAACACAAAAGAGTACATTAACTTAACTCTGAAGTTAAGAACAATTTAAGGTACTTTACCATTTTTATTTTATATGACTTTAAAGCTTTGCTCCACAGTCAATATTGTTCATTTAACTTTTTGTTTGTTAATACAAAACAACTCATATAATGACTTTAATGAATGACACATTATGAAAGAAGGTTGATCGGATGTGAAGATTAAAATTAAACTTAGCACACACTTCATCCAACTGCAGTTTTAGCTCTGTTTAAACGTCAAAGCATCAACAAATATAATTCAGCAAGACAATAACACCAATAAATGGCCATTTCACATAATGAAACTCAATAATAATAGTTTTACTTTCAATACTTTTAGAACATTTTATTGAAAACATCTGTTCACGTGTTTGAGGTCAGGGCTTTTACCTTTAATGGATAATTTTTATAATGTGTTATTTGTTTTTGTTTTGGTTAATGATTAGACTTCCTCCTTCACCGTTGCTACTGTTTTATAACTACATTTATTTTTATTGTCCGTCTTATGCGGTAAACAACACATTTTATTCATTTTAATGATTTTAATTGTTTTAACGTCTAAAAAAATATGACGCTTGAGTTGACCTCGTCTCAAGCAGCTCATTTAACAATTATTTCTATGTTGTTATTTGGGTTCTGGACGTTTTTCTCTTTCGTTTTCACTCATAGTTGTTTGGAATTGTTTTATCTCATTATGCAGTAGTTTTACTTTTTATGCCTTTGTGATGTTGTTAAAGCCTCCAGTAAAGTTGTTTTGTGTTTTTCTGGTCTAAAGTGCGGACAGATGGAGAGAGAGCGTCTCCGGTAGCTGCGGTGGGCGGGGCATTGTAATTGCCTCGCTCCTATTGGTTGCTGACACCGTGAGAGGTGGGGCCACTCTTGGACAAAACAGACAAGTTGCGCCTCCGTAAAGCAGACTGGAGTTGCAACAGTGTTCACATTGAAGCATCGCCTCAAACCGCCTTCCTCACTACACAAGGAGCGTAAATTCCGTTATTGATTTCTGTGCGCGTATTTACGCATTTGGTCCACACATAACAGACGCATCTTGTAATTACTGCACACTACTTCGACTTGGTGAGCTTCCTGCGGAGAAGAGGAGCTATGGATTTGGTGTATCTAGTGTGTTTGGCGCTGAGCATCGGTGCCTGGTTCGCCTCTGCAGAGAGACACAGCGTCTACTGGAACAGCTCGAATCCAAAGTAAGTGCTGATCTGTGCTTTTGTGCGTAACATATATTTTGTGTGTGTGTGTGCGTGTGTGTGTGTGTGTGTGTGTGTGTGTGTGTGTGTGTGTGTTTACCGTAAGGAAAGTTGTCTAATGTGTGACTACCTGTAAAGGGTCATTACTCAGTGCTCCTCTGAGTAACTGTGTGTGTTTCCTCATGCCCCCTAAAGCGAGTGGACGTCACTTTCCTGCTTTCTTAAAGTTTCACACATGAAAAGTCTGTCATTTAAAGGCCTCATGGCTGCTCATGCTAGTAATGACTACAACTACACTTGTTGCTGTTTTCAGTCATGTGGCGATTAAAAGGTGAACGTGTTTTTTAAAGTCAGACGTTCACCTTTTTTCCTCGCCTAACAGGATTGTGATGTGACACACAGCAGCAGCGGGGTGTAAAAGCAGGAGATTGTGAGCTGGAACCCAGACAGATGGACAGATTCACCACTATATTTAACCGCAACACATAGACCCAGACATACTCTAATAGTAGAAAATAGACTGACAAGTATGAACTTGACCACTGAGGCTGTCTGTAGGGTCTGTAAGGGTGTGTGTGTATGTGTGTGTGTATGTGTGGCAATGTAAGCGCGTGAAAAGAGAATGATTCACTAGGTTAGTTTCATAATTAGTTTTATACAGGCACGTCTACCGCATCAGTGCACAGTTTGTTGGTGTTTTTTACATTAGGGAAGATAGTGATAGGGTGTGTGTGTGCGTGTGTGCGTGTGTGTGTGTGTGTGTGTGTGTGTGTCAGAGAGAGAGAGGCACTTATTGCTGATTATTTTGTTTTGAGGTCAGAAATGTAATGCTATCCGACCACTCAGTGAAATCGATGGAGCTTGACAGACGCGCAATATCGCAGTGCGATTTATTGAGCTTTTAGCGTGGAGCGAGTGATCCCGACGCTTGAAAGACAGTATTATTTTATAACGGAGCTGAAACAAAAGGACGGGTCCCAGCTCCTCTGCTGCCTTGATAGGTCGATTAAAACCCACAACAAGGGCAAAAGCTATTATGGCCTTTTAGTCTTGTCTTGATTACATTGCTGGCTCTCTAATTGCCCTTTAAGGAATGACAATAGACGCTGGGCTAAAAAAAAGAGCCCTGTAACAAGCAAAACAATTGTCCTGATAATTGGATAAGGAGTCTAATGGAAAGTTCTGTCGTCATGAGCAGGGCTCGTGTCATGGGTTAGTCCATGTGTGAGTCAGCGGCCCGGTTTGACCCACCTGAGTTTTACACCTGAGTCACCACAGACAAGAAGGGAGGAACAGAAAGGAGGGGAGGGCCAACTGAAGAGAGAAATGTGAAACTGGGGTAGTTTTTTTGTTGGAATGAAGGGCGGAACTGGAGCCCTAAGCTTTATTTCAATTAAGAAAGGTTGGTTAAAAAGAAACATCAAGAATACATAGTGAGAAAGAGAGAAAATGAGAAGTGGGTGGTCTAATAGTCAGATCTTGTGTCTGCTGTCTGTATAATCCAGCCTTGGACTATTTCTGCCATCAAATGGGAGTTGTATAACCAGAAGAAAAATCATAGCATAACACTAATCCCTTTTTGCTAGATGGCTAAACATAGACCCTAACACAGGCAGACAAACACAAACTTCACACATCACAACAACGCATCACACAAAAATGTGGCTGTTCTGCTCCTCTCATACTTCTGTTCTTGAACCAAAACTGCTTCTTATTCTCTGTCTTGTCAAACTCACACTGTGAAGGTACAGGCAGATAGGGTTTCTCAGAAAGACAGCAGCAGAAGTTTGTACCAGGAGGATAATGGAAACTAAAAGCCAAAGAGAAACCATAATCGGCTGACCCCTGTATGCCACTTCTGTTACATCTTTTGCCACATTTTACATTTTAATCTCCATTACCCTTCCATAATCCTTCACTCCCAGACCCCACACCCCTCCTCTTCTGTCATCCTCTCTTTTTCCCTCATCTCTCTTGTCTTCTGGTTTCCAGCTTTTAACTAAAAGCCCACCTGCCTCAGTACAGTCCCCAGTGATCAATCAGTCACCTGTTCAGAGGAACACATTGATCCATCAGCAGGGTTTGACGGCCGCGTGCCGCGGATAATTGATGCTAATTGATTCTTGGTCTGATTGTGAGCAGCAGTGATTTGTCTTAGGTGGAGGACAGTGACCAGATGGCAGCAGTCTGCCCATTCATGTAGTAGAGAGATGTGAGGCACTCTGGCAACAGCAGCTAAGGTGTGTCAGTCTGTGTGTGTGTGTGTTTGTTTTTCTCTAGAAGTGTGTTTGATTTTCACCAACTTGTAAGTGTGATTCAATTATTTTGGCTGATTCCCGCACTTCAGGTCCTGTGGGGATTTGATACTCTGTGTGTTTGTGTGTACAAGGGAGTGAATGAGCGTGTGTGTGAGTTTGTGTGTGAGTTTGTGCGTGTGTTTGTGTGTGAGTGTGTACGGTTTCCTATACATGACAGGTGGAGAGGCGAGTTTGTCTCAGCCTGGTCCGGTCTTGTTTTTTACTCTACATGTCTCTGCCTGTGTCAATTAAATGAGCGTGTGTGTGTGTGTATGTGTGTGTATGTGTGTGTGCGTGCTTGGCTCCTAATACAGTTTGAACTTGTGCTGCCCTTTATACCAGCTTTTAACTGGAAGTGATTTTGTTTTTGTCATGAACTGGGACTTCGTGATTAGTAGTATGCCTTTGTATGTGCGTGCGTGTGTGTGTGTGTGTGTGCGTGCGCGTGCTCCAATCTCAGAGTAAAAAAGGAGTGGCCATTACCGTAGGCAGCCTCATGATATGAGGGACATGATAAATTCGTGACTCACACTTACACACACTGGGGGGAAAGAGGGAGGACTGGGATGTTAATATTAGCCACAGCCAGCATTCCACCCCGCTGTTACTATACTCAACTTTGTCAGCTGTGTGTGTGTGTCTGTGTGTGTGTCTTACTGTACCTGTCTGTTCCTCTCACCATCTTCACTCCTTTCCCTCTTTTTAACAGCTGGGTCTTCTCTCAGACTGGCTGCTTGCCCTCAGCCACCCATCCCTCATTTTTTTACTTTCTCTACTATTATATTCAAGATCTCTCTTCTGCACGGACGCTGATGCTGTTAACACTCCGCATTCTCCTTTATATCAGCTATCTCTGTGCCATTTGGCTGCCTCTATCCGTTCAGAGTAGCCTGGGTTTATTTGCCACGCTCCCAGTATCTGTGCAAATATCTCTATCAGGAGTTGGAGGTAATGTAATATTCTGTTTACCTCTCCGTCTGTGTCTGGCTCTGTCTGCCTATGCTGTTATTGATGCAGTCCGGGCCTGCCTTGACAAGTACATGTGGCCTGGAGGATGAGTTTTGGGGTGAAGGGGTGTGGATGTCACTGCTGCCATCCGACCCCTCCCCCTCCTTTCCCCTTCCTGAACCTTTAACTTCTACAATTTATACATTTTGTTCCCTTTCTCTGTTTGTCTGTCTGTCTCTCTCTGTCCACTCATTATTTACCCCTCCCGAGTCCATGTCCCGTCTGGTTGTTGCCCTCTAATCTCACCAGAATGAGAGCACATACGCACACACAGACACTAACATAGATTACAGACAGCTTGTAATCTGACCATCTGACCCATAGACACAAAACCATCAACCTGCCTGCCACATCTATATATATATTCATACCTCTCTTATCCTCTGATGTAACTTCTGCCTATTTGTGTTTGTGTGTGTGTATGTGTGTATCTGGGTAGGTGGGTTATTGTGTAACATTAACGATATGTACAAAAAAAAAAAGCTTAATAAAGCTTCCGTTGTCGCAGTGGATCATTCTTGCCATAATCTCTCAGATCTGATCCATCCTACATCAGAGTAATCAATTACAGGCACCACAGGACATCTCCATTTATCTTGCAATGAATCCTGCCCATTTAATATCAGAAGGCTTTGTGTGTGTTCCCTGCTGATATAACTCTCCTCTTACCTAACACGCTTATCAATATACACACAAACTTTCACGCGTCGCAGCACACAGGAGCAGCTGTGAATTTTAGTGACAGCACACAGTTTATAAATTACAGTACATACACAGTCCGCCAGGTCTGTAGAGATCCTCATCTTCTCCATCACAATATCTCTGTTTTCTCTCTGCTCTTCCTCTCGCTTCCTTATCTGTGGTCCAGACTTCCTTTCCTCCCTCCATCAGTCCCCCCTCTTACTCACAGACCTCCCTCTGTTTTTTTTGCCTCAGTAGTTTTCCATCGGAGGAGGACAGAGCACCTCTCAGCCCTCCTGGCTCTGCTAACACAAGAGAGGCCTGCTTTTGCCCAGAGTTATCATAGTATGTGTGGGCAAGCATGCGTGTGTGTGGGTATGTGTACACTGCTCATTCATGGCATTGCAGTCATACTTTTGCATTTCTGTCCACTCCTAGCCCACCATCGCCCCCTAAAGGGCAGAATCAGCCGCAGATTTCTGTCAGATGGACTTTTGCTCAAGTGTTTCATGTTCTATTTTGCATCAGTTATTTCATAACTTCTTTTCCAAATAAAAGAGCTGAATATGAATAATGTAAAGTCAGAGAAGTAACTGAACTTGTTTCCTTTCTCTCAGCTAGACAGACAGACGCAGGCACACAGATTAACTCTCAATGACCCCCCAACATATTAAACCAAGCATGATACCATTTGGCCTTCTTCTATTCATCACAGACAGAATGGGAGGCTACAAAAAGGGGAAGACGGGGTGAAAAGATTTTTAGGGGGCAGAGAGGAGGAGGGGGGGGGTGCAGGGTGAGAGAAGGGCAAACTGGAGAAAGGGATTTGTGTTGAGAAATTAGCCTGGATGAAGAGCGCCGGTATATTATGTCAGCGTTAAGAGACAGGGCAAAATAGAGAGTAGGGTGAGGGGGGATGGGTCGGTTTTGGAAGCATAAAGGAGAAGCAGACGGAGGGAGGAGAGAGGAGACAGTGATGGATGAAGGGAGGGGAGAAGTTTGGAATTGAATGAGTGAGAAACGGTTGCGTTGACCGTTTAAAAAGCTCTCATCCTGCAAAGGGATTCTCAGTATCTTAACCGTGTCACGCGTGCATACTAAAGCCCACAGAGATTCCCGAAAAGAGGGAACTACAGAGTTGAGCTCTGGATTTATAATCCAAGACGAGAGAGGAGACTTAAGTGGTGCAGAAAAGACAAAGAATCCCCGGTGGGTTTCTTATTTAAAGACAATGAGATGGAGGAAGAATAAAGACAGATTACACTGGAAACTAATATAGAAAGACCTTTCAGTGTATATTAGGTTGGTTATAATGGAGCATCCCTTTAGTAAGCAGCTAAACCCATTAGAACCACTGACAGCTCCTCCGCCTGTGAAAGGAGGTGTGAATCTGCCATAGCACAGCAAATTAATAGGGTATTAAGTGTTCACCTCAAAGTAAAAGTGTGTGAAAGTGCGGCTGGAAATTTGATGAGTGTGCCTTGTGAGAACATAGTAAACCATCCAAACCGCAGCCCCCCCAGATGTGACATTCCAGCATGTGCACAGTTACTACTGATTACCTGCAGAGCAAATGGTGGGGAAAAAGGGGGGGGGGGGTACATCTGTGTAGTGTTTCAGTGTTGCTGACTTGCTCAATGAGTCTGTTGTGCATGTGTGATGTGTGTGTGTGTGTGTGGAACAAACATCTTCAGTGCTGACTCCGATAGTTGTGTGTGCAAGAAGTTGTGACCCTGAACTCCGACCCTTTGACCTGACCGCCAGCTTGAAACACTCACCAGAGAGACGGTGAAAGACAGAGTTCCTGCGTCAGTTGTTTGACAGAAACCAGTGAGAACTCAGGGGACAAATGGGAGGGACACAGCGGGTTTGTCGGGGATAAAAGAAAAAAAAAGAGGGATGACAGGAAAAAGAAAAGGTACCGCAGTGCAAGGACAATGACTGTACTTCAAAGCTAAAGTGAAGTGTTGCAGCATTCACTTACTGTCATAACTACAACTACTAGTACTATTTTACTGCCTTTATAGCACACACACACACACACCTTGCACACTGACGCAAAAGCGAGAGTAACTTCATAGTGAGAAATGACCTTTTTTGCAGCAGAGAGGAAGAGCGGCTACAGCCACCTTCAACCCTCGCTGTTTACCCATACCTCAGTCACATGCAAGAAAACACACACACACACACACACACACACACACACACAACACACAGGAGGCTTCAGTAGGCCTTGATAAACAGATGTGCTCATGAGCCCGGGGCATGAGACGCCCTGAATAAGGGTCTGCAGAGAATCCCTCTCCCATGAAAACATTCACACACACACACACACATACAGATGACACAACACAGTGGAAGAAGAAACTACGTGGAAAGTAGGTCTTCAACAACTCACACACCTGGTTCTTACTCTTACAGACGACATAGCTATCACGTTAACGCGACTCTCACCCTCCTGAGAACTGTCAGTCAGAGGCGAGAGCAGACGCAGGGACATACAGGAGTCTCCCGGCCTTTGATGAGTGAAGCGTCAAACAGTAGAGGCGAGAGGATGGAGGGAGAGGGCCGGAGAGAGACACAAGTTTTGGCCTGTAAAACTTCAGTTCAACAGGCATCCGTAGGCTCATTTTTCCCACTTCCTTGACTTGCGGTCGCATAAAGATGCCACAGTCCTCAGCGAAATAAAAACGAAAGTCATTGAAGCATAAACAAATAACAACAACTCAAGAGCAACTGTTAAACCACAAAAAACACACACACACACCCACAAGTCATATGAGCACACAAATAACGTACATCCACACCAGTCAGGGTAGTGAAAGCTCCACAGGGGGTTAGGCACAAGGGTTGAAGGGGCCCTGTAGCCTTCAGGCATTTTGTCTTTGGGGAGGGAAAGGGTATAATTACACCCCATTCATTCCTCCTCCCCTCCTTTTCCAGAGAACACATTGGGCCCAGACCCCTAACAGCTTTTAATTAGCCAGACCAATGAAGGAGAGGAGGGGGAGGAGGGGAAATGAGGAGGTGAAGAGAAGGATAAAAGGAGTTTTCTTAAAAGCATGAATTGTGAATGAAATTAGCAACAGAATCTGTTTTTGTTGGCTTTT
>JAPZDV010000025.1:13475602-13503001 GCA_029814665.1 Acanthurus lineatus
GCTTTTGACAAGCCTGTGTTTTCATGCAGAGGTCAGCTAGGCCACTAACAAGTCCACAGTTTGGGGGGAAAAAAAACAAAAAGATGCATCCAGGCGTCTCGTTTTTTAAAACTCTGTTATTACCGATCTGACTCAAAGAAAACAGAGTGGATGAGAGTAGAAATTATTTAGCCAATTAGGCGGCTACAGGCTGTGTTTCTTTTTCCTTTCAGTGAAACACTCACCCAAGCACAAAACACACACACAAACAAAGGCGTACACACCTGCCCGGGAGTGTACACACGCACAAAGAACCTTTTCTGAGAGAGAGAGAGAGAGAGAGAGCAGTGATTACAAGTGGAGGGAGGTGATCAGCCTGTTAGCCCTGGATAACAAGTGTAGAGCAGTGCTCAGCTAACAAAGCGTGTTTTGACAGGTAGGTTAGCACTAACTGATTCACACACACACACAAGCACGCGTGCATACAGTGGCAGGAAGGAGGGGTTAGAGGCCCTGGTTTGGAGCCACTGTGTCTGTGACTTGGCCAGGGGGTCCTTGTAGGAGCCGCAACAACAGGAGGATGGGGGGGTGGGGGGCGCAGCAGAGCCACCGTGTCCCAGGCTTTGATGTGCTGGGGGCACACACTCAGCAAAGACAAACAATAGCAGATAGACAGGAGCTGTTTTCTTGTCACTTTCACCTTCGTGCAGTACGTCAAACACAAGCAGGCAATAGCTTTACGCACAGTTTGAATTTGAGGATTAGAGCCTGTTGCTCTTTAGGGTGTAATCAGAGTCACACACGCAAATATCAGTCTGTCTTCACCTCCCGGCTTTGGGCTAATCTCACATCAATTGCATCTTGCCAGCCAGCTGCACATCACATGTTGCAGCACAGCGAAGCCTCGCCTGCACCATGTTAACTTTGAAAGTAAAGAAACAAAAAAACTAAAAGGGAAGACAGCAGTTCATTCTTATTATACATTAAAAATTTTCCCCTTTGCACTCACAAATCTGTTTTTTTACTGAGTCTTTCTGAGTTTTACTAAGGTGAAAATTTACCACAGCCCCGTGAAAACTGCATTTCTATTTTGATGGAACGACATTGCAAAAATGTGCAGTGGTGCTGTGCAGGATTTGTACAGATTTTTCACCACTTTCTCTGCACTTCGTTAGGACACCGGGGGGGAAACAAGCAGAGGAAGACAGCACAGAGGAGACGGGAAGAAGGCTTAAAAAGAGCCATAAAACTAAATGAAGGGTGAAGATGAAAAAGAGAGAGAGAGAGACAGCGACAGTCTGACTGTCTCCACCCACTCTGTCTCTGTCTTTGATGAAATGAGAGAGAAATGGAGAGACCTTTAACTCTAACTCTCAGACAGAGATAGAGACAGCAAATAAGCTTGTAGAGTTTCAAAACAGAAAGACAAACATCCAAAAACTGGAAAACAGTTCAGATTAAAGGACTCGACTGAGTCACTGAGTTGTACAGATAGAAAAGTGGACCAGAAGAGCAGTTAAAAAAAATAGAGATTAAGCTGTCATCTAAAATCACATCATCTTGTAAGTAGGTGAGAAGTGAACCCTGCTAAAGGCAAAACAAGGGGATAGAGCAAGAAGGGTGTGTGTGTGTGGGATAGTGTCAGGGCTTTATGAGATTTTAGGTGTGTTTTCTGGTCGATAAACGAAGTGAACAAGTCCATCCTGATCAGGCTCTTTCTAATTCTGTCACAGTGACGAGTTTGCACATGTACATCGAAACACGTCAACACAAACATCCTCACATGGCACCCAAATTCCACCCAAATTGTTATAGCTGTGTGTAAACGCACGTGTGTGTGTGTGTGTGTGTGTGTGTGTGTGTAAACAAGTGTTATTCGTGCGAGCAAGTCTGTTTTTCTGTTGCCTAGCGTGTCTGTGTACGATTAGCCCTCATTATTATTCTTAACAAGTATGATTACATGTATTGTATGAGCCAAGCTGTCAGGGTGTTCCGGGACAATATCTGCCTTTTATTCACGTAGTTATTATGTAATTTTGCTAAATAAAAATCATTTTAATGCTCAGTGAAGACACTTGCCAATAACCTCCTCTTTCTTCCTGTCCTTCTGCAGCTTCCTGTGGGATGAGTACACAGTGGAAGTGCACATCAAGGACTATCTGGACATCGTCTGCCCCCACTATGCCCAAGGCGAGGTGCCGTCGCATGCAGCTGAGCGTTATTTGCTGTACATGGTGGAGAGGGAGGACTACGAGGTGTGTAAGCCTCACTCCTTCGACCAGCTCCGTTGGGAGTGCTCCAGGCCGTTCGCTCCTCACGCTCCGGAGAAATTTTCGGAGAAATTCCAACGTTATACCCCCTTCACCTTGGGCAAGGAATTCAGACAGGGAGAAAGCTATTATTATATCTGTAAGTATCAGCAATAAACCTGTTATTTATCAACATTTTATGATCTTGAGAGGGTTTCTGGTATTAAACTTTTGCCTCTTTTCTGATTTTTCACAGCCAAGCCACTGCATCACCATGGCCAGGAGTGTCTAAGGCTGAAAGTGGATGTTGTCGGGCATAAAGGCTCTGGAAAAAGCCATCAAGATAAATCCAAGGCAGATGATAAAGGAAAAAGCATTGATGGAGGAAAAGGGTTGTTTCCTGCTCTTGGAGGAGTTCACAACCCCTCAAACCAGCTCCCAGCAGGTGAGCATTCTTTTAAAACAAAAAAACAGACAGATGCAAGACACTCACAGCAGTCTCATGTCTGCGATGAGCTCAGCTGGGTGTGTTTACCATGAACGAGTGATGAAATCCAACACTGACTCTTTCCCTCCCTTTCTTCCCTCAGATGACCCTGCTGTGATGGAGCCAAACGTTCAGAAGAGTATCGGCAATTCAGGAGCACAGCTGGTTACATTTTCACTCTTCTTTACCATGATCCCGGTCTTATTAGCTCTGATGCTACAATAAGGCTAACTGCCAGAACAGAGACATTGCTGACCCAATGCTGGTCGTTGGGACCATGAACTCTCAAGAGACTTTTTCAAACAGATTTTTATACGAGCATGAGCAGTGTTGTCGTTGTGTGTTAGCGTGTTTGTTTTTGTGTGAATGTGGAGCGTGGATCGCTCCAAAGAAGAAGACCTCAGATCTTTTTTTTAATACTTTATGAGGATGAAAATTCTCATCTTTGACAGCTTGTAATGCCCACATTTTTCCAGTTATAATGAACAAAAACTACAAGCCAATTGATCAAAATACTCAACAAATTACTGGAAATTTTACAACAGTATTGTCTTTATTATCCCATGTTTTCAAACATTCATTGTGTAGGTACAGATTTGTTCGTACTCCTCATCTCCTCATCAACTGTTTGTGTCATTTTTCTTCCTCTACATGTAGAGAAATTATTAATTATGTGTCTTGAAGATGTTGTAGCTTACTGCCAAACTGGTGAAAATCATGTAGGATTTTTGTTCATGTTGTTGTGTAGCACTCAACTTCCTGCTTTATCTCCTTGAGTCTTTCTCAAAGCACCACTGTCACATTCACACTAATACAGAAGACAACACCACAGATTCTATAAACACAAGCCCTGAAAGTATCACACATTACACATTTGCACAAGAAAACAATGTCAGATTTACACCACTGGTTCTCAACCTGCTGCTACTAATGCAGAGTAAACAGTAAATAAACGTATACTTTTCTTAAGTTATTTAATTTTTTAGTTACATGCAATGATGTATTTCGAAAGAAATTCACCATAATTCATTTGGATCGTAGATATATATGTATTTATTTTTGTATCATAAACAAGGCCTGGATAGTATCGCATGTTCTCATAAGGTTAAGATTCACTGATCAGTCACTAGCAGGGGTTTTTGGGACCTGAGCTTTTTGACCATTCAATGTTATTCACTGATTTCTGCTGTCATGACAGAATCAAGGTACATTCACTGCCATACGGATTTCACTGTCACTGTCAAACAACTAAAGGGACATCTTAGAATTCATTAACAGTTGTTTTCTTTTTAAACACTCCCTCATTTTGTTAATGTTAATATGTAAATTTGTACATAGAGAAAACTATAAGAAAGTGTTTTAAGATGTGAAAAATGTTTAGTGAAATAAAACACAAATGTAAGAAAATAAAAATGTCTGTCTGTTTTTTATCAGCTCCGGTGGAAATGTATTTCCAACCTACTAGACTTCAGATTTTAAAAACCCACTGATGTCACTGGGATTTTGATGGATGACACAATATTTTGGCAAAGCCATCAATCACCAGTCCGGTCCGATGAAATCTCTCCATCACCCTCCACATTCCCACCCCCAGGTCTTTCCCAACCTCTGTTTTTCACTCCCTCTTCTCTGCCTCTTTTATCCCCGGTGACATGCCCTGCCCTGGCTTAGATTTCACAGCCTGAAAACCAAACACGAGCACCGAGAGGGGGACGATTGAAGGAGCGAGAGAACGGGATAGTGCAGTGAGAGAGGCCCACAAGCAAACTGACAACTGGGTGTGAAGGTGTCACTCTCGCCTCCTCAATCACACTCTTTCACTCTTTTTTAGCCCTTTCTTTTACAGCTTTACATGTCCTCTTCGGAGGGAAAGCTGAACATCCGTCTGCTCAGTGCCATGTTGGAATGAAGAGGAGCACATTGCACAAACCTCAGATCTGACTGAAAACTGCCAAAAGTCGCCATCCCCTGTAAAAACCAAGCAACATATACATTCAAAACCAGAACATAAAACTGAGCTGTTTGTTTTTCCATAATCACGTCATAGTCTAAACTCACTGCAGATAATCACACAGTCTTAGAAATGTTGCTGCGATGTAGCATCAGTGTATCTTTGGAGTTCTGCACAGCAGGATAATGCAGGACAGCCTTTTAGTTTGCCTGATTGAAGACAAGAAGTAGTCTTAGTTGCAATGTTTCAGCTCAAGGTGGTATTATATGATGATGTGCAAAGATAGATGATATAACAAGAATCCCCTACATCTGGAATTTGAATGACACAAAATGAAAACTCCTGAAACTGTAGATCCAGGAACTCTTCAGCCTCCTCTTTTGAGGATTTTTGTTCTTTT
Source organism: Acanthurus lineatus (assembly GCA_029814665.1). Classification (NCBI taxonomy): domain Eukaryota; kingdom Metazoa; phylum Chordata; class Actinopteri; order Acanthuriformes; family Acanthuridae; genus Acanthurus; species Acanthurus lineatus. The sequence goes on from JAPZDV010000025.1 coordinate 13,480,669, forward strand.
AGATGAGTTTGAGGATTTCAAGTTCTAATACTGGCAGATTATGACTTCTAGGAAAATGCAATATTCATGATTTTATGATAATGATGTCTTAATCTGCAAAACATCCATAACTTCAGTCATCAGATGATTCAGAGTAAAAAGCATTATATTTCCATCTGCAACGTAGTGGAATACAAATACACAAGTAACAAGCTGATAATAAAACAAGTGCACTTTATAATATATTTAAAGGTTTCTAATGTCTGGATAAATATGATTCATTATTGGAATTACGTTTAAAACATGTTAAAAAAGAACAGAGGAAACATCAAAAGGAGCATGAGGATCTTTACTTAAAAACACACAAAGAAAATGAATTATATTTTAACAACAAAATGCTCTAACTAGAAATATCAAATTGCTCAGCATCTTTATAAAAATGACATTATTAAAAACGACTTCCATTTAAAAAGCATGCGCAAAATAATTAAATGTCAAACAGATGCAAACCTTATAATAAGCCTGAACTAAAAGAAAATGAAAGAGGAGAAAATTATACATCACTGACTTTTAAAGGTCAAGTTTTAGAGATTTTGAGTGAAGATTGAAAAAAAAAGGATATTTGGAAAAAGCTTTGCAGCGACGAGGCTGCAATGCTGAAATCCTCATCCATCCCTCTGATACTCGGCTCTGGGGGGAAAAGACGGCTGATCAGAGGGTCCATGATGAGGTAAGGAGGGACAAAAAGAAATTTAATGAGGACTTTTTAGATGATTAGCATTAAATTCACCTGAACTTGACTTAATGAAAAGAAAGTGTCAGTTTAAGGTAATAATTCACAACTTGAAATATGAATTCTCATCTTAAATGCTGGATTGATATCCATGAAATAACACTCTGTAGCCTGTCTACTTGAAAAATGATGCATATGAAATGAAATTAATCAAATGACACTGGTGCACCCCAGTGGAGTGTCTTTTTAATTGTCATTTTAAAAAAGTGAAATGATTACATTGAAAATAAAAAAACCCACAGTATTATGCCTGTAAGTCTATATTCTTGTTAAAAAAAAGCAAAGAGTACCAGAAGTGTGTTTCTGCTGAGAGGCAGAGCCCCCACGGAGCAGCTGGGTCAAACTCCCTTCATCCACCCTGAAGCACTGATCAGCTGTCTCTGTTCACAGACACCTTTGACATCTCCCTGGAGACATGCCATGTGCCAGCCGGCTTCAAAACCTCCACTATTATCGCCAGGCTCAAAAAGAACAAGAAACATAGAGCCTAACAAATGCAGACCTGACCTCTGTGGTAATGAAATCATTTGAGGGCCTTGTGCTGTCCCACCTCAGAGCCATGAGCCAACAGATCTATAGAGGTTGTGTTTAAAAAGAAAACCTTCACTGCATCCTTCAGCACCTGAACTCCACAAGAAGTATGTCAAGATCCTGTTTTTGGGTTTCTGCTTAGTCCTTTAAACTCTCCTCTGCTCTCTAAACACCAACAACTGCACCTCTGGTCATCAGTTCATCAAGCTCCTGAAGTTTGTAGATGATACCACCGTTATGGGGCTCATCCCTGGTGGAAATTAGTGCACTTATGGGTGGGAGACTGACCACCTAGTGACCTGGGGGAGGCAGAAAGATGTCTATGGAGATTGTGAAGGAATTTCTCTAACCCCCTAGGCCTTAGAGAAATTCCTTCACAGAGATCAGCACACAAATTCGGTGGAGATAAACCATCTTGGATTACAGAAAGAATCAAGCCTAACTTCATTCCAGTTGATGTTGTGGAGTCCCTCTTTTTTTTGGTCACATCATCATTAAGAACCAAGACCTCATGTGCTCAATCCAATCTGGTACAGTGTTGACACTGCCAAGGACAGGTAAAACACACAGTAACATTCACCCTGCCAAAAAAATTGATTAGCTACAGTTTTTTGTTTGTTTGTTTGTTTTATTTTATAAAGCTCTTCACAGAGCCACACATGACATGATACATATATTTTATACCCTGGGTAGTATGAACCATTAAAAACAAAGTGAACTTTTTATATTAAACCAGTGAAATGCCCCAACCTGACAGAATTACAGATATAAACTGATGTAAAGGTAATGCATACATGCACACATTTCACAAAAAAATGTACCAAACCATATATTCAAAACCAAAATCTATGTATTTTTAAATCTAAATGTATTTTAATCCCAGCTGCCTTTGTGAGGCACATATATGCAAATATTAAACAGTTCATCTTGTCTCCTCTTCTCTGCTTTTATAATGTCATGCTCATTTATTTTGAATGTATGTCTAAAACATCGAGTTGTGGATCAATAAGGTTTAACTGAACTGATCTGAACTCTCACTGAATGAGGGGTCTCTGTGCAGAGCCCCTCTGACAATCTATCACACTGAAATCAAAAGCCATCCAGTGGTTCAGTGGGCCTACAAATCCATGCTACAGAAGTCTATTAACGTGCTGACGTAGGGCGCTGAAACGACGTCCTTGGTCGTTTCAGCACCCTATTGGAGCAAATCCCTCCCACCCTTCTGTCACGTAGCCAATCAGAGTGCAGACACACCAAGCACACTGACTGCAAACACGGAAACACAGCGAGAAAAAAAGAGGTGTTAACGTACTCATCTTTTAGCTTTCGTTTCATTCAAATTAGGGATCCCTGATTAAAGTCGGACATTGTACGAAAATTACAGAAGCGTGTGGTGTATTTTTGTAGTTTTCTCCCGTTCTATGGATTTCCTGCAGCTTCTGTCATGGGCCTGCATCGTGTTTACAGTCGGGATGTTCTCGACTGGACTGTAAGTTGCATTGCTCATCAAATGTCATGCTGCATGGCAACTTTTATTCTTGTGTCTTGTTAGACTCAATAAGGTTGATGAAGAACATAAATATAAACTGGGCAGATTCTTTAAAGCTCCATCTGTCAGTGTAAAACCCATTTAAGCCACAGTGAAGATAACATGTGAAGGAATGTGCTAATACCATCCCAGACACATAGTGATAGTTCATTTGTTGTTGTTGTTGTTGTTTAAAAATTACATGTTTATGTGTAGACCCTATATCTGTCTCTCTCTTCTTAATCTCTTCTTGTGTGTGTGTGTGTGTGTGTGTGTGTCTGTGTGTCTGTGTGTCTGTGTATGTGTGTGTGTGTGTTTCTAGGACCGACCTAAAGAAGATGCAAGAATCCAAAAGTGCTGATAACATCCAGTTTCTCCCTTTCCTCACCACGTGTCTTAAGTGAGTGCACGTGTGTGTGTTTAATATTCCTGATCTTTCACCATTACCGTTGTCATCCTCTTCTGGTCATCTAATGCTTATCTCGTTTCCATAGTAACCTTGGCTGGCTTTATTATGGGATTCTGAAGAGGGATCAGACGCTCGTCCTGGTAAATGTTATCGGGGCTCTTCTCCAGGTCCTTTACATCGTCGTGTACTTCCACTACACGAAACAAAAGGTCAGCTTGGCTTTGAGTAACTCCACTTTATTTTCAGTGGGTTTTGTGCACATCTGTCTCTCAACATCTGTGTGTTTCAGAGGCTGGTGACATCCCAGACCCTAACAGCAGGGATGGTGCTTACCTGCGGTTGGTTCTACTTCGCCACGTTTCTTCCTCCGGGAGAAACTCGGCTCAGCCAGCTTGGCCTCACCTGCAGCGTGGTCACCGTCAGCATGTACCTGTCACCGCTCACCGACCTGGTACTGCTCACATGCATCACAGACCAGCACAACACAATACACTGCATGTACAACACCAAGTTAACTGACTCATCTAACTGAAATCATAGATAAAGAAGACATAAAGCAGGTGTTTTTTTAAATATTATAATTAGTTTTGTTCTGGGATGCAGTCTCAGTCAAATATTCTTGTCGGTCACAGCCCTATAGGTATGAGAATTGATGCCTTTCAGTTGTATTTTGAAGTTAATTGCAGGTTTAAAATTTAATCTTGAAATTTAATCCAGGAAATGTTAAATGATTAAAGAGTCAGTTTTACATCAGCATTTTACTTGTAGCCTTAAAAAACATCAAATTTGTGTTCATGTTTCAGTAAAGTCTTTTGATTTTAGCGCAGTGGTTTAAGAATATATCAATAATAGCAACCACTTCATCAGGAAGGTTATGTTTTTGATCAGGTCTGTCAATTTGTCAACAATCCCTGAAGAACCACTGGCTCTCTTTCATGAAATTCAGTGGAAGGTTGTAGTACAGGCCAAGAAAGAACCCATCGGCATTTGGAGTGAATCCAAATCACAAGGCAAACTTACAAATTACTTTCACTCTTGTGAAAATTGACATAGTGGGCATTTGGCCTCAACAAAGCAAATGCTATGTATCTGACATCCATTAAACTGTAGTGAAGTGCAATAGTCACAAAATGTAACCTTTTGCCATCACTTCACATCATAACTCAAGTTCTTAGGTAATAGCAATGCTCGGGGGTAACCAACACATGTAGCTGCTCCAACTTCATATACACAGTCGTTCCAGAGCGCTGGAGGACGGTGCAACACCTTTTCCTCAAACTAAGGTGTGCCTGCTGAAAAGTAAATATATGTAAGTCATTCAGTTAATTAAACTCCTACCCACATCCAAATGTGAATTGTGTGCAATAAACTCCACCGGATCTAATAAAGATCCAGTGTGTAGATCCGTTTTCAGATTATGGCAGTAATAGAATATAGTATTTCAAAGTATGTTTTTATTAGTTTAAAATGACTTGAAAGAGGGAGCAGGTCTTCTTCCGCAGAGTGCACCATGCTGCACCACCATGTTTCCACAGTGGCCCAGAGTGAACAAACCAAATACTGTCTGTGAAGGGGCTTTTCTTGTTTTTTATGAATTTTTAGCCTGCTGTAGGTCCCCCTGTGTACTTGGAAGGGGGTGTGTGAGTGGAGGGATGTACAGTCAGGTGCAATCTACAACTTTATCTCAAGATACCACTAAATCCTACACACTGGACCTTTTAGTAAAATTCTGCGCTGTATAAGAAAAATATTTAGATAGAAGAATGGATTTATGGCCTTGGTGGAGGTTGTCACTATCTGACTGCAATTCTAGTTGCACAGTAGTTGTACTGAAAGAGGACAAGCAGTGTAGTTACTGAGTTGTTGAGCAGCTCAAAGTGGAAGTGGTTATTGGTGGTGGCAAGTCATGGCCCCTTTTCCACCCATTTATAACCTCGGAGTTACTCAGTGCAGCATCGAGCATTCGGTGATCTGAATTTTTTTGGATGATGCTTAGGATTGTTAAAGTTGAAATCGGGAAATAGACACCTGCAGATGGCTGCACATTTAATATACAATGGGAATGTGGGATTCATTTTACATGTAAAAAACAGACAGTTTTAAATGAAATTTTCACTGTGCAGCCTGCAAATAAAGTTTAAAGGGAGGAGAGAGGACCTATGTTGAAGCACTGAATGTGCTCTCGTATGTGTTCAAGGTAAAAAGGTTCTGTTTATTCTCCTCACCCTTTTATATAAAACGAAGAAAGACGTAAATGCAGGGAGGCATTGTTGTTGTTCTGCAGCTGAGCTGGCAGTGGAGGAGTAACAACACAGAATGAATCCATGGGGTCTTCTTTATGGCTGTGTTGCGGAATCAGTACACTTATCCAGTAAAGGCATCTGTAGGCACATTTAGTCTTCTTTTCTGACCATATGCCTCACTGAACTTGTGACAAGAGGCAGCATCTGTTCGGTTTAACTGCGTCAACTCTGCACGTGCAGCCATTTACTAATGAAGGAACAAATCTCCTGTTCCCCTTCTTTCCTTTTTGTCTCTTTGAGTCCTATCCTATCCTGTTTGTCTCCTTCCCTCCATCTGCCTCACAGCTACGAATGACCCCCAGTAGGTTTCCTGCCTTTCTTTTCTCATCTGTCTGTTCCTGTTATTCTCGGTATCGTGTCTGTTTGGGCCTCATCCCCTTGGTTACACTCTGTTTTCTCACTACAGTTGACATAATTATATGTTGGCACTCATCAGCATAATTCCAAAAATACACTAAATCTCATCTAAATCTGTACACAAACATTCCAAAACCCTGGTGTTGTTTTTTTTAAGGGAAAATGTAATTAACTGTAACAATTAATAATTAAATTTTATTATTTATATAAACTTTGTACTTAATAAAGTTTTCCTGTTGAGACAAGATGTGGTGACATTACATAGGAAAGCTGATAGAGGATAACACCCAGGTTAGACAAACATGTTTGTCAAATAATGATAGGCAAACAGTGAAATCTCGCTAATTAAAACATTCATCTTTGTTTACAGACTGCTTGGTTACACTTAGGCCTTTCATTCTTACATACTCCAAACTTTCAGTTTTAGCCCTGAATGGAATTGAGTGATTACATTTAATCCAACTAAACTGTTGGCTTGCTTACAACTAGTCTGATCATCTGACAGCTGGTGGGTTTTTTTTTTTTGCTCTCTTGTGGTTGTAACATCATTGTGTTTCCAAATCTCAGCAAATATTTTGATGAGCCTGAAAGGGCTGGATTATGCTTGAAAATTTGTTTTTGCAGTTTTTCTTTCAACTGTGTCGAAAGTCTTTTGCTGGTCAGAACCGACACACCCACAGACAGTGAAAAACCTGCCCTCATGAAGAGAGATGAGACCTGCACACTGTGTGTACCCTTTCACGCTGAAGACAAAAAACCAGATGTTGGTGGGCAATAATGTGAAAAGAGAATGACATTCACTCTCTTTTTAGCTCTGTTCACTCTATCTCTATATTTGACTCTGTAGTAGCTTGATGTTTCACTATGATCAAGCTGGTTGCTAACTTGTTGATCAGCGGGCATACAGTTGGTTTATCGGAAGTTTTTGCTAAAAACAGCTGCAAGCTGCTGCTGGAAACAAGAATGATGAGACCAATGAGAATGAACCAAAATAAAGTTTCCAGCTGTTAAACACAAACAACTCACTGATGCTGAAATGCTCTTTAGATCAGAGGAGAACTGCAGAACTTTGTCATTACTGGTAATTTTATCTGTTGTGAAAATAGAACTTTACAATTAATGCATGTAATATGTAAACCAACTGCAGTCCTCTTTCTCTCTTTGTTTTCAGGTTGGCATCGTGCGCAGTGGTAATGTGCAATGCTTGTCCTTCCCTCTGACTGTAGCCACCTTGTTCACTTCAACTTCCTGGGTTCTTTATGGCCTCCAGCTGAACGACTACTATATTGTGGTAAGATGAAGTGATAATGCACCTGAATCTTAACATGTAAACACAGCTTTCAACATTGTTTCTGATTAAAATTAGAGCAATTATCCATAATGCCTTTTTTTTTTTCTCCGTCTTTCTGGTTGTTTTCATTCCAGGTTCCAAACACACCCGGAATCTTAACCAGCCTCATCAGATTTTATCTGTTTTGGAGGTTCGCATCTGTCAATCAAAGCTCACCTGCCTATAGGGCCATGCATATATGAGAATATAGGAAAAGAGAAGACAGAAGTGCTGACTCAGCAGTTAAGCTCTTCGTATATTTTTGCCATACAGAAAGGCAGAGATACATGGAGTGAAACAACCTGTTATTGGAAAACACCACTGACGACATAATGAATTGTTTTTGTCTAAATCATTTTGAGGAGGTGTATGAGTTAAATAGTTAAGTGGGAAAATGATCTTTGAATCAGTTTACTTTTTTTTTTCTTTCTGAAACTTGCGACCTGTGGGTCCTTTAAGTGCCTTCTTAGGGATCATATTTGCCATTAAAGATCGATGGCAGCGGCAGATCTACCAACAAGTGCATGGACTTGCTATTTGTTCACAGTCCAGTGAACTGGACCGAAACTTCCTCACTTTATACTCGCCAAAGATATTGTGTATTTGTTTCCTGCTGGCTGCTATGTTTTCTACTAAATATAATTGCTCTTGTCTTTGGTACTCATGAGGAACAGTGGAGTATGTGGGTTCATATTGTTCCTCACAGCTTGGTGAGGAAATAAAAATTTCATATCTTTTTGGAGTTGGTCTTCATGCCTCTGTATTACCATGCATACAAAAAATTGAGTCATATCAGTGGCAGTAAATTATATATCTTTAAATTTTATGTCTTTTTGATACAAATTGTGTACATCAGCTTATGTGTAAAATCACTATATTGTCAGTGCTATTTTTTTAAGCTCTTGTAAACAAGATTAAATATAATAAGAAAGGAAATTTATGCCGTCACATTTGTTTACAATAAGAAATGATGTTTATTCTTCTGGTGGCTGGTTGTCATGGTAGCAGAATCTCACTGGTCTCCTCATTATCTATAATAAGGACACATGTTATGCAAATTAAAGTGCTGAGTGTCAGTGCTGATTCACCACTTCAAAAAGGATGTTAGTCTTTAAAGGTGCCATTTGAATAAAATTTAACTAAACCATCAGTGACTATTGTTTTTTAATTGCCTGTTACACTGTCAACATGGTGCACATGAAAGTTTTCCAGTGAGAAAGCTGCACTTGACCCTTTGAGGCAGGAGGATTTGTGCTGTAGTATGGAGGTTTTCGTTTGGGATGCAGTAATGAGCTTACATGCAGATGTGTGGAGATAAGTGTGTGTGTGTGTGTGTGTGATTGGAGTGGTTGTGCAAGAAGAGACAAAAGCTTGTTTGATGGTGCAGCAGTGTGAATGAGCTTGTTTGTGTGAGTATGTTGATATAGAGAGGGCAGTGGTGGGAAAGGCCACGCCAGAGGTTCTCATCCCATGTGTTTGTGTGAGTGTGTGTGTGTGTGTGTGTGTGTTGCATTGGCCTCTCTTCCTGAGCTCAAAGGGCCTGCTCCTGACAGCGAACACACAGACACAACACAGTATTGTGCTGGAATGGAGTGTTATGTAGAAAAGCTAAGCTGAGAAGACTGGAGGTGGGAGATAAATGAGCTGCAGTTGAAAGAGAGAACAAGAAAGAAAAGGGGACATTTTTGAGTAGGAGAGGAGGAAGCAGAGGGGAAGAATATATAAATGAGACAGAGGTGAAATAGGAAAACTTGGGAAAATAATAAGGAAAAAATAGGTTTGCCTGTTTTGGAGTTTTGTTGAAACATGATTAAAGTTAAATTGAACGAGACTTTGAATCTTAATCCATGCCCACAGCAATATTAGCCCCACAACATGCTTATACTTGTGCTAAATAGCATGTTAGCATTTTGCTTACATGCTGTTTGTGAGTTGCTATCTTGCTGTTGACTATCATAGACTGTTAAAAGAAAAAATAAAGTAAGTTCCCCATAGGTTTCTGATAGCCAACGTAAAGCTCAGCGTTGTGGCTCTTGCCGTCACCATCTTGGCTTCATCGATGTCAATCCCACACAGCAGGCAGAGGATCTGAAAAATCACTGTATCTAGCAAGAAAGTTGCTAAGTTCGTAACACTGCCTGACTCTGCCCATAACTCAGGTAATCAAAAAATGGTTAATAAGGTGGAGCATTGAAGGAATACAGACTATTTAATTTATAACATTTTCAAGTTTACCATGATGATCACCATGAGGTTCTGTACAGATTAGGCTAATAGTAATGAAAATAGTCTTTAGGTACTGGATCATTAATTTAAATTGAGCAAATTAATTTTTTATGTCTGATCATATTGCCAGATACATGATCAAGGCAACACTAACTCTGTGGGCCTCGGTAAGACAGCTGTGAGACATTAGCTGGTTTCCCTAGCAGTTTTTCTAGTGAACAGTACATGGGTTGTTGACAGCCAATAACTGGGGCCAAAACAACAAAAGTGCAGACCTACAGAGTGTGTCTCTCCAAACTAAGATCTGGATCCTAGATTAACTCTCATTCCAAAACCAGCAAGAACAACAACATAACAATATCTTACACTATTCTGTACAAATCACTGTCGTATAGCTGAAAAGACTGACAGGCTTCACAGCTTCTAACATGCTAACATCCTGGGAATCTGAGTAGCTAAAATAAACAGTCCTTTTTATCTTAGCTGAGCAAACATCCCTTAACACAGTATTACACGTCACCCGGTCCAATACATCACATTTGATTCAAACGTTGCCATGCATCGAGATTTCATGGCAATTCATATAATAGTAGTCAAGGACAATCTCTTTAAACTGCAAATGTCAAACTGATTGAAGGAAAAGTCAAAGAATGACCAAGCTCAGTAAGGTATGTCATTAAGGTACCATGAATGTCTGCACTAACCAAACTAACCAGGAAAGTTTGACATATTTTACTGGATAAAGGAAAAGAAGCACTGAAAAACAGAAGTCAGTAGAATTCAGCATACGAGGATCATCAATATATGAACAAAATGTAGTGTAAATTCATCCAGTGGTTGTTGAGATATTTCATGGAAGAAAAGTACAAACTACTGACAAGACTTTTTCCTAAAGCCAGGGCTAAGAAAGCAGCAGGGAACAAAGGGGAAAGAAACTGAGACAATAAGGGAACTCTATGCATTTGTGTTCTTCTGTAATTAAGTTTAAATATGATGAAAGGTAAGAAGAGTCTTACAAACAAGTGGGGACAAGATAGCAGACAATGAGTCAGACTCATCATGTCTGCTGTATTGTGAATGAAGCATGGTGCTCTGGTAAACAACCCACATACAGAGATAATAGTGGGGGCCTTGAAAATAGAAATTAGTCATTTAGGCATAGAGGAAAGGTCAAAGGAAGTTTAACAGTAAGAAAAATGAGTAAATGATGCATCCAGGAGGAGATAAGGGAGTACTGGGTGTTGTCCCTTCTTCTAATGAAAAGAGACAAACATCAACGAGGTTGGAGCGACAATGTAAGGAGTCAGATAGGCTGGAGGGACACACCCCTAATTATAAGCTGTGGCTTTATTGTTAAGAGACAACATGTTAAGCATTGGACAGGAAATCAAAGCACGGTCCTCACACTGATGTGTCCACGTCTTGAATCCACGGCCAAATAGTCACAGGGGTCTTATGTTTTGTAAGTGTGTGTGTTTGTATGGTGGAGTGGGGATGTTGTCGGGGGGGAGCATAATCAGCTGAACAATGAGTTCAACTCACAAACAGGATCCCTCTGTTTCCTGTAGTAGAGACTGTCTCCTTGAACAATACACACACACACACACACACACACACACACACACACACACACACACAAGCTGACTCTTGTACTTTAGCACAGAGCCCTTTAAACACAGACATACGCACACTGTATGTACAGAATGTTGTGTCTCACACAGACACTCCCACAGCTTCTCCCCCACAGACACCATGTGCACATTTGGATGTCTATTTTTGTCATTATGGGGCAAATTCTGATCCATGGCTTTTGTTTCCCCCGTAATTACACACAACAAAGTCTGCTAGCATGCATTCTGCAGCCACACAGTGTGCATACTCAGCACATAAACACACACATACACACATACACAACACTGGAGGGGGGCAGTCAGCAGCTTGTGCACTTTCTACCATCAGTAAAAGCACACCTGTCCCAGCTGCTGTTTTGAAGAGAGGAGGGAAAGAAGGAATGTGCTTCTCTCAGTTTTCCTGTCAGCCCCTCACCCTTCCAGCCGTCCCTGTCGCCCTTCTCCCTTGTCTTGTTTATCTAATTGTCCCCATGTTTAGCTATTGTTCCCTCTCTCCTCCCACACAAACACACAATCTGCCCTCTGATTTCTCTCTTTCTTTTCTTTACATCTCCCTACATCATATCTTCTTGCACCTTCTCTTTACCAATTTATAGTCTCGTCCTTCACCTTTCATTCCTGTAAAGTACACGGTGGTCCTGCAGTCTTGCTCCTGCATTTGTAAAATGGTCACAGCCTGTTGACAGACATGTTTTGTACACTCAGATCATCTGCAGTGATAATCATGTCTGTCTCATGAAACTGTCAGCCAGTTGAAGATTTATATCGACTTTAAAAATGAAGAAGAGAGGAGCACATAAGCTTTCACAGCTCATAAAAAACACTTGTAGCCCTTTTGATATGCAGCAGATTTTCACATAAAATTTCAAATTAACACTGAAGCTTTCAATCATAGCTTCTTATTTATGTTCATGTATATGCATGTATTGCTATGCATGTATTGCCATGTTTGTGAATGCAGTTGTCACTGTAGGTATTTATGGGGGGGGCATGTGCAGCAAGCAGCAGCAACTGGCTGTCTATTCCAAGTTTTACCAGCATCTCCACCTTTGTTTTGTGTTAATAATCAGCAGTTTTTCTCCTCAGAGTCACAGCTGAGGAGCTCACACAAGAACTTGCACGCATCGTAGGTTGCACAACAAAGACCACCTTCCTGTTTTTCATACACACACTCACACTCACACACACACACACACACACATACACAATCACACGTGCAAAAATGTGACTCTTCAGCCTTTTCACTGTTACCAGTTGGTGCTGGAAGACCTTTGCTCTGTAGCTCTGCCACGGAAATAGATTTACAGGCAGCCCTCCGGTGTGTCCTAAGGGTTATAGTGTGGTTCAGTGTGTCCTGTCTCAGGCTCCCGGATTGTTTTGCTCCCTCCTCCTTTCATTTCTTCCTCCTCCCTCTGCTTCTGCTGCCCTTCAGAATGGTAACTGTAGTGGAGTGATATGTGGACAGCTAGTTATTAAACTGTCAGAGGGCAGCCTATGGGCCAAAACACTGTCAGCACCAAAGAACATACATGTTTTGCCTCTGATAGAAATCATTTGTCAGGTATCCTTCTGTTTTAACAGCAGAGCCTAGATTTGAAAAAACTGAAAAGTCATAGAATGAAGAACTGTGCTTGACACCACTGGATCCAAAAACAGCATTAAATGTGTCAAACACAGATTACTTCAACTTATTTCAACAAAGTCACATCTATTATTTTCTTTTGCTGCTTTTAAGGGTTGGATATACACATGTGCATTTAACTCTCAAACTCCTTATTCTTGTTCTGTTCTATTTTTGAAAAGTTGTATAGTGGATGCAGCCACAAAAAGAAGGCTGTATTTAGTGTGTTGTGTTGTGAAAAAGGAAAAAAAAAGTAAAAACCAGGCCAAACAGGTGGTACAGTACAGTTAAGGACTTTATGGAGAGTTAATGTTTTTCCTGTCTAAAGATGACACACACTCACACATAAATACGCACAGAGCCTGAGGGGCTTTGGTCCTGTCTGAGCATGCTCTCTCTCTCTATGGCATCTGTCCAGAACACACACATGTGTGCAGATCTGTCTGTGTACATGTGTAAGTGTGGATTTGGAAGTGATTCTGAATGGCAACCATATAAAGCTGATTTAAATTTGATTGCATGGGCATGTGTGTGTTTGTGGACTTCAGTGAAGTGACATACAAAACTGTGTTTGTGTTGAGGTTGACAAACCTCTACATGCAGCAGAGGTTCATTTTGCCTGACAGCTTTACAAGCTTGTTTTCTTTTGGGGGAAAAAAAAGTGTAGAATATAGTTGGAACTTGTAGAGTTACTCAAGAATCTGAAATGTTGTTTCTGGGCGTGCGTGCAGGACACACACGTCCGCAATGATGAGCAGTGGTGCTGAGGAAAGGCAGGAGACACAGCTGTTCAGGGGACTTGGAGTCTGTGCTTGCATTAGCAAACATTTCTGCAGCTTCCTGCACTGTATGCACATTTGAAAGCTGCTGCATCTCAATGCGTTTGAAACTTATTCTGCATGGCACTCAGCAATTTTTGTTTCACTCAGTAGCAGTAGTTTCATCCCAGATAATGAGTTGAGTGAACAGACAGGCACGGAAAATTGCCACGTAATGGTTTATCTTAAGATCTGTGATATATTTAAGGGTTTTTTTTCTCAATTATTAGCACATATTTCTCTGTACTTGCTTATTCATCCCATCTTATGACTACATTTATCACCATCAGACAATAAATCAGCAACTCCATTAATCAACTTACATGACAGATAAAGTTTTACAACAAAATTCAGTTGGAAATTAAGGTGAACTCCACACCAGCACGCTTGCGTGCAAACATACAAACACTGGCTTAGCTAGTGTAGGGAGGAGCTCTGTTGGGTAAACATGTGTAATCTGTGGCTATGACATGATTCAACCACACCAAGAGCAGAGCTCTGTGGAAGCCAGATTGGGAATAGAGAGAGAAAAAAGAAGTTTGACTGGTTTTAGAGTAATTGTGGGGACAAATGTGGTGTTAATTTAAAAATTTAAGGTTGGTTCTGCGGGAAGTTTCTTTTCTCTCTGTGTTTAATTGCCTCACTTACTATTTCTGGTGTAAATTCCATGTAGCTAACTGTAATTACATGGAAGTCTTTAGAACAGCAGGGCATGTCTGTCAAAAAACTACATATTGAAATTAATCAACCTTTTCTAATTGTAACATTTTAATTATGTTGATTTATGTGCATTCAATGACAAATACATAGGTGCAAAAATAGGGGGAAAGAGAGAGAAGAACAAGGAGAGAGAGAGAGCAGGTATTCTTCCAGGTATAACTCAAGGAATGACACAAACATTGGCTCAAAGAGACCAAACAGAAGCTGAAATCTCTTAAATTGCAACATGTGACTTGTCATCACAGATCTGTGATTAGACGACTCAGTGTTGACACATAGAGCACCTGTTGCTGACTAACACTTTTTTACCCAACACGGGGGTTTAATCAACAAAGCACAAACAATGTCGCCCCCTAATGGCGATGTTTTATTGTTGCACATCTCTCCAGCAGACAGGTCATAACTTCAGCATGGGTCATACTTACAGGAACTGGTTCATTGCAACAGCTCCCCATTGATGTTAAAACAACAACAACAAATGAATAACTACACAGGTGTTACACAACATCTCGTCTTGACTTTTTCACCTCTGTGTAAAATTCCTGTTTGTCACTGTCAAGATGTCAAAACAAGGTTCAAACTACCAGTCCAACTGGCTCACCTAAACCGCCCACGTCCTTTTCCCTCGTCAACTGTTCACGCTAATAACAGCGGTTTTTAGCCGCCTCTTTCTGTTGTAAATGTACTGCATCAGGTGTTCTATAAGGTGTGTCCTGGTTCTGAACAAAATAGGTTGATTATATACAAGCATTGTGGCACAAAAGATCCACTTCACGCGTGCATGCAGCTGCAGTGCACTTGGGTGATTAAGAGCATGCTTGTCCTTACATGCAGGCGGGCATCACACACTCACAGAGGCGTCAGTTTTTCCATGACATTTAAACAAGGAGAGTCGTGTTTCATAATCTCTTCGAGGCAACTCTGCTGTCTAAAGTCAATCAAAATGTGACAACTTTATGATGGGTGACAGGTATTTCTGACATATTTAGCATTTTGGCTGTTGGGAAGGAAGAAGGCTGTCAATGATGAAAAACGGAAAAAAAGGAAATCAAAAATACAAACAGGTAGATGTACAAGTTTCTGTTTTAACTGTATCGTGGAAAGAAGATATGAATGAGATTATTCAGGAATTTTGCTCCTATAAAGTTACTTCTGTGTATTTGAGAGCAGGAAGAAAAAAATCACAACATTTAATAATGACAATATCACATGGTAAATTTTCTGACACACACTGACTCAACATTCCAGTTATTAGTTATTTATTGTTTTTCACATGACATGATAGAAACATTCTGCCAGCAAGGATAAATCTAAATTAAGAGATTCTGATTTCTGTGATGCTACAGTCTGAAGTCATTCAAGTGCTGTGCTGAAACATAAGGAGAAGAAAACACATCATTCAAGACGGACACACAACCGAAAAGCGTGAAAGTGGCAGCCAGAGCTCACACACACACACACACGCCAGAAGGACCACATTGTTGATGAAAATACAGTCAGAGCCCCTCGATATGAAACTAATACAAGACTGACGAGCTTTTCTATTGAAATGACGCATATTTGGATTCTTACATTCCCCAAATATAACCGAATCAGCTTAGTCAATAAGTAAATGAGATGCTGTCATTGCAGAATGAAAACAAAAGCAATAAAAAGCAGTTAAATTTAAACTCAACCAAAGCTCAAAAATAAACCCCTTGTCATAGTCAGACACAGATGAAGTGTTTTTGTAGGTCAGCCCCAAAGTTGCCCTTGTTCCCTTCACCAAATTCAATGGATTTAGTCATTGGATTTTTAATTACTGCAGAAAATAAAATCTATGGCAAAAAAAGATAATTTAGGACACTTCAACCAGTTAATCTTCAGTAAGATTACTGTTATTAGTTCTGAAGCATAAATGTGATTGCTTGAGGTCAACATTTAACTTCGAGCTTCCCGCTACACTTCACAAGTTATAAAGATTTTATTGAAATGATTTGTAAAATGTTTTTTATGGAATATCAAGTACTGTGTTCGGCACAATGGCATTTGACTTTTTAAGACCATCAGAGCTTTAAAAATCACCAGTGGGGTATTTCATTAGTATCAGAGACCTTTTCTCAGACATCTAACCGGAAAAAACCCTGTTCAAAAAAATCCACTGACTTTGAGACAAAGGAACCTAAAGTTCAACAATGCTAACTTATTTCTGGGTTTTAGTACTCATTCCTGCGGCACTCTATTAGCCTACTTCAGCTGGATACCCTGTCATTAATCCACCTCTTTTTGTCTCACATCATCACTAAAATGCATGTGCAAATTAGTCAAATACCACAGATTTGTGCTGAACAAGTAGGCCATCCACATTTTTAACTCTTGTCAAAATATAAAATACCGCAATGGTTTTTTTTTCCAATGGTATAAACTTAAACAGCATTATTAGAACATTCTCCCTTAGAACCTTTTTTTTACTTATTGTTACTTTTTCCCTTGTAATGTGAAAACATTGAGGCAACTGGGAGCTTGTTTACCCATCCAAAAAAATGCAACACAAGTCCTTTTTGAAATGCAAAACTGTTACTATATAAAATACCAACTGGGACTTTTTTAGACACCAAGATACGTGACCCTGACATGAGCCAGCAGAACCTTACAATTCAACAAGAATATTCACATTCTGTAGCTCTAAATTATATACACACACTGTTAACATCTGTTGAGGTTACTTTAAAAAATTAAGATATAAAATTAGATAGTACAGTACATCTGAGGTGCTTTTAACACGGTGACAATCAGTTATCTGCATATGTGTAAAGTTATGACTCCTAGTTACACTTGCATGCAACATTTGTTGTCCGATCACCCGGGACAAATCAAGACAAGTGTAAAAGGAGGGCAGATTTTTCTAACACTGCAAACAGATTTTTTTTTACCTGTTATAAAGGCGTTAAGCTCACCCTATCAACAGAATTCTGCATAGTCTAAAATCACTTCAGCCACAATGTCCATGGGAGCATTGCAGAATCGAGGATAAAGAAAGCAGGAAAAAACATGAAAGAAAGAGGCATTTGATATTTTCAGGCCAAGTGCAAATGCAAAGCATCAGAGATTTAAAGTCAGACCTCAAAAAAATCACACTGAAAGGAAAAAGAAAAACGTAACCATATTTAGCAGTTACGGTTCAATCAAGTATAGAAGCTTGACAGATTCAAGGCAATTAATTACCAACTCTTGTGAAGCGGTGAACAAAAACCACCTTTAGCTTTACAGACATGAGAAAAAACTTCAAGCACTGAGTGAACTGTGCCCTTGAACTGCAAGCTCTCCGCAGTTTATTTGTTGAGATTTGTTGCACGTGTTTGGATTGTCACCCTGCGTGGCGGCGGCTCCTCGATGCTCCGATTGGCCACGAGGTCCTGCAGCTGCAGGGCCCCTCCGCCTATGAAACAGAAGGCTGGACACACTGGAGCTGAACAATCCATGTGTCCCTCCCACAGGATCCGCAGGGAGTGAGCATCGTAGAAAGTGACACGTCCTTTGTCACAGTCCAGACACACTCCTAGTCGGGGTGGCAGGGGAGTCGTATGAGGGTGAGGCAGGTTGCTGTGGCTGCTACTGTGGGAGTGCACTGCTCCCTGACTGTGACTGTCACCCTGGCTCTGACTGTGACCATGTCCTTGAGGAAGCAGGATCTTTCCCATGCCCATTGTGAGGAAGCAGAAGGGAGGAGAGTCCTGGCCGTCCTCCGCCCCGCTGTCATGACCACTGTCTGGGTCACACCTGAGGGGAGGCAGAGGAGGGGAGAAAATGAGGCGCTACATGTGAAAAATTAAACAAAGAAGGAAAAAGGATGGAAGGTTTTAAACATTATAATCAGGAAGTTAACAGAATAGTCCACCAATTTACACGGTGCATGGTTGAAGACCGAGTATTCATCCTTAGTTTGGGTGTGGGGTTGCAGAGATTGAGGTCATGTGACACTCAAAGGGTCACCAAGTTAAATAATGTGGTGCATAGTGTACATTATGCACCATACAGTATGCACTTATAGTATGTATTATTCAGTAGTTTTACATACATCACTCCTTGTGATCAAACCACAGGAAATTATCTAAAGATCTCTGCTGATCAAAGTGTTTTTGCACCTTTCAGATCATTATTTTGGGTTATGTAGACTGCAACTTTACTCTTTTGTTTCACCGCCCTTGATAACCTGTTTCCAGCAGCATTAGCTGAAATGAGCCTGTCAGTGATGCTCTACTGCCCCCAGTGGCCAGAAAATAAATGAAAAGTTATTGCTGCTTGAGGAATACAGTCAGGAACATTTCTGGCAGGGCTCCTGACCCTCTGCATGGGGGGTGTGTCAGTGAGTGTACTTACATCATCAAGAGCTCTATCAATCATTGTGACATGGTAAGAGTCCCATTCATTTGTGCATTTGTGGTTAAGTGAATTACATTTGTTGTCATAAGAAACAGAAATTGGTCTTTGATGCAGACTTGTGGGTATGAAATAATCTTAGGTCTTTATTTGAGAGAGTAAGATTTAGTCACCGTGGGCTGGCCATGTCCTGAGGGAGATGAAACCACTCTTGTAGCTTTGCTTCCTGCCCTGCTCCCACCTGCAAGAGAGAAACAGGAAGACAGACAGTGTTGGTCAAATCTATTTTTAGTCCCCATATGAGGTAAAGCTGACTCCATAAATGCAGCATAGTGTAAACGCTGAATCAATTGATCAATAAACTCTCACCTTAACGAGGTATGAACCGGGCTCTACAGAGCATGCCCAGTAGTGTCTGCCCTGAGTGACAGCCATGTCGGCCACCAGCAGGTCAGAGGTCAAGTGGCAAGAAGTGAGAGTGCGGTCGGCGGCCTGCAGGAGGGAGAGGCCTGGCACACTGCGGGCGTATGTTTGGCCTTTACCCAACGCCAGCCGGTCAGCGTGCAACCCCGAGCGAGAGTCCAAGGAGAAACTCAACACTGACGAGATGGGAACAGTAGAAATACCAGGAGGGAGAGAAAGGAGGAGACAAGAGGGAGAGAGAGATGGAGAGGAAGATAACGGAAAGAAGTCGAGGAGGAAGGTGGGGGTTAGATCCTGAAGCTGGGAAAGTCAGGTTACAGCAAGTCTGAACACATAAGGGAGAAAGAGCTTAGAAAGTGTGGGAGGAGAACACATAACAAGAAGCAGAACAAGAGAAAAGGTGTATTCAGGAAGAAAAGTAAGAAGAAGAAGCTTTACCAGGAGGAGGAAATATGAGAAACAGAGTAAAGGTAATATTCACTCATAGCTGCATATTTTCTCGACTTATCAGGTAACAGAACTTTAATTAAATGCTTTTTTGTGAAGAAATTACAATGTAAAGGAACAAAGATGATTTTTTTTAAAGTGTAGAAAGACAGACCTGCAGCAAGGAAGACAGAAGCGAAAAGTTTCTGACTGGGATGAAACTGGAATGCATAACAGAAAAAAGAAGGTTTGGTGTCATAGCTGAAATAAAAAATAAAGTGGGAATTGAGGAAATGAAGGGATGGAGAGAAAAGAAATATCAAGATTAGTTAATCAATTGAGAAATGACAACACGAGAAAAAATATCCAACTTAAAATACTGAATCTGCCAACACGAGCTTTTTGAAGTGAAGGAAATGTAAAAAAATAAAAATAAAAACTGATAATGTAATAATGCACATGTACATATCTTACCGGGTGCTGGTGGCGTGTGGAGGTAAACTTCTTCACTGTACTCTCCAAACCCGGCCTTGTTGCAGCCTCTGACCCTGAGCACATACACACTGTCTATCTGCAGTCGATCGACAACAGCGCTGGTCCCTCTCACTTCATCCAGACGCTGCCAGGCTGTTTCAGCGTTGGGAGATCTGATGCCGCCCCACGTGGCTGCAGCTCCCCCCGCCCGTCGCTGGTATTCCACAGAGAAGTGCCAGGCTGGGGCCGAGTCCTGAGGGAGGCGCCAGCACACAAACAGCTGGTCATAAGCCAGTGTTTTCTGAGTGTCGATGACTGGAGCCAGCGGGGCTGTGGAGGAGGAGGCAAAGGGACAGAGAGGTGCAGGCTTCAACTATTAAACTTCACTTCTGTTTTTTAACAGTTCATTACAAAGAAAAAAAGGAGCTCACCGTGTATAAAATCCAAGCTCTGGATGAGCTTGACCTCTTTGGTTGCATCTAAGTGAAAGTGTCTGAAGGATGGATCAGCAGAGAGAGCGAAACACTGGATGTTTTCTATGGCCTTCATCAGCCTGCAGATGGAGAAATACACAACATATTTTATTCAAAACATAAAAAAAAGATAGAAAAGGAGACAGAAATCAAATGATGTCAAACAACCAAATCTAATCATATAATCCCTGCTAAGTTTAGGATCCAGCTGCTGTGTGTTACCTGTTGTGAGTGATTCTGGCAGCCTGTACGAAGCAGGGAGCATCTGTCTCTTTGAGCAGCTCCTGTGTGTAGGCCATCAGGCCCGCGTGCTCCAGCAGGCCTCGCCTCTCTGAGACCTGAGCAGAGAGGGCCTCCTCCCTCCTGCAGCGGGATCCCTCAAGGGCCACAGCCAGAGCCCCCTGACGCTCCGCCACAGCTGCTCCCAGCTCTCGGATGCAGTGGGTCAGCTGATGCAGAGCCACTGTGCTGTTCGCCTGAGAGACACAGAGAGGGGGCAGATTAGGAATAACAGACACAGAAACATGTTATTACAGTAGAATAACAGGCCTCTAGAGAGAGCACTATTGACTCTGCATTGCTTTAAAACACACACAAAAAAAGTAAAAAAAGTGTTTCCTCTAAACTACAGGTAACTGTTGATTGGATCAAATGCTTTTTTCAATTGCTTTTTGTGAAGAAACGTATTCAATTTAAAGCCACTTGGAGAGGTCAGTTCCATTAAACCCAGCAAAATATTGCAACAGAGTCAGTAAACAGAGTGAGGAACATCACAGGTAGTTTGAGGAAACAGGAAGTACAAAACTGAAACAGGACAGTTCACCTCCATCTGTTTGATTGCGGCTTCCAGTTGACTGATCTGACTCTGTATTGTCTCTTGATTGGCCAGGATGAAGTTAACTTCCTTGGTGACTTTTTCCTGTGAGATCAAAATTAAATTTGTCATTTCGAGTTCATGGTCTTTCCACAATCAAAACAAACCACACACTTACTCACCTTGAGGGCCTGGTACGCCTGTGTAATAGGCAACACTTTGTGTCCATGATGGACGCGGCGGAGCTTGCAAAGTGGGCACAGTAACCGCTGGCAGTTACGGCAGTACCACTGCAGTCTTTCCTGCTCGTGCTCTGTACATGTTAGGACCTAGAGCACAAAAGAGACTTAAGACACAATGACAATAGGAGAGAAGCTACCTTACGATGCACACAACGCAAAAATGGACAAACCTTTGGCCGAAAGTTGTTGGTGGGTAGAATGTGTTCGTGCTGAGCTCGAGGAGTTCCCCAGGGGTGGTAGAGTTTAAAACACTCATTGCAGAAGTTGGACTTGCAGTCAGCGCAGCCCTTGGTGGCCTCCAGAGATTGAGGAGGCTTACAGAAACCACACATGATGGCTACGCTGCCCAGACTTACAGTGTGCCTGTACCTAAAGGGCAGGCAGGGGAACAGGGAGATAAGAGCAGGGTCAAAACAGATCTGCAGCAGAAAAGAAAGACAAAAAAAAGAGTTCTTTAAACTTTAATTCCCTAAAGTACATAAAAGAACTCTGCTAAGATTAATATTGTGTTCAATACGATTTTCCTGCATCTTCTCTGTGATCCACTCATCCCCGCTGCTTGTGCTAAGTTAACCAGGAAAAGAGCAGCAAACATCAAAATGGCTAACATTTAGCATTTAGCCATAAATATATGAGCATCAGTTAGTTTTGTTATTGTGACTCAGTCTGTTGTGCACCAAAACCACCATCTTTCACGTTTCATTAGCTAAATGCAATGAGCATCAATTATTTATTTTAATTTTCTTTGATGACCTTTTACCCCTGATTAGACAGTGACTGACACAGTGCTAGCAGTTAACAGTGTCTGCTCCGTGCTGGAGGTTACAAGTTTTTTGCATGCAAACTTGCTTTGGCTTTTGAATTTGTGACAGATCG
>JAPZDV010000025.1:13503101-13525103 GCA_029814665.1 Acanthurus lineatus
TAAAGTCAGACTCAGATTCATTCAGATTGTGACTCAGTCTGTTGTGCACCAAAACCACCATCTTTCACATGTTTCATTAGTTAAGTGTATTTATCATCTTTTATTGAAATGTAATAAGCATCAATTATTTATTTTTATTTTCTTTGATGGCCTTTTACCCCTGATTAGACAGTGACTGACACAGTGTTAGCAGTTAACAGTGTCTGCTCTGTGCTGGAGGTTATAGGTTTTTTGCATGCAAACTTGCTTTGGCTTTTGAATTTGTGACACACCAAATCTACCTGTACCATGCTTCTTTGAATCTCTTAGAAACTAAAAGATTGTGAAAACAAGTATCTGGTGAAAATACTTGCACAGACACACGTAAGTATAATCAGTATCTGGTATTTTAGGAAACACATGGACATAAAACACAATTTTTTTAAGTGGAAAGGAGGATTCAGCTAATCTGAGTTTACCCTGCTCTCTTTTTATTAGCTAGGAGTCCAGCTCTTTAGCAGCCTGACCCGAATACATCACCAGCAGCTGCCTTGTTAGTGCATCCTGCGCAGTAAAACATGCATCGTCACACTTTCCTGACCAACACAACCAATGCCTGTGGAGGGAGCAGCTGCACTCTTCAAACTGCAGCGTGTTAAACTGAGAAACTGCCTCTCCCCATTACTCTCTCTCCCCAATACCAGAACACTTTCTTCTCAAAAGCTGCTGCTCTCACTTTGATCTTCAGTGTTTGAACTGATAAGACAAGAAGATGATTAACATTAAAGGAGGATGAGGAAGTATCTCACTCCACTCTTCCTCCACAAAAGTTATATAAAACCATTTCACCTCATTGGTTGTTGCACAGTGCTCTGCAGTTTTTGAGCTGTCCCTGCAATCTGCTCACAGATTTAGCCTTGAATCAGGAGTAAAGGAAAGATTCATTGTTGAAACTCATTCCAGCAAATGATTTTCTGTCTCATTTATTAAGCAGTATTGACTAAGCCCTTTATTTGCTGTCTGTCTTTATTGCCTTGTGGATTGGTAAAAGTTTTTTTTTTAAACCCATGATTACTTTGTTTATGATTTCTGTTGATAAGCTGATTATGAGACATTATCATATGATAAAAATGATATAAGTTGTGTTTAGGACAGCGGTATCAGCTTTGACTACACATGATGGTGTCTCCCACTGTTTTTACTTTATCTATTGTGTTCGTTTATATCCTTACCTCTCCACAATCCGCTCGAGAGTGAGGTTGCGGAGGCAGTCTGTCAGACCTTTCTCTCCCAGCTCTACATCCTGCTGACAGGAAGGACATGGGAACAACATGGGGGGATGGGCCGCGTCCCTCCGCCTCCGCCCTGGATATGTCCCACACACTGGGAGAAGGACACAGGTGTGGGGAGAAAATATGAAGGATAAAGTAACATGGAAAGAGATACAGTAAGGAAAAAGTGAGTATCTGTGGATCATAAGATTTGTTTTGGATCAGGGAAATAAAAGTTAAGGAGGGAATTAAAAGAGACAAACTGCTGAGAGAAGATAACAAGGACTCTTGCTTGTCCCTCACATACATCATCACATATATAACCATCCATCTATCCATTATTTGTAACCACTCACACTGCAGGATTCACCAATTAACCCAACCTTCATGTCTTTGGACGGCTGTGGGATCCATAGTGTTGATAAGGGTGTGCAAAAAATAAAGTTCAGTTCAACTGTGGGGGAAAACACTATTTGCTTATACACACACATACCGGCACAAAAAACACACCTGGTCGACAGATGCTTACAGCCCTGACTCTCCTTCTGTGGCCCTTGCTCTACATGCACTTTAATTAGTCATGAGATGAATGCATAAAGCTCTGAATGTACAGCAGGACACTGATGCGTCAGCGACATCACCTATGAAACTTAGGTGCTGACATGACAGTGGAGTCATTTCACACCATCATCTTTGCATTTTTAAACGCTGATATCACTCATAGGTGTTTTCATGCTGAGATCATTCAGTTTTATGCTAATAATTCCTAACAATTACACAGAACAAACACACATGTACACACATCATCTCAGCATCCTTCTTTCACCTGTTCTGAGGACCCGTTCGAGGCGATCAGGAGTCTTAGGTGTGGGTCTTCGTGCCTGTCGTGGGGAGCGAGTGTTGGGTGTGGATGCTGGTGAGTTGGGCTCTGGAGGGAGGTCCGGAGGAGGGTAACCTCTTTGTACCAACACCTCAGCCGCACACAGCAGACACACACTGTGCTGGCAGGGAAGGAGAATGGGCTGCTTCACCATCTCATCACACACCGGGCAGTGCAGCTCCTGTTCCATGCTCTTCATGTTGGACTGAAGAGGAGAGGAGAGGAGAAGAGAACGAGGAGTTAGATTTGATAAGGTCTGAGTCAGTAGAATAAATAAAGAATCTACTGCGCTTCATTCTGCTCCTCCTGTGACCTGAAAAAAAGATATATGAGATGTGTAGGAGTCAAGAGCAAGAAGAGGAGCTGCAGCAGACACTGGATATGTTATGCAGGCAAATGTGATAATAGCTTTCAGGTGTTAGCCAGTATCTAGCATTAAAAATACGGATGTTGAATTAGCTTAGTACCATGAAAAAATACAGACGAAGCAGGTTTGGTAACTAAACGTAAGATCTTTGCCCAAGAAGAGGTTAAAAATTCCAAATCAATAAAACAGATACAGGTCTCAGTTTTATGCAGGTATTACCGGTTGTAGAGGCCCAGGTACCAAACGCAGCATCCCGTTTCTATGACAACGTGCATTATCTCTGCCTTCTCATCCTGTACGGCCCTCGCTAGGCAAACATTTGAAGCTACTGTTAGCTAACACATTTTATCAGCCATACATCAAACATACAGTGCTTCATCTGCTGCAGCGTCTGGATATTGTGTAGCCAATACGCTATCTGTGGCCTAATGTTGATGTTTTTCATCGTCGGCACTGGAGCTTTGCCGAAACCCCTCTTTTCAATTCAGTAGATGCTCTGAAAAATGTTCAGAAGGAAAGAAATGCTTTAGATTCCTTCATAAAATACGCAGCATGTGCGTTTGAAAGGAAATTGTGAGTTGAGAGGATTTGTGGCAAAATTGAATGCTTATCTGAAGGTGGGGGACAAAAGTTAATAATAGTATATTGTGTCAAATAAGCACACGTGGCTCGAAATAAACATCGTGAGAAAACGACCGTCATACTTACACTAATGCGAACCAACGCGTCCATGATAGAGGTAAAGGTTTGTAACTCCGCTTCTGCCATGCCTCCACGATGCCAGCGTATATGTGATGCAACAACCAGACCCTTCTTCGGGGGTAAAACCAGATGATGGTCTGTGTTAGTCGTTCCGAGCCAAAATAACCCTGGGCCTCGATTGGTGAAACGTTATAGCAGATTTGCTCACGGTAGTCTGATGGTGTGTGTGTGCTGTTGCGCACACGCCGAGTCTGTGCTGTACGTCTCGAAGCAACGCGTCGTTTTTTCCCCTTAAAAAAAGGGGATGGGAGGGGGGTTTTGAGGGGGTCTGGCTCGGTCTGTATAATAGCCGCATTGCAAAGAAACGATTCACGATACATTCCTAAAAAGGCATTATGTATGATGTTACAGCGACGGCTAATAAATTTTAATATATCGTATTTAAAATATATCTGCATATTTGACTGTGTAAAAACACATTGTGTGGTCCCATCATAACACTAGCCTGTAGTACAGGTTGATGCTGAGTATTTTTAGAAAAATAAAATATATTGCATTGCTCCGTTCCACAGCTTAGATAAACAGCAGGTAAGACTCTCAAAATAAACCTTTTGGTAGTGGTTGAGATTTGTGTCTTCATTAACCAAAATGTGCATATGGTAGATTATTTGTGGCCTAGTTTTCGTGTTGCCATTAGATGGCAGCGTTGTGTAAGAAAAAAATACGAGCAGGCCTTTCAATTCTTGTCCGTGTGCGGAACCTTTGGCAGTTGTTGATGAAACCGGTCTTTAATTGGGAATGCACTTTTTCCGAGTTGATTGTCAGTTGTCGTAGCAACCGTTTTAAGCCCCAACAACGTGAAATCAGAAACAACTTGTGCCACGTTAAATTCGTTGGTAGTTATAAATATTACCGGAACTTGCGATATTTTCCCTAAAAATAGTTCATTTACGTCTAATATTCACAGTGGAGCTGTGATATTTATGTTCGCCTTCGATGAAGTTAGCTTAGGAGTCGGATTGCAGCTAAATGCTAACGTTAAGTGAGCAAAGCGTGAACCGAAAACTGGTTATCCCAACTGAAAGGCACATTTAAAATGCAGAAACTTTCCTAGCGTTCGTGACGTTTCTACCGGGGGTTGTGATTTACGTTTTGCTCAGCATTGCTTTACCTATGTGTTTGTTCTTAGGTGTTAGGTATACTTATCTGATTATATAGCATGTCGGCTGTCGGCAGCCTTATCCCTGCGCGGTTCTTGACCATCATAGCCCACCTTGTCATTGTGATCACTATCTTTTGGTCGAGGGTAAGTATGGCAGATTTGCTCATTACAGTAAGTTAGAATTGTGCGTTTTCAAGACAGACTCGTATGATTCCCAATGATCTGGACTCACTTTGTCTTTACATGTCATCACAGCTTCTGAAGTTTGTGTATGTGTGTGAATTTCATGCTGAACAGTTTAAAATTCATGTTTCACAGGAAAACAACGTGAGGGCTTGCTTGCCTTTGGATTTCACTCAAGAGCAGTATGACGATGAAGACAGAAAGTAAGAAAGCCTTTTCAAAACACACACAAACACAAAGTAAGACATAACTTGAAACACACGCACTTTCAGCATCCAGTATGTCTCAATTTGTCTCAGGTTGGTGGTAGCATTGGCGGTCACTCTGGGCCTGTTTGCAATAGAGCTGGCTGGGTTCTTCTCAGGAGTGTCCATGTTCAACTGCAGCCAAGGTCTCCTGTGTATCCTTCACACTGGCACGCTGTTGGTTTCTCATTGATTATCACTGATGTATTATGATAAGATTATTAATATATGCGTGGGCAATCAGAAACTAATGTAGTTACTTTGAGTACCCTAGTAGCACATATTAAATGACTGCAGTGCTCCTGGCTCAATTCCAGCCAGGGGCATACGTAACCTGTCATACAATCTTAGCAAAAAAAAAAAAGGAAAAAAAAGACCTTTCCCAAAGAAAAGAGATGAGGCACAGATATGATTAGTAAGTAAAATGACATCTGCCTCTTGTATAAAGGTGGGAGGTGAAAATTACTTTTGGCCTGGAAGTGATGCATCCAATGATAGCAAAAAGGAAAAAAAACAGGATTAAATAAAATATTTAAGAATCCCTCTAGTGTAGTATTGAGTTATAATTCCATGACTCCAAACTCCTGTATACTTGCCTCTTTGCCTACTATAGCAACAGGAGTCCATGCCAGTGCCTCAGTTGCTCTACTTTTCTTTCTGTTTGAGCAGTGGGAGTGTGACATCTACTGGTGGATCCTTGTCATTTGCAGGTTAGTGTATATACTAAATACGTAATACTACATGTGTATTTTTCTAGAAGTGCTTTTTCCCTGACAGATATTGCACCCAGCACTGGCTGTACACTGCAGTGCATCCGTTTCACTGTCTTTCTTTGTGTTTGAGAAGTGGGAATGCTGGACATATTGGGTTATTTTTGCCCTCTGCAGGTTGGTGTGCTTGTGTGTGGGCATGCATGTATTAGCTTTATAGAGAAAAGTAAAAGAACCTCTGTAAACGAATAAACAATCAGTTAGTATGAATGCATGACAGTATTATATCTAATTGCTTTCAGTGGTTCTCCTTGTATTTATATCTTTGTCTGCCTCTCCCTTTAGTGTGCTACCTGCTTTTGTGGAGATCCTTTTGTTTATAGCTGTTTTTGGACTGAAGAAGAAGCCATTATAAAAGACAGCAATGATGATAAATGGTGGATGAGATCATCACTCTCACTTTATTAACAGAATTTGTAGCTATAGAAGGTCTTATTTTTATAAGAGTAAGGAAAAAACTAAAGTGTTTAATTGACTGATATTCATGCACCACACCAACAAACAACAAATGAATATCAAACTCTTTTTTGTCCATATTGTCTTTTGGTTTTTTTTTGGTTTTTTTATATTTTGAATGAAACTGATGCATAGTAAGGCATGTATGTGATAATTTTAACTTGAAATATGTCCAGAGCAGTCAGTTTAAAAGAGTGTCTTCAATTTTATTGAACCTAAACTTTCATTGAAAACCTGGAAACGTTATTGTAATCCCAAATAGATTTTGTATGTACTGTACATTAAAATGTTGGTTTCTCTTCCTTTCACACTGAACACTTTTGTCCCTTAAGTCTCAGGTACATATTTATCACAATGCAGGCTGTATACAAATACCACATTCTTCACACAGAATCACATGCCACTGTCACAACCAGGGTCTCAGTCTAATGTCCTTTCAAACAATTAAATAATGGAGCTAGTGCACACACCTACACATTGACTTTTAAAATTCTATATTTATTTATTATTTGCACCAGATGACGAGTTTAATATCCTTAATTCTCCAGGACATGAATAAAAAATGGTTCATGAAACTGTCCAGAGTGGTAGGTTCAAATAAAGTAGGCAAAAAACAGTATATATGTCACATTAGATCAATGGATATTTTAATAGTCATAAAAGAAAAAACAAAAACACCAGTTAACACATTAAAAATGGATTACAGTTTTTTACAGTCCAAATTTTATTATAAATGCAAGATCTATTAGTTCATACACTTAACATTTGGCATGGACTCTAAATACTTTCAGAGATGGATTTTTACATCATTGACCTGAATAGTTCGGGTATTATCAAGGAAGTCCATCTTAATTCTTGTCAAGGAGTAGACAGAATATTATGGTGAATATTGTTGGATATCTTATAGATTTTAATGGAATGTGGTAAGAGGAGATTATGTATTTTCTTTTTCAAAAAAAAAGAAGTAGAAGGAGGAGGAATCTTTTCTCATACTGGGTTTAAATAACTACAAAACCAAAGAGTCACATGCTGTGTAAATCCACAGAATCATAAGGGACAGCCCGAAGCAAAACAGTAGCTGTAACAAGTACACTAAAATAAAACTTGTTTCAATGTAACCAAAGCAAAAAACATTTTTTTGATTCATTCCTATGAAAGTGGCGCATGAAGCATGAAGCAAAAAATGCTCAGCCTAGGATCTTTGTGTAGTTATGACCCATGGTCCTCCTACAACTTTTTTCAGAGCTTCTTTAGAGCACACCTATACAGGTACAGTTAAACTCTCCAGCAAAAAGTATGCATTTTGGTATCTAGATGGTATTGTTCCGTCAAAAGGATTCCAAATACATTTCTGTCTCCCAGAAATCTCAGAAGCCTCAACCAGATTTGACCTGCCTGAAGTGTGTCAGAAGCACAAAAATGTTGAGTGGAAACACTGTCTGGATCAACTGACCTGTTCCTATTTTGTTTATATTGTTTTTCTTTGAGATTATTTTCTAAAAAAATATACATTCTATGTTCACAAAATGATGTCTTTTCTTGTTCTTTCAAGAACCCAAACACATTCATGCTTCAGCTTCAGCCGGCTTCAGCCTGCAGCTCTTTCGCCGTCACGACTCCGCCCACTGGTCCCACCTGTCATTTGGACCGTGTGCTGAGGCGTTTAGTTCCGGGAGCCGGGACGAATAGCTGGCTCAACTAAATTAAACCAATATACCCGTTTCATCTGAAGGACTCTAAATTAACACTGAATCATGGGTATGTTATGCACAATTTATCATTTAGGTTAACTATTAAGAAACTCTGTATATGCATTTAAGTTTAAAAATGTGAGCCTCTAATGTCAAGCTAATGTTAGCTAGCTAACGCTAACGTTAGACACAGATCAGTTTAGTCTATGTGACTGATAGCAGCCCAGCCGTTTCTTGCACTATTCCCAAACATCATGGAAATGCATTTTTTTATTATTATGTGTCGGTAGAGTGTTATGTTATGTACTGCTATCTGTTAATGTGGGTTGTAAGGCTGAAAGCCAACAGAAATATGTCGGACCCGTAAATGAACGAACACTGACGTGGCGTTACGTTATAAAGAGTTGGGAGTTGGATGCAGAACTAGTTGACGATGTTGTGACTTCGACGGTGGTGTTAAACAGCATAAAGTTTCAAACACTTGCTCTCACAAATTTGAAACGAAACTTTTTGCTTAGATCTTCACTTTTATTCGTCAAAACAGTTTAAGTTAATAATTAATATCTACATTCAGTTTTGTCAAAACTGGTCTTTTGTCTTTCCAATTGTATGCTGCACCAAATGTTAAGACTGTGCTAGCTTTATCCTTTCTTCTCTTTTGTGAAAGATTTGAATTGCATCCGTGTAAAACTGACTTTCTTTGCCTTGTAGCGGTGAACACAGGCACCTCTCTAGTGCTGTCCAGTCTGCTGTCAGTGCTGGTATTTGCTGGGATGCAGATGTTCAGTAAGCAGCTGGGATCTACTGAGTGGCTTACCATCCTGGGAGGTTTCCTGGGCTCAGTCCTCTTCATCTGCTCCCTCACTGTATCCTTCATATGACAGCATGAATTGAACTGCTTCAATGCATGTTGCCATACACTCAACTTAAAGATCTTTATGTATTTCATGTATTATCAAAAATAGGTTTTTGTAAATTGACATCCCTCTCTATAGTTGTCTTTTTTATACAAACCTTCCAGCAAAAGTTGCATTCCATTATCTGATGACTATGAGTAACTGGGGTTCTTGTGTGAATGTAATGTTCATACATTACAGTGGTTTGTTCTACCTTAACATAATTTTCAGGCATTTAATAATCTGGAAAACCTGATTTTTGGGAAGGGATTCCAAGCCAAGATATTCCCAGAGGGTGAGTGGTGAAAACACTGGAATCAAACTCATGCAGTTAGTGCTCAGCATGTCTTTTTTCCTACACATTGTTAAGCGTAATATTTTTTCCTATGATTCGCTGAGGGTTAAGTGTTAGCTCATGTTAAATTAAAGCATCAACATTCCTGATTGTTACATTAAGCATCACCATGCAGCCTTTCTAACTGGAATTAACCTTTTTAATACACAGCTGGTCATTGATTTTGCCATCTTAAAGAGAATAGAGAGAGTTTGTCTGAGATTAGCCCCCAATGTTAGCACTTTGGTATATTATTCAGGCTCAGCTCTTAATCTGTATTATGTGTTCTCTCAACTTACAGTCCTGTTGTGCCTGGGCTTGTCACTGTTTGCTTCTGGTCTGGTACACCGTGTCTGTGTCACCACATGGTTTGTGACCTTTGCAGATTCCAAAAACCTACTTAAACATCATACAACGCAGTTAAAACTAGCAGCAAAGTGTATAATATGTCAATTTTTCTTTCTGTTTCAGCCTCA
Organism: Acanthurus lineatus; assembly: GCA_029814665.1. Classification (NCBI taxonomy): domain Eukaryota; kingdom Metazoa; phylum Chordata; class Actinopteri; order Acanthuriformes; family Acanthuridae; genus Acanthurus; species Acanthurus lineatus. The sequence continues at coordinate 13,512,514 of JAPZDV010000025.1, forward strand.
TATTCTCCCTCTTTGCACTGTACTACATCAACAAAGTATCTGCAGCTCTTTATCAAGCACCTGTTCCCTCGGTGACACCAGCCAAGGCTGCCAGCAAAGGCAAAAGGAAGAACTGATGAATCTGTTGGATCCAACCTGCATTCAGTCAATTTTTCCCAGGTGCTGATGACCAGTGCAACACTGCAGTTGTATATTTTGCCACAACATTTTCTTGAATCCATATCTCATTATGTATTTTCACAGTCCTTTTTATTTAGTTTGGGAATATTTGAAAATAATGATCAGTTCAGTGACTAAAGTTTGCAACCTTTATAATGTCAGTTACTTTTTACATTGATCTTGAAATTGCATTATTAGGAAACGTCCTTGATTGTAAAAAAAAAAGAAAAGAAAAAAGAAAAACCCTAAACAGCATTCTACATTCCATTGTTAATCTTTTCCTCAGCACTCTACTTACACTGGTTGCTAAGAGATTCAAACATCCCATCATGTCATTTCTGCATTCATCAGCACATTATGTTGTATTTTTGTTTAATTCATTTTGTAATTAAACTCTGAAAACTTTCAGCGTGTTTTTATTCCAATAAACCACCTTTTTTTTTTTTTAAAGGAACTTATTCTAATAACCCACACAGGTGGGTGTGGCTTAAATTATGAGCTTATAGACAACTAATCGGGGGAAAAAAGATGGATCGGGCATTGAAAACAAGTTTGTTTTATTCATCTTTCACTAACTCTGTGCTAGTGCTTTGGTTTTGCACTGCCCAAGGTGTGTGATTGCGTGTGTGGATATAACTCCAAAATGTAAGGATAAACATTGAGGCAAAATGTATCCAAAGATGTAATTAGCACATCATAGTATCAGTCTCAAAAAGTTGGCTTTTCAGTGAGAATGTTGAAAAGTTTTATACAGCCATTGTTTGAGCATTAAAGACTAGCTTATAATATGAAAGTGGAAGTTACATGAAGGTCATGGCACTGTAAGATACACGGAAGAGGTGAGTGATAATAGGTTACACTTTGAGATGACACACTATACGATGGTGAGAAGAACCAGCACATTATGGATTTAAATGTCAAAAAATGTATTTTTGTCTTTGGTCTGTTTTATTTGTACTGGTTAATGGTGGCCCAAATATCAGAAAAGGGTGTGTCACCTATTTTAAACCCAGGAACAGGAGGATTTGAGTGTATTGGGAAGGTGAGATCACTTAGTTGCTATTGAGCAAGATTTGTTCTCCTTGAGCTCCAGTTGAGCTGCAGGTGTGACTGTCAGTGTGAACAGGCCCTTCCTGACAAAGAGGGTAAAACATAAACAATAACATTGTGTAATTCATTATTTGAGAAACGAAGCAGTGCTTTTTGTAAAATGTATCCAAGGGAGACGGAGAGATAACAGAAAACTGAATCAGAAGAGGTCCTTAGAACCTGAAAGACAAGTATGTCACCAACATGTCTTGACTTAGGCCATCAATGCCCAGGCTTGCCTGCAGGCAGCATGTCCTAGCATCAGCTTTGAGTCATTTTGCTGTGCTGTTGCAATTTCGATTGTTTGGTTGTGATTCATATTTCAATGAGTCACAAAAAACACTTTGAATATCAGCCATTTTATGCATGAAGGTTGTAATCTGAGAGTTTCATCCAAAGCCAAAATGACATCATTTTAAAGAGGAACACGTTTTAAACATTTCTGCTGTTATTAAAAAAGAAACTGTCACATTTGGAAGTTGTGGATAACTCTGCCTCTCTGGGCGGGGATGGAGTCCGCACATGTATTGTTTTTTTGGGCGTTTTTTTCCACTATTTTCTTTTTCTCTCCGCTTAAATCTCCATGTCCCTCCCTCTCCTCCCCATCGCATTGGGCGTTGCTCATCTGACTATAAAGTCTTGGATAAACTTTCAGTGAGCTCCTGATTTCTTCACTGGTTATCTCAAACTACAATTACTGCCTCATCGCGTCTTGGTAAGTTAATTAAAATTATTTTAAGAAGCACTTTTCTATTCCTTTTGTTGTCTCGATCTTTTCTTTCTAGACAAAAAATGTTAGTTTAATCTGTTTATAAAGCTTGAAGAGTTTTCGTCTGGGTGGCTTTATTTAGTTTGAGGGTGTAGGCTACATGCTGCTTTTTTTTTCGCAGTTATGTTTCAATCTTTATTTAACACATTGCTTTGGGTTTGGGCGTTGTTGCCGCATTACGTATGGCTTGCCACTCCCGACAAGTAGCGGCTCACCCTATGTCATCTATAAGTTTTTCTACTTTTCTATGCTTTCAGCTTCTGCGCACCTCGGTTTTTGATACTCATCCAAAAAAGGGTCAATGCAAGGAAAAGGCAGAGGGTGATTTGAGCTTTGAGATAAGGATTTTAGTTTATGTGCCAGAAAGCGACTAATAGCAAAAGAATCTGCTCGGAGTGCCAGTAAAACCAACACCCACATCCTGATGCAACAATGTTAGTTTTGGATGAAGTAACTTCTAATGAAAGAGGAAGCCAACTCTATTCTTTATTTTGAAGTAACATAAAAAGCCCACTCAATTAAAAAATAAAAGTCCTGCATTCAAAATTTGATATAAGTAAAAGTAGACAAATATGAGCAGGAAAACATACTTAAAGTAGCAGAAGCACACATTTTGTACAATGGTCCATTTCAGAATCATGTATTGCTAGTGTAAAATGATAACTGCTGATGCCTTATGTATACGTTTACTACATTATAATTGTAGCCTGTTGATAACCTGAATCTACAAACTAATAAGAGGTATCAAATAAGTGTAGGAAAGTGGAGTAAAATATATAACATTTCCTCCAGGATTGTAGTGAACTGTAGGAGAGCTGTCAGATGTGTAGCATAGAAGAAGTTTTATTGGTAATCATATCAAGACTTTTTTTCCCTTCTTTCAACAGCCACACCTGCAGCCATGACTGAGTTGGAGAAATGCATGGAGACCCTGATTAAGATTTTCCATGCCTATGCCCATCCCGATGGTGATGGAAAGACCTTGAACAAAAAGGAGCTGAAAAAACTGATTGAGGTTGAGTTACCCACATTTCTGGAAGTAAGAATTTTTCGTCTTTAAATCTAATCTTCATTCTCAGTTTATATGTAGGATCAGTTGAAGCATATGTAACTTACGGTTCTTCCTTCAGCTTTGCACCTTGACCTTTATTTTTCTGCTCTTTCAGGCCCAGACGAGTTCCAAAACTGTGGACTGCATCATGAAAGATTTGGACACAAACAAAGATGACAAGTTGGACTTTGAAGAGTTCCTCCCCCTTGTCGCCGGCCTTTCAATGGCCTGTGAGAAGTGTTACAAGGGCCAAAAGTGATGGGAAAACACTGATGTTTAATTTTCATTTTATTTTTTTGAAGTAAGAAAATTTTGTAGCACAAACATGTGTAAGATTCATAAGTAAAAACTATCTTGGACAAGATTTCACCCTCTGTTTGTCTCGTTGGGCTATTCTTTGGCATGATGAATACCAAACTGTCTTTTATTATCTAGCTCTAAAAAAAGCTTTCCTCTTTTTTTTTTTTTTTTACACTTTTTTATGCTCTAAAACATCTATTTATTGTACACATGGAACCTTTACAGTTGAGAGGAGTTGCCAGAAAAATACCTTCCAACAGTACTGAGAATATTGATGAGTTCTGATACACATCATTTCACACATTATATCTTTTTGAAAGTTCAACTGAATCAGCCGTTTTTGTGCGGTGTGTAAAAGGTTCAGGAATGTTCTGGTTTCAGATGAAGCCTGAACTTGGGTGCAGCAGACACGCCTGTATGTCACATGCTCATGAGTTATGGGTTAGGGTTTTGCAGTTAAGCAGTCTTTTTAGTGTGTATAATATTTGGTAAGGTTAGAGGGTTTATGGGTTTTGGAAAGGATGGTGTTTCTGTCATGGCCCACCTGTGGTTTGGATAATGAATCGCTCATTTCCATGTGTTTTCAACTTACTTGCACATTCCTCTGTTATCTCCCTCAAGTAGCAATGAAAGGCTATTAATTTCAAATAAAAAACATCCCTGAACAGGCTTAAATCAAGCTGCACTTGAAACCTCATGCAACAATTGGTATATAATTCTACAGATGTTGGCCAGAAAAAAATGCAATAATAATATTAACACTAATATATAAATTGGTTACAAAAATGAAGTTTGAAAGACTTGACACAGTGCAGAGTACTAGGTGATGAACCAATAACCAATCCATATCTACACTTGTATAAGGTCTTTAGACCTTAAACAATTAATACAGAGGAGATATTGAAAGACAGCAAGTAACTATGGTTTTTAATATTTTTGGAAGCATTATTCTAAAGCCTGTGGGCAAAAATTGCAAAAGCCCCGGTTGATTTTAAGCTAGATTCCTGGGATAGTTTGCATTCCCCAGCACAGAGATCTCACTGTTAAAAGAAGACACACAAACCCTAAGATATAAGGAAGGGCAGGGAGATGTTTCTTTAATACTGTAAGAGCTTTAAAAAATATTTTAAAATTGGTTCTGAATGGGTGATCAGTTTGGCCAGTTTTTTACAGATGTGTTTTATTCACAGCAGATATTTTGATTTGTGATATTTAGAGAAGAACGTGTGTTATTAACAACTTTCGGGTTGGCTTTTATCTGTCTCAGTGAGCCACAACAGTGTGACGAGAGCAGTGGAAGTACAAAAGCAGCTAAATGGAACTCAGCCATCATTTTCTATCATTTACATCTGTGTTTTTCCTGCCGTGGCACATCAAAATACAAGTTATCAAATATATAATCCACTGTCAGATGTACAGTGTGTAATGTGTGCTGGGGTCACAAGTTTTAGAAAAAGGTTGCATTTGCATCTTATTTCCACAAAAATTCAAAGGGAACATGATATAACTGAATAGATAACAAGAGAAAAAAAATGCAAAATAACAAAATAGTTTTAACAACACAGATAAGCTAGTGAGGGAATTAACTTGACCAGTCAAAAGAGCTTTGCCTGCTTACAAATAAGAGAGAAAGCATAGAGGGTGATCCCAGTTAAAGGCCACATAAATGGTGTCAAAAGTTGTAGAAGTCAATCATCTGACAGAGGGTACATCCATAAAATCTTACATTAGGATGTCATCAAAACAACATTGTTTTAAAGGGTTAGAAATGCAGCTCTGATGTTTGGGTATCAACAAAAAATTTGCTGTTATTTATCACTGACATTATTTTTCATTAATAAGTGGTGATTGACATCAGTTTAGCATGTCAGTTATTTGGGATGCTGGAAATGAGAGGTTTGCTGCTGTAGGACACTGAGAATTTCAAAATAGAAAAAATGATACACCTTAATGTACTTAAATTATCCTTTCTTGGATAGGTGGGGAAGGGTTGGTCACGGCTCAGCCAACATGTTGGCCTTTAGTACTAGACTAACGCTGAAAATTGATGAATTGGTCCATCAAGCAGGAGCTCTTGTAATGGCTCTAATTCACCACTAGATGTCATGATACTCTTAAAAACCATTCCGGCAGCCCAATAGTTCATCCAGGTTTCCTTGGTTCTCTGCACTTCCCATCTCTGAGTGAGGAACGACACTTTTATAAAAACAAAAGGCTGCTGGTTTTCAATGAGGCTGCAGCCAGATTTGAATATACAAACACAAAATTACACTGTTTGATGTCCCTACAAAGAACATCTGTTCAATGGACATTATTCATGAAAAATACCGTGTTATTGAATGTGGTTTGGTGAAGTAGTGTTTGTGTTTACAAAGAAGGGTTGTTGGTGCAGAAGCCTGCCTGAACACGTTTCAGCTGCGCAGCTAACCAGCTGCCCGCAGAGCAGCTAGTTATGTAAGTTTAATAGTTCCTGCAAGAGCGTTTAACAGATGATTTGCATTTCCTTGGATGGCAATTTCGCTCACCCCCTTATAAGAATTATGGGTAAAGTTACTCGCCAATTATATTCTAAACTGGTCATGACATCTCCCCTCTGCATTTGTTTGTGCAAAAAATGTAGAAAAACCTGAATCCTAAACACTTCAGAAACATTTTAAAATAGTAACTCTAATTATGCCAGGAAACTCCCTTCCATTGCTGTGTGACTCATAGCTTTCAAATAAAGAAGCTGTTATTTTAACATTTTTAATAAACATTTTCTTCTGAAGTTAATAGAAAACTAAGACAGGATTTTAAAGGTATTTCCACTTACAAAGTACCTTTTTCTCATCTAGTGTTTATATTCCTGGAGCAGACTTACCACCGCAGAGGTACACAACCTCTTACAGTGATACTGTAACTCATACCCCAGCCAGCAGAGTGTGGAGAGATGAACTTTTTTTTTTGTGTAATCAACACCACAAGATCCTCCGTCTCTTTTTTCTTTTCCTCCCCTGCAAAGAGAATTTGATAGTATTTAATAAATGAAAGTAATATGGCTAAAGGGAAGAGGTTGGCGCAGAACAGTTTGTACTGAAAGGGGACTTGGCAGGAGGGTGAGAGAGGGGAGGAGAAGAAGAAAACGCTGCCTCTCTGCTGCCTTGGAACAGACAAGTGGAAAATGGAGGTTGAGTTACATAACAGTTGAGCGGATGAATGGGAGTGACTTGTGTCAGAGTCAGATATGTTCAAACACAGTCAAAACACACACAGCAGAGTACTTTGAGACTCACTCACATCCAGCCGGCCTCTAACCGCTGCTGGTTTTTAGCATTAGTTTTTTTTTTGTTTTTCATTTAGTTGAACTAAAGTAGGACATGCACAAATACACCTGCACAATAAAGTACTGAATTTGATTCCTTTGAGATCCTTGATGTTGACAGAAATACATGAACTATTCAGCTACTGCGATCAATCAAAGTTAGAAACATGGGTTTGATGTGTGGGTAATTATATTCCAAAAGACATAAAATGCAAATGTGAAACTGGCATAAAGGCTTCCTTATTTCTAAGCTGTTCAAAAGTTGTAGTTTTAAGACTTTAAACTAAAAAAATAAAGCCTTGTGGGTTGCTGAAGTGTCTTGAAGCATTTATTTTATAGTCTCATATTTGTAAAACTTAAAAACTAGAAAATGTTTAAAAAGCCCTTTAAAGAACATTAGCAAAGCTTCAGGAAAAAGAGGATCAGACACTGATGCAAACATGAAGACATGACTTAGACATTCCTGGCTGAGTTTAAACCCATTCCCTGTAATTTTCCATTTACTGCACTGAACAGTTCTTCAGTGAAGAGAGGGATTTTCTCACCTTTAATAGTTCATTCCAACACACTCGCTGTTAACAACTGCAACTATTTACTATATATACCATTAACATGTACATTGTATTTCATTGATACTTTCTTCAGTGTGGTACAGATCTGAGACCAAAATAGTGAAGCTACTTTGCTAGTTTAGATGGCTTGGGCACAACTCCAGTGTATGAATCACTGCTGGTGTGTGTCTGTGGTTTCTATGGCCCAGAATGTGTGTGTGTGTGTCAAACTGAGTGTGTCGACTCTTTAAGAGGAGGCTTTCCCCTCATTCACACAACACTCTCACCTGGGACAGCTGGTGATAAGGACGTGATCTCTCCTAACCTGGTGAACTTTAAGGTGAGTGCTGACCAAAAAGTAAGATTTCGAGGGAGTTTTATGCAAGATTTAAAGCATTTGATTTATGTGCTGAGTGTAAAAGATGTAATGGAAATGCCAGAATGTTGTCTGTAAACTTGCCTTATTACTTTTATCAAAACTTCATGGTGTTTATCAAAGCTTGTGCAAGCACAAGTTTTTTCAGAATTTGTCGGCCGTCTTTAAGTGTTAATGTTGAAGTTCTGACTTGTGCTCTTTTTTTGTGAACATTGTTCATATTCATTTACTCCAACAAACTTCTATTAGGAAGCCCATAAATTTGATGACACAAAGTCTGCCATGTGTTTTCTGTTCATCCGGTATGTTTTAAAGCGGTTCCTCTGACCTCTCTGTTAATTACTCACAGTTAATAACAATCCCTTTTCTCCAGATACAGCCATGGCTCGTCTGGACCAGGTCATTACAAACATTGTGGATATATTTCTGGAGTATTCCTGTGATGAAGGCAGGAAACGGCAGCTAAATAAAGAGGAATTAAGGAAGGTGCTGGAGTCAGAAATTCAAAGCCCTGAGTTAAAAGTAAGACACTCAGACCACTCGCATATGATTTGCACATCTGTTCATAGAAAACAAATAATCCTGCCTCCTAGTAACTTTTCAGATGTGTTTTTATGCAATTATTTAACTGTTAGAATGTAAATTTCAGGATAAAATAAATGCAGATGACATTGAGGAGGCCATGGGAATGCTGGACAAAAACCATGATGGCGAGGTCAACTTCAGAGAGTTTTGTCGGTGTGTGTGTGTCCTGGCCAGATCCTACTACCAGAAGAAGACAGGCAAGGGTGGCAAGAGAGGCAAAAGCAAAGAAGAAGGTGAACAAGAAGATTAATTACAAACCCTTAAAAAAAAAAGTTTTTCTGTACACGACACATTCAATATGTGTACATTGTGTATGACACTGCTGAACATGAACACAAATGCTTACGTAAGGCATTATGTTTACTTTGCTCTGTTATTTATGTTTTTGACATGCATGCAAAGCATTATATTTATTTTCGTTGTATCTCTGTAAACTTTCTATTCAATACTTGCTGAGAATAAATAAAAATAAATGTTGAGAGCTTCCCGATCTGCTTATTGCAATCTCTACATGTGTGGTGATCTGGTGTCATTGCTGTGGAGGGGAAACAATGGGCTCATCAAACATTCAGCAGACATCACTCGCTGTGTCTGTCAGTGCACATATCACTGTCAGTGCCTTCTCAATGAAAATGTCTGCTCTATTGTTTCCAATGCTTTTGACCAAGGTCCCCAACAGTCATGTTAAAAGAAACTAAGTAGTTAATGAGAATTAAGTATTTTTGCGATTTGGTGCCCCTGCAGTTTTTTAAGTGCAGCACCACTTGTTTGTGTCATTACAATGTTATTTCCTGAAAATTAATGTCCTAATTACAAATACATGCTCAACATTGCAAGTTTGCTCTAGTTTTACATATGACTAAGATCAGCTGCATGCCAGGCTAATGCAACAGGAACCATATACAATACAATGCAAATACATTGTTAGAAAATGCTACTACTAATGGCCTGACATGGCATGTTAACAAAAACAAGGGATTCAACAGGTTTGCTAACAAATCAAAACATCAAACAAATGCAGCAACACAAGACATGTAACTTAGCAAGTAAGATAATATTATTTACAAGTTAAATAGCAAGAAGTCCAGCTTGGTATCTGTCTTTTAGCCCTTTATTTTGCAAGTTCAGAAGAAACTTTGAATCTGTTTGTTTTTAGTTTTCTTCATTTAATATTCATCAAACTTTTTGATAGATTTGTTTGGGGATTTGTCTTTGTCAAATAATCCTTTTACAAGTCTGGATAGCACACTTGCTTAGGTCAGAAAAAACAAGTGCAAACATTGGGACCATTGTGTCCATTCAGAAACACTTGGAACTATAAAATGGTCCTGTATGGTACCATGAAATTAATTAATTTACATATTTTTTATATGATTCTCAATCACTCTAAAAAGTGTGAGCTAATTCACATCAGCCTGTCCAGAAACAAACCTGTATTTTGACTAGTTCTCCTGTGCCATGCTGCCTGTGAGGCATTTGTGATTGCATGAGTAGCCAGTCTGCTTCACAAGCTGTGATACAAAGAACTGAGACTACAGTAAAAACTATTGTGCTGTCAGAAAAGGTCATGCAGGTTTGTTTTATAAGTAAGACAAACAGCCTGCAGCAAACATCATGACAAGATCAGAGTTTTTTTTATGTTTAACATTCCCCAAGACTGACTTACCACCTGTCACTTTTTGTGGTAAACCAACAACAGAGTGGGTGTTTGCACTGCTGATGACAAAGTATTGACAACTACTGCATGTTCATGTCTCTTCTGATGTCTTTATGTATGTCTGAGTGCTGTTTTTAAAGTTTGTGATAGAAGTAAAAGCAAATAAACTGTTGTTATTCAGATGTAGTGTACAGTACACATACACTAACTTTAGAATTAATGTAATTCACCATTGGAGGAAATTCAGTCACTTAATGATGTCAAACCATTCCTTCCACTTTATGCCTTGCCACTATTTAATTCAGAGTCACACCCATTGCTTTGGTGTTTTATACGCTGTACTGCATTCCCTCTCCTGCCTGCCAGGTGGAGCAAGTGGGTCAAAATACTTGGATGAGCATCTGCCAGCACACTGTGGACTCTACAAACATGCCATGTTCTCTCATGATAGTTTAGCTTAAATGTGCTCAATGAAATGTTCTGTGGGCTTAAATCTCATTTCAGATACAGAAAACTTGACATATTTTTGCTGTGGATGCAAAGTTATTTCCTGTGTGTAGACGATAACATGCATTTACTCTAATCCCTCCTCTTGGGGGGGGAAATTAAATAAACTCATGAAAGAAAAGACACACACACCTTGTATTTTTATCTTTGTGTGGGCCTCCATTTACATAATGCATTTCCCAGTCCCTTACCCTAACCTTCATCATCATAAATGAATGCCTAAAACCAAACCCTTACCCCAAACCTGCCACTAACCCAACTTTTAAAACCAAGACTTCACCTCTAACCAGCCTTTTTGAATTGTGAGGACTGAATCTAAATGTCCTCACTTTTCAAAAATGTTCTCCCTCTCTTAGTTAAAATTTAATGGAGTTTTCACTATGTAGCAAGCATACATGCTCTCACACACAAACACAACTATGACATTTTGGTCATTACTTTTGAGGATAAAACCTAATCAATATAATAATTTTGACATATTTTTTGGAGAAAGATATATGAAGCAGCCTCTCAATGAAGAGGATTACCTGGTGGGGCATCTATTTGGACACAAACACACACAGAAGCAATGTAAGCAAGCGTTACCCTTTTTTCCTGCACAATAACAAAATAAATATTGTGATTGAATAAATAAATAAATAAATTTCTTTAGAAAATAACAGTTTTTAGACAGTAGAACCAGTGAAACCAGTTTAGGGGACGTACAGACATTTCAAGGGCATGAATCACTGTGGGGGTGTATTTCTTTGTCTAAATGTCAGTGAGTGGTTGTGTGTGTGTGTGTATGTGCCTATATACTATATAAGACAAGGCTCTCCTCTTAGTCCGTCAAGAGTCTCATGACAGACAGGCACAGACAGGATCTCTTCTCAACTTGTGAACCTGAACTCTAATGTGAGTACAAATGGAAAGCAAGTTGTTTTTGGATAAAAGTTTCATGAAAAAGCAAGAATTTGAGTATTTAATTTAGATGCCAAGCATGGAAAGTGTAATGGAAATACCAGAATGTTGACTTTAAACTTGTATTATTATAACTGTTATTATGAAGCCTTGAGCTTAACTTCTGGATGTTTATTTCACTGTAAACATATTTTTTTGGCTGTATCATAATGTCGAACCTCTGATTTTAACATCTTCTGCTCATGTCTGTAAACTTTAGTCTTACAACATAAGTCTGCAGAATTTTTCTGTTCATCCAATATTTTTTAAGCCTGTCTCTCTGTTAATTACTAATACTTAATGACAATAATTTTTCTCCAGCTGCAGCCATGGCTAATCTGGAAACAGCCATTAAAACCATTGCAGATGTATACAACACGTATGCCTCTGATGGAGGGAAGAAAAGGCAGTTAGATGAAGAAGAGCTAAAGAAGTTGTTTGAGAAAGAAATACAAGACCCTGAGTTAAAAGTAAGAGACTCAAAAAACTTACATGATATACACGTGTTCATAAAAAATATTTTATTCTGCCTCTTACTAAATATTCAGATGTACTTTCATGCAATTATTAACCTGTAAAAATGTATTTTTCAGAATGAAATATATAAAGATGACATTAAAGAAGCCTTGGAAGCAATGGATAAAAACAGTGATGGCACTATCAACTTCTGGGAGTTTTTACGGGTTGTGTCTGCTCTGACCAAAGTCTACTACAGGGGGACGTATGGGAAGGGCAAGAAGGGCAAAGAAGGCGCCAAAGCTTAGTTTCAAACCCTTAAAATCTTTGTAGCACCATGATGCATTTCAACAGTTTATGCATATGACACATACAGTATGTATTTGTTATATATGACACATGTTGAATTTAAAAACAGATGCCTCTGGCATCCAACTAACATGCAACTCAAGTCTGATATTTTTTTTGAATGCATGCAAATGTGGCATTCGTCGTCCTTGTATTTCTATAAGATGGTGTTCAAAGAACTTTTTATTTGATAATTTCCAACAATAAAAAACAGCTATGAGTTTTATCTGTTGTGTGCATGCTTGTCAATTTATTGCATTCACTTCACGTGTGATTTCTGGTGTCAGTATTTTGAAAGGAAACAAATGCTACAGACTTATGTCCCACATAAGTCAATTCAATTCAATTTTATTTATATAGCATCAAATCACAACAAAGTTGTCGCAAGACACTTTACATATGGAGAAGGTCTAGACCACACTCTATAAATACATTTATATTGTAGATTTATAGGAACCAAACAATTGAAAGCAATTCCCACATGAGCAAGGTGACAGAGAGA
>JAPZDV010000025.1:13525203-13596487 GCA_029814665.1 Acanthurus lineatus
GTGCAAAATGTAGGGGGAACTCCAGACACAGCAATGTATTTGAGGTTAATGGTCTGTCTGAGACATTTTCTGTTCTGTAATCCCTTTTTGAAGAGGAGTAACATTTTGCACTTTTATACTCACAGAAAGCCATGGTGTATTTGAGTTTATTTTACTGACTGAAAATATGGGTAAGAGTTGTTGTTCAGAGTTGATTTAGCATAAAGAAGGAAGTTGAAAATTTGACCACAGTTCTTACTGACATCACTCTCAACTTGCTTTAGTACCTTTTTCGTGGCCTACAAAGAGAACTTACTGATCCGCCCGCGGGAAGGAGTCTCGAGCGACCCACATGGAACGCATCCCCGGCGCTCTCGTAAATTATCGGACTCTTTCGTCTCTTTCCGATAATCTCGGTCAGTTAGCAAGTGAAGCGGGCTAGCCTGCTACCACCAGCTAATGTTTGTAGAATATTTATCGCTAGCCAAATCAGAGTGGATGAAACAAATAGCATAGAAAGATGGCGGACGTCGAGGGGCAAGGAATTTGTTCATCTGTCCCTCCGTTGCCTCACCCTTCCTCTCGTAACGGCTCCGGTAGCGGTAACGTTACACCGGGCACCGGCAGCAGCTGCCAGACGACAACTACCGTTACTTCAGGCCCACGGCTAGTTCGAATAGTTAAGTCTGACTCAGGTTATGGTTTCAATGTTCGGGGACAAGTTAGTGAAGGTGGGCAACTACGGAGCATTAATGGGGAACTGTACGCTCCACTGCAGCATGTCAGTGCTGTTCTACAGGGAGGTGCCGCCGACAGAGCCGGTATTTCCAAGGGGGACAGGATTCTTGAGGTGTAAGTGGCTAACGTTATCATCATAGCTTGACCAAAAGCATGGAATAAGTAATGTATAAAATGACACTCTTATCTGAGAATGTTTGTCAACGAAAATGCAAGCAAGACCTGTAAACATCATTGACTGTCTTTTCACCGGGACCAGTTTCTGCCACCATAAAGCCCGTGTGTGCGTGCACCATCATACTGGTCTTGCAGGGCAATAAAGCCGTTCATTCTGATGAAAGGAGTGTCTGTGTTTGTGTCACAGAGAAAAGATCCAGGGATCATTAGGAATTCCCGTCACACTGAAACCTATTCCACTCATCCACAGCATGCCAAATATTCTCAAGTCACCCCTTGTACACATTCGTATCATCGTAAACAGATGCGGTGTGTATATTCCTGCTTTAAACACGGCATCCTGTGTAATTTGTTTTGCTTACATTAACCCTGAAGGCTAAGCAAAGTAAATCATCACCATCAGCGTCTCTGAATTTGTTCAATTAATCACACATGGCTTCTATGTTATTGCCAGTCAGCACTGATGTGTGTGTTACATTAAGGATAGAGGTGGTTGTTCTCACTGGCACGTTAGTATGCATGGAGATTGCTCGCTGATGTTAGGCTCTGTTGCTATGGAGAGGAACACGCAGCATACAGCTCAGCATCAGCGCTGGCGCTTCAGTGTGACTGTGAGGAATAAAGTGATGCAGAAAGGGAGGGATGCCCAGAGTTCAATTCTGATTGGCTTCACTCTCTAAAAGTTAGTATTCTATTGGCTGGCTCTTACACAGTGTTTTGACAATGGCTGGCCTGCAGTAACCTGGCAGTTTGTTGACCCCATTATATCTAAGTGCATATGAAAGCATGTGGATGTAGGTATACATGTTTGCTCTTTTTAATTTGATCCCTGTATCATAATTATTTGGTAAGTTTCATCTTTTGATTATACTTCTGTACATTGCGATAAATGAATTGTTTGTTTGTTCATGTTCCTGTCTGTTATCAGCACTAGTTTGTCTGGCTTCAGTGTAGGCTTCAACTAAAAGTGCTTGGCTGGCCTCATCTGGGACTGTCTCATCTGCTGTGTCACCCAAGCAAGATACACGATTGATCCCAATGGGACTACATTTTCATACAGTCACTGTTGTATTTAGCTGAAAATTGACAGTGGTGAGAAAAGTTTTTCTGTCTTGCTCTCAGTGAACAGTGTGTACATAAAAACCCACAGTGAAGCGCCTGTGTATTAACTGCAGTTGTAAAGAGCCTCTGCTGCTTGGTTTGCAGCCAGCACACCTTTGTATGTATACAATTTACTCTTGCTTCTGAGCCTTAGAAGCAATAAAACCTATAGTGCATAACCACTTTCTTTGAGCCTCCTTCTTGATGGCATGTATAATGTTAAACACACAGGAAAGAACCCCTTTCTTTTTAAACTGTGCTGTGAATATTATTGTAAAAGAATTAGTTCAGAGTTTTAGTGTGTGTGCTTGTTGGCTGGTCCACAAGTATGTGTGAGTGTGCATGCTTAGAGTACGAAACAGAAAAATTCTCCACCTTAGCAGTGATATAAACTGATGGATTCATACTGACCTTAAACTATAAAGGTACATAGGAAAATGTCTCTTAAAAACCATTTATCACACTCAGAAGTGCTGATAGTGCAAGTGCAAAGGCCACTACATCAGGGCTTATTATATAGTCATAAAGCTGCTAGCATAAAAGAGCCACCAAAATGCTTAGTCTGTATTTTGTGTTATAGAAGACATGTTCTCTTTCTCCTACTACACCTGCAAGATGGTTTTATTTTGTTTCCCCTATCAGTCTTTGTTTATTTCTACCTACATGATCACCTTTCTTCACCAACACTAGTTTCAGCTTTGCTATATGCACCCTGGCTCACAAGGTCTCTCTCTTTACTCAATTGCATACTCTTGAGTTATTAGATATTAGTTGCTTGTGTACTAATACTGAGCTTTAACCTTGCGTCAACCTGCTTTCCTTTCTCAGAGCATACAAATGCCCAGTATTTTTCCAAATCAGCAAGCAGGACTGCTTTATGGCAATATTGGATTCACATAATTTTTGCATAAATGTGATGAACATCATTGTTATGAGTATGTATGTATGTAATTGTGGAATCGTGGTACACTGACTGCATCAGTACATGAAAATGAGATGGCAGGATGTTTGTGGGCCTCTCTGGATATTTTTGTGTACAACTGTTAAATGCTTTGGCCATCATATTAAAGTAGGGTTAGCATATACAAACTTTTTGCATACTATGTCCAGTTTGACAGTTACCACATAATGACACAGTACCTGCAAAAAAGCGCTTTGGCAAACACACACAATTAAAAAAAATCCAATTGACTCCTAATGGTAGTGACATTTAAGACAGTCCTCTGAAAATGTTCAGTTTGACGTTAGTCCAGCTTATGTATAGATTCTAATATTTGCAAGCTACTTTTTAAAATGCAAAACCAAATTTCATTAGCACAAAACATTAAGCGTAGAGAGATAGATTCACTGATACTCGTTTTGGCATGGTTTGAATACTGATCTGCCTACCTATCCATAATATTGGAATTTGTTTTGAAGGTGTCACAGTCAGTCAGAGGTGATGCTGAGTTTTTTAAAGAGATGCTGTGGATGTTTTGAGTGAAGTTAACTACAGGTCAGGTTGCAACAGCACTGTCATCAGCACTGTCATGCCTCTGACACATGCCTTCCAGAGGGCACACACCCAGTGTTGTTCATGCTCATCTGTGCTACTGACATAAACCAAAGGTCCTATTCCTGAGGGGGAGATGTAAACCCAGGGTGGTTTTAAGGACAAAGCACGTGTCACTCTGCTACCATGCATTAACAGAAGGTGTTTCCAAATGTAGCCTATAATTTGCTATTTGATAGAATTAACTTTCCCCCATTACCCACATTAGTTAGGCTGCACAATCATTAGTGTTTCTTCGCCTCAAATAACTAGACTATACCCTAACGTAATATATAACAACAGGCACCTGTGTACCCATGTGTTTGATTTCAATCTTTTTCTCTTCTTCCCTTTATAAGGTAAAGCAGTCAGCAAAGACAGACTAATTGGTACAGTTTGGTACTTCTGTGAATTGTCCCAAAACAGAAAAAAATAAGTCTCAACTCTCCTCCCACCCATAACTGGCTCTGGTTAAGAGCAGAATCCTGTGTGAACCCTGGTGCTTATTCCTCCAGAAGTTCCCATCTGCCCACAGCCCTCTCTTCCGCAGCCCTCTGTCTCTCAGCAGCTGCCTGCTGACATGTTTCCCTGCCTTAACATCTACATCTCCTTCTCCATGTTTTCAACAGTAATGGTGTGAATGTAGAAGGAGCAACCCACAAGCAGGTGGTGGACCTGATACGAGCCGGAGAGAGAGAGCTGGTCTTGGCTGTGCTGTCTGTACCACCCCAGGAGGCTGACTGTCTAGATCCTGGAGACGACGTCTCAGCTCAATCCTGCTATGACTACTCTGACAAGCAGGCAGTCCCCATCTCTGTCCCGAGCTACAAACACACTGAACTCAACCAGGAGAAGTTTGTGGTGGGTGCACTTGTGGATTAATGTGTATATGATGGCAAATTGTAAGTTGGAGGATGTCTTTTAAAGTAAAAATGTATTAACAAGTAAAAGCTTAGATGTAGTAAAAGGGCGTAGTATAAACAGAGGGGTGCATGAGCAGGAAGAAATCAAGTTTACAACACAATTGTCCAGATGTTATTACAGTGTTTACAATTTCATTGTAAACTCTGTTTTCAGATCTAATGTTCAACAGAGTTTTGTTAAAATTCTTAAGTGTGGTAATAAATATGTCATTGTGAAAACCTTTAAATTTCCACCTCTTTTCATTGTATTGGGACATTCATTTTTAGAATTCTCTCTTCCTTCACCTTCTCTGTCTTTCAGGTATATAACGTGTACATGGCAGGCAGGCAGCTGTGCTCCAAGCGTTACCGTGAGTTTGTGATTTTACACCAAAACCTAAAGAGGGAGTTTGCCAACTTTACGTTCCCCAAGCTGCCTGGGAAATGGCCCTTTTCTCTGTCAGAGCAGCAGCTGGACGCTCGACGCAGAGGCCTGGAAGAATACCTAGAGAAAGGTCAGGAGAGAGAAGGAGGTGTAGGGCTCCTCCATAACTTTCGTGAAGCCAGAATGTATTAAGTAGTGTCTTGTTCTCTGGGATCGTAAGAATAAATAAAAGGGCGAAATGAGTTAAAAGTTCTAAGCAAAATATTTTCCAGTCCAAAGTACATAACTCCACTGTTTGTCATTGTATAACCACTGTTATTTCAAATAAGAGACTCTTCTTATGTAAGCTGTTTCTTGCCCGCAGTGTGCTCTGTACGAGTAATTGGAGAAAGTGACATCATGCAGGAGTTCCTGTCTGAATCAGATGAGGTAAAAAAAAAGGAAAATCTACATGTTTGTGTCCTCTTGTGGTCCTCTCCCTGTGACTCACCCCACAGTTTGTCTCTCTTTTGCTTGACCTAGAACTATAACGGCGTGTCGGACGTGGAGTTGAGAATAGCCATGCCCGATAAAACTGCACTCACTGTCAGAGTTCGCAAAAACTCCACTACAGACCAGGTCTACCAGGTAAACACATACACTGACCTGTAACTAGTAACAAGTATAACTATCACCTTAGTTTAGTTACCTCTCCAAATTTTTCTTGCTTTTCTAATAGCTTCTCTGATTCTACCCCTGTTTCTTTGTTTCAGGCTGTGGTTATAAAGCTGGGGATGGACAGTGTAACAGCCAGCTACTTTGCCCTGTTTGAGGTCATTAACCACACCTTTGGTTAGTAAGAGAAATGGATGGTTGTGATTTGTGTGAATTCTCCTTTTTGACACTGAACAATGTTTCCCACCCTTGTTATGATCCCTTAAAAGCCTTTCTTTTCAGAATAATCTCAAATGAACATCTAAGTGACTTTTACCTGAATGTTCTTATGTTACATGAGCAGGTTCCTTGTTTCTCATGGCTGGTGCAGTACAAACATATAGAAGAGGTGTTCTTTTTCCAGCATCTAAATGAAACAGTATTAGAAGTTGTTATTTTCAACACTCAGAACTCTGTCTTCTATCTGGGACCACAAAGACAAAAGGAGCTTTATTGTAGTAATTAAAAAGTGATTTTTTGATGTGTTTGTTGAATTTTGCATGCAGGTCACAAAAGTCCATATTTTTTTTTCTTTTAGGCAAAGATTATTGAGAAGTTGTTAAACACTGGTTACCTTTTAGTTTCATAGTTGCCTTGAAGATATGTTTCTGAGAATCAATGTGTCACCCATAAGATAGCTGTAAGTTGTATTACTGACCTTTTAACTCCATATGCATCTGTTGGCTGCTTTAAGACAAAGATAAATTGTACCTTTTCCTTTGCTAGAGCTGTTAATCTTCGGTCTGTCTGAGGAGCTTAGAATAATCTCGGTCTTCTGTAAGATCATTTTTTTAAATTGATCCCTGGTGCTTTTATTATTACACCTCTGTTCTCAGCTCTCCCTATAACACTTATTGCACTTAGACTTGATGCTTTATTTTTAAATGGCTATGTAGTTGGTATTTTATATTTCTGTCAGTTTTTTAATTTGATCAAGCTTCGGTAACAAAGCAGAAGATCACAAGTGAGAGGCTACTGTCATGCTAGCAGCTCTTGAAGGCTTGATATGAGCTAAATGGTAATAAACTTAAGATTTTTTAACAAATGTCCCAGAAATCTCAAGTTTAATTCTTGCTGGTGCTAACATTTAAATGAAGGATCACGGTATTCTTTTTCTGCCACATATAAGTAAAGTATCCATTTTTTTCTCTCCATCTTTCACTTCCTTTATTTTTTTCTCTCTCTCTGTTCTTTAGTGCGTAAACTTGCCCCCAATGAGTTCCCCCACAAATTGTATGTACAGAATTATACCTCAGCAATCCCAGGAACCTGCCTCACCCTGCGCAAGTGGCTCTTTACCACAGAGGAAGAGATTCTGCTTAATGACAACCAGCTCGCTGTCAACTACTTCTTCCACCAGGTGTGTGCATACAGAAAGCCTGTATTCCATTTGGTCTGTGTATCTATCTTTTGTGGGTTTTTTGAACAGTCTCTCCTCTGTGACCTCATCTTTGAAGGCTGTGGATGATGTGAAGAAAGGTTTCATCAAAGCAGAACAGAAGTCCTACCAGCTGCAGAAGCTGGCAGAGCAAAAGAAGATGTCCATGGTGAGTCCCTCACAAATGTACAGGCACCACACAGTTACTCCACTACTGTTACCATGTCACTTACACAGGCAAAACAGAGAGAGTTACTCATTGTGGTTCATTGTGTCTTATGTCATCTCCTCTCTCCCACTTGTTCAGTCTCCCTTCACTATTTGTGATATAACAAAGTAGACAGTGAGAGTGTAAGTTTGACTGAAGTGTCAGTGACACAAATCCTTGCAGATAAAATGTGCATAGAGATAATGAGTGAATTCTTTTCTTTCTGAAAACGTAAATACAGTACCGTCACTTTGAAGACCTTAAATTTGCCTCAGCAGGTAAATACCTGTGCCCTATTTTCAGAGTAGTTGATCTGAGGAGAATAACTGTAGTGTCAGTCTGTACTCTTTTTTTTTTTTTTAATGGCTATAAAACTTAGATACAGTCTAAAGTCAGAAGTCTCGCGCTTCATCCAAACTTCAGTGAGTTGCAAATTATATTGATATATATCTTGTTTGCCTTGCCTCTTTTCTCCCAGTATCTGAGTTTATTGAGGGGCTGTGAAGGCTACAATGAGATTATATTCCCTCACTGTTCCTGCGACTCCCGACGTAAAGGCCACGTCATCACAGCCATCAGCATTCACCACTTCAAGCTACACGCCTGCACAGAGGAAGGGACACTCGAGGCAAGGGCACAGTTTGATGCATGTTCCTTTGTATAAACACGATATAAACACATTGTTGTATATGTTTGGAATGCGCACAGTGAATTTACTAGCTGATTAAGCGTTTCTACCCTTGCTAGTCGGCACCAGGAAGGCTAGTCAGTTGAACTAATTATTATTGTTAAGTTAGTACAAGGTGGTATGCAGCGTTCATAACACACTTTGCAAAATAACATGCATTTAGCAACATTTAAAATCCAAATTGGTTATAGATTATGTTATTAATGTCTTCAAATGATAATGTTTACCCTCACAGAGTTATGCTAAATTTTGACAGTTTTCTGATTGTTTTGTACCTTTTTACTAGTCTTAGTATTAATTTTCATTTCAGATATTAAAGTGTACTGAAGTGGGTGTACTCAAACCTCTGTGTTGTTCCAGAACCAGGTGATTGCATTTGACTGGGGGGAGATGCAGAGATGGGACACAGATGAAGAAGGCATGGCCTTCTGTTTTGAATATGCACGAGGAGAGAAGAAACCACGCTGGGTCAAGATATTTACACCCTATGTGAGTATCACACACACATTATTACACATAATATAAAACATGTATGGTAAATTTCTGGAAGTTTGAGACCAAAACTCAGAGGCACAGTTAAAAACTGAAAGTGTGAATGAAATAAATGTTCTGTTTCGATAAGCTCCATTTCACATGTGATGTGCTCAGTTTAATAGAAGAATGACATAGATAACAAGTGTCCTTTGGTCTTTCTTGCCAGCTACACTCAGACAGCTTTTAATTTAAAAACAATGTCTAAGTATTCAGATTTTGAATTTCTGTTGTATACATTCAATATCCTCTTTTCTTTGTAACTGTCAAGGTCATATTAAAAGGCCCAAGATCAGCAGAGTTACTGCCATGATTAAAAGGAATAGTATGACATTGACAGTTGTTTGGCAGCCGGACTTTTTTTGTTTCTGCACAGACTTATGTGAGAAGAACCACTCTCTTGTCAGTACAGCAAATATATTCCTGCCACATACAATTGGTAGCTTATATTAGCTTAAAGATTGGGCAAGAAAAAAATACAAAACACATCCAAATCTCACTTAATTGTTGGTGGTTACTGTTTAGTTTAGCACAAAGACTGGAAACAGCTACCCTGATTCTGTTACATGGTGTCACAATATCCACCAACCAGCACCTCTGAAGCTCAATACTTATATTTCATTTTTCCTTTTTTTAATCTGTACAACAATCTACACTTATGATGAACAATTTACACCATTTTCCAGCAATGAGCAGTTACCAGGCAACCAATAAGGATTCCAGGAAGTTCAAGGTCACATTTTAGCACAAGTTTTACAGCGCATTTTACTTCTATTCAATACATTTTGTACAGATTAAGCAAAAAGGAAATAGCATGTTAATTATTAGAGCTTCAGAGGTGATGGTTGGTGTATTGTATTTCCATTTAAGATACCCAGGCCTGCTGTTTCCTTTGGTTTGCTGTCAATGTGCTAAGATAACCAGTTGCTGGCTTTGAACTTTACAGTAAGGACATGAGAGTGGTTTTAATCTTGGGTCTACCAGAGAGGATGAATGCATTTCTAAAAATGTCAAACTACCAGTATTGCTTAAAATGGAGATATGTAAATTGTAACAACATTAATCTTGTGTTTTTCTAAGTCCATGTTTCTCTCTTTGTGTATGTGCTGTATTGCCAATTTTCAGTTCAACTATATGCATGAATGTTTTGAGAGAGTCTTCTGTGAGCTGAAGTGGAGGAAGGAGGTAAAGACCATCTACTAACAGTCTAACATTCTCAATTACAAGCAAGTTATTTAGGTCCTTCTATCAAAGCTTTGATGTGTGCGTGTTTCTACAGGTGGAAGAGGAGGCTACAGACAAGGACAATAAGAACTGCAGTAAAGATGGTATGTGTGGCAAGGTAAGGCTTTGCCTGCCTCTGTCCAGTCTATGATCCAATTATAACCTTGATGACTTGGATTCACTGGTCTTAACATGCATCCCGAGTTATCCCATCATAAGTAGACAGTCCAAAGCGTGCACATTTACACCTCACATTACAACACAACACATCCCCACATTGAATGACTCTTCATGATTGGTTCTCATGTCTGCGCTTTACAGGCAGACATATCTTTTCATTTATAATGACTGAAGGTGTTGTTATTTTTTAACAGAGGACCAACAGCAGCAATCATTAGTTGGGACAAATTGAAACATTTTTTTTCACTTGGAGAGACCTAGCTTAATACATAATTAATGCATTTGAAGAATTTACAAGATAGCTGAAATAATGAACAGTTTATTGTTGACAGTGTTTCACAAAGTTTGTAAGGTTTCACACAACAACTGAAAATAGTTTTTGTTGTTTTTTGGGGGAGTTTCTGGAGCTGATAGAGAAGCAGCCTGTATTGGTTACTGTATTTGCAAAAATTTAAAATGTTAAGCATATACAAAGTTGTCTTCTTCATAAATGTAGTTAAAATAGTGTTATCTATTGAAACAGTGTGTTCATACAACTGCTCATTGTTGGTAGATTTAAAACATGGAGTTGCCTCTCATGGCCAGACTAGTCTCTACAATGCTATATAATATAGCAAACAGGCCAGTGCAGTGACCAACTCGTGTTTTTCTAAGAAAAGAGACATTTTATTGTGTGCATCTAATGCCAAATCTATAAGAAGATACAAATAATAGAGAGTACACCCAGGCATTTTGCAAAGTTTATTAAGTTTCTACTCACTAAAAGTTGCACATTTTTATAGGGAGTCTGGAGAAATTATGGGGTTACTTAGAAAATCAATTGAACAGACAAAGCATTCACTAACATTCGACAGCATGTTTTGTTTGTTCTCACAGAAGATGCCCGATGAGTATACAGTCCTTACACCTCTGATTGTGGTCTGAGTAACTTGATATTACGCATACACATTTAGGGCACATTGGGCACATACACACACACACAGTGTTGCCCAAATTCCGGTCAGATCACTCAGGATAGATGTGAATATCAGATGTGCACAGCTTCTTTTTCTATTTCTATCTCTGAGTTTGTATGTCTTCGTCTTGTTTTCTCTTTCTGTTGCAGAATATTTTCCAGCTGCTGAGGCACAGAAGGGATGGAGGCACCTAGGAAGGGAGATCATCACCTCTTAACTCAACACCGTCACCAACTCAGCTCAGTTCAGCCCTCATCTTGCCCCAGACCCAGCAAAACTCAGCTATTAACCACATGGTCATCTTTTACAACCCATGAGCTACAGCCGGAGAAACTACTCCCAATACATGCAAACCAACTAGCATCTGCAAATGAACTAATCGAACAAACAGAAGCAAAAAAATGCTACAACACATGAACCTGAACTCTTGAATCCAGCACATCATAATCATGCATTAAGCAGAGCTCTGTTGAAAAGAAATGAGGCCTCTGTGGCCTCTAAAGTGGTGGGTTTATGCAAGCCTTCATCATACTTGCAGGGACTTGAGGTGGAATGTAACTTGTACATGAGGAGGTTTTAAACGTCCACTGAAGTTGTGCTGCCAGGAAGAAAGTAAAAGCTGTTTGTGCTCACAAAGGGGAACACTGATAGCACATGTTCAACGATACTGAGAGTTGACCACAGGGAGAAACTTAGCTTCCAAATGTATGGATCAGAGGGGCGATGTCTTCTGTGTCTTTTTGGCCAGCCATTAGCGTACAATTATATAGGTGCATTTTAACCATGAATGCAAGGGGGCCCCAACAGGCAAGGAGCCGCCAACTGTCAGGCCCTCAAATTGGGAGTCCCAGCTCAATAATGTCACATGCATTCATTTACATCTGTTTAGTGCTAAATTTGCATTTATTAAAGAAAACTATTATTATCACAGTGTGGCAAAAGAGAGAAGGGAGAGAGAAAGCAGACTGTAGAATTGTGGACACATTTTTCAGTCATTAATGTGGCTGCACAGAGCACACAGCTGTGGGAATTTTACACATAAGCAGGAACACAGCAAATTTTAAACGAGTGTTGCACTTTATCCAACAGTATTAACAACTTTCAAACATGGGAAGTGTAACCTAAGAAGCAGATAGTGAATATAATACTGGAACTAGCCTGCGCTTAGTTTACATTCAGCTTTAACTGACTGACTATAGTATGATTGTGTACTGTATCATCAAGGTATATGCAGTGTTCTCAGCCACACATTAAGTTTTTCTGTATTTATGGTATGAAGTGAACACAGTGCTAATGTTTTGAGGGCAAAGTCTAGCAGCATTGATGAGGAGAACTGATCAGACAGTGAAGTTCAGTATGTTTAGTGCGCATTACCCATATCAGACAGCAGGGGTCCTTCTCTTCCTGCGTGCTCTCTTGCAGGTAGTGATTACATTGTTTCTGAGAACTCCCACAGGATTTATGTTAGGCCTGTAATTCAAACGGCAGCACTATTTATCTCTGTAGCAGGTCCTTTGCTGCACTGTAAAACCACTCCAGATTCAGGTTAAGTGGGAAAAGGATTTCTTAGCAAAAAGGGCAGCTTGCAACCTCCATCAACATGATAGACATGAAGATAACTGCACATTCACAAAAGGCTTTGTAAGCAACCGCAGAGTAATTTAATAATAAGCAGTGTAATTTAATGTCCCTCTAATGTCCCCAGTTAATGTTCTCATCCCTAGAATAATGTAATAATAATAATAATGTAATAACATAGTTATATGATGAAACAAAGGTGACATCAGGCACAAATAAGACATAAAATTATGTTACTACAGGTTATTACATTATTAAACCTTCACACTCTTAATCCTGGCATTAAGTATTATTCATCCCCCAGTGCGACCTTGTGATATTACTACCTTATTCATTAAATCTAGATAGCTTTATTTCATTATGAACTCTTTTAGAAGGGCATATTTTCTTACATTTTAAAAGTTCCTACTTAATCTGAAAAATATTACATGTTCAATTGCTTCTGAAATTTTTTGAGATGAGCCTTTCTGTGAGTACTAGAGGATAGAACTTATTATCATGATAGTGATTAGAATATAATACAACATGGCTAATTTGCGCAAAATCACTGGCAAGATGATCAGACCGTTGCTCAAAGCAAAGGCGATAATGTGATCCAGATAGGATGCCAGTGAATGTCACTAAATTAAAACATTCAATCATCAACTAGCCCCAATTCCTATTTGTGCATAAAAAGAATATCCA
This sequence comes from Acanthurus lineatus, assembly GCA_029814665.1. NCBI lineage: Eukaryota > Metazoa > Chordata > Actinopteri > Acanthuriformes > Acanthuridae > Acanthurus > Acanthurus lineatus. The sequence continues at coordinate 13,538,137 of JAPZDV010000025.1, forward strand.
CAATATTTTTACGTTTCCTACAAGCAAGTAAAGAGTCATCGATTGACAATAGCAGCTCTTTCTAAGAGTGCTTGTTAAATGGTGCTGTTCTTAAAAGCCATTTTTGTGTGGTGAATGAGCTTAAACGGACCTTGGTGAGTGTGTAAAAAGAGGTTTAATTGAATGTGTTGAGTCTTGAATTGAGAGACTGAATGTGCAATCCTAAAGGCCAAAAGCATTTCCCAGGACTCTTGTCTGTTTACTGGACCGTGTCTGGCATGTTCGATTGTCTGATCTGGCCGTCTCCTCATGCGCACTCCCCCCTCTCTTTCTCTCTCTCGATCTGGCTTAAGTGTCACTACCATTATTTATTTCAGTAAGACACAATGATTAATTCAGCGTCCTTGTTAAGTTTTTCACCTGACGTGTTTTGGCTTTCAGAGAGCCACACTAAAGAAGAGGATGGAGATTGAAAACTGCAGATTCTTTGAAATCTTGAAATGTAAAATTTAAGACAAAGTGTTTGGTTACGTTGCTTACTGTAATAAATTGTAACATATTCTTTTAAATAAACCGATTTATTGATGCAAAGTTATCTCTATGTATTATATATATGTGTGTGTGTGTGTGTATGTGTTTGTGTGTGTGTGTGTGAGTTGAAACCTGAAATGACACCAGCAGGTAGGCGCTGACAATGGAGGACTGCAAAAATCCTGGTTTCACACCAGCCTCTCACTGAACAGAGTGAGATTTATCCTATAGAGATGATTTTCATGCTTATTCTCCCACTCATTCTCTCTTTGTGTGCCCACATCTGTTTTCTCTCTTCCTCTCTCTGTCTGCATTGCCTCCCTCTCTCTGACTCCAATGTCTGTTAATGAGATCTGGGAGACAATTACCCAACAGGCAGTGAAATAGGCGTTCCGTATCGACCTGCATTCAATGCCTGCATCCACTAATAAATAGCTATTGACTGAAAATGGAGGGGGATATTCTCTTGGAACATCTGAATTTTGAAAAGTTTACATTTCTTGGCCGGATACCTGCAACAAGAGACATCTCATACATGGTCAAACGTCAGTGATGATCGATTTTACAACACACCAAATGAAGGGAGGAAGGAAGCATTGGAGCTTAATTTATAGTTTAGCTAAAGAATAGCATACTTACACCAAAACCAAAACAATTAGATTCTGTTTCTAATGTTTCTGTATTTCACAGAGTAACATCGGTAATCTGAGCATTACAGTGGCTCAGTGGCTTCAGCCTTATTGTGAGGTTTTTTGTTATCCCTTCACTGGTGGTTTTCCTTCAGTCTTTCCTTCCTCCCACTTTGCAAAGATGTGCAAGGCAAGGCAAGAGGATTTTGACTGTGGAAGACCTGGCAACCTGACTGGGATGTCCTCCTCTTCACTTCTAAAAGCAGGAAAATCTGTCTGACTATAAATAAGCTTGTAAGCTTACGAAAATAATGTGTAATCATATCTTTTTTTAAGATTTTAGCAGTTCTTTAACATTATTTTATTCATTTTATTTAACCACGAAGATACAACACACTGAGTCAACAATTAGTTCCCTCTTTAATACTGTTTTTCCTTTTTCTATTTTTCCCTCAGGAAACAATAAAGAACTGACAGTGCAGCACAAGCAGCAGTGTAAGTGGGAGAGACACACAGAGACATAGAGCGTCAGGAGTGTGCATTGTTACTGCATTAGGTCTGCAGCAGAGTCCTCACTTTGCCACTTGATGTGTGAGTGTTTTCCCTTCTCTTTTGTGGTTGTTGTGTATCCCGCATCCGTGAACATGGGTGCAAATTTGTGTGACAACTGCAGCCACACATTGCAGTGGCCCTTGGTTTTTAAACACATGCTTTCTGCACCCCTCTGTCCAACTCTCTGCATCACACTCCTTTGCTCTGTATGACTCGGTTTGTCTCTCCTCTGAACAAACGGCTCTGCATGAGCTGTCGACACAGAGCAGGTGGGAGACTGAGTCACCGCAGGAGGGGAGTCTCTTAGATTTATTACCTGTGCTGTATTGCATCCCTCAGCAACCGCGGCAGTCACACAGACAAAAAAAAAGGGGGGGGGAGCACGGTAGGCTATTAAAATGCACATTGAATTGCTCCGATGGTGAACTGCCCTGCCTGCACATATTTACAATGAAAAAGTTTAAAGCCAAATGAATCGCCCCAGGGCTGAAGGTTTAAGCACGGCCGTGCCAAGACACCAATTAGCCAAATTCAATCATCCATAAAGTGTTTGCATTATTTCACTGTCAATCATATTAAACGCCACTGTTTGCCAAAATCTTTCACATAAATTTTGATAAAGACACCCTCTGCCAACAAAGAATATATGTCCAGTCACCCCTTAATGCTGGTCTAAGTACAGTTTAGCAGCAGCAGCATGCCAGCAGAGGAAGAGGAGGTATTCACTCCTTTATTCCTCCTTTCCTCTGCCCCTCCTCTCCTCCCTCTCTCATAAATGATCAATCTATTAAAAAGTTTATTGGCTACTATTTGCTCTCTCAGCACATTTGACCCCCCTCCTCTCTTTCTTTCAGCCACATAACTACTTTCCTTCAGCACTCTTTTCATCCTGCAGCCCCTCATTCTCTGTGCCTCTGCATTGCCCTCCCTTCCATCTCTCTTTCTCTCTTTCTTTCCTTCTTTTGCCCTCTCTATTGCTGTGCTTCATTACCTCCATCTTCCCTTTCCTCTGTCTGTGGCTCCCCCCCAAAAATACACACACACACACACACACAGTCCTTCTGTCCTCTGTTCCTGCGTCCTTTTTAAACTTTGATCAAAGGCAGGAGCGCCAGAGAATAGAGCATTTGATGCATGTCTACAGAATACAAGAGATGAGACAATTTATTTCACAATGTTTACAGCTCTGTCTGTCACAACCTATTGGCATTACAGTGTCCTGCCCTTCTAGGGATTGTATGGCATGATTTACATTCAAAGCCAGGGTCAGAGATTAAAGCTGGAGTGGATGAGTGAAGGTATGCTGTGGTTCGTGTGTGTCTATAAGATAAGAAACTTTGTGAAAAGCTGACACGACCGATGATTTCTCTCTTTACTCTTTCACACTGCAATCTCAACCTTATCTATGCCTGCACAGAAAGATAATAATATTTCACATCCTGAATAAAATGAGAACTTTGAAATATTTGCTCTGGCTACCACTGTGAAAATCTATCTTATATTCAGAAACAAGAGAGAGAGCACTTCATCCAACGCTCTCAGCTAAGATATCATGACGTTAAGCAGTTTATTTTAATTGAAAGTGATTAACCTTTTCCTTTTAGTACATTTTCTGCTTAGTAATCACTACAGGAGAATATGAAGCTGACTTGATCAATAGAGTTGCTGCAGAAGTGATTTACTAGTGTCATCATTCCTTTATGAACATGATGTTTAGGTCGAATTATTGTGATTCAAAAAATCTTCTTTCTCTAGGTTACAAAGTAGAAAAATACAGAGTTTATGGACATCCTATTCAAACTAAAAAAAACTTGAGCTTGCTGCAAAACTCTACAGTGGTAGTAAAATGTGTGTTTCCAGAGATTTCTTTATTTTTGGAAAACAAAAGAGCACACAGAGATTTTGGGCTGTATTGTTATAAATAGTATCCACTGAATATCAATGGAAGATTTCCAGTAAACAGTAAACATAATCAGTTTAAAGTTATTTACGTAAGCTGTAAAATTTGGCATGAGTGTAGTTTTTTACATGCAGAATGTTAGTGTCCAGTTTCCTGCTGAGCATGTCAAGACAGCAGTGGAAATACCTTAAACCAAACTCAATAAATTCATGCATCCCAGTTTTGTTCACAATACTGTTTCAAAAAGATTTTCATCTCTCATTTTCTGTAAAACAAGAATAATTATGAATCAAAACAATCACCCAAATTCCAATGAGACATTTGATGTTCTGATGAAGGTTTCAGTTGTCAGTCCATTTTTTTTAAATTAAATTTAATAGGATCATACCATGAGAAGATATTTTCACTTATTTACAACTGGAGTGCTGCCTTTTAGAAAAAAAACAAACACATCAATCTTACCTCAATACAAACCAATGCAGTAATAAAGAGCAGTAAATGTGATTTTAATCAGGTATCATCATGAGAAATGGCAAACTTTCAAGTGAAGAGAGAAAACTTTCACTGAAATGTTTCTTCAACATCCACTCCACATGTGCCACAGTCCGAATATTTGCTGTTTTATGTCCCAATGTCTTTACAGCAATTGTGCTTCCAGCAAATCTTCACCTGTATTATCCCTCGATATCTGTCACTCTCTCAAATCTCTCTGTTTTTGATCCATCATAGGAAGTCCTTCGACAGTGCTTCTCCAAAGTTGGGTGCAGCCATGAGAATAGCGATCGTGCAGATGATGTTGAAAACGCTGAAACCCACCAGGAACAGACGGTCGATGACAGCTGCAGCAAACTGCCACTGCTCCGCCAAACTGAGCTGTCGGTCCTGCTCTCTGACGCGTTCCACTAAAAACTGCACTTCCACCAGAAGGGCCTGCAGCTGGTTGTCCACAGCAACAGACCGGATCATACCACTGTGGGTGTATGTGGCAGCTGATCTCCCTGCTCCAACCACAGCCTCAAGGCCGCAGGGTCCGGAGGATGTAGTTGATGGGTCAGGGTCTGGGGATGCTGGAGTATCCTGTGGTGAGCTCCCAAACTTGGAAGATGGAGGCTGATGATGGTTAGGTGCATCTTCAGTCACTCCAACTGCCACTACTCCTTCTCCTTCTCCTCCACCTAATCCACTGTTAACCCTCCTGTAACTTGTGGTTCTGCTCCTCTGAACTGGCTCCAGCTCTGCGGTGGTCTGGAAGGTCTGGAAGCCCATGTAAAGCAGATGACCGTTAGGCTGTGGGTGCTGATTGGGGCTGGGATCTCTCTGGGTGGGATTAGGGAGGATAAGAGCCTGTGTGTTGGGCCGGTGGGGCAGTTGGTGGTTGAGCTGTACCAGGCTGGCCTGCAGGGAGTTGAGGCTCTGTGGGAGGATGGAGGGCACCGGTGTAGGGATGGTGGTGGTGGTTGTGGTGGTGGTAGGGGAGGACAGAGTCTTGCTCTGTGAATCTGCCTGGCTGTTGGACAAAGTCAACTCCTCTCCCTCTCCTGGACGTTTCATCCGCAGGAACCAAGGAACCCACTGCAGCAGGACCAAGTGCACCTGACAAACAAGCACACAAAGTCTCTCTTACTGGCTGCTGATCAGCTACAAGCATGCGGTGTAAAATAAACTCCAACTTTAAATCTTGAAAAACATTTTTTCCCAGCTTACAGTTTAATCACCATGTTACCAAGCTTGTTCAGGCCAAAATCCTTGTTTTTCAAGATCCTGAAAGATTTGAGATTCTCATACAAGCCTCTTTATTAAATCTCCACAATATTGCAGTGCACTTTTCATTTGCCTTAATCAATAATCCTTAAGCAGGCAACAAAACTCAGATCTTTAACTTCTTTACAGTGTTTGTTGTTTTTCCAATAAACCAAAAATGGCATGACCAGACACCTGTTTGTGGATGACACCTCCGTCAGTGTCCGTGAAAGTTCAAATCAGGAAGAAATCAATATCTTGCAGAGTGCTGCATTGAAAACGACCTACTGCTCAACATCAGCAAAAAAACAAGGAACTGGTTTTTGAGAGAAAAAAAGAGGCTAAGACCCACACATTTGTCTACGTAAGTGGAGCTGAGGTGGAGCAGGTAAACAGTTTTGGGATTCTACAAACCAGTTTCAGAGAGAACCTGTCATGGTCATCACGTCTCTGCCCGGAAATGACTCTTTTTTTTCTAAAGGAAACTTGGGAAAGCAATATTCCTGTGCCAAGTTGCTGTGAACTTCTACAGAGGAGTAATGGAAAGCATTCTGACTAGAAATGATACCAACTGGCATGAGATGTGCAGACCTGCTGCAGAAGGACTCTGCAGTAGGTGATTAAAATCGCCCAGAACATCATCGATACCCATCAGCAGCCCATAAATGGTATTGCTGAGGAGCCTGCACACAGACCAAAGCACACTAAAAGACATCACCCACCCAAGCCAAAGCCTGTTCACCCTGACTGACCGAGATATAGAAAAATACTGCAGCACTGCCAGACTACAGGGCAGCATCTTTCCTCAGGCTGTGTTTTGGTTCTGTGTGTAGCATTAGGTGACTACAGCTTGTATTTTTTATGGTTAAACTCAGTGTTTTAGAATGATTCTTAAATTAATCTTGAACCTTGATTGCTAAAACTCACCCAACGTGGCATGTGTCCACTGTTGGGGCTGTGGTGATGAAACTGAAGAACGATGACTGTGGCTACGACTGACATCCCGACAATCACCATGGTGCTGGCAAAGTACTGACCTAAGACAGACAGGAGGGGAGCACATTTCAACTATAAGCGTGCTGACAGACTGCGTGATATGAACTAATGTCAAAAAAAACCATCATGACAGAAAAAGGATACACACATGTGCAAAGAAAGAGAGAAACAGACCTATGAGGGGAACAGAATCTGAAGTAGCGGGCATGATCTCTGCAACCATCAGCATGAAGACAGTCAGAGAGAGCAGAACCGTGATGCCTGGAGGCAGACACAAGACACCAGAGAGCAGTGGGTTCAAAGAAAAGTAGGAGTGAAGAAGAAAGTACAGGAGTACACTCATTGGAATGGTATATTTGGTATGTTGTACTTGACTCCTCGCCACAATCATCTTTCTCTCTTCACTCTCAGGAAAACTTATTCGATTTTTGTCTAAGTCTCATCTTCCCTTCTGCCTTTCTGTCTTTGTCTTTTCTCTGTCTCCTCTTCCCTCCCTCTCAGCTCTCCTGACACCTCACAAAGCTCCATATAGCTGACTGAAAGTTTTTCAGTAATGTTGACAGAGAAACACTAGAAGAGTCAAATAATCCCATGCTGTCACAAGAGTTAAGAATATGCAGCGAGCAATACATTTTGTCTTATAGCAGATACACCTCCCGTTTTCCATTTTCATATATTCAGCTTCTCTATTTGTTACTCCATCCCTCACTCCTGTTCTTCTCTAACCTCCTCTTGTCATTCCTTACCCAGGCTGATTTTCTCCCCCGAGTTCGCAGGGAGCAGAAAGACCAGCAGGGTCATCGAGGAGAGGAGCACACAAGGGATGAGGAGGTTAAGAGCGTAAAACAGAGTCCTCCTTCGTAAAGTCACCACGAAGGTAACATCTGGGTAGGGCTCTGCACAGCAGTCATAGAAAACTTCATGACGACCTCCAGGGACCTCTGAAAGAAGAAAGAAGATGCAGCCAAAACGACATTATAATGCATAAAACACCAATAAAGACTGAGAAAGCTAGTAAACAACATGGGGGAAAAAAAACTCAGCAAACTCGTTATAAGGAAGTCTATTTTTTTATAGCCATTGAATATTTTTGACGGAGTGAGCAGGAAATTGGATGTAAAATGCTGTGAAATGAGAAGCATGTCAAGGGAAGTCTGATATATGACCAGCATCATGAAAAGATGTTTTGAATGCAGCTGAAGCTGAATATAGAAGAACTGAGGCTTTGTGAAGATCAAGGATGGTTTCTTCTGTCTCTTAGAAATTATGCTGTTTTTCATAAGAGCATAAAAACAAACCAAAACATCAAAGACAAAACAGCTCTGCATTCTTTTATTACATCAGCTTAGCTTCAGTTTATAAAGCTAACTCCAATATTTGGATAAAAGTAATTATTTTTTAGGACCTTACAGGTCTGCCCATCTTTTTAGCAGTGTTATTAGCAACACTGTTTATCATCCAGGACCTCAGCAACCTGTCTTACCCAGCAGGTCCCACTCTCCATTGGGCATGTAACCTGACACATCTGCCTCCTTCATCTGGATGTCCAGCAGCCAGCCATCAAACGACCAGGAGCCAAACTTCAGCTCACAGCGCTGGATGTCAAAAGGAAACCATCTCACATCCACGTTACATGTGCTGATAAATATACCTTGAGAAGTAGAGGGAAAACAGGGAAAACAGTTCATGGTGAAAGTTAAGTTAATATCAAGTTCATGTAAAATCATCCCGAGATGCAGTGAAGAGGAAAAACTTCATTAAAAAAGTTGTTTGGTGCAGCCATCTGGAAGGAAGTGAGGAAGAAAATATTTGATTGCAGTTTTCCATTTGCTGCAGCATGAGTAATACCATATCTATGCAGAACGACTGAAGAAATTGTTTGCTTTTTAAGGGCAGGATGTTGTTAGTAAAAAAATAAAAAAATAAAAAGAAACTTACCTGGAGGCAGATACTCACAGAAGCCACTGGAGTTAACCAGCACATTGGTTTTAAAGGTTGCATCAAACTTATCATGAGCACTGGAGGGCAAGAACATAAAGATGAGATCATTTAGAGCCCAGCAGCAGCAACAGCACATTGTGTGTCTATGTGTGTGTGTGTGTGCTACATACACACATACCTGTTGTAAAGCAGTATGTCAGGTGTCCACACCTGGTCAGGAGTAAAGCGGAGGTTCTTAACACCAGGATACTCTGACTGGTTCCACTGGAGGTAGTGGTCGTACCACTGCTAGGAGACACAAGCACAAGCAAAAACACACTGTCAGTCTGATTTTTCATTTTCTACTTTTACTCCTGTTATTTTGGTCTTTTCTGTACTCTGTCTTTTTTCATATCTGTCCTTCCTTGAAGTGAGACACTTCCTTTGTTGCTCTTTATGATATCTTTTCCACATTTTCTGTGAGTTTTTTTTCCCTATTCAACTGAGTGTTTAAGTTAAATTTGTAATTTTAGATTTTTGGCTTAACACACAAGATTTACTTGACCTGACTTGACAGAGACAGATAGCCTTGCAGGTTCTCATGATATTATGACGCTAAAAGCAAACCAGCATCTTTGAAGGTACCATAGCTGGAGATATTTGTGAGCATACAAATGATTTCCCTGTGCAGATAAATAAGATATCATTAATTGCAATTAACTGAACTCACCATCTGCAGCCAGGCATTGGTGGTGATGATCTGATTCTTTTCATCCTTGCATAACAGAAAGCAGATAAGGAGAGAAAAATTGTATTTAGAGACATCTTACATTTTCAAGAGCATTTATAATTCACTTTAAGAGTCAAGCCTTTCATTATGGTCTCTAAAAACATCTACAAGTACATAACGTACAAAATAACAAAAATAAGAAAAAGAAAATGAAAAGAAATAAAATTTACTTTTAACATTCAAGTTTAATGCCAAAGGCCTATATAAAAATATTATAGCACAAGCTCTTACAGTCTTAATTTGCTTTATTTTTTTTAAAGATGTTGAATTGAATAAATGTATTAGTCAAACTTTTTACCGAAGACAACAAGTAAAGTACGGTCTCTTATAAATATGCATATTTGGCCATTATAAAAATAACATTAATCAGAGTAGACAAGTGTTTTCCTGTACATACCAATACATTTTTCTGATGCAAGACAAAGCTGTTTGCAATATTCTTAGTGAAAGAAGCACATAGATTTTCCTCACAACTGGGCAGTGCCAAAAAAAATGCAAAACAGATCCTTGACATCAATTTAAAGCTTACATTTAGAGTTAGGGATCATTGTGACTGTTTCTTCTCACCAAAGTGGCTTTGTAGTGACCTTTTTGTCTATAAATTATAAATGGGTTTTTCTGTTTAAAGTGAATCTTCTACCTTGTAATGATCTGCTTTGATCACAGAAATAACTTGAACATTTAGGTCAATGAAGCTTGTTTGAACTGAATTGAGAGATTTATTTACCTGTGCTTGTGCTGCAGCAATAACAAGAAAGGTCCTTTTGGATATCAAGCAAGTCTTATCTTATCCTACGTGATTTAAATTTAAGTGACTGGGACCAAAATCCACTTTTCTGGTTTAATTAAAAAATGCATTCCTAAATTCAAATAAAATAATATTTAGCGCTAGCAGTCTGAAAAATTAAGTATGTATCCTCTGTAAATCCAGATTTTTAGTGAGAAAATCCCTCTTTGTGTCCTTCTTATCCATCTGCTGCAGCCAAACAAGGACACACTGACCATGGCGAGACATGTTCAAAATTTAACTCTTTCTGAGACAGAATGGGATGAGGAACAATTATGGCAACAATAACTCTTTCTATGTAAGCTACAAATGGGCATGTCAGTATCATATTTACATGAAATTTTTCCTTTAGCATTTCTTTTTTGATTGTAATTTTAAAATTTACGGATGCAGAATTGTGTTCATGTTTTTCTCTGCATTGCGTACCACATCCATGACTTGTATTAGAGTAAAGGAGAACTGAACAATGAGAGCCTGAGAGTCGTTAGCCACCGGTCTCTCCATTGGGTTGTAGTCCCTCAGCAGCTCCCTGAGCAGGAACCGCTGGTGAGGACCCTGCACTGACACTGAACATACAGAAAGTTTAATAGAGTGAAAGGAGATCCCAAAAGAAAGGCAAGAGAAAAAGTGACAGTTAGAAAAAGAAGATCGTGTCAGGGAAGTAGAGGAGAAAGCCCTGAAAGCAAAAGCACCAAAACAGTGTGATTACGATGATAGAGGGATAGAAAGGTGTAGAAATTGTAGACCAGGTGAATGAAGGAGAAAGAAAAACAAACTACTAGAAGGAAGGCAGAAATGTTCAAATGGAAGTTAAAAAAAAGAGAGGTAGTGCTTTTGGGGGCCAGTAGAAAAAGGTAATGTTTTAAAGATGGGATCCTCTAAAGGAGTGCAGAGCTATAGTTCAGTGAGTGACACAGGACCAAAGAAAAATGAAAATATGTCAGAAAAAGAGCAGATGCAGGAACGGATGCAGAAAAAAATAAAAGCTGAGAGCAGACAGAAAGAGTCCAGCCTCCTCTTAATCAATTACATCTCTGATTGATCACCAGCAGACAGTCTAAGTCTTTCCACAGCCATAAGATTTGTCAGTTTCATTCCATGCAGGAAATAGTGAGGCCATTAAACACTGAAACACCCCAGACAGACACACACAGCACTCACAACGATGAGAGCGGGGAACTGTCTCTCTTTTCCCCATAACTCCACAGAGGGCTTCGATTCACTCTTGATTCATCCCCTACAAGGCAATCACTCTGATGTGGAGGGAACCATCGTTGTTGGATATAGGATGCACCCTGAAGTTTGAAAAGTACTGTGCGCTTTAACTAGCTACACAATGACCACAATGGGATTATAAATGGTCCAAGATTAATGTGCTGTAAGGTATTAAATCTATACCCACTAACAAGACCTTAAATAATGTTAATATGACTCCACAGACTGTATGCCTATAATTCAGATTAATGGCACCTAGTGCGCATTGTGTCCAGTCATAGTAAATCAACCACTAGGAGCCTCATAATCACCTGTTTCCTTCTATCTATCTATCTATCTATCTATCTATCTATCTATCTATCTATCTATCTATCTATCTATCTATCTATCTATCTATCTATCTGTAATTTTAGATACAACAAAAATTAACTGCTCAGCTATGCAATCAGCAGTAAATATGATTACACTTCATACTCTATCCTGGTGCCTAAGTGAGCTGCTGTGTGCACACTTATTAGGAACAGAGTGGTCGGTGGCGCAGACATGCAAGAGAACAGTATTTACAGCACATGCAGAAAACACACACTTGTTCGAGCACAGTCAAAGCACCAGTGAAAGTCACTCACCCTCGAGCAGAGTCGCAAGTATCAACAGCCAAAGAGCCACAGCCTGCCACATACTGCATTCATCTGTGTTAACAGAGAAAGAGTTGAAGAGGAAGATATGGGGAGATGAGATGAGAATTTAAACAGAAGAGTGAGATAGAGATCTGGGTCTGGAGAAGAAGAAAGGTTGAAGAAAAGAACTGTGGAAATTGTGACATCGGCAGCGGTACAGAAGGGAAAGGAATAGAAAGCGAGAGGGAGAGAGAGAGCAGGAGAGACAGAGTGGCTGAGAAATGCAGTGAGTTGAATACTCCTCTGAGGAGGGAGATGCTGTGTTACAGTCACACAGATACTGAGAGCGTGGCATACCCTGACCTACTGATTAAACTCATCTATAATGCTTTTCTGCTAGTCAGTTCCCATAGATTTGCTGATATGCACTTTTAGAATCTGTCATCACATCAGTCATCCTCTGTCTTTTACCGTGGACTTTCTCATTTCATTTTTTTTTCCAGAGTTGGTGATCTGGATCTATCTCAAGTAACACTATGTATTTTTTGAGAGAGTCAGTTCATGGGACTATCAAGTAGCAGCAGGTGTCTTTTACTTAAAGCTTGGGAAGGAAGTATGAGCAAAAGAACATGTTGCATTAATACACAAATGATTTAACAAGGACACATCATATAATTTCAAATTGGCAGAAACAAACCAAAACAAAAAGTTTAGGTTATTAATGTCTGTCGCTTTCTAATTTACACAAGCCGTAGATGTATGAAACGATGCCTTTTAAGTTGGGTCTAACATCAGTACATTCACAGAGAAATGCTGACACCCACTGGATATGTTAGTGGAGTGCAAAACTAATCTTGCTAGATATAATCTGTTCTGCAAAAATTTAAATATAAACTAAAAACTTCATAAATCATTAAAATCTACATGGAATGGAGATGATAGTTTACAGATAATCAATACAGACAATAATAAGGACAACAAACAGGATAAAAAATGGACAAGAAATGCACTAAATACAAACTGAGTGATCACAACTGTAGCCATTGAGACAGGTCACCAAAGAAAGAGAGTTAATCCATAGAAAACAGATACCCCTATAAATAGACTAAAATATAAAGGTGACAGATATTTGAAAGTTGCTAAAATTTAGTTTGAAGACTATTTTGCATTCAGGAGCTGACCTTTGTGTCTTTATCTGAATTTTTTTTACCCTCATATCCTATTTGTCCTATTTGTTAATTGGTTTAAAACGCTCCATGCATCTCTTACTGTGGGATTTCTACTTTTATATGTGCTACCTATTCCTATGCAGTGATTGCTCTGCATTTTGAGAACCTTTGTTTTTGAACAATGTGACCACAATCAAAGTTAGTGTTTACTTGGGGGATACCTAACATTAAAATGAAAGCAGAAATAATATGTAAACAATAAATAACGTTGCAGTATCGTTGTAAAAGCTGAAAACTGAGGAGTTTCTCCCCGTAGAGATAGTCTACGCTAAAGCGTGTGAAGGCAGCATATAGAAAGTGTTAGAACCTTGCCGACGAAGCTACGTCATCTACATGCGACGTGTAGCTGTTTGTGTTGGTCGCGAGCTACTTGCGTCTCTTCTTCACGCACCAGTTCTTTGATTGTTTCACCGCATTAAAATATTGCACATCAACACAAGCGCACTGAGGCGAAACACTTCGAGTTGAGGTAATCAATTAAAAAGACGTGGGTAATTTAAATCATGTGTATAGGTTGGGTGAAGAATAGTTAGTGTGTTTTGCGTTAGCAGACAAGAAATTGGCTGTTTTGCAGGCTGTAGTTGGAATGGTGCAGTGCCAGTGCGGTGTACTGCTGCCAGTGATAAGCTAAGTTAGCAGGCTAGCTAACGTAGCCGGAGGAGGAGCGATGTTTGGTTGACTTAGCTGTACACTTTTACTTCTCTTAATGAGGCTTTAACGTGACACGTGTAGAAAGTTAAAAGTCGGTGCTAATGTGTCTCGCGGTTCAAAGAGAAATCCAAGCATCAAGTCCTAACCTGTAGCTGTTAAAGTTGGCATTGCAGTTTTATGTTTATGCAGAGAAACAATTTAACGTGATGTTTGTTGTGTTCGTTCAAAGTTTGCGTCAATCGAGAGGATAACAGTGATGACTTTCATCAGTTGCCCAGCAACCGTTTGTCATTGCCTGATAATCTCACCCTTAAGTCTATCCATCTCTTATATAAACCCGGATGAAAAACTGATTGAAAGTGTGTAATAGCTTACATGTAACTTCATCGGGGAAGGTTATCCTAAGGGAGAAATGTCAATGTTTATTGAACTTCTTGATGTCTTGTCTTTGTGTGCTTACTTGAGCTTCCTGTGAAATCTTCATCATGGTATAAGGTTGCGTTTAGGTTAACAGTGATAAGATATGTTTGACCTTTTGTTGACTGATTTTTGTGTCTTACCACAGCCACACACCCAAGTGGTTTTTGCGATATTTAAGTGTGTGCGCGTGCAGTATTTTTCTGATGCAACCTAGTACATCTGTATAAGGGAAATATATCTGTGCGACTAAACATACTACAAATAATTAAGTGAGGCCAAATAACTTAAAATGGAACCCATTTATTTTTAATTGAAACTAACTCATAGTGATGAAAAGTGTTAATATTCTACTAAGAGTGCATTCCTTATTCATTCATGTTGGGAAACCCCTCAAAAGTTTGACTCTGATGTAGTCATACTCGCTTCCCATAGTGTGAATCCACGCCTGCCTGTTGTCACAGATAAATTCAGTGCATTTTAATATGTGAAAAAGACATTGTTGCTACATCTGATAACCTGAAAGGCGTTATGTAATTCTTTTATGCACAGCTTGTCTCTGTGTTACTCATGTGCTTGATAGTGACCTTCATTCTATAGTACTCTTTCGTTATTTTTTTAATCCTTTCACAACCCTGTTACAAGATCGCAGTGTTTTGCTGTGATATTTGTATCTTCTAAAACGTATTACATTACTATCTTTCTCCTTTCTCCGTTTTATTTTTAATGTGAGAATCTGAGCTGGGCATGTGATGTCTACTCTGCCGGTGTACTGTATACAGCATGCGTTCAGGAGAGGATGTCCTTGTAGCTCCTCGGTTAACATCGGCACGTTGATCGTAAGAGCTGGACGGCTGAGTGACCTCTTTAATAATGGGGATTAAAAGACGACCACAGAGGAGCTAAAACAGTATTAAACTTGAACACTTTATCGACACTTCATCGATCTTCATCTCTGAGTCAGTATGTTTGCACGTTGTTGCGCCTCTGTGGGTCACGTGACCGACAACAGAAACCTAACTTCGTTAGAAAAGAAATCGAAACTTGGGCTAGTTTCCCTTTTCTTAAACGAGCAAGCCTGTGGATTTTCCATTTGCTTGGATGGTGTAACCGTAAAGCAACACGTCTTTACAGCACTGCAAATTGCATTTATAAACGAGTGACGCCTCGGGTGTTTTTCACTTTGACAGCTGAAGGAAGGATCTCGCTCGTTTGAGGCGGACGAAGCTGTGCGCTGGAAAACTGTGTTTTTTGCCATTTCCCAAGCAAATAGTTTAACAACTTCCAATCTACAGCTAGCGCTAACTTCAGGTTTTATTTGTTTCGTTTGTGAGCCTCGGTTCAAGTCACCTGATCATCGGGAAGCTGCAGGAGCAGCACCGTTAAATCCTCCACTTCTTTCAACACTGCTACTTTCATTTCGGCCTCAATAGGTGGGATCCTCAATTCTGTGCGAGCTTGCTGGGCCTTGTGCGCCGTGTGATATGTGCAACGCATCTGAGGCATTACTAGGTTTCATTTCTGCTTCTAAGTCGACAGTAGAATCAAGAGATTGGAGCTATGGAAGAATGAGGCACTTTGAACATCAAACTGTGCTTTAGTGGTATTTAGATGTGTCTTGATTTGACAGCAGTAAGTGTGCAAAAGGGTTGATTCATCAATTGTCAGATGGGTCATCTCGACCATGCCTCTGCCCAGACTCAAAACAGAGAGAAGCAGAAGATTCAGAAAAACACAGAGTTGTTTTTTTGGTTGTCAACTGTTGCCTTACATTAGGGTTAAGATGAGTCAGCTCCAGCCCTGTTTGGGCCCTGGGCTTCTGGCCCTGTCGGCCCCTATTACTGTGATGAACCAACACTATGGTGTACTCTGTTAATGTAGCGGCATTCAGGCCTGCTCAGCTCTACGTGACAGACCAGTGATGCTGACTGGGCCAGCGGGAATGAAACCTGACTCAGTATTGGGTGTCCTCTTGTTGTCAGTCTCACTGATATAGACATTATTGAGTGTTGTCAGATATGATACTTGAGGCTGAATCAATGTCTGTTGTACCAGAAGAGGATATAGGAATTCTAGAATATGCCTTTGAAATTTTACATTTCTACTCAAAGAATGTTTTTATGTGTGTTTTTGTTGTTGGGAAGAGAAAAGCCTAGCTCTGCAAAACCTTATCATGATAGTCAGAACTGTCCATAACAACTGCATGGTTCGTTGTCCATAGCTTGTCACTGACTGGCAGCCCTTTGTGATCTTGTGTCCTTGGAACATTTTGTCTGCATCCATGTCTCACTTTTCCTCTCCATTACGGATCCAGATCCAGCAATAATTTGTAAGGCCAGAAATAAAACAGAATAGTCACAAGAAGGTCTGAATTATTCATCACCATCCTTTTACCCTGGGATTAAGTTTCAGTGTGACTGGGAGGAACAGTATGTCACCCTGCAGTATCCTTGTAAACTAACTAGGGTATATTCTGAAGATAAACACAGCAGAGTTGACTATGTTGGCAGATGTGAGAGCTTAACCTCCACTCCGTTTTTTTCACAATACCCAGGTATTTCATTGTCAACTCTGTATTTTTTTCTGCATATCAGGCAAGTGGTTTCAGGATCATGTTAGAAACTGTCTTCTTTGAGATGTAAAGAATTGATTTACTGACTTGTCCAAGGACACTTGAACAGATTCGAGGCTAGCCAGCAGGGCTTGAACGACAGTTTATCCTGGCTGCCTCTCGTTTTTCCTATATACAATTATCTCACTGATATTAATTTCTTCTTATTAATATTCCCTTGACATTGTCCTTTGTTTGTTTTTCAGGTGCTCTCAGTGTGCATTTGGCCTGCCCTGACTTTTCATCAGGGTCTGCTGTTCGTGCCAGAGGACGTTCACTCCTATAGAAGCTGCACAGCCAGCTGTATCGGCCCCCTTCTCGCCCAACCCCTGCGCTATGAGCAGAGGTAGAGGAGGGCCTTACAGAGAACACTATCACAGGCCTCCACCACCGGACCTCCAGGCCAAGGAGAATTACCACAGAGCTGGTCCACCTCCACTTTACCCTAGAACTGGCCCACCGCAGCCCTCATTTTCAAATTACTACCACAGCCCTGCCTGTCCTGTAGGGCCCATACAATCCCCAGCTCCTTTTCAAATCCCCTCCGCTCCACCCATTCCAAATCACAGTAACCTAACCTCTAAACCTGTGGCCCATAATACCTCACACACTCACAACCAGGGTCCCAGTCCTGCTCCAAATTCCTTTCACTACCAACAGGTAGAGTTCCTAAGAGGACAGAACTCTGAGGCGCCACAGTTCAGAGCTAGTCCTCGTGGAGGTGGAGGCGGAGGGGGTGTGGCACCCGTGAGGCAGCATAGTTCCTCTTACCCGCACCAGTCAGGTTATGGTAGATATCCAAACCTCAACAGCAGCCCTAGAGGGAGAGGTGGGTATAGTCAGGATCAGAGTTTTGCATACTCACCCAGAGTAAGACCCTCTCGAGTCATCCCACCTCGACACCTGAACCAAGCCCCTTTACAAGGCAAAAACCACAGCCAATATTCCAACAGGCAATGGGGCATTCAAACAGACTCTCTGTCTGAGAATTTTCAGACTTTGTCCCTTTATCAAGACAGGTCAAACAGAGGAGGAGACAGGTTTGACAGACATTCTTCATCTAGCAGCTCAGCAAAGTCGGCTTTTACTAAAAGTAACATCACTTTAACTCCTGATGTGCAGGAACAGATTCACAGAGCCTTGGCTGCTCTGAAGCAGAATGAGAGTATCTCAGCAAGATTGTTAGCCAAAAAGCTGCGTCTTCCCAAAAGGATAGTCAACAAGGCTCTGTACTCTTTGGAGCGCTCACAGAAAGCCTCCAAGCAAGGACTTCACCCTCCTGAGTGGACTCTTTACACGGAAGCAGTTAGAGACAGGGAAGATATAAACTCTCAAAGTCCATCTTCCCATCCGTGCGACAGTTTAAATCCCATTTCTGAGCTTAGTACTGAAACGACAAAAGACTTGGGACAAGCCAAAGACGAGGACTCTGACACAGAATCCAGCTCTTCCAATTGCTCTTCTTCAGAGTCATCTGACTCAGAAGAATCCCAGTCACCAGCAAAAGATCAGCACCAAGAAGAACAACATTCCAGCTCTACCAGCTCCCCTGATCAGGAATCAAAGCTTCCGACAATGGCGGACCAAAAGGAGCTAGTTCTGCGGTATCTTCTGCATTCAGGGGAAGCAACTGCTCTCTCGATAGCCAAAAATCTGGGTTTTAGGACTGCTAAACAGGTCAATTCAACCCTATACGCCCTGGAGAGGAAAGGTGATGTCGTAAAGAATGGAGTAAACCCTCCTACGTTTGAGCTCTCCACTCACCGCAGAGAGAGGATGGAGAGGAGCATTAAGGCTGCACAGAGCACTCCAACTGAGAGGGTTCAAATGGAGGTAGAACACAGTGGAAATGAGAAAGGTGGAGGGTTTGTATGTCTGCCATCATCATTACCAGTGCCAGGCCTCGATCCACTGCCCCCTCCAGATGTTTGGATGCAAGAGCAAAGACATGAGGGAGCGGTAGGTAAAATTTTGCCTTTTATTTTTTATTCATGGAATTAGGTAAATGCATTCTTATCAACAAAGGAGGATACCTGAACCATTACTTGGCAGTCTTATGCTGCAAAATGCAAAGTATAAGTTTAAAGCTTGGAGTTCTACCACAATTTTAAAAGGCCTTTTGGTTCTTCTTTTCCTTTTTCAGTCCCAATCCTTTCCTCAGCCCCCCTCATCCAAAGACGATGAGCCAAACGAAGGACAGTGGGCCACTGACGACATCCCTGAGTACCTCAACGCCATTCGCAGAGAGACAGATGCTGAGAAGATGGCAGCAGAGAGAGCAAACTCAGTTGGAACTGTTGCTGTGTCTTTGGCTGCTCCACCTCCCCAGAATCTGTGGGCCAAATTACAGGAGGTGAGGCTGAAAAATCCCGTCAGTGGCCTCATGGAGTATGCCCAGTATCTGGGCCAGAACTGCGAGTTTCTGCTACTTGACCAGTCAGGACCTTCACACGATCCAAGGTAAGTCACATAATATACTTTTCCAAGGCTAAACAATAAGACCTACTCTTGGCAAGCCAAATGCAACTTCAGGCTTATGAATTTAGCAATTCACACTGTCATAAAATTTCATGTCAGACAGAAGATTAATTCAAAACACTTAATTGAAGCTTTAAATATAAAAATGACTTGTGGGCTGACTTGTAGACTCTGTTTTCAGCACCACAGAAATCTCTTGGTTCATTTTAAATAAAACTAACCCAAATGCTTCCATGTGGTTTTAAAATTGTGAAAAAGAGAGCACAGATATTAAAATAGTAAAATAAATCTGCAAACGCTCTGAATTCAAATATCAGGAAAGAAAAAGGCCAGGAGTGCATCCCTAAACAAATGTTATCCTTGAAAGTATATTCAAATATACCAACTTTACAGACTTTGCTTTGAAGTTATGTCTGTTGTTTCATTGTGTGATTTGCATAATTATTTTGTTTTTCCACCCATGTTTGTTGCTCATTTAAAGCACCTGATAATAAACTTATTGATTCAGTGTCTGTTAGAAATAGATCTGCCTTAATGAAGACATATGATACTGCCAAATAAAAATGAAAATTACTTTGCTTGTCATACAGCACAATAGTATTGTAAAATTGTCGCTGCTTGATTCATCATTTCCTAACAGATATCATGTGTAATTTATATTTTTCATTTTCTCCACTGTAAGATTCCGTATGCAGGTGATGCTTAATGGGAAGCTGTTTCCTGTCGCTGAAGCTTCCAGTAAGAAAGTTGCAAAAAAGGACGCTGCTGCAGCCACCCTGCGCATTCTAATGGAAGAGATGCAGGGAGGGGCAACCAGCGGGGATGAGGGAAATACTGGCAGTGTGGACCAAGTGATTGAACTACTTGCAGACACCAGTGTAAGTTTGTGTTTGAATGTTTGGAAATTAGCGGCTATCAGCCATCTAAAGACTGCTTACTCTTGCTTTGAACACCTGCAAGTGGACAGGCACTTAACATGCAAGTGGAGTGCACTTAATTTCTTCTAACAGCTAAGTTTTTTTCCATCTGTCAAGTCTGAGATGTTGTGAAGGCCGGCATTCTGTTTGTGATTATCTTGCAGCTCTTAGTAGCTAAAAAATCTTCATTTAAATACATATTTTTTAATCTTTTCCACTGTCTACCAGGGGCAAACAGAAGGCACGGGGGGAATTTATGGTACTGGTAGTGTTGAAGGGATGGGGATGGCTCGCCAGCCACTCTCCCGTTCTCTGCCTGGTGGTAAGAATCCGGTGTCTGTCCTTATGGAGTACAGCCAGCGCAGTGGGAACCCAATTGAATTCATCATCACTGGACAGGCAGGTCCACCACACGACCCGAGGTACTGGCTTCTTCACCCTCCTTACAGCCTGTCCTTTCTAATGTTGATAGAAGATAGAAGAGCCTTGATTCACCTCTCCTACACTGCAAATCCCATGTGGTCACATTTCATCCCTTCAGGGAAGCAGTTGATCAGCTATTTCTGGTCAATTTTGCCTCAGTACTTGAGTCAGCTGACAAAAATTCAAGAACATCCATTCAGTCCTACCACATTTTCAGTTTATGATTCAGTCCGTTAGCAGTTGGCTTGAACATATAATAAAACCTTTTGTTTTCCCCTGAACAAGAAAAAACATTGTAGAAAAACACTGAATGCTTTTGTTTTGATCACTGGTACACAATAAGCTCCAGTGCTGCTGTGACACTGCGTCTCCTCATTTATCTAAGTTTAATAAGTCAGGAATCTTAAATAGTAACTCAACAAAGCCAAAACAAGGTCTTTCTCTCTCTCTCTCTCTCTTTCTCTTCTGTGTTCAGATTCATGTACAGGGTGAAGGTCGGAGAGAGCTTGTTTTCAGAGGCCTCCGCTCCAAGCAAGAAGGCAGCACGCCAGCTGGCTGCGGAGGAGGCCGTCAAAGAATTAATGGCTGACGGGAGACTGCAACTCAACAAGGTGAGGACTGAGGGGCAGAGAATTACTCAAGTTGTTAATTTGGAAGGACAACGAGTGAAATGACATCTAACAAACATCAGAACACTTAGGCTGAGAGAAATTATTTTGTCACCCCTGTCTGGCTGTTCTGCTCTGTTTCCTCAATACTGTTCACATTTCCTTTTCTCTGCCCAAACTCCCTTCTCTCTTCTCCAGCCTCAGTTGCCTCTGGGCTCTTCCAGTGATAGTGAAGGCAGCGGCTCTGGGACTACATGTCCCTCTTTGCCCCCTCTGACTGCAGATGAGTTGCGAGCAGCACATGAGGCAGGGGTTGGGGACCTCATCAACCACCTGAACAACAACGCGGTGTCGGGTCTTCTTGAGTACGCCAGAGCCAGAGGCTTTGCTGCTGAGATTCGACTGGTGGGCCAGTCTGGGCCTCCGCACGAGCCTAAGTATGTGTGAACTTCTCTAACAAGCTATTTAACATGTATGAACTGGATAAAAGTTTCTCTTGCTGTCCAGGTAACCATGTGCCTGGAAAAATAGGTCCTTTGTCTACCTTAAAAAAATCAATTTCCATAAATAAAACTATACTTCATTTCTCTGGATTTCTTTTGAGCAGCACTTGACATGCTAAGTTAATGCCCTAATGTGTTTATCTCGCATTGGTTTTAAAATGACCATGGTTTTCATGAGATCTTTAGCTCTTAAAGTGAGGGGAAAAAAAGCCTGTCTAATTTTCACCTGTTGTCTTTCTCTTCTCCCCCATCTGCTCAGGTTCACCTACCAGGCCAAGCTGGGTGGACGCTGGTTCCCTCCAGTGTGTGCATCCAACAAGAAGCAGGGAAAGCAGGAAGCAGCAGATGCAGCTCTACGGGTCCTGATTGGAGAGGCTGAGAGGGCAGCCCGCACTGGGGAACTTATCCCAGCAGAGGTACTGACCTTCCATTGTTTTTTCACTTAGAATAACTTGTAACCTTAGTAGAGACATGACTGTTTTTTAAAAAACTACACCTACAGTCAATAACTCAACATATTACAAACACTGCCACTGTGAATGATTAAGTTCTATTGAGGCTTTAGCTTTCTAGCAGCTTAAGAAGTGAATGAAGGCAAATGAAGCAATTGGCAGCCTTCCTTAGATATGTTTAGAAAGTCATATAAATTACTTTGGTAGTTATTTGAAAATTATCTTTGAATTTACAGTCAAATTTCAGAAATCACAAAATATTTAATGATCCTTATGTCCTTGCTATTTTGTCTGTCATTTCCTGTGCGCATGTCTCATTCTAGCTTCCAGTGAGCGGCAGCACTTTGCATGACCAGATAGCAATGTTGAGTCACCAGCGTTTCAACACCCTGACCACACGTATCCAGCACAGCCTTCTGGGACGCAAGATTCTGGCCACAATCGTCATGAGGAGAGGGGAGGGCCTGGGGACTGTTGTCAGCCTGGGAACTGGTATGTCCATCACTTTAGCAAATAACTTATGAAGCAAAGAGCTGATTTAATAAAAAAAGAGTATAAGGAATGGTGTTGTAGCATAAAAATATGTTGTCACTGCATTTTTCTACAATATGAGGGAGTTTTATGGATTCTGTGCTTAGAGGCATGCACTGTCAGGACGTTAATACAGAACTAGGTCACTGCAGAACCAAGAGGCGTTGCCTTGTTGTGTTGTCTGACATTGAACATTTTTCTCCTTTTTTTCTGTAAGGGAATCGCTGTGTGAAAGGGGAAGAACTGAGCCTCAAAGGGGACACTGTTAATGATTGCCATGCTGAAATCATCTCAAGAAGAGGATTTGTTCGGTAGACATAAATCTTGCTCTTTATGAGTTCTGCCCTGTTCTTCTCCCAGACTCAGTTTGCAGGACATTATTTATAAGGAACTGACCATCTCCTATCCTCTCAGGTTTCTCTACAGTGAACTCTTCAAGTACTATGACGGCACAGACGACAGTATATTTGAGCCAGCGGAGACGGGCAAACTGCAAATCAAACCCGACATCACCTTTCACCTCTACATCAGGTGGGACTATCGCATGTCTTCTTTCTCCTCAGTCACCTCCACCTATACTCTCCTCTTTCATTCCTGCCCTTTGCAGCAGATACATCTCAGATACATCAATGTTGCATGTTTGGATCAATGTGATCCCTCCTATTTTTAAAATGCTTGTCATTACAGAGCGTGTCGCGTCAATACCTAATGTCTCCTCTTCCTCTCGTATCCATAGCACTGCACCTTGTGGGGATGGAGCTCTGTTTGACAAGTCATGCAGTGAGGCAGGGGATGAAGTCGAGGGCCATCAGCCTCTGTTTGAGAATGCTAAGCAGGGCAAGCTCCGCACCAAAGTGGAGAATGGTGAGAGACGAGGCGAACCTTTGATTCACAAATATGTAACAGTGCAGTGCATGAAATAAAATGATTCCCCTCTCTGTGCGTGTGTGTGTTTGTTGCTTGTGCCAGGTGAGGGCACCATCCCAGTGGAGTCAAGTGCCATTGTGCCCACCTGGGATGGCATCCAACATGGTGAGAGGCTGCGAACTATGAGTTGCAGTGATAAGATCCTGCGCTGGAACGTATTGGGTCTGCAGGGGGCGCTGCTCACCCATTTCTTGCATCCCATCTACCTGAAGTCCATCACGCTTGGTAATACATTCTTATGTTTGTCCAAGAATAAAGAACAGATGATGTGACAAATATTAATGGAAGTTACCAGTAGTGATATTGGATAAATTCCCACTTTTATGTTGCTTCTCGTCTCAAATTTCTGTTCCACAACGTGTCTTTGCTGTTCTTATCTGTCAGGATATCTGTACAGCCACGGGCACCTGACACGGGCTGTTTGCTGTCGGCTAGCCAGAGATGGTGAAGCTTTCTCCAAAAGTCTCCCTCCTCCCTTCACGCTAAACCACCCAGAGGTAACAGCAAAAGCTTCTGGCAATGTCACAAGTGGACATTAATCAGGAGAATTGAGGTCATTCTCTCTAAATTAATCAATTAAGCTGCCAACACTCCTATTTGTGACTGCACAACTGTTTTTCATGGCTCATCTTCTATAAATTTGGCCCATCCATCAATTAACAGAAAGCAGGTAGGTCACTATTGTACCGCCGGGCAAAATGCCTGTGAAACAGTAGCTGCTTGGTCCTTGTTTTGGCCCAATTTTGAACACTTTGTTGTCTTTCATTTACACATTAGTGACAATGGTTGAATCTCTAATCAACAAACAGCATGATACAACGGCTACAATGACACATGCATTACACAACGCATGTCACACGCTCAGTTTGAAGTCGCTGACTCACATTAAATGACTAAATTAGCCTGATATGACAAAATATGCTCTCTTTCTGCCCCGTCCCTTCTTCCACACCACCTGGTTGAACTGTAGGTGGGCCGGGTGAGTGTGTATGACTCCACACGTCACACAGGCAAGACCAAGGAGTCCAGTGTGAACTGGAGCTTTCCAGACCAGCACAGTGTGGAGGTGCTGGATGGGACCAAAGGCAAACTGGATGGGTATGTAACTAAATCAAATCCTGTCACTTCTGATACCGATAAACTTTGTTTGTCAGTAGCTTTGGATCAATTGTAAAGTTTGTTTTTCTTATTTAAGAAATTTAGTGCTGCTCTTGAGTGCTTTGTCTGGAATGTAATTTAGTTTTTATTTGTCTGAGTGAATTATTAAGCACTGTGACACCATGTCATTGGGAAGAGATATCCCTGGGATTTGTTGTCAGAAAAATTATTTGAAGATAACACAACAGATATTATAACTCACTTTAATTTAGCAGTGTGTGTCCAAAAAATGATAAATTGCCAGTAACGCCACATACTGTGACATGAAGTACGAACTATGTCTAAGTATGAATAAACAATTTACAACATATATACACAAGCTTAGAAAAAAAAGAAAAACCCTCTGCATCTTCTCTGCTTTGGTTAATCCAAAGTGCTCTGTTGTATTCAGTGAAAACTGTTGAGCAAGCACAAGCTTAATTAAATCTTAATTAAACCCCCTAAAACAGTGAGCAGCAGGATGTTTGCTAAGTTAAGTGGAAAACACTGCATGATGAGAGGAAAAAAAAAGTTTCGTGCCAGCTTGCCAGACAATCTCTGTTTTCCTTGACTGATGTGTTTTTTTTCTGAATAAACAGCTCAAGGACTCTCTAATCTCTTCCCTCCAGGAACAAACTGGGCGTGTCCAGAGTGTCCAAGTCCAACCTGTTCGGACTGTTTCGCTCTCTTTGCCAGCAATCCGGTCGCACTGACCTCCTCTCCCTGCCTTCGTACCACCAGGCCAAGACGTCAGCTATGTCCTTCCAGCTAGCCAAGCAGCAGTTCTTCCAAGCTCTCGGCGTCCACGGTTACGGTGCCTGGATTGGCAAGCCGCTCGAAGAGAAGAGCTTTGAGACTGGGGAGGGAATGGGGAACAACGGCGCAAGTGTCCCTGCGGGATACGGCAGCAGTAGAAACGGGGGAGCAGTGGAGTTTAAGCAAGAGTAGGTGAAGAACAGTTCAGGGTGAATTATTACATGAGTAATATAAATATGGTGGGGGGCAGCAGGAAGAAAAGCACAAGGTGGGGGCTGTGAAGAAGTGGATGTGAAGGGACCTAAAGGACAATCAAACAATGTGTAGCCAGCGGTCAGAGCTGTGTCTTGTGATGGAACACAGTTAAAGGCTTCAGTCGAAGAGCGACGCAAAAGGACGGTATGAAAGAGACGAAGACGGCAAGAGCAAAGCCTGAAGGATGAAGGATGAGTGGTGTCACAGAGAGCTATGCAGACATCCAAGGGTTGTGAAATATAACGATAACACTACATGAAAAAAAATTATGTTCTAAGTAACCAAGGGAAACTGCTATGAATCTGGATTGTATTGTTTGTTAGCTTTCTTTATACTGTTTGTAGCTGTGGTTTGGTTTCAGAGTGTTATTTTAATTTTTAGTTTTGCCTTTGCTGCCATCTTTTTTTTTTTTCCACCGGTCTGCTTGATATGCAAACTCATTTTTGCAGGTGCTTTGACCAAAGTAAGACCTAGTTGATTTGGCCTCTTCAGCCCACTGTTTGTTGTCCAATTTTGCCATGAGAGCTTGAATAGCTGACAAGTGCTGCTTAATTGGCATTCATCCTAATATGACCCACCTTTGTTGCAGTGCTGTGTAATTGTAATTGCGTTAATTCAGAGTTTAAGTCCTCTGTCAAGAAGTGCTTGATATTTTTTTTTTCTGCTCTCTGTGTTCTCCTGTATTGGAATACAAGCAGCTGCTTTTAGGACGACGAGCAGGAACAATGGAAGGCTTTCAACAAAAAATACTGCTTTTTTTAACATTCAGCTCAACCTAGTCAGTTGCCATGAGTTAAATTGAAAACTCGTCATAGCTCAGCACAATCCCAACCTACAGTGTACACAATAGGCTTTCACTGTACATAAAAATATCAATGCCAAGTTTTATTCTGATTGGTGACTAGTGGAACATTCACTGTTCAACATTGTTTTAGTTCCTGTACATACTCTGAAGCCTTCCATCAGTTTTGGTTACAGTTTAAAGTGACGGTACGTCCTCAACTGTCTGTGCATTCTCATGTTGATATGGTTGCCATTAGCATTGATCTGTGCACATCTTTTCAGTCCCACCTGTTCTCTGTTTCTGTGTGTTTGTGCTTTTTTATATAAAATACCGATGTCATGACCTTTAAGGAGTACAGTTGCTGTTGTGTGTTTTTTTCACTTATCTCATCTAGTTCTTAAATTGCAGATGATGCCAGCAAGTCTCAGAGACTCAACTGTCCTTTTTTTTTTTACATCATTATACCAAAAGGCTTTTAGGTTCTCCTGCATGGCCAGTTTAAGAGGTCTGCTAAGTGAGGTTTGTGTTGTCTAAGGACAGTGTGCAGTCTGTTCTTGATTTGGTTACCTGTAGATGGATGGTGCAATATATACATCAGGTTTATACAAATACATAAACACTTAGCCGCACGGTGGGGTCCAAAAGCCCGAGTCCACTTTCAGAAACTCTGATTTATTAAAAACATTTTTATTTGTTGTTGTTGTTGAACTCATGTAACGGCTGGTACTTAAGAGACTTACTGTACTATCTAACAGTTTGTCCCACTGATATTTATTGGCTTTGAGGTCTGGTAAGTACAGATGAAAAGCTGCATCAAAGTCAGCACTCTGTGATACTTAAAACAGTTTGGTGTAGCTTCCTGAATGTACAGTAATTTGTGTGATAGAAAATGAATCTTCTCTCAGAGGGTTTAAGCTTGAAGTGATGATATGTCTTTGTAGAAAAGAACTGAACCTCTGGTGTGTAGTTTTCCCTCTTAGCAAGTACTAAAGTTCAAGTTTTTAATTTAGGACTTTGTTACTTTCTCTAGCAGTGATATATTCTGCTGATCGAACCTTTATTAAGACTTTAAACAAGTGGGAAGTATATTCTGATCAGGAGCCCTAAATCAACATACAGGACCAACTGCAAAAGGAGCTACACATATAAGATAATACGAAAAACAGGTACATTGTTGTCAGTGTAATTGCATTTCTACAAAGATATTATTTGAAATAATGTCAGTTCTAAATATTTGACTATAAAGACTCAAGAGAAGAAAATCTATGTAGTTTTATTGTTTTCATTATTTAAATGTACAGTACAGTGGACTCAGACTTTTGGACCCCACCGTAAGCAAAAGCAGATGTTTGAGTATAAAGCTGTATATATGTCCGTGTGTATGTATATGTATAGGTTTAATGTATATATATTTGTAAATCATCTACAATTGCTTTTCTATATTTTTTTCCCTGATGTTTTAATCAAGCTGCAATGGAATATACTGTTTTTTTACCAGTCAAGTTTGGAAAGTTAAAAAATAAAAAATAAAACAAGTAGCATTGGTTCAATGGAGGTGATGTGTTTTGGTAATTTCTTTTGTCGTTTTTATTTATCATCTTCCTTCTTTCTGCAGAGGAGTTCTTCCTTTACCTGGGGGCTTGGGGCTGTGAGGTGTCTGAATAATACAGGGGCTTTGACATTTGGGTTAGAGGGTGCATATTCAGTTCACTAAGGGAAAACCTAAATATGTAGCAATGCCTCTGATGTAATGACTGAAGTGAGCTCTTAGCTGAGCGTTTGGATGAGAAGCTGATGTTTACACCACAGGCTCGTTTTCTCTCCGTGGCGTTCAGCTGCAGCCTGCCTCCAAACAGCAGAGCATATTGCAATGCTCCAAAGGATCAGCAGATGGAAACATGTCCTCACCTTAGGCCCAGAGGCTGTGTGCATGTGTGAATGTGGGCAGTGGAGAAAGGCTACAAGAAATCAGCCCTAAGTGACCTGTTAATCATAATGGTCTTCAGGTAGATTGTCTTATATGTATAAAGCTGACTTTTATTGTACCTATGGAGGACGACATTATAATTTGTTGACTCCTTATAATCACATGGTTCTACGAGCTTTTAGTTTGGTCCTTTAGCTTTAATTTTCAGGTTCATAAGAATGTTTATGTGCCTCTATTACTTTTTCAAATGTGAGGGCATTTTGGTCAGAAGCAGTGTCTTTAATAGGCTTTTCCAACCCAAACCGAGAGTATGTCCTAAATGAAGGACATATTTGGGTTAGAGTTGGTATTAGTATGGTATATTAAAGTCTATATCCAATTCCACTTTGTTAATTGCTCGCAGTGAGTACCAGTTCAGCCAAGTAGTATCTAAACATATACAAACAGCATTAAAAGCGTATATAGAGATACAAAAAGATAAATGAGCAGTAGAGCCATGGAGTATTGACAGTATTGATAGTGAGAAAGGATGTGATACATACAGGTTTAACAAAAAAAGATAGAAACTGTAAAGCAGCATGTTAGTCCCATCATCACGTGCTTATGAATGTGTTTCAGGCTTTAAAGTCATATTCATTTACAGATTGTATTGACTGTATAATATAATGTTAATAGAAATCAACACTCTCATTATTCCTAAGAATTTAAGGACAGAGGGAGTCAGACAGATTTTAAGGCCCCTTGAGAAGATTTGTGATTTGTAAATCTGGGCTATTTAAAAACAATGACTTGTCTAAGATGATTAGAAAAAAGGATCAACATAAAAGAGTGAGACTGAGGGAGTCAAATGAGCCTTTTAGTGGTGTATTCTTTCAGAAATGTTAGTTATGTGCTGTGAAAGCGTGATGATGGATAGCACTGATACTCTGCACTGTTTCAGCAGTGTCTTAATGTGATGCAATAACACTTTGAACATTCGAACAAGCCTTTTAGAGCCGTTGTGCGGTGTGATGTGTCACTAGGAACAAATAACGGTATTCAGTGTCTGATTCTGAATCAGTTCTGCGAAGCATTAGATCCGGTCTCGTCTCCAGTTCGGCAGCAATTGTATCTCTCATAGGACAAGATGATGGCAGCAATATTGCCAGCCAATCACTGCAGTTCCTCATAAATAATTTTATTGTTAATGCCCCCCAAACAGCATGTTTCATTTGAGGAGGATATGGAGCTGTGGAATACCAAACAACTTCCGATGAAAAATAAAGTTACAGACATATTTTCAAGAAATATATTGGATCCATCAGTTTGTGTTTGATAGTGATACAGTTACAGCTGGAAAAAATCAATCAATGAGGTTTCCTGTGTACACAGAGATATGTGTTTTTGCTGTCCAAAAGGCCTGTTTGCAGTAGTGAGGGCTTGTTCAATCGGTATCTTTTCCCATCAAGTTGGATTCATACGGTATCTCCACTCAAGTATTTGGATGGTGGGAGAGCAGGACTAATGATGGAGGCAGAGGAGTAAGGCACGACGGAGGTAAGGACGGACGAGTGGAACGGGGCTGCATGGAGTGAAATATTAGTCCAGACCGAAGGGCTTAAATGAGCCAATCGATGCTCTCCAATGGAAATAAATGAGAGAGGGGAAGAAGGGAATACATGAGGGCTGAGTGGGTAGAGAAATGGCTTAGAAGCTGAGCTAAAAAAACACTAGATCATGAGAACCTGTGGAGTCCGGTGCAAATTTATAATGGCTATCAAAAGGTGTGACAGGAAGGATCGAGCCTCGAGTCCTTAAAGCATTGGAGAGGAAAAATGGTACTCTACAAAAGTACCTTAATACAGTGAAGGTAATGGGTGGTATTGTCAGTTTGGTATAAATATTTTATAACATGGCACTTGCCTTAGTGTAAAAATGACATAGTTGTTCTGCCACTTTACTGGGCTTGGTACAAAACAATACAACCTGTAATGGCACAGACAATGTACCACTAAAACTGACAATATTACTGCTACAGTACAAAATCATCGATCATGGTAACTGTAAAATGAGAATGTGTCCAAATAGAAAATAATTCTGCAGTCATGTTGTTCAATAAATAGTATATAGTTGTATTGTAGATACAATAATACCATGGCCTTAAAAACTTTGAATACGGAACAAACATGCATACTTGCAGCATATTCATAGTTGTCTACATTTATAGGGACAGTAATTCTAGAAATGTGAGATAGACTTGTATGTTGCATGACTGCCTAAACTATGAATAATATAACAAAGTGTAATCACATGTGAATCCTGAGTAGCCTCCTGGCTTTACTTTGGCCCAATGTGTGCATGGATTAGCCTCATGCTAAATAAAGGTGCCACACAAGAATAATACAAATTAAAAATATAACCATTTCATATTATTGGTCCATTAATTTGTCCCAGAAACTCAGAAATCTTAACATCAATGTTAGTGACTCTTATAGGCTTTTGTGTTCTGAAAATGCTATTTCCTGTGGGCCCTGTGAGAAATTTTATATAACACCCACAGAGGATTTTTGAATCTTTTTCGATACAACCAAACGTAAAATAATATGGTAGCCAATGTGTTTACAGAAAACACAGCAGTACACTAAGAAACAAGACAGTCTTTTTATGTGATATAAACAATCTCACCTTGAAGCCAGCATAAATGAGAAGCCCTTGAGGTGCTTCAGTTCCATATAACATGAATGACAAGGAACATTTGGTCCAGGGCCGTGTGTTGGGATTGTTGCCACAATCAAGCATAAAGTGGAAACAGTAAGAACTATGCCATCAGTTCATGTGAGAGGACTATAGATTTTTGGAGTTTTCTGCCAATTATTTTTCATTTCATTCTTTTATCAAATTAAACAACTAGAAAATCAGCTAAAGTGGAGGCTGAAGTCAGAGAGGGACAAGGACAAGTTTGGTTATGAGTAACTTTATTGCTCATGTAATGACATCAGTGCTGAGGAGCTGATTTGCTTAATCTTTTCACTTTTACTGCAATGAGAAAATCTGCTTTTACCTTTGAAATATTTTCAAAAAGATTTTAGGCTTTTTATATTGTGAATCATTTTTACCTACAACAAATAATTTGATGGTTGGCTGTTTATATTTTGCTTAAATCACTCAGACTTTTATCATTTAAAATGTTGGATTATTTCCTTTCTTGAATTTATCACTACACATGATAATGAA
The DNA here is from genome assembly GCA_029814665.1 of Acanthurus lineatus. NCBI lineage: Eukaryota > Metazoa > Chordata > Actinopteri > Acanthuriformes > Acanthuridae > Acanthurus > Acanthurus lineatus. The sequence goes on from JAPZDV010000025.1 coordinate 13,569,612, forward strand.
GAGTTGCAAAAGTAAGTGTTTCCATACTGCTGCAATAATATGCAAAGTATGGTATTTCTGAATTAAAATTTGAATACTACAGTATTTGTACAACACATGAGTTCTTGAAAAAATAACTTTAAATATCAAAAATCCTGTAAGGAAACAGAAAGTGTGACTTAGCTGAGAGATCAGAGACATTTAGGGAGGCTGCAGAGTCTCAGACACAAACACTAACCTTGAACTACTTTATTATCATGTCGGCACTTTGAGACTGTATGAGCTTCTGAACTCCATAACACTTTGAAATGTTAGTATCAGGACAGCTGCACACACATGTGGACATACCAAGCTAATTGCCTCTCACTGACACATTAAAAAACATTCCTTTTGTTAAAAGGCTTCAGACCTTGACCCCCTGCTACCTGTGTGTTAAAGAAGGACTGAATTTGAAACAGCTTGAACTATCACCACCATTTAAATCAACAGAAGAAAGGATGCTGTTGGCTAGCAGGGGAACCAACCAAACCCAAGCTTTCTGCATTCAGGTCGAGGGGGTTTATTGCTCCAGTCGTGAACCACAGCATCCACTGTTTGAATGGATGGCCAGGGAGTTTTGTTGCATGTCCCTATTTTTCCATCCTCAGTTATCTCTCTGTAAACCTCTAAACAAGCATACAAAGATAATTAAAATACCAGAGGAAAAAAAAAACCTAAACACATTCATGACAAAATTGAAACAGAAAATATGGCAACCAGCATATGGGAGATTGATGCAGCTGTGTCCACTGGAAATGACTCTGGCAGTAAAGGTATGACACCTGCAACAGACCGGTGAGGCCAAATTAACACATGAAATTATTATAATAATCAAGTGAAACTAAATGGCAGTTCATTTCATGGAGAAAAAAGTGTCTGTGAGGGATGTTGAATGCAAAGGAGCACTGACCACAGTAATCATCTGAATAGTAAATTTACAACTGGAATTATGTTGCCATTGTATTCCCTGTTATCAGTCCGGTGAAGGTTAGACCGAGCAATAAATAGAAGCAAAGCTAATCACCATGCCTGGTTGCAACAGTGACCAGGCATCTTTTTAAATTAACTGAAGCCACTTGACATGAAGATACAGTAGCTGATCTATTGGGGCACCAGTGAGCTTTAAGGACTCCAGGATGAGAACGGCTGTCTGGCATCAAACCCATAGCTTAAAGAGATGTTTCACCCACTGGTTTGTGGAATAGCCTGCCATTTTGAAGCCACAAGTTTGGCATTATGGCGGTCACCATCTTGGTTTTTTGAAAGCAAATATTGACCACATTTTAAAAGAGGGTGGAGGCAAGAAGATTACAGATTCAACAGAGATGTCTAGCAGACAGCTGCTTTCACTCAAAACATGCATGCCTTTAATTATTCATAACCTTATTAATACAATTTAAACAAGTGAGTTATGTAAAAATTCAACCCCCTTATTATTGTGTAAGGAGATATGAGCTTGAGAGACCAAAATTTTGTTTTGTACCAGGTTGTGACAAGTTTATTTCTGCATAAAAGTTTGGCATTTTGGTATAGTGCTTTATGAGGAGGTTTGACTCACCTTGGAGCCACCCTCAAGTGGCCATTCCAGGAACTGCAGTTTTTGATACTCCCATATTGGCTTCATTTTCAGTCCCCAGAGGTTGCCACTTGATCTGACCTGAAAAAACTTTATCCAGGATCAGGATGTTAGAATGACAGGAAAAGTGTGTTTGAGTGGAAATCCGGCAGTGTCATGAGTCTGCTAACCAGTGATTTTTAGGCAGGAGGCAGCTGACACAAACACACACATCCAGCGCATCAGCACCACCGGAGCACACACTTTGCTACCATGCTGACAGTGTGAAACTGCAGTTAGCCTCTGAACTCTTCAAACACTTCCAAGTATTAGCAGCATGACAGCTGCACACACTTGTAAGCAGCACTTAACACACTGGCTCGTCAGTCAGGGGTGACAATGCTCTGCTTCCTCATAATATCTTGTATCTTAAAATACAAGACCTGACATGGAGCGGTGAGTATTTTGTTTGGTGTTTGACAGGCGTAGAGTCTCATAAAGCTGTGTTCATATGCTGTGTGTGTATGTGTGTGTATGACTGCATGTGTGTCGGTCCTTTCATTAAAAGGGCACAGTTGTTTGGGGGCGAGATGTTCCGCACTGCTTGCTCACCACTTAAATGGGAGAGCGGACACATTACCCACAGCCTTCTGTGAGCTTCACCATTCAATCCACCCCCTCCTCCTCTGTATCTTTTACCCCCCGTAGTCTCCTGTTCTCTGTATTTGATTAGTCTCTCTCAGGCAGTCAGATCAGAGTGCTGTTTGCTGTGCAGAGATCCATCTGCATACAGCTTTTTGGTTGCAGGCTGTGGACAGTCCGCACAGCTTTTAGGCTACTAATGTAATCTGAGCCATTAAGATACAGTGGAGTCGGTGTAGGGCAACGATTAGAGCATGTCTGATAGAGTAGGGTCAGCTCAGCGATTTCTCAGGATGAGCCATGCAGCTATGCAATGTACTTAGTCATCACTTCCCTGACATTTCTTAGAAATCTGGTCAACAACACTCGGACAATTGAGAAAAAACTGCTTCTCCATTTCCTTTTCCTAATTGACTGGCCGCGTAGCTAAGTCAAAGTGTGGTTATGTTGTTAAATAATTCAAGCAACTGTACTTACATGACTTTAAGGTACTTCATTTGAGTATTTCTTTGCTCACTTCCCTTTACTTTATTTTAGAGAACTGTAACTCTAACTGGTAAAGTACCTCTTCCTCTTCCACCTGATAAACTCATGCATCAATGATTCAATCATAACTTCTAATACTTTGTAATCTGATATTCTTACATTAATTTTTTATTACTTTATACTCTCATACATTTCACTTTTATGAATTAAAATGAAAAAAATGGAGGTTGTCTGTTTACCAACATGAAGCTACAGTCAGCAGACATTTAGCTTAGCCTAGCAAAAATATTTGGAAGAGGAATGAACAGATAGCAGCTAGCTACCACCACCTCTTAAGTCTAACAACATTTCATATCTTTTTTGTGAAATCCAAACAAAATGAGAATTGTAAAAAAAAGGACATTTTGCAATTTTTGCAGGGTTTTGTGCAGTACTGTTTCTTGGTGCAGTTGCCTAAGCTAGGCAGATTTTGTGAGCAGCAAAGCCTTCCTTCCTTATTCTGTTTACAGTCTTAGGTCAAGCTATACTAACTAGTTTAGTTACCACTGGCTGTAGATTAATATTTGCTGAATAAAAGTGTATCAACCTTAGGCAAGGAATCAAATTAACACATTTCCTAAAATATCAAATTATTGTTATTATTCCTTTAGAGTAGATTTTAAGACCTGATTGCTTCTTGTAACACTTTTTTCTGAGAAATAAAAAATTCTGATTTAATCTGTTTGATTCTGTATTTTAAAAACATGTCATAATAAATATGTTTGGAAGAAATGCTGAATGTAAATACTGGAAATGAAGTGACTGCTTTTTTTGTGAATGTGTTTTTGAGTGTCTGATTGTGTGTGTGTATGTGCATGCGTGCGTGCATGTGTGTGTGTGTGCGTGTGTCTGCTGGGAGGGTCTTTTGTCCTCTTGCTCAGAATCTAATCAATGCCTCCTTCCTTTACTTATGAGCCTCTTTCTACAAATTCTCACATTTCCTCTTCATCTCTCTTGTTTTCCCCACACACACATAACTGTGAGTACACATCGCTCTCTTCCTTTATTTCTTCACCCAGCCGCCCACCTGTTGTGTCACCCTGAAGTTTTATGTGATTTATACGGTATCATTTCCCGTACTCAAGCTTTTATGTGGCTTTAAACTTGGACAGAGAAGATATAGAGAGAGACGGACCAGGTGGAGCGAGAACTCATCTGTATACTACGGCGTTGGCATAGCAACTGCCATCCCACTTTATTATTCCTCTTTGTGTTCTATTATTCACTTTCTCGTTCACATTTCTCACACCATGCATCTGACGTATGCTGCAGGGCAGGACTGTGAACTAACCTTTTCATTCACAGGGCCCATCATTTCTCCTCTCTGTCACTCCCCTCTGCTTACATTGCTCCAAACTCTCCATCTTTCCTCGCTGCCCTCTAACCTCTGTCTGCAATATTAAGACGTGAAAGATGTATGGCGTGGTTTGCCACCATTTCTATTTTGCGTCTGTGCTAATGTCCCCCCTGGCTTCTTGCAGCCCCTTTTCCATTTTCTCTGCTTCATCGTGTTTGTCAAATCTCTTTCTCTCTCACTTGTGTTTTTTATTAGCAGAGCAGCTGTGAAGAAATTCCTGCCAGAACATCAAGGTTTAGCCCAGATGATTACTGTTTTGCATAATTTAGTTAAATCTTGTTATTTGAAATGATAAATTAAAAAATTAAAGGAGAATTTCACCAACCATGCAGGTGAGTTAAAAAAGAAAAGGGCTAGCCCTCCACAAGCTCATACTCATTTCAACCAAGGTGATTAATTACATTACAAATTAGTCTTCTGATTATTTTCTTGATAAATAAATTAAATATTTTACCTGCAAACTCTCAAGAAATTGTGAAAAAGGTCCTTGTTAAGCCAAAGGTTATGTGTTCAAACATTTTGCTTTATTTTGTCTGACAAACAGTTTAAAAACTTTTTAAAAAATCAATTTTGCAATGATATAAAACATTGAAACATGGTCACTATTTAGTAAAGATGGAACCAGAAAACATGGATATTTCAGCTTTAAAAAAATTACATAACAGCTAACTGTTTACAAAAATGTTTGCTGAGTAATATTCTGTCAATCAACAGCCAACCGTTTCATTTTGTCCTAACATTAATCATCAAAATACATTGGATCACTGTGTTATATTTCTCAGCATTAGGCCATACCGGATATTTTGTTGGGGTTAATTTGTTGTTATTGTTACAGGAGGTTTTTTATAATTTGCGAGTGCATTTAATCACGGGCTGAAGACTGTCTTCTTTTAAATTTAACTTGAACCCAGCTACTCCCTCAGGATGCATACTGCCTCTGTAAAAACACTAGAAACCCTAAAAATATCTCCCTTTAACCGTCTGGAACAGAAAGTCTTACAGAGATACACTCTCATATATTTTTTTTTCTGTCCTATTTCTTTCACTCTGTCTTATTATTTCTGTCCCATTGTCCCCAGTAAATGGCTTTGATCTGTGATGGTGCTGACCTGACCTTTGACCTTTCCCCAGGCCTTTCTATGAGGAATTTACCGCTTGTTGAACCAGCCACTCACCATCACTGACCCATCACGGAACAGCCCAGGGCAGAAACAACACATTAGACTACTGTGTTTATTTAAACCCCTCATGAAAGAGAAACGGATGAAATAATCCTCTGTCAAATTCAAAGAGACACGTGTAGCAAGAGTATTTAGAGAATGAGATACAGACAAAACACGCAGACACAAACAGGCTGCATATAAACATGACATTGATGGAAGATTTAAACATATGGAGGGCATCTTCTCCGTTACTGAGTGAGACATATGGCTGGTGTATAATTGCTTTGAATCATCCTGCTCACAATATGATTTGCTTTATTGATGTCAGGTTACATAATCGCAGGATATGCTGACCTGTTATAAGGAAACGGTCTAATCCGCTAATTCCGCGACTGCGCTCATCCGATTAGAGGTGCACATAACGCATACTGAGACCCGTAATATTAAACCGATTAGGCCAGGTAGAACAGACTAATTATGTAGGATTATACTGTATAGACTCTGTAGATTTGGATTTATAAATTGCTTAGTCTGCCAGGATTGAAATCAGAGAATCTCTAACGAAAAGTGGTGGTTACATCCATCTCCTGGGGCCTGAATTATGCATCAGATTTTTTTTTTTTTTTGGTTAATTGTTTTCCTTAAGGCATAAATAATTAAGACATTATTCAATGCAATTAAACTTTGTTTATCCCTGCAAGAGCAGCGTATGCAACACTAGTCAGATCAACAGAGAAGGAAAGAAAGGGGGAAAATTGAGATTAGTTAGAGGCATACATTAGTCTAAATCACCAATTGTCCAATGGGATTATCTTAATTACTCTACTATATAATAAAAAAGCAACAACAACAGAGATTAGCACAATTTCTTTTCATGTTCTCATGTCTCATGTCTGAAGGCGCTCAGAGATGCAACGCGGCGCTCCTGCTTCCTCTGCTTCCACACCCTCCTCCACGCCATGTGTTGCAGGTTTTTTTGGGTACATCATAGTTCTGTGATAACAAGAGATATTTTTGTTCTACATATTTCTTCACATTTGTTTAATAAATGTGACAGTAATTCTCTTATAGTGCATGCGTTTAACAGATTGAGTTACAGCGTCATCTTAAGCGCTGAACAGGTGCCATATAGGCCAGAAAGGTAAGTCTGTGGGGTTTTTTTTTAAAGGCAGCGGTTACAAATCCTGTTTTCTGGGGCTACAATGAGAATTATTTCAACCCAAATAACGCGGGTGTAAAAAAAAAAAAAATTAGACATTTGTTTGGCCGCTAGATCCTACAAATCCTGCCACCTGTTTTCAGCGCTTATTTCGCCTTTCTGATCCCGTCCAATGGGAATGAACGGCAGGAGTGGAGGCGGAGAAAGAGGCAGAGAAGTTGGAGGAGAGAGTGAGAGACAGATCCGAGGAGACAGTGAGCTGTAGATTGAGTGGAGGTCGGCGGAGTCACATATTAAATCTCAGGCTTCGCTGCTCATCTGAGGACTGTTACACTTGACGTACAGCTTTGCGTGTTTTACCGTCTGTTTCGCCGGTTTGTATCACTGCACATTTTTTTGGACGCGCAGCCACAGGTTGAGTCGATTTTTAATCCAGTCACCATGGATTATTCCTCTTCATCTCGAGTCGGTTGTCTCTGACGGGATCGAAAATGGGCGCAATCGAGAGACCGCTGGTGATTGAGGAGGAAACAAACTGATCGTATCAGGTGAGCGGAGACGGAGGCAACATCTGTGGGGAGCGACGCGCAATTTCGAGAGACAGGCGAGGACCTGTGGAGGGGACCTGTATGAAAGGAGGCGAAACGAAAAGATGATGGGATGGCCGTGACAACATGAAAAAGAAAAAGTGTGGTGGTCTATTTTCATCCAGCCAGTGATTCAACACAACTAACCTGGGGGACAAGGACCGGGAGAGAAGAGGTAGGAGGTAGGTAGAGAATCAGACAGGGAGGAGGGGGGCAGTGAAGGTGTCTGGTTATATCATACTGAAAGTAGGTTATTGTTTTGGATCAATCAAATGCAACCAAATGCAGACAACTTGTGCTAAACTGAGGCGTACACACAGTCTCATCACCACTTCTCATGCTATTAAAGCTGACTGATGTGGCATTATTATCTCCAGTCTTTGAGCCTGATCTCATTTCCATGGAGGATCTGCACCATCCTCCTGGCTAACAATAATGTAATACAGATGACATTTTATGGCATAGATTGCTGGAAGCATTGTGGGATGTGGGAGAAAGAGAGGACACTGGAAAACAGAAAGAGAGAGAGAGGGAGAGAGAGAGACTGCTAAGAGGGGCTTACTGGGCAGCTGACTCAAATGCGACTCATAGAGGAACATATTCCCCAATTATGGCTACTTTTCTTCACTCTGCTGCTCCTCTTTGTCACACATCTTCAGTTTTTGGAGTTCAGTCTTTTCCCCTATTTCTTTTAATGAACCGTTATCCATCATAAAGCTCCTCCCTTCAGCACTCTCTCTCTGTCCTGTCTTCATGACTACCTTCATGATAAATAGTCTCTGTCATTTCTCTCCGGTGTCTCTCTTAACAGTTCTTCTCTTGTCCTGTGTTTGTCTTTAGACAGGTGCGTGGCCACAGCCGTGACCATGGAGCCTCCCCCCTCTTTGAGCTTGGCTCTGCTAGGAGGGAGCGAGGATGAGGACCAGCGCTTCCTCCTTCCCCTGGGCAGCATATCCCATCCCGCCACCGCTGGCAATCAGCCAGGATCAAACCACTCCAACCACATGGGAGGATCGAGCCTCGACCGTCTAAATGGCAGCACCCCGTCCCCGTCGCCAGCCACGCCCAACTTGCCTCCAGCATCGCTCCCCAAGTTGCCACTGTCATCCTCTGGAGCCCAGCCTCTGCCCCCACCCATCCCCAACGCCCTGCATCCCACCAGCACCCCGCTCTCCTCCTGCCTGGGTTCACAGCACAGCCTGAGCGGGGACAACTCTCCCGTCTACAACGCCCTCTTTTACTCCTCCCACTCGCCATCCATGGATCGGGAGAGGGAGAGAGAGCGTGATAGGGACAGGGAGAGAGAGAGGGGCTGCAAACACAGACAGGCCAGCCCTCTGGTCCACCGCAGGGACAGTAACCCCTTCACAGAAATCGCCATGAGCTCCTGTAAGTACACAGGCGGCGTCATGAAGCCCCTGAGCCGCCTCAGCGCCTCCCGCAGAAACCTCATCGAATCAGACAGCAGCAGCGAAACCAAAGAGGGTGGTGTTTCAGCTGTTGCCGGGGCAACGGCCGCCGGGGGGCATGACCGACAGAGAGAAGCCCCTCCTACCTCCTCGGCGGCCCAGTCCTCTACCAATCAACCCCCAATTCAGAGTCCACCAGAGATCGTGATATCATCCAAAGAAGACTCGCCGTACCCCAGAGGAGGGTATGACATCACCGACTCCACATCCAACCAGATGTCCATCTACCACCAGAACCACGCGCTGGTTGAAAGCAGGCGGGCACAGCCGGGGAGGGGCAGCAGGCAGGGAGGAGTTGGGACAGTGGGCACCGGGGCCAGGGGCAGCACCTCCAAGGCGCCCAAACGCAAGAACCAAAACATTGGCTATAAACTGGGGCATCGCAGGGCGCTGTTTGAGAAGAGAAAGAGGCTCAGTGACTATGCTCTCATCTTCGGGATGTTTGGCATCGTCGTCATGGTGATTGAGACGGAGCTGTCATGGGGCGTGTACACCAAGGTGAGAGGACGGTCCAGTGACACCCAAAAGGGCGTCCCACTGAGTTTACACATAAAAGCAGTTCACTAGTCATGGATTGTACAATTGCAGTTGTACAATGTGTTCTGTTGCTCTGGAGGAGGCTTGTCGAAAGTGTGAAAGTAACCCTGATGATAACAGAACGATGTTATGAGGGTAATCTTGGCTTTGGCTCTGAGACTACAAGTTTAAAAAGAAATCCTGCTTTGCAAACTCAAAGTGTGAAGGTTGAAATGGTCTGAACAGGGCAGGTAGAAAGGGTAGGATCCAGTGTCAGTCAAGTTTGAGTCCAATAAAAACTAAAAGGTGGGATATCTTAGTTTCTTCCAATGCAAGTTTGACCACTACGTTTTAATTCCGTCTCTAACTAGCCCCCACTTCATGGAGGTGCAATGATAAATGGTAAATTGTCTCTGTACATTAAAGATGTCCAGCAAGGTTCATAAATGTCAAACTAGGCTGTGATGCTGGTTTTGCATTGTGAACTTGTGCTTAGCTGGAATCTCCTTCATCAACTTTATAACATTTTAAACAATTCAGGGTTATTTTTGTCTTTATTTTGATATTAGCCAGTAAAAGTAACAGGACACAGGACATACAGAGGGAGCAGAGGGGAAGAGAGTGACAAGTAACAAAGGTCACCAGCCAGAATCAAACGAGGGAAGTTAAATGATAAACTCAACCCTGAGGTTATCAGGACACCCCAGCTTGGACTGGTTCAGATGGGTCATCGGATAATTAGATTCAACATTTACCAGTTAATCATCTAGTCCATGACTGGTACACACCACTCAGTGTGAGCAGCGCCATGTCCATGTTGTTGGAAGGTTGTGTACTGTAATGACCAGCTCTGACAGTTGCTGCTTCTGGGTGATGTAATACAACCATACAGGGGACATGGGGAGGGGGGGATTATCAATAGGAGGCCGGGATCTCATTTGTCTGTGTAATGGGGAGTGTAATAAGCTGAATTGGCCCCTGGCTGCTATTGTCTGTTTATTTTGGTTGTGTTTGTGTATATGTGTGTGTGTGTTTGTGTGTGTGTGTAGGTGTGTGTGTGTGTGTGCGCGCGCGCCACAGGGTCCCAATGAGACTCGGAGTGTGCTGCGCTCACCTTCGTGTAGCAAAGACACTTCTGTCCTCTTTCCATTCCCTCTCTCTCCCTCTGTCACGTTACAGAGTGTTGGTTCTTTTAATAAGGCTGAAGCATTACTTCCACTTATGCAGCTCCTCACATATGGATCAGTGATCAGGTGAAGGATGACATGGGATCATGTGAGAGCACGGATTTACAGGTAGCCTGTTAGAATAGGCCAGTGGGGTGTGTCTCTATCCTTCTACTTTGTCCCCGTCCTTGGTTTCCCATTGACATTTAGTCTCTCTGTTATTGTCATTCCTGGCAAAATCTGCATTTATTGTTTTCTGGCTTTGTTTTTGCTTTTTATTTCTCTTTTCCTCCATCTCCCACTCATTACTTTGTGAAAAACACCGTTTTAGAGGCCATGTCTTTTTATTAATGAAAATTCATGGCTTGAGTTTTCTCTCTCTCAGTCCCTCCTCGTCTCTTTTCTTCTTTTCTGTCGACCTATTGTCCTCCCTGAAGGAGATGGCAGACACTGCTAATGCTCTCTTTCTCTGTATGCCTCTTTTTCTATTTCAACTTCACGCCTGTCTCTTCATCCTGCTCTCTTTCTTTCTGTCTTTCTTTCATTTGTTCCCTCACTTTCTCTCTCCCTCTGCTCCTGTGCTCTTCAAGTGGGCGTCAAACTGGGGGAGTGTGATCGGAAGAGAGAAGCGGCTGGGCGAGAAATGAAAGGCTGTGGAAGGAGAGAAAAAAGGAAAGGCGTTAATGAAAAGCCTGATTTAGGTTCTTAAGATACAACTTATAAAGTCCTCATCTGAATCAGGCAGAAATGTCTATCAATAAGATTGATGGACAGCTGTAAACATGAGCGGGGCAGACACTGTGTTTACCAGTGCTATGTGTCCGTTAATCCATGTTCATTAAGATATCTAGAGAAGAACAGGGTGTCAGAGTCAGGTAGAACAGTTTATAAAATATTTTTGCACCTGATAGTCTCCTTTAAGTGTTGTACATCTTTAAAAAAGGGGTTGAATCCAGAGAGTTAAGTCATAAGCTTCAGCAGAACACAGTTCAAAATTCATTGTCAAACGCAGAGTGCCAAGTTACTTTTATTTTTTATTTTTTTTATGGTTGCTTATTTGGTTTGACTCCAACAGATACAGGACTTTCATCAGACAGTTCAAGCCCTCACTTAGATAATTGAGGTGGAAAGAAGCCCGCTGGTTGTTGTGCAAAAAACGGAGAGAGATCATGAGGATGAAAGAGAGAAAGGACAGGGAGATGAATGGGAGGACGATACACGGAGAAGAGAAGAGGTTCATTCAGTGCTTTAAACCAGTCTATGGGGGGAGCCTTGAATGATTTCCTCTATTGATTATTGATAATCACTCACCCACACATGCACTGTCCATCCCGGCTCACATAGGCCGTACAAACTGGCACATTGGAAATGGATGCTGCCTTTCAGAGGTGCTAGCTTGTGTTCCCGTGTTATTGACAGCCATCCTTAAGAGACAGTGTGAGAGCTGCTGGAGAAATGTGATAGGCGCAGATCATTTTTCATTATTGAAAATCTACATGTAAGGTTATATATATGTGTGTATGTATTTATATCCCATTAAGAACAGCGTTAGACTCTGTGTCTCTGACAGTAGCTGTAAACTAAAAGTCACTGTCTACTGCCGGTGTGCGTTTATGTGTTTCTACCAAACCAGCTGCTCTATCGTGCTCCCAAAAATAGAGATGAAGAATAAGAATGGAACTACACAAGGGTGGGTTGGATGGTGCGTGTGTGTGTGTGAGTGTGTGAGTGTTAGGAAGGATAAAGGCAGAGAGGTTAACAGAAAAGGACATGCTGTTCGTGACTGTGGGTATAGTGAGTAAGCATATGTATATTCATGTGGAGAAGCAGATTTCAAACTCCATCAGCACGTACTGTAACTCCAGCACTGATTCTCCGTTCGTTGTATCTCTGTCTCTGTCTTCAGTCATTAAACTGTCCTAATCACTTAAGTTCAAGCCAAAGTCTTAAGATCAAGGCTGCATTTGAGATCAGTAGCTTTTGATGCAGATAAAGGATGTTGTTATATTCAGCATCAGTGGAAAGTAACAAAGTTTATTCAGGTACTGCACTGAATTACAATTTGGAGGATTTTACTTTAACCTTTGATTCACCTCCTTTTACAAGTTAATATTGAACTTTTTACCATTACCATTAACATTAACACTAACAGCTACTTGTTACTTGAACTTGTAACTAGTTTTAGTAATTTTTGACTTGTAAAATACAAATACAAAACAGAGAATAAAGTGGTTTATTTAGCATCAGATCAACCAGTGCAAACAAAACTTTCACACTGGTGCATCAATATTAACAATCTGATTGTGAAATATACAATAGAGCATCACTTATAATGGACTTTTTTCTGCTTTCTGCAAATATTTATACTTTAACTTTAAATAAAGTGTAGGATGATACTTATGGTTATTTAATTAAATGAGGCACTTGTACTTATAAAGGAGTATTTTCTTTTTCTTTCTTTTTTCCTTTTTTGCCTCATGAAATTATCTAAATCCTTCTTCCACTGTTGATATTCAGCGCTCTGAGCAGTGGCAGTGAATTCCTATACTATGAATATCCAATCACAGTTGTTGAGTCAAGATAGATTATGCACAGAGAATATTGGATGATGAAATAATTCATGAATGTGAAATAATTTAATTTGCTTTCGGGCAGAATTGTGAGTTTTCCTACAAAAAACATCCAACACAAGAGCAGTTGAAGTTTTAACTTGACTTGAACTTGTTATAAAAAGACCAGTGATAATTAAAATCTGGACAAATCTTGGAAATAATAGGACACTTGATTGTCCCCTGACCATTTCCTAGCTCAGAATGAAAAAAAATCAATTTTCACTGGGAATTTTTCTGGTTTGCTTATAATGATAAAAAAATATTTCATAATGTCTCTGGCTATCAAATTCAGCAAAGCATATGATTCATCTGTCCTTAATTGCCAAGTGTTAATCCTTGAACTAACCTAATTCAGTTTATTATTCAGTTTATTTGAAAGTAATACATTTCAAAGAAGGATGAGTTATGGACCTTTAAATGTTTATTCTTTTTGTCTGATTAATATAAAAGTTTGTTTATTAAATGGCCCCTGGCATCTTCTGTTTTGCTACAGTGGCCCCTGAGCAAAGCGAGGTCAGTGTTTTTGCTCCATATTGTTTTTCTAAAGAGTGTCAAACTTCACGCTGTATTTTTAACTCTTCAAGATCAGTGTCAGCAGTTTGCCTCTGACTCAGGACCTTGACACTTTAAATATTAGCAGCAGTTTGAGGTCGGTCCCTCTTAAAAATGCTTTTATGTGCCTCTATTATTAATATTATGAGGACCAGGTTAAACTGGCGGGGGTCCCAGTCTGATATATGTCTCTCTAACTTAGAATAACTGAGGCCCTTGGACACCTGGGACCTCAGCATGTGGCCTGTCACAGTCACATCAATAGATCATCTCACAGAGGCCCATGTGGCTCCCCGGGGCCCCGGCTCCATGCCATGTTTCAGCCGTGCAATGGAACATGGCTATTCTGAGGGAACGCACAGCTGCTGTCGGCTTCACCTGTCACACTGTCAAGACACACACTCGACACCTCGACTTCCAGATGGGTGGTGTGTGTGCGTGTGTGTGTGTGTGTGTGTGTAGATTTGGGTATGTGTGTGTAAGAGGCATGTTCGCACTTAAAGCCCATTCTTCAACAAAAGCATAAATAAAAGCACAGTTAAACAGCAGTGCTCGCTTCCAGACTTCATTCCTTCCTTCCTTACTTCTTTTCTTCCTTCCCTCCTGCTTCCTTCCTTTTTTCCATTCTTTGTCACTTCCTTTCACCCTTCCCTCTTTCTTCATTTCTTTCCTTCTTCCTGCTTCCCTTATTTCTTCCTTCCCTCTGTCCATTCTTCCTGCTTTCCATCTATCCTTTCTTCCTGTTTTTCTTTCTTCTCTCAATTTTTCCTTTCTGTGTTCCTCTTTTCTTTCTTTCCTGTCTTATTTTTCCTTTTTTTTCTCATCCTCATCCTTCCTTCCATCCTTTCTTCTCTCTTTCCTCTCCTTCTTCTATCCTTACTTTTATCTCACTAACAGGGTGTGTTTACGTTCCATTCTGAAATACGTCTTCATTTCTCCAAGGGGGTCATTGCCATCTCAGCAGGCTCCCATATCCCATATTCCCTCTGCGCTACCTCCATCCCTCCTTCCCCACCCTCTCTCCCCTATCTTTGACATTTCTCGTGGACATTTACTAGGGAGACCTTTTCAGACCTCTCTCTGCGAAGCCACTTAGGGTGGCTGTGTGCTGCTTTTCAGACAGTACATGAGGATCGTCAGGGAATTAAACTCGCCAACTGCCACCATATTCTCTAAAGGAGCTATCAGCCATCTCAGCATTTCTGCACCACTCTCCCCCACCTTCCTTCTCTCTTTTCCTCCACACTCCCTTCATCTTCTAGATCACAGGCTTTCCAGGGGACGGTAGATCCCACAGGTCTTGCTACTAACAGGTACAAATATTCTCGTTCTTCCAGAGTAACAAGGCCGGGCTACCGCTGTCTCAGTGTGTGAGTGTGTTGATACACATGGGTGTGTTATAACTTGCATCATCCGCCTGTAACGTAAACATTAACGTCACAGAGTATTCTCCTATGTGTATACACACCTATTGACTGTGTGTCTAAAGGTCTCTATGATTTCAGCTCAGTCATATAAGCACTCATGGATGCACCTGCTTGTGTGTGTGTGTAGTCACATCTGCCTTTGTCTGGATTTAATTGAGTGTGTAGGGCTGTAATGGTGTGTGTCAATGTGCAGTTGAGTGTGTGTATGTGTGTGTTTACCCTGGTAAGGTGACATCGCTCCTCTGTCGACTGCCTGTTTCCCTGGAGACTGATTGCAAGGAGGCATCACTCTGACAGGGAGAGTACAAACACACATTCATATGCATTACCAGCACATGTAGTTAGCTACTTATCGCTACAAGAGTAATGTGTTGTTACGCGATGTGTATTTGCACTCACATCTGTGTCAGTAAGAGTGAGGTGGTGACAATCAGGGGAAGACCCACAGCTAGATACTACCTGGTGTGGTATGTGTGCGTGCATGTGTGAGTCGTGTGTGCATGTGTGTTTGTGTGTGTGTGTGTCTGCTGATGGAACTAAAGAAGCTCAAAAAGCTCATTATCTCCACATGCTGTCCAGCAAGCCATTGATCAATACACACCAATCACATACTTCTGCACAGCTAGATGAAAGGAAACAGAAAAAGACACAGGCACATATCGTGCATGTCAGGGCTACTTCAGCATGTATTGTGGAGTACAACTAAGGACATTTACCAAAAGACTGTTCTTAGCAACAGATTTACTTGTACTTTTAGTACATTTTGTGCAACTTTATACTCCCACTGCATGCATCCAGAGGGAAATATTGTGCATTCTGCAAATTACCCTTATAATTCTACACAGGCCTCCAACTTTAAGCTAAAATATGAAAAGCCTTCACTTTTCCTCCTTCTGCCTTCAAATAACAAACTTTATGTGGTTCTTACTGTTCAGCTATTTATCATCTAGCCCCGTACAAAAATTTTAAAAATGTCTTACCAGCTGGTATATGGTTTTAAATTTCAGAACCAAAGTCATTAGAATTTTAAAAAAAAAGTTTCATATTGTTGCCATTTCTTCATGAACATCCATGTGCCGAGACGCACTCAGCCTTTGTCACAGCAGACATAGGGAACAGGTGCTAGAAATAAAATTAACAACAGCTCTGTTCTACTCAAGTGTCCCAGTGAATCGTGTTAGTGTGGCAGCCAGCATGCACAGGACCATCATCGTGAAACTGATGCAGCTAAATGGAATTCAGTTATGGTTGATTAGATCATTTACACCTGTGCTACCTGTACAACACCGGTTGACAGCAAGATTCAAGGAAGGTATCAAGAATAGGTACAGCATGGAACCCTCTGTAAAAACACACACACACATACAAATTGTAATTTGTACATTAGCCTGCACTTAACCTTCTTATAAAACCACAACTTCTCATTGGTTTGTGAGCTTTAGAGGTGGTGTCATGAGCTGGCTCGCAGGCCATGACAAAAAACGGTGGGACACGGGTGAAGCGTAAAGGTTAACATGTATTTAAATCATAAAGCAACTGGGCCGAAGCCAACAGAGCAAAACGCGATGTCGGCGGGATTGGGGTCAAGAGGCGAGAGACAACTGAGGGCTGCGACTGCAAGTTCTTAAAGGATCCAGGGAGACAGGCCACGTGCTCCCAGTTACCCAAATTAAGTCCCACCCACCAAGGTACCTGCAGAAAACAGACAAGCCACAAAAACAAGGGAGAAAACACAGGGCAGGCGGTCAGTGTGTTTTTGAACTTCCTACAGAGCAGGTGAGCTGTTTCCACGTACATCCAGTCTTTATGCTAAGCTAAGCTATTTGCCTGATGGCTCTACTTAATGCAAGAACATGAGTCTTTCTTTTTTCACTTCCTTTCCAACTTTTAAAAAGAATGAAGTAAATATAAGCATATTTCCCAAATTAAAGAGTTGTTACTGGTGCCATAAACACCACAATTTCATGAGTTTTTAACCAAAACTGAGTTCATGCCTTGTGTTGCGTCAATGTGGCATCAAATTCTGTCATCTGGCTCGTCCACAAAGGCTTGCAGAGATTGTACAGACTGCATAAGGGCTTGAAAATTAACATGAACACTTGTTTCAAAGAGAGGCTCCGCAAGATGATCTGTTGCCATCCACATCTCACTACAGATCATCCTGAGAAGAGGGGAGGGACACACAAGTGACTTATTGTTGATGTTCAGCCAAACAAAGGAGTGGTTCTGCTTGCTGTCGTGAGATCACCATCCTGTTTACTAGTGCCACAGATTGTTGCGTGCCTGCATCTGCTGTCCACAGCTGTCCATGTCCCTACTGAAGCATGAGCAAATCCTTAGCCTCACTGTTGCTGTCTCTATGTAGAGTTTAATAAAAGTGCATTCATTTAGAACGGCAAATATGTGCATCAGAGGTGTCTAGTTACTTGGAGTGAATGGACCCCTGCCAGCCAATTAGAATCGAGATTTCTCAGTAGTCATTATATACAAAGGAGAAAATTAACAGAAGGCGAGCATGTACAGACATACATCTCGTCACAGCTGAGTCATTCACTATACAGGCAGAGCAAGCAAAGTGGAAACAGACAGAAACAAAATGCTCTTGACAGTGTGATGGGCAGAACTGAAAACAAACCTGAATGGCCAAAAGACGGCTGGAGGTAAACGCAGCGAGAGACGTGAGAGCAGAGTAGAGAGGGGAAGTAAAAAAATCACACCGTAGCTCATCAGTTTGAATGTGTGTTTAAACTGAAATGCTGCTGAAATCCAAGTCTGCATTTTTCTCATTAGCACAACAATGTTGGCCTCCTTTGCACCTAGTTTGCCTCAGTGAGTGCAAATGAGATGTTAGGAGAGGAGAGACAGACCGAGACAAGAAAAAAAGGAAGTGTGAGGAAATAAAGACCAAAAGACAGCCAAAGGTTTGGGTAAGCTGAGGCTAGATGGTATTCTCCTGGTTGTGCAGTGGCCTATAACCACAGTGATATAAGGAACAAATGAACAACACTCACTTAATGCTCTCCTTGTGCGTGTGTGTGTGTCTATGTGTCTATGTGTGTGTCATAGCAGAATGGACCCTAAACTTCATATTCAGTCCCCTTAGATTTTAGATATTTATGTGAAAAAGAAAAAAAACTGAACAGAGAAGACTGTCAGCAAACCAAAGTCTATGTGTTTGTGTTTTGTTGCATCAGTACTATTAAGGCCATGAAGCATCTACAGAGAACCTAAATAGACAGAGTAACAAACTAATACACACACTCTATTTTCCAGGTGGTTGACTTGCAATATATATTCATGAACCTAAAATGCAATGTAGATTCTACTTAATAACGTCTAGAAGGAAGAGCTGAATAATATGCGTCTGAACCTGGAGTGCACAGTCAGATGAAGAGAGTGATTGGCGATGAATGTTTAACAGCATCCTACTTAAAAGCTAAAACATCTGATCTGAGTGCAGTCTAATAGTGGCGCAGTTATGCTCTCAAAGAGGACAGTAGACTGTTTGCCTCATCATGTGACCTCGGTGATCTTGAGAATTAATGCACTTTGGTGTTTTTGTGCACTGTACTCTGCAGTTCAGCACAAAGCCCTTGAGTTGATGTAGACAAATGAATCAATTTAGCGAGGGTGGCTTTTAAAAAAATCAAGGTGCTAAATGCAACTAGTTTTATTTTATAAAACTAATGTTGTTTTTTTGTTGGAAAGCCGATTTCTAATGAAAACATTTTGTTCCATTTCTGCAAAATTCTGCCAAAAGATCTCTCCAGGTCTTAAACACTGGACCTTTGAAGCACAGCAGCACTCCCAGTAATAATGCTTGCATGGACATTTTTAGTGGATATACTGTTTAATATTGTCAGCTGAAAGTAGTTCTGTTGCTCTTGAAAAATATATGCTCATAAAACAGGAATATTGACCTGATGATGATGCTAGATGAAAGGTCAGGAGATAAATGTTTCTACAATGTTTCATCCTCTGAGGACCATAAATACCTGTTCCAAATATTAATGATGACCCATCCGGTTGTAGCTGTGGAGATATTTTGATTAAACCAAAAGATGTTGGACTGCTGGTGGTGCCACAGGAAATCAGGTTGTCACCAGAGTCATTAGAATACATCATGTAGGAACCGTGACCAGGGCGGTGGACCTGAAGAAGAGGTGGCGTGACATTTCAAGGTTCAAGGAGCTTTTATTGTCATTTCGTAACATGGTGCATGGCTCATGAAAGGAATTGTTCCAGTTAGAAATAGCAGCAGTAAGAAAATACAATAATGCAAAAAAACGGAAAATGATAAAGAAACTATGAAAACATAAAGAGCCTGTGTAAACAATAAATAGAAACTATTACTCAGCCCAATAAATAATTTGTTAAATAATTAGTTAAATATAAAAAATCTGTGCATTAGAACCTTATTTTTTTGCTAGTACACCAGGAAGCTACTGAGGGCATTAATTTACATACTCCACAGCCTCTGACTAAAAACATAAAATAAGCTGTTTAAAAATTTGCATGTACACATTCTCACTATCTCTGCCTTTAACAACTCTTCTGTGCTGTAATACGTGAAGTTCAGGCTCCTGACCCCTGAAATGATTCCTTCATTCATACGGCACATTTAGCTAACTAGATACCAAACATGCAGTTTGCAATGAAAATATACTCTCAACATGTAAGCACACTAGAGAACACCTGTATATCTTTATGCAGATTAGGCGTGCCCAGCTGTGTGCTTGCTGTGTGAATGAGATCATGCACATATGTGTTTGTGTGCATACAGATATGTGTGTGCACATGTGTGTTAACTGCCTTTAACGTCGCTGTGCTCTCAGTGTTTGAGGTGAAGGGGTTAAAGGAGCCACTGAAGTGCTATGAGTTGCATTGATCGGAAGTTCCCCAGTGCATTGATTACAAGCCCCTATGAAACCAGACGAGGAGAGGATTTAAAGCTTGACTTCAGAGTAATATTGACGGGTGGAATGCTACCATTCGACTTCTGCTCAGTTTTCGAAAGTCTGTTTTGTAAATGTTAGGTCTTTTTGTCAATGCTGAAGCGGTGCCACTCTGATATACATGCCATTTTAGCAGAGCAGCGATAGAGGAGGACATTGTGTGACATCTGGGACTTGTTCCAGCTTAAACCAGACTTGTGACAGAATGCGGTCTATCAAGAGTTTTCAAGAGATCTCTCACAGATGGGCTTTTTTTTTGTCATTGTTCTTTAACCATGAGAAAAACAATAAAATCAATCTGAAATGTGTCTTATGTTTCTAAAAGCAGGTGTGTTCATTTTCTCTTTACAGAGCTCCATGTATTCTCTGGCCCTGAAGTGTCTGATCAGTCTGTCCACAGTCATCCTGCTGGGACTCATCATAGCCTACCACGCGCGGGAAGTACAGGTAAAGCACACGCACGGTCATCTGCGGTCTGATACGCCTGACACAAGCTAACTCACAGCCAATTGCTCAACATGGTCTTAGCTTTGGCAATTTCACGTGTCTGTGAGATAAAGAAAAAGATTGATATCCAACTTAGCAGGTGTGGGGCTAGAGCTGGGAGGTGATTAGCTTTGTGTAGCTCAAAAACCAAGAGTCACCAGAAACAGCTAGCTCAGCACTGTGGTTAAAAAATAAAAAAAAAATCTGCCCACCAGCACCACCAAATCTCCCTGATGAAATTTTTTTGTTTAATCCTTGAGAAAATTTTTTGTATGTTATATTTAATATAGCTTTATTGTCAGAAAAACAATTTGTGCAACAATTCTTCAAGGACTGTGTGCAATTTTGCTAGGTTGCCATGTACCTCTAATGGTTCAGGCATGTGACGCACTTTTACCTTCAGTCTCAAGCTGTCACATTTCCAAACAATCCTCTCTGTGACATCAGCAAAGACGAACAGGCGAGCTTAAGGTGGTCAAAGTCTCTCTGAGATGGTAATGGTTCAAACCAAAAAAAACATCTGTAAAGTACCATAATTCTGGACTCTATGACTCTTAAACTATTCTCTAATGTGTGTGTGATGCTCATTGTGTTGTCTTTATGTGCGCGTGGGGGCGGTTGATGAGGGTGACTCTTGGACTTTAATCACTGACTACAGACATCAGTCACGTTAGCATGACATGCACACCATCATGCTCATTTGTTGAATGTTATGAATTTGTCTGGTGTTACTCAGGTTGTTAAACCAGGGACAAAAATTAAATTCCTGTTTGTTTATCTGGATTTATTTCAAGACTAGAGGAAGTCACTGTATGTTGGCAAGAAATAGAGACGTTCATAATCCGCTGTTAAACCAGTGGTTAGTTGTGGTCTGTAGAGGTGCTGGAAGCACATGGCCAACCGCCTGCTGATCATTGCATCATGTTCAGTTGACAGACATGTTGAGGTATTGATCTTCTCATCTAACTCTTGACAAGAAAGCATTGTTTTCCAAAATAGCAACAATTCCTCTGAGGACTAGTTGTCTTTTATTATAAACAGAGGCACATCTGAGCTCTATCCATAGAATACACATTATATTGTTGTCCCTCAGGCCTTTGAGATACACCGAGGGACCCAGGTGTGTGTCAGCTCCAGCAAATTAATGACATTAATGAGAGTCGTAGTGGGATCGATGATACAGTCTTCCTGGCTTTGCATCGAGTAGATATGCACTGAATGTTAAATACACACTCAACCAATAACAATCCTGTCATTCAATTGATGCATGGAGAACACACATAAACATACAAGCGCACGCACACACAAGTCACACAAGCACACATAGCCTCAACCTCTTGTAAGGCTGAAACAATCAATCAGAAAGGCTTTCATGCTTTATGATATCTGTTTTGCTGTTTGTCATTTCACTAATATAATGGTACCACGGTCATTTAGCCGGGGTTTTCATCTGAAGCCATTTGCAATCGATGCACATTGACTATTTATGGGAGCCTTGCGGGAATCAGACCCAATGAGTGCCCCCACACCAGCTATTACTCCCACTAGCTAAACCACAAAGCAATACTCATCCATCTAACCACATATTAGTTTAATTCTGGGACTTTTTTTTTCATTACATCACGGCTTGGATGTTGCTGAAAATGTTCTTTAAAGTTCCAGCAGGTCAGTGTTTGGAGATTCTGATGCATTCTGCTCCGAGGTTCAAGCTCTTCATCTGTGGATCGATAAATAGACAGCCGATGCTTATTCACTGACATGCACGGGGACTGATAGACTGGTAATCAGTCTGTAATAGGCAGCCGCTGTGTGTTAAGATTCAAGAAGCCCACTCAGCGTGTGCACATGTGCTGCACGTGCATGCCTGGGTTTGCGTACATAGTTCAGGATTCATTGATAAAAGAACCCTCGCTTCTGCCTCGCAAGTTTGATGTCACATTCGCATACGGAGTCAGTAATACTCCCACGCACACTGTGGCTGCTGCACGTGACAGGCACACTAATACTGCTACTGTAAGGCCGAATGAGAGAGACAGATAAAATGGTCTGCTGTTAATCTCTTTGAGAAATCATTCCTTTTGATTAAATGAAGTTGGGATTTTGGGGAGGCTAGTGTGAAGGCGCAGGTGGGGATGGCAGCAGGGTGGGGGAGGTGATGTTGGGATTTACCCCAAAATACTTTATATAAATAACTGGAATGAAAATGATGATAATTTTAAGCATTTTTTTTACTCAATCGCAGCTGAGCTTTAAAGAATAATCCAGGTTTATTACAACTTGAGTCGTATTTTTGCCATCATTTCTAATGGTTATTCAAACACTGCACTCATTGAAATAACTGAAATCTGGGAAACAGTGGCATTACAACCAGAGTCATTGACTGCCCAGCAGTCCATCTATTAGTTAGTTAGTGTTAGTGATTTCTCAATTCACAGAAAAACTGTGTAGAAAGCATAAAGTCAAAACAGGAAGTTTAATAATTTAATGGTTCTTTGTGTTTCTCCCAAATAAATTTGGCCAGTTAGAAGATTTGTTTAATATTTGGCTAAACTAATGAATAACCATGATTTGTCTTTTTCTGAAACATTGCTGCATTCCTAAGAATCAGCAGTCAACTTTTTGATCACAATGTTATGATTACCAATTAAAATCAGTTGGAATGAGAATTAGAGTTGGTCATTTCAGAGACAGGGCGTTCCTATTTGTTGTTGTACAAAACATATGATCATGCATATCCCTTCAGATGATGAAAGCCTGATTCAGTGGTGCAAAATCCTTGAAGAAAATCCTGCAACTTGTGGTAAATTTATCATACCTCCCCTAGCTGACAATGGCATATCGGGGCAAAACAAATGTGAACTCGTCAAGGTTCCACACAGAGTTTTGGGTCCAACATCATGGTCCTCTTATCAACAACTGTCAAAGAGGGACGATGACCTATTCTGTGACCATTGGGTTTTTTAGGTTTTGTAGGGGGGACTTAGAGGACAGCAGAGAGAGAGACAGGCAGAAGGTTATACACAGGTTTGCACAATTTTTGCCTACTGCAGCTTAATCCTCTATGCATATGAGTACAACAGTTTTCCTTAAGGCTTTAGCAAATAAGTGATGTAGCAATGGGACGGGATGTGCAGGAGATGATTATGTGGCATCCGGTCTGTATTATCTTCAAAGAATACAGACGCAAAAACAAAGGGCTGCTGACACAACATCACATAAACTGTTAAAGAACATCACAGCACGCTTATTTACACAATGCTCGCTAACTAGCAAGCTACTTGCTACTGTAGCTCGAGAGCGTTTACATGCCCGCAGCAACAAGCAAGAAGAAGGGGGGAGGCAGTGTTGATTCCTTCCCCCTGCTGTGCTGGAGGCTGACAGCTAGCCTCGATCTGTCTGAATTCAAAATTTCATTAGTAACTCTGAAGCTAAATCATGTTTGTGTTACCCTGACATAAACACAAAATGTTAAAACAACAATTTGTGGTTGGGGGGGGTGGGGTTATATCCACAACGACTGAGGACAAAGGCAGAGTGCAGCATCCAAGAGTGCATTCAAAACTGCTGTCATATATGTGAATACCACCTTAAACCATACACACATTTCATTACACGCATGTTATTTTATTATTAAGGATCTGCCTGCTGGCATCAAAGCGTAAATACATGAGCAGCATAAGAAGTTTGCAGTTTGTCTCTGGTTTTTATTGTCGGGTGGTTTGAATGTAAACACACAGACAGACACCATAAGAAGTAATGTTGTGCGAAATGAAAGGCATTGTTCAATAAAGATCTCATTCTCAGATCATGACACACTCTGCCGGAGCGTTTTGCCCAGCTTGTAACAGGATATTACATGCACGTACCCACACACCACAACACAGACACGCACACACATGCACACACACTAAGATGCATGCAAAAGGTTGGAGAGGCAGAGTTGCTGCAGATCAGAATGATGTTATCGAGTTTAGCTGGCATTTACACCACCTTTCTCGCTTTCTCTCTCACGCTGATCTCCATTTCACTCTCCCTCCTCATGTCCTGTATCTCACAGTATTTTTTTGTTCACCACCATCATCAGCGTGCTTCTCTTTTGCTTTTCTTTTCCCTTTTTTTCCTTCCTTCTCCTTCTACTTATCAAATTAGATCAGTCTCCCTTCTCCTTCACCAAGCCTCAATTCAATTTTGTTGTTGAGTTTCACATCCTTTCTTCCCGGCTCCTCTCCTCCCTTGTTACTCAGCATTCAACTTCTCACCTCTTTACCCTTCTGCTGTTGCACTTTAGCACTTGCCTGCATGTCTCTGCCTCAGAAAGCCCTCATAGTCTTTTTATCTCACCCCCTTTTCCCTCTGTGTTTCTCTGCTAGAGTTCATATTTCTTCTCTTTCTTCCTCTTTAAAATATTTCTCTCCTCTTTGCCACTCTCTTTATCGTCACTGTCTCTTCTTATCTGTCACATGACAGCCTAAACTGATTGTGCTCGGCATAAAATAGGAAATAATGCTCCATCTAGAGTACAATAATGCATTATTAATCATTGAAGATTACAAATTTGTTCCCTTTTCACTTACTTTTTTATCAAACAAAAGAAGTTCTTATCATCTTTTGACAGTAAAAAGGCCTGTTATGGGAGAGAGATTATTGTTTTCTGCTTAAAGCAAATGGGAACATGTAGAAACAGCATCACAGGGAAGATGAACAAAAAACTGATGGGAGAAATGTTTGATTTCAAATGAGAGCATCACAGTTTTATGTTGTGCCTAGTCAGCACAGACATGTTGGCACTTCAGGGTTTGTTTCTTTCTTTTTTAATGAAGACTAACTGAGAGATTAAATCTTTGCTGAAAATTTAAAACAATGCAAACTTTGAGAAAAGATGCATTGATTTTTTGTTAGTTTGCTGTGTGTGTTAAGATTAAATCCGTGGAGCACAAATTAGTTCATTGCCACATTTTTAAAATCCTCTTACAGAAAGATATTCACTGGGAACTTTAAAATTCACAGCCATAAGTCATGTTCAGACATTTTTCTGATTCTTTCAAGATTTTGTAAGGAATGGCATGTTCTCTCACGTTGTTCTCACATCTTACGATGAGCAAATTTACCCCAAGAATCCCTGCTTATACTTGTACAAAATGCAGCTACAGATTCTTACTGGATTTTTCCTGAAATACCATCTCATCCTCAACTAATATTTATTAATTTGAGAACATTTTAGAGTTTTACTGATCAGTTTAACAGCACAGATGGCTGGGAGACCCTTTGACACGTTAACAAAACAAAAATTGAAAATTTTAGAGTATCCAGTTACATTTATTATACTTAATCACTAGTGAGTCAAATACATGCTTATTAGCCACAAGTACAGGCCTACTATGTTTGTTTCATTTTTATATATATATATTTTAAATGTTTTAGTGTGTCTTAAAATATGTCGTCATTGATGCCACAAACATCCCCAGTAATCTGCCAACTAGATCTACATTTTAAACATTAGCTTGTTTTCCATATATTCGAAAAAAACATTGATCTTAACACTCCAATCTTAGAGTTGATAAAACTAAAACACCCAACTGCTGAAATGCTGTTAGCTTAGGACAAAAAAAAATGTAGGAATGATTGAGTTTTTTTGTTCATTTCTTCCTTCTCTGCAGGAGTAATAAGCCTGTCTCTGTCCTGATAATGTCTTAAACCTGTACAGTCATCAAGTTCTTGTGCAGGTGCTTATTGGAGTGGCTGGTATTTCCAGCTCTGCTGTGCAATTTGCATAAAAGCACAAGATTGGACTGCAAGTGGCCATCAGACCCCGCTGGCTTTGGCTCTGAGACGAAGTTATGACATTTTATCTTAAAGCAGTCTGGAATAATTTCAGCTCTTGCAGAACTGTTTGTTCTTAAAGATCCATGCATGCATTTTCATGAGGGTCAGATGTGCTCAGTGTATGGTAGTAGTAGATTTCTTCTTTGAGATTTCATCAAAAACATGAACCGTTGATCTTGAATTGATCAAATTTTTCACATTAGTATCTATTTATAGGTCATGAGGAGTAGCTTATTACCATATCTGTGAAAAATATTGCAAAAAGCCGTTATCAGCTGCAGAGGGAGTTGCATGAAATATGATTAATACTTATACTCATGTGATGTAATTAGAGTCAGCGTCAGTTAGGACTGAAGACTAAAAGTTTGAAAATAAAAATCATCTCTTTTTGAGGGTAGCTGCTCAAGGCTTCCTTACATGCTGCTCTTATTAATGAGTCCTGGATACATTATGGTTTATTTGTTTATTTGTTTGAACCTTCCTTAGTCAAAAAAACCACCTCCTGCTGTAAATAGATTATACGGATGAGTGTGTGTCAGGGACTTCCTCCGGCAAAGCCAGTGAACGTCTGGTTTAGCTCTCCTCTGAGTTGACTGGGATTCATATTTATATTTTATTGGACCCAACTGACGGAATTTTGACATATAAACAACAATGTGACGCTCAAAAATATGATTTCTCTGTCTTTTTTGGGCCTGTTTGCATCATGTGATGTGATGTTGTAACCACACAGTTTAGCCACTGAATCAAATTGCCTTCAAAGCTTCATCCACTTCCTTTGGCTAGAATCTCTGACCAAATTGCTGGTAGGCCACTTGCATTGTGGGTAATGACGGACTCAGTTTTTAAACAACGTGTGGTAAT
>JAPZDV010000025.1:13607459-13620428 GCA_029814665.1 Acanthurus lineatus
GGAGGCACCGCCCCTTGACCTCTCCCCAGAGCAACTAGTTAGAGCACAAACGTTCCCCCCTTCTCTTTAACTTAAATGTGGCAACTCAGTACCCAAGACACTAATTTGAAAACGTAAATAAATATTAACAAAAAAAAATTGCTGCTGAATCAATATGAAATAATATAAATCTAAATTGATTTAGATTATTTCATATTGCAGAATCAATATGAAATAATATAAATCTAAATTGTGGTTACCCTATTTCAGGGGTACCACATTAGCGCATACAACAAAGACACAAAACACTGGGTGGATACAGAACGTCCCGAGCCCACAGTTACAGACTGCATCCCCCACATAAACACTGACACAGAGCTTAACATACACTCTTAGCATGACACCCACACACACTCTCCTCTCCTGTCACAAACACACTCTTCAAAGTGCTCACAGTGGTTTATTTTCGTTGATCATCAGGAGGAGTGAGGGCGCAGGTAGAACAGGAGAGGTGGGGCAGAGGTGCGAGGTCGAGGGCACAGAACAGGACGTTTTCTCTTTTTTTTCATGGTCGAGAATTATTGTAATGAGGTTCTATAGGAGAAATTCTCGCCGTTGTTTCTATGACAACACATGAAGGCCAACAGTGTTGGAATATACCACTGCCCCGAGGCTACCTGGGGATGTGCCTGGTGTTTATGTGTATGTGTGTGTGTGCTTTTGTGTGTCGTTATGGGTGAGTGCATGATGATGAGAGTGTAGGGCACCACAACATGCATACATTCAGGAAGCTCTTTGTTCTTATATGCAGCAAAAGATGTTTGTTGTCCAAATGACCAATCATATCAGACAACACAGTTCACATATGCATATGTGTGTTCCTACATCGTTATTCATTCATGTTGGTAAATTCCCTCTTATTTAGCATTTACAAGCAGTTTTTAAGCATTTAATAAATGCTCATTATATTACATAAATGTCTCTGTCAGAACTGCAGTATAACTAAAACTTTTAGCATCCATAGCAAAACTGCATTAAACTACTTTATGCTGTTGTTATTGTAGCTATATTACATCTAAGAGGAATTCAAAGTGTTACTGAACAAATATGTTTGTGTTTTTGTCTCTGGATGTATCACAGTGCCAGGTGTTGAGTAGCTGCCATTTCAAACAAACTTCTTGTTTGTGACTCTCTCCGAGTGCTTGTGATGTGCACAATAATTGAACAAATTAAATTTCACTTTATTTTTCATGTAGAACATCTTCCCCTCATTCCTCTAAGCGTGCCTGCTAACCTCTTTGGAAAAGCTATTTTCCTCTGCCTCTGCATGAAACTGTAGAGCTGCAGTTTTTTTTTTTTACCTGGAGTGTGTGGATGTTACACAGAGACACAGATGGGTGATTCCCCCCCCCCCTTTTTTTCTGACAGCTACGTCGATGGCTGCGCTGTAGTGGAGGAAGCAAGGGAAACACCCAGGCATATGAAACAAATCACAGCAGCACAGCCATCATCAGCCGTGTCACTCTGCAGAGATTGCACAGGGAACCCTGCTGAAATCAAATGGATGCAGGCTTATGCACACTCAAACTCTCTCTCTCTCTCCCTTACACACACACACACGCACACACGCACATACACACACACTCACACACACGCACACACGCACACACTAGCACATCCACACACATGCACAAACCAATCAGCGCCCCGCTGTTTCTGACCAAAGATGTCAGTTTTGAACACACATGCACACGCACACACACTTTTGAGTATGTGCACCGGTTGCTGCACTTGTACATGCTGTACTGTAGCAATACGTCCAGGCTTTTTTACCTAAAGCACAGACATGTAGAAATGCTCAGAGGGTTTTCCATCGGCTCTCATCATATTTTATTCATAGTCATGAATAAACACAAATAGAGTGGATGAGTGTATAGACGTGGGCACTAATGCCTGTTTGTGCGTTACATTTTACTGAACCCAGCCAAAGTTATTTTTGGCAAACCTGTCTTATCGTTCAAGAGTGTGCACGATGAAGTCTTGGCTATTTCCTACACACTTCAAAATGTTGCACGCTCCCTTGCTCTCGCTCCCGCTCTCGCTCTCTAACTCACTATGTTATATCTCTTTTATTCTATCTCTTCCCTTTTTTCTCCAACTGTGACATGCACACACACTCGCAAGCAGGAAGGAAGAGCACTCATACATTTTCATTAAACACTCTTAATCTTAATTCATTACTTATCAGGAGATATGTGACCTCATTAACATTGCCTTCTTCTCCGTCTTTCTCTCCTCCTTTCCTGTGCACACACCCTCACCTCTTGCATTCATCCCTCTCTCCAACCTCTCCCGTCGTGTTTCCTTCCTTTACCGTTTATATTTACTCGGAGCTCTTCACTCTCTTTATCATTTCCTCCTTTTTCCTCCCTCTTTTTCCTCTCGGTGTCTGCTCCTTCAGAGGAACCTGCGAGCACTCAACGGCCCCACTGAAAACAGTGTCTAATCTGAAAGTTAATTAAGTCTGTCTTTCTCCCTGTGTTCCTGCTCCTCTTCTCCTCTCAAGCATGTCTTACTGGTTGAGAGACTGCTGTCACTCTCTCCCAAATGAATTTGCCATATGTCCCATGTGGGCCGAGTTGGAAGACAGACAAACCTGTCCATGTTTTACACTTTTACACTTCCTGCAGGCCTTGAGCCTCCAGTGACAGAAGACTGACACCATGTAATTCAGATTGACAGCATCTAATTAAATGAAATTAGGTAGTGCCAATCTTTGGTGTGTATGTGTGTGTGTTTTTTTTTTTATTTATGAAGGGTACATATTTTAGCTACATATAGCGGCGATATAGAAGGGATCTCACACCAGATGGATTGGAAGTGAAAATAGACTTGGCTTGCCTTTCAACATGAGGAAATGTGGGTCTGGAACAGAGCTATCCCTCTTAATCCTCTCCTCTCTCCCATTCACTTCTCCTTCTGTCGTGCAGCTCCCTTCCTCATATTTGTCCTCACTCCCTTCAATCATCTGAGCTAATTCCTCGGCCAAAAGCCACCGATTTACCAATTCCTCCTCTTTACTGACTGACTCAGTGCTCTGTTTTTCTCCTCCTCCATCCCTCCCTCCCTCCCTCGTCTCTTTCTCTCTCTCTCTCTCTCAGGGTGCAGGCTGTACAGCTCTGGTGGTTGCTGTGGTAGCCAGGAAGCTGGAGCTGACCAAGGCCGAGAAACACGTACACAACTTCATGATGGACACGCAACTCACCAAGAGGGTGTGTAGGCCTTGTGTGGTGTCAGCCGTGTGAATGAGTTTGTCCCAAATAAATAAAACAAAACTAGACCTTTTTAAAAGAAAGCACATATTCTCTGCATGCACCATGCTTGGCACTCTAACAGAACTATAATTTATAAAAACACAGGTTTTGTGTGCCATTCTCCTTTGGGGGATTTTTTTTTGCTCTATTTTCAGATTATTTAAGAGTTGAAGACAAGGTGGTTATGAGCACAGTGAAATGACTTGTTCCTTTGCTGCCCATCCTTCACCCTCCTCAACTACTACATCACACTATCACCCTGTATTGTTGTGACAGAGTGCCATGTTATTTGAGTGAGTGAAGGCAATGAAAGGTCATCTCTATCTCGCCCTCTCTTTTCTGCTCCTGTACTTATCGGCTCTCTCTTTCTCTCCATCTCCAATCTTTTTTCCTCCCACATTGGCCATCCCTCCACCCTACCGCTTCCTCTCTCCACTGACATTTGTCTCTCTTACAGTAAATCCCTTGCCCTCTCTCTCTCTCTTTCAATCTATCACTGTCTCTTCACTCCTCTCTCCTTTGCCCTCCCCTACCCTTCATCCCCGCCCCCTCCATGCCTCCTTCCCTCCATCTCTCACTCTCTCCCTCCACCGGTCCTTTTCAATTTTTCATACAGTTGAAAGACCAAAGTTTTAAAAATAGCTCCCGTATCAAATATGTAGGATACATTATGGCAGCGGGGTATCTGTGTGACTAAACGGGGCAGGGTGATCAATAATTTTAGTGTGGATGAAGTATCGACAGAGAGGCTGAATAGACTCTGTATTAGAGTCAGGCTCTCACCTCGGCTCCCTGCGGGCTCCGGTCAGGTCAGCCAGAGTCTGTTTTCACAGGGCATTTAACACCTTGTGCTTGTGTGTGTGTTTGTGTTTGTGTTTGTGTTTGTGTGAGTTTTTTCACGTTAACTGCATAAAATCCAGATTACAGCAGACCATCTTAAGCAGCTTTTTCAAACTTTTAGTAGCCCCTTTGAGGGGACTTTAAACTGGAAAGAGTACATAAAAGCTCATATCGTAAAAACTTTGTTGTATATATGACAATGTGAACCTGGAATTGTCATATTAAAGCCTGATCTCTTTAAAACACGTAGCCATGCTGGCAATGGTTTAGTCAGTTAGTCTGCAAGATTGAAATATCTCTTCAACCACTTGCTG
The DNA here is from genome assembly GCA_029814665.1 of Acanthurus lineatus. Taxonomy (NCBI): domain Eukaryota; kingdom Metazoa; phylum Chordata; class Actinopteri; order Acanthuriformes; family Acanthuridae; genus Acanthurus; species Acanthurus lineatus. The sequence goes on from JAPZDV010000025.1 coordinate 13,611,907, forward strand.
ATGGCTTGTTTTTAAACAGATATTTGTAACAAATATATATATGTATTATGGTTTCTCTCCCTTTCCTGCTTAATTTCTACCAGCAGCTCATTGTGTTATGGTGTTACAGTTAAACTGATTCAGGCTGGTTATCATAGCTGGCTGTTGTGATTAAATATTCAATAGTTTCAACCTTATACTAATTTGCATTCCCATATGTGCTTATATTTACAATCGAATCACCTTTAGTTGCACTACTTTACAGTCTGTCCCCTTACTCCTTGTGTTCCTGAAGTCTTTCATTTTAAAAAGAAGAAAAATGATTCTTTATCTTTTACATGCCATTTAAATGATATTTGTTGCATTGACTGCAATAAAACTTGTTTCATTTACATTTTATGCCCTTTCAGATAAGAAGAATATCATATCATGCATTTTTCAGTAAATGTCCTCCTCTACAGCAGTCCAAAACAAAGCCAGTCATCAGGTTAGGGAGGTGCCATCCTGCAGTTTCATTCAACACAATAGAGCGTGCTGCTTTGTGACATTTCCTTCAAAGGGTCTTGGGTTTATGCAGTGGTAATTGTCTCCTGCCCTCTATTACTGAAAGACCAATGATTGAAGCTGTTGTATCCACATTGATTTACATGGCGGGGGCCACTCTCCACCATATCATCGTAACAAGAGAATACAATCACTCAGGCCTTTATGATGAATAATGCAACGGTAGACTCTACATCCTGCCATCATCCTATGTGAGCACACAGACAAACCCAAACTCAAAAACACACACACACACACACACACACACACACAGACACACACAGACAGACACATACACTGGCTTTCTACATCAGTGAAATGTTGTTTCCTTCCCTTTGAAGGATTAACAAGAATGTCAATTAAATGCCACCCAGTGACGCTCCTAGCTAGTGAACCGTGTTGCTGCTAATATCCATGTTTGATGTCGTTGTCTTCATCTTTGCACATGTGTTGCATAAAGCTAAAAGGTGGTGGGTGCGGTTGTTACCTTGAATAGTATAAAGCAAGAGTGTTAAAACTGCAAGCAAATACAATTTTACCTAAACCTTTCCTCAGACATGTACCACACAGATCATTTTTATTCCAGCAGTGTGTGGTATTTCTGACACATACTTCAAAACATTCTCACTTTTCATCATTTGAGGGGTTTTTTCTTCTTCTTTCATCCCTCAGATCTGAGTTTTAGACACATACGACAGGACTGAAGTAAAAATCCTGGATTCTCATGTGGTGCACATCTGGGGTCCGAGGACCTTAATAACCTTATCAAGGAGAATGATGTGCTTTGAAAAACATCATTCAAAGTTCAATGCACAGGGTTAATTTTCATGCAGTGCTCATTGAAGTGGGATGTTACTCTCCCTTTGATAGGATTAATACGGAGGTTAATTAAATAACAGTTAACAGAGCCTCTGAGTTGACTGTGTGTGTGAGGTTGTGAGAGCTTTTGTTTGATGTTACAATTTGCTGACTTGACACAGTGTTAAACGTGCGTTTTAAAAGGTGTGGCTTCGGTGTGTGTGGCTCCATGCTGAAGTGCAGGTTAATACAGATTTGTATTAAGATTTGTCATCTCAGAGTATCAGATAGTGAATGATTACAGTGTCTCCCAGATCTGCCTTTACAGAGACATCACTAGTATTGTGCTACAGTTCTCATTCTATCGGCTGTATTTTTGGCTCATGTAGGCATCCAAAGTTGTTTTTTTAATAAATCTTATTGTAAATCACAGTATGTGCTAATCCGCTTTCCCTGGAGACGCACCAATAAACCAATATTACTTAAACAGTAGGCAGTGGCTCGCAATCCCCCCACCCCCAGCCCCTTCTATCAGCCAAGTTGCAGCATAGATGTAAACATGGCGCAGTTGCTCTCTAAAAAGAATCTGACATCGGTTACATGGAAGTGGCTTTGATTTTTTTCAAAACTGACAAGATGAAGGTATTATTTCTAGAGATAGCAAAGATCAGGCCTTCATGTCGGCTGTCATCACTACAAACCTCTGTGTGTTTTTAACCACAACCGGAACAGATACACAACACATTTCACTGCACATTGTACCATGTATGATTGTGCTTGTGACAAATAAATCTGAACCTGAAAAGAAAGCAGCTGAGAAAGTATACAAGACAGTCAAACAGTGAGAGGTTCCCATGCGAGTGAATCAGCTACGACCACACAGCCAGAGGCTACAGGACCAAAACAAACTACTGTGACAAAGGAATTTGAGAATAGAAATCTGTATGACAGGAAATATACCAGGATATACTGCGCATATTTTTAAATAGGGAAATAAGTTTGGTTTTACTGTTCAGTGGCTTTGAAAATAATCTATAGTGATAACATCGTGGATCGTGATCCTGCCCAAAAAAACCTTGCAATATGAACCTTTTGCTATATCATCTTCCCCCTAATTCAGAGTACTACAAAAAGTCCATCTGGTCCTCTTCACAATGAAAAAGTAGGACAAGCTTACTATAAGCGCTAAGTCAGTAGAGTGAAGTGGTATCGCCTTCCTTTTTGATGACACTAGTATGTCAATTAAATGCCACTCAGTGAAGCAATAAGCCAATTGACCTTGTGACTACAGTTAACCTGGTCTGTTTCTGAGGTCAGAACTTTTATATTACGCTTTTGAAGTCTTGTTGAAAAGTTGAAAATAAGGTCTTTCTATAAATTAGCACTCTGAATGTGTATGCTGCCTCCAGTCTGGACCATTGGTTAAGAGCACTTTGAGAAGTCCCTGTGGCATATTCAGAGCTTCACCCTCTGAATATTCAGAGTACATGCTGGGCTCTGGCCAAGGAGGAGGTGCTGCAGTGACTTCCAATGTTTACACCACTGGCCAAATGGGAGCAACCTAACCCCGAAGACTCCCGCTAAGCTAGCTCTCACTCCACACATTAAAAATAACTAATTATCTAACAGCCTTTTTTTTACACACATTCAAGCCAGATGGATTATTATTTGTATAGTAAGACAGCGAAAAAAAATGATTTTACGCTCCATGAATGCATTTACACACTTCCCCTTTTTTATCATTTTTTTCACCAATCGAGCCTGAGTTTACTTTGTGAATTCATAACAGGTTCTCTGTGGTGTGCTGTCTCACAACTGACCTCATTCAGAAGAAACAAAATGTATTAAACCGGTGACAGCTGGTCTTAATAGAATTTTTATGAAATGTTTTATTACCCTTCATTGATTTATTTAAGCTTCTGTATTGTGTTTGTGTGCATTTATGGGTGTGTGACCATGTTTGTGCATCCGCTTTTTGTGTTTGTGTGTGTGTGTGAGAGGCTTGTCTCTTCCTTTTGTCACCCCGCCTGTGAGGGGAAGGTCAGTGCAGGTAAGGCCACGTGTCACCGTGGCACATGGGAGGTGGTTGCCAACGTAATTGGCCTGTTTGTTTGTGTTTTCCACTCTCCTAGAAAACACCATTGAATCTCTAGCACCACAGAGTGTTGTTAATTACATGCATAGGTCATTAATGCTCTCCTGGGTTGGAAGGGTCAGGCGTCTCGGCTTTTCCTCTGATGTTAATAAAATGTCTCCATCACCACCAACAATGAGGGGAAAAACAGCTCACCTTCTTTGTCCTTTTTTCAGTTTATGCAGCAAATGAAGCATCAGAGCTCACTTTATCTGAACAAAAACAGCGACTGTTATTTCCATGGCAGCTGTAGTAATGTCTGTAATGACATTTCTAAATTATCTAAATTGATACTGATTGATTTATTCTCCACAACATGTCATCAACCGCCCAACACGCTGAGGTGTGGGAACCCTTTGTCTTAACAGATTTCTCTTGTACCTACCATAAGGTGTGCCATGTAGGGGTGCAGTCAAAACAGAACCTTGACCCAAACAAGCCATATGGCGCCAACGTGGTTGCCCAAGCACAGACCATATGGTACAGGAATGACTGCTGCTGCTGTCGTTTGGTTTCTTGTGGAGTACTCTTAGCGCTTCATGTCGAGACTTTAATCTTTTTTTTTTTAATGGAGTTGCCGTCTTTGCCTCCATTTTCACCTCCTCCCTTGAGGAAAGAGAAAGAAAAATATAGAGGGTGGTGGGGGGGAATTAAGTGTAAGACTCAAACAGTGTGTTATTACTAGTCCTTGTTATTTGCATGCGAAGCATTTCACAGGATTTAAATGAAAGGGCTGGGGACTTTAGCATGGTCTAATTAAATGGCCTGAAAGAGAGCAACAGGCTCCCTCTGCGCTGCTGGACAGATGTAGGAAGTTTATGTGAAAACTTCCACAGCGAGCTGGCAGGCAGACACAAGATGCCATCATTCATCATATTTCACTCAGCCTGCGGTGATTAATTAGCTGATAAATAGGATTTGACATATCAATTTACCAGTGGGCCTGCAGATACAAGGGGTATTAAATATGCTTTTCAGTAATTTGGGCCATGATTAATACTGAAGAAACTGTCTTTTGTTCAAACATAATCTATACATATTAACTTCTTCCTGACTATCACTGAAGTTGTTTTGTCGCAAATATCCTTTTAAACTGTTGAAATTTTCTTTTTTTTTTTTGTTCTAAATATTATCTGATTCAGTAATAAGGAGTGATGTTGACATTAGTGTTGTAGTTTCAGCTGCACTGACAGCATGTCTTTATTTTGATGATGCCTCTTCAGGATCTGTGCAGCTCTGTCAGTGCCTGTCCTCGCTGCACGGATGGGAGTTGTGTAATCCTATTGATACACACTGGGAGATGTGGCTCAGAGGGAGAAACATGGGAAAGTAGGGTTTACCTCATACTCGAGCCCCAGATTTACATCCAAATCTCATTCTTCATGGTTTGTTTACCAAAAGTAAATTTTTTTTACATCTCATCAGGTTTACTCGCACTCGGATATTTTTGTACTATGTTTGAATTTCTTATCAATGAACAAGCTGTCTAAAGGTAAGAATTCATACGAAGTGAAATTGTAACTGTCATAAAGAGGGATTGGTTAGCTTTATGGCTGGAGGGCTTGTTTATATATCATCTATTATTATCTATACTGTGTTGGATTAGCTCCTTCTTGCTTTGACTCCCCGTGTGTCATTGAAAACACATCTGCAAAGCCCACAGCCTCCTACTCTCTTCATCTGTAGCCAATAGTGTGTGTCTGCCTGCATGTGTGTATGTGTAGGCTTATATTTGCGTGAGCAGTCCTTGACTGTGGTGGATAGGTGCTGATTAGCCAAGCTGCTGGGGGGGGTTTTTTGTGTTCCTCAGACGGGGGTATAATTGTTCTTTGTTCAATGCTCAGCATCTCTTTGAAGTCTCTCATTCAATTTATGTCCTTACAGATTCTCCCTCTCTTCTTGCATCTCTATAGTAGCCTGTCCTCCCACGCCTTTTTTCTCTGGGTGTCAGGCCCCTGTGTTGTAAATACATTAAAAACCTATAGGATGCATGAAACATACAGGAGCAGATATGGAAATAAGGTCATGTAACAGAATCGTGATCTTTTTTCACAGGAATCGATCTGAAGCCTATCCTGACATTTTGAATAAGTAGTTTATTAAATCACAGCAAACTCACATTCAGATGGAACAAACCAAAGACTGCTGGAGCCAATGTCTGAACAATAAAATGAAGAAAAAAATAACCAGCTTGCCAATGACTGAAATAAGCATCATTACATTGGATAGTTTTCTTATGTGTAACTCCTGCAGGGATAAGGTCTGTCTTTGACAGCTAGTTAAAGAGTCGTCGTGCTGCTATAGTTTCTTGCAGTCGCTGTAATAATTAAATGGAAGATCACCAGTTTTAATGAACTGCGGTGGTACAAAAGTGAATTACCGCCAAACAGCCCAGATAATGCAGTCCATTTGAGTTAGTCTACAGTATAATGGTGCATATACTGTAGGAAGCCAGAGAGAAGAGAGAAATGTGTGTGTGAGGGAGAGACTCCTGTTGGTTCTCATTGCCAAATCTCCCTAAGGAGAGAGCTGTTTATGAAAAGCATTGGCAAGCAAGCCGATGTGCGTAGAGAGAGACAGAGAGAATGAGGGCAGCCTCTGAGAAGAGAACGACGGTTTGGTTTTTTTTCTTCTCAGGGAGACAATGGAGAATTGAGGGAAAAAGAGAAAGAGAACAGGGCTGGGTAAACCTGTTGCCTGCTTCAGTTGCCAAGGGCTACCTGTTGCTAAGAATGTGTGTGTATGTGTGTTTGTGTATGTTGATTGTCTGAGAGCAGATAAAGAACGCGGCGGCCAACGTGCTGAGGGAAACCTGGCTCATCTACAAGCACACCAAGCTGATGAAGAAGATCGACCACTCCAGAGTCCGCAAACACCAGCGGAAGTTCCTCCAGGCTATACATCAGTGAGACCACACCTAATACCCCCCCCACCCGACACACACACACACACACAAAACATTAGGAAATACACATAAAAACACAATAGTGCAGTTGAGCTGATCCTTTGAAATCAGCTGTATTTTCCATCCACCTACAGATCAAATCAGTGCTGATAATCACATGAAGTGTGTGAATCCTTACACACACACACACACACACACACACACATGTCCGGAGAAGCACAAAATGAATCATCATCTACCAAAGGGCAGAAACACTCCAAGCAAATACAGTTGTGGGACTGGATAATCAGTGAATTACATCCTTTAAAAACTCTCAGCATCATATTGTTTGTACTTTGGAGTCTGGAGTTGATGATGCAAATACAAAAAGCAGAAAAAATGCAAAAAGCAGAACTTAATCACTAATTGTAATTCATTTCTAGTATTGCCTTGTAAAGTTATGTTTAAAGTAGGTGGTTGTATTGTTAACGGTTGTCTTACTCAAAGATTTTTGAACATATCCACCTTCTAAAGTCACAATTAAAAGATCCTTTTTTGTTGCTTGCCGCTTTGATCATGAATAGTTCAGTTTAGACTTGAGAACATTAACAAGTGCCTTCAAAAGCCAGAGTGAGGAGACCTGAGACTGCTTTAATTGTAACATAAAAGCTAATCCTACAGCATGTGAACTGTGAATGAGAGTCTGAGCCTGTGAACATAGAAAGAGGACCGTTTTATGGGGATGTGAGTTCTTTTTTCCTGAGTTAAATCAGGTTTAAAAGATTACTCATTTTATATAAATATTTCATATATTTATCCAATCTTATTCCCGTTGGTTCATTTCCTCATTGGCCTTATTCCCCTGAAGATATCTTTAATTTAAAACTTATCTTTTTCTTTAATTTAGTTCTTAAAGGTTCTATATATCAGATGTTGAGCAATAATATAGCCAGCAAATATCTATTTGCGATGTAATGATATAGTGCAGTAATATTATCCTGAACAAAGAATGAAGTCACACTAGATGTTTGGGTTGTAATCTGAGCCTCTTTTGCTTGGGAACTGGTCTTACCATGTGCACATGTTAGTGCATATTATTCCCATCCTGGGAAACTGTTGGCTCTTCCAATGTTGACAAAGGTTACTGAGGTTCAGACAAAAAACTGAGTGAATTTTTGCCTCACATCACTAATGCAAGTTCGACTGAGAAATCCTGTTTTTTGTGTGCATCCGCCATAATATGCATTAGCTGTAAGCAACAGCAGGTACCAAAGGTGTGCTGCATCTTTTTGTGTTCAGTACAGCCTCAGACTGAACTCAGCAGTTTCTCTTTTTGTCTCTCCTTTCTCTGTGGATTCATGAAGTGGAGATTGGTATCTCCAGCGGGCACTGCTACAGGTTAAATGTGAGGATGAATCCACTTTTTAATCTCAGAGTGCAAAAACAATGCTATGGTAGTATAGCATTGAAGATCTACGCAAGGTAGTCAGGCTAAGAGAGGCAGGGTCCTACTGAAGTTACACTAGGGAGCATTGTGGCTTTAACTCATCTTAGCCACCAGTAATTTTCATCTTAGGAGGAAAAGAAAATTTTATATTTAAAAATAATATCAGCCAGTGAATGAAGCTCCAGAGAAGACTTGAGAAAGTTTGCCTGGTCCAAGAGATTCAGTCCCAGATAGCAAGCTGGTGACCTGCCTGTTGCAAGGAGTCATCCACACACACCCCTCAGTATAGGTAAGATAAAAGTTATCCAGGAAATATTAGGTCACATATTTACTTTTACTTCGATGTATAGGCAGAGGCACAAAATTACAGGCTTGCTGGACTAAAAGTTAGGATTTATCACAAGCCAAGTATTGTTGTTTTTGTCAAGTATGAATGAAAGTCTTGATCCATGAACCGTGATTTGCGAGGCAAAAGTACAAATTTTATAAAGGGAGACTGGTTTCTTTGAGAAGAGCTATAAAATGACTGTTTTAGGTCAGAGTGGACATGTGGCTGCCACACCATTTCTTTTGGTCCAATATGTAGTTACAGTAAAAGTCATATATACCTTTGAGCTCTCTGTGTTAATTGGACATAAATGTATATGTATTTTCACATTCATTAGAACATGACTGTATTTTAGAGTACACTGTGTGCTTGCTGTGTTTGGACACAGTGCAGGTAAAAATGAAGCTGA
>JAPZDV010000025.1:13620528-13639060 GCA_029814665.1 Acanthurus lineatus
TGAAGCTGAACTAGGCAAGGTGACCGCTCCACAGTATTGTTGTCTCCACCCGGAGGGATTAGCTCTCTGGAGCCGACCACTGTGTATTCACTGGGTTGCAACTGTCTATGTGTATGTATTTAATGTGTGTGCATTTGTTTGCAGATTACGCAGTGTGAAAATGGAGCAGAGGAAACTCAGTGATCAGGCCAACACACTAGTGGACCTCTCAAAGGTGAGACACACACACCAACACTTCAAAGACACAGGTCTGCTAAGTCCCCCCCCTCTCAAAATACATCACAACATTCCTTCATTTCTGTGCTGACCAACCGGCCTGTTTCCGTGGCTTTGTGTCTCCTAGCAACCGGAACAAGTGTTAAAACAGGGATGACTGAGTGAGAAAGCGAGGAGGAAATGAGAGGAGGGAGGGGAGTGTTCATGTTTTTCTCTAACTGTGTGGGTGTCTGAGCGAGAATGTAAGCGCACACGTGTGTGTGTGTGTGTGTGTGTGTGTGCGCGTGTGTGTGTGTATGTTTGTGACTGTGAAAGAGAGAGAGATAGAAGAGAGGGAGTTAAAAGACTTGAATAAGAGGGAGGAAAATCATGGAGCAAGGGTGATTGTGTGTATTTGTGTGTTTGTGTCTTTCCAAAAAGCAATGCCTTTACCACCAAATATTTTGCAATTCTGCCTTCTCAATGACTTTTCCTCAATTAGCCACTTGTGCGTTTACCATGGTTACGGAGGCCAGGATGTGCAGGGCAGGGACAAGGCCTTCCTTTCAGTCTCTCTCTTCTCTCTTCTTCTCTCCTTCTTCACAGTGTTATCACGCCCACATAGAGACTTCCCTCCAGCCTCCTCTTCATTCCAGCTTCTACTCCCTCTTGGACAGTTTTTCCTTTTGCATAGCGTCTAACTCACTCCTCCTCGCCAGCTTCTGCCTGCCGTCTTTCCACATTTACATGACTCTTTTTAAGTGATGAGGGTAGAGCATTACGAAAAATTGCATTACTGTAATCAGATTATATTTTTCTATAAAGCAGTGATGTAACACATTGCTGCTCCCAAACTCAGTAATCACTAGAGTTTGATACATTCTTCATTTATCTGCTTAATAGGCAGCAGTGTGCAATAATCACCTAATCGTTTATGCCTTTGGCTGGAGTTCGTGAGGGAGATAGGATGGGGCCATCAGTCGACAACTTTTGAGGGGTGTTGACAACTTCCTGTAATGACGATTATGGTGATGTTTAATAAAGTAATACCACAAAGTGCACAGTGAGGCTCAACTTCATACAAGGAGATTAAAGAGCATTAAAAAGAGACCTTGTGCATGTCCACCTTATTAGAATGAAGATTTGTGCTGACTTGTGGGCATCTGCAAGATTTAACATTATATTGTTAACTAGCAAATACATGACAATGCCCCTTATGATGTTGCAGAGTAATGCAAAAAGCAATATAATGAATATTTTAATAAATTACTTACATCAGGGAGCAAAAAAAAGAGAGATGTATTAGTTTTTTAAAGTAGAGAGTTATTTGAAATACACTACTCTTCTTGAGTAACAACCCAAAACAGGGTTTTTTTTCTATCTCTTTTTATTAATGCCAAAGGATTTTTCCTTCAAACAAGCTTTAATTAACCAACACTCATAATACTCCTGTTTACGTCTTTGCAATCTGTCTCCCATTTTCAAAGTACTCTGTGTGCACTGAGTCATCTCCCCCTCTCCTCTTTCTCCCTCTCGTAGATGCAGAGCGTCATGTACGAGCTCATGTCGGAGCTCAATGACCGCAGTGAGGACCTGGAGCGCCAGATGCTGTCCTTGGAGCAGCGGGTGGAGCAGCTCACTGCCGGCTTCAACACCCTGCCCGCCCACCTCTCGGCCACCCTCAGCGCCCAGCATGCTGCTCTGGTCCACCTGCTCCGAGAGAGGGACGCGAGGGATGGTAGAGGAGGTGGTGGAGGAGGTGCTGTGGTCCCACTGTCTCCAGCTGCCTCTTTAACCACCGCTCCAGCTTCGGTTTCTCCAGTCCAGGTCGCTTCTCCGGTGCCCCCCTCGTCCCAGGTCCCTACTTTGGCCTTGGAGTCCCCTCTGTCGCCTCCACCGCTGAGTCCAGATGGGAGCCAAGAGGCTAGTCCCAACCTCAACACCTGCACTTCTAGCTGCTGAAGGCAGCTCTGAGGACAAGGAGAGGACAAATATGGAGAGAAAACAGGGAGAATAATGGGGGAGGGGGGGCTCTGCTAATCGTCTCACTTCAGACTAAAGGAAAGGAGCAAGGGAGGAGGCAGAGATAAATGTGTGGTGATCCTCTGAAACTAACGCTCCATGATGGAGGGATGAAAACGGGACTATGAGGAGAAGTAATGGGATTAAGATGGAGGGCCAGTATGAATGATGAGACATGTTAGGGACTTTGGGGCGCTTTCCTTGACGAGGGAAGGAGAAGAAAAATGGAGACAAAATGGAGACTCTAAAAGGTGTGAGGGGGAGGAAGAATGTCAAGCGGGTGAGAAATGGAGGCGGTGAGGACAAGGAGGGGGAAGGAGAGATGAGGAGAAATAACTGGGAATAATTATATGAACTCAGAGTTCCTAAATGGAATCCACTCCAATTACACCTTTTATATTCTCTCTCTCTCTCTCTCTCTCCCCCTCTTTCTCTCTCTTTTTGTCTCTCTTTACTTCCCCTCTCCCAATCTCCCTTCCTTCATCAGGAATTAATGACCATGACTTTTTATCCTTATGATGTATTTTCTATCTGAATGCTAATTGTGTGTTAACGAGCATCCCTTTAACAGAAGGTTCGATCAATACGACCATGATAAAAAAAAAACTAGTGGCATGCACCGCACACACACACACACAAACAGACAATAGACACACACCTTACCTATGTCAACACACCATCCACGCAATACAAGTCTACACAGCACAAACATGAACACACAATCCCTCACAATGCAGGCCCTTTTTACACTCACACATAGAAATTAATGCAGTAGCCCACAAAATAATACTAAAGCCTATACTGCCAAGCACTCAATGCACTGTCAATCTCCACAGAGCACTGCCAAGCAATGTAGACACACTGTAAAAAATATTCATCCAAATGACTTTTCTTTTTGTGGATGTAAGGTAATGCAGTAGTTTAGACTTAAAATGCAGGGTTGTGACATTTTAATTACTCAGTTGGGATAATTGCAACTGTTCACTTAACGACACAAACTACAGATCGAAGTGAAATACAACAGTGAGACACGCAGGAAGATGAGTCATCGTAATGCCTGTTTGTAACAAGGAAGGCTTTAGCAGACGTTAAAATAACTTTACACAACTACAGCAGGACTTTATTACTGCATTTATTTAATTACAGATTAAGTTGAACTGTTGTTGAAGTGTATTTGTAGGTTTGTTTTACTGAAATGAGATTTGATTTTGTTTAATTACTGTGAAACATTTCTTATGAAAACTTTAGAGAATTGCATTCATATTGGGATGGTTGTTGGAAGAAAGAAAAGATTACAAAACAAACATTCATTAAACTGGATTTTATTCTGTCAATTGGTTTTGAAGATGGCATCACAAATATCTATGAAACACTGAATCTACTAGACAGAAATTTGCATAAATTTGACATTTAATAAGTGTTTTCAGTTTAATGCAATATGTTGCAGTATGTCTACCTAGAAGTCAACTACATACAGATAAAATAACAGTCAAAACATTATCCATTAATAATAAATTAACTGTTTATTCTTTTTGTGAGAGGTGGTAGATAAACTAGGATCTGCTGTTTGCTTTCATTCTCTGAAAAATTCTATGATCAAAAATACAAATTTCTACATGAGTAATTCATTTGTCTTTTAAAAATCAAACAATTATTTAGTTGTTCAGTTATTGGTTTATGTGATTAATATTTTTTCACAGTGTACGGTTGTGTCTATGACCCTGTAGGAAGGGAAGAAGACCTTACTTACTGCCATTCTTTTTCAAGCTTGCAGTCCCAAAACAACGCACTGTTATCATGAATGTACTCCGTGTAAAGAAACACACTCAAACACTCTTGCTTGCGTGATCACTTAAACTGCCATGCAGACACTGCAACAGACGCCCACACACACGTACACACAGATATACACACACCTCGACAACCAAAGTGCTCTCTTTTAAATGGACTTCAATAAGAGGCAGGGAACGCTGCTGTCACTGGGGACAAAAGATAGCAGGAGGCGTTACAGATATCTTGACAATATTTCTGAGGGAATAACTGTGAAAATCTGGGCATGGACTTGTTACAGTGCTGTACATGGACTGCTCTTCACTGCTTTAAAACAGATCAAGGGGGACTACGGATGAACATAAGGGAACACAAATAAACCTAATAAAGGATAAATGGCCATGTGCAGCTGTTTATGAAATAAATAAAGTAAATAAAACACATAAATAAAACCTAGAAAGAGAGATTAAGATGTATCTGACAGGAATCATAGTGTGATGGAAAAGAGACAAGCCTACCCTTGCATTGGAGACAATATTGAAACTGTCTTATAGCGACACGCTGTGGCCGGAATACTGAACTACATACGCTTGGAATATTGTATATTATGCTATTTAACGAAATCTAGCTTTGTATTGCTTAGTCTTTTCTACCATTATGATTAAACGCAGTTCTAGCTGATAGCCTATCTAATATTACTAAACTATGGTATTCTTCTCATTCGTCATGACAATTATGATATATGTATTACAATACGTTAAATAATTATGAACAAGGAAAGTGCCGTTTGAGGTTGAAATTATTTTGTAATTTTATTTTATCAGAGAGAATTAATAAAGTATATATCTATAACATCATAGCTTCCATGTTTTCTGTGTCGGTGTTTTTCATGTTTATATCTTATCCTATCGAATTTATGTATTTATTTATTTATTTACTTATTGATGAGACTTGGCCTTTCCGTGCGCTGCTAAAAAAAAAAAAAACTTTTTTACTAACCCACGCGATATTTCAGTTTAATGAATTACCCCACATTTAAGATCACTATATGCACATTTCACAGTTAATTTTGTGCATTTATAATTTACTCAAATCCGCATAATAAAAACTGTTGACAACACATACTGCAGCACATTACTATTTCAGTTGCTAGCGATTAATTATCTTATTTTGTCAGTAAGTCAGGGGCTGTTTACTCTGTTACTGCGGTCAGCCCATTTCAAGAGAAAAAATATTTTTGTTTCCATAATGAATAAAGACTTACATTTTGGTTGCGAAGTTTCATTTGGCCTCTTGTTGCAGGTTACATTCAGGTGGTTACATTACATGAATAATTTCAATCGACACGTTTACTCAACCTCTCGCGATATTTGGAGAAAGTGGACAGCGGAACTGGTGGCGATGGATATGATAGCTAGTTGTAACGTTAGCTGATTTTTAAGTAAAAAGTGTTGAACGGGCGTTTTTTAAACTCACTGTTAACTTTCCTAGCCAACTTGCATTTATGCAAATTATGAGAAAATACTTCATTTGAATAGATATGCCACACCCAAAACAGTTTGTTGTAACGACTTTTGTTTACTTGAGCTAAAAGTTAATAAACAAGGCTGAACGGCCAGTCACAGGCCAGGACTATCAAAAATAAATTTAAGAACTGAGACCAAGAGAAGAGAGTCTTTTTTAAATGGTAAATAACAATGTGTTATTAGCCAGGCAAGGCGAAGTTGCCAGAACCAGTAAAGAAAATAAATAAATAACATATAACCTCTGATGGCAATGAAAAATTGTTTTTCATAAGAACCCACAAGTAAGAACAGTACACACTGCATAAACACACACTGAATAAATACTGAGTTAAAAAAGATAAGCATGTCTTTGCAAAGCAGTGTAGTGCAAAGGCGTGCAGGTGTTAGATTGCAGAGTCCATCAATCCATCCAATTACTGAATAAAAAAATCTGTGTGCAAGTGTATCTGTGGGTGTGTTTGTGTCCTTCTGTCTGTCCCTGTGCTTGTGTTAATCTTGTGTTAACTTCAGGAAATCATCCAGACCTGAGACAGTCGGTGCCCAGTCTATGTCCAAGCCTCCCTCGGTTCATCTGTTCACTACCTGCAGCCAGCAGGTCTTGGTTTCTGCTCCACCAGTGTCCCGTACACTGGCACAGACACTTACAAAAACATGCAGTATGAGCCTTGGTGGAGATGTGTGTTCAGAATGTAGATGGCCAGCGAGTGTACCTGTGAATGGTTTTACTTTTGTCAAATAAGAGGACCAATTCTGCATTTTATTCCAGCTAATCAGGGATGGTTGTGAGTGTCCAAGTAGGGATAAAAAAGGCATACATCAATTGTTTTCACTGTATTTGCATTCAGGACAAGCAAAAAGGATTTGTGATTAAAATGAAATGACGTTTTACTGAAGAAAAATGTCAAAGCTGTATCAAGCATGTTTTGGTTATGTTTCAGTTGGTTGTAAACCTCCTGCCACCTTTATCTGACATCTGAGTCAATGCACCAACAGTGAATATAAATTACAATAAGCAGAACTCTGATGACTTTGTGCTTGGGCAGAGAATTAGTATTCAAAGCAGGTGGAATAATCAAAAGACATGTAACACAATCTTCCAAAAACTTCAGTAGAGTAAAATCCAGCAAAAAATAATCCAAAGTACTTGGGGCAAAAATGAAGAAAAAAACAATAATTCAAGAAAATCAGTAATTTTGTGCTTGCGATGCATGCATTGTCTGATATAGCTACAAATTCATTGATGTCCTTGCTTAACTGATTATGTCTGAAATGCCTGTGGTAATAACCTTTCAGGTCACTTATTCAGTCGTTCTGCAAGATTGTTGGTTCTTCTTGCCACTTTTTCTGTAATTCTAATTCTGGTTTGGGGTGTTTCTTGCAGTGAGAGATGCATTTTACAGCACAATATTGTTTGTTTTAGGATTTGCATGTTTGTTAGACGTCCTCGTTTTAATTGGGTGTAATCCTTTGTTAGGTTTGTAATCTCACCGTAGCAGACCAGTAAAAGTGTGGGTTAGAAGTAAAGTTTTAGCAGTGAATAATGCTAACAATAGGGAGCCATGGAAATATAGTGATGTTAGTTTTCTGTTTTCTCTTGTCTTTTACTTTTTGTTTGTTCGTTTTTTTGCTCATTTTTGCTTGTCTGGTCTTATAGGCATTATAGTTTTGTCTGGCTAAAGAGTAAATCATTTTCAAATACTTCTACTATCAATAGGAGGCCTATACTCATCACCAGTGTAGTGAGGATATCACTGTTTAGCCAAATGAATCGTCTCACTGTGCCAAACTAAAATGAAATTTCTATAATTGTTTACAGGCCATATCTCATGCTGTGAGTTAATGAGCCACAATCAATATTTTGAGATCTTAACAACAACTTGTTGTTGAGAGCCTTCCTTATATTAAGGTCTCCTTACTGACTGATAGTTTAGTCAAACCAATTTAAATTAAACACCACTGCTTGTCCCAAATGACAAATGTGACCACACACTAATCTCCTCTGGGCTTACTGTGTGTAAGCAAATTTACTTGAGCATGAAGGCTGTCACAGCATTCACACAATCTCTCCTGAACGGAGGAAATTGATTTTCATTTTTTCATAAAACAGGCGTCATATAAGCCCGGCTTGTCTTGCCCAGGGTGGAAATAAACCAGAGTAACAGAGGTGTGAAAGCTAGGCAGCCTGAGGCATTGCTCTGCCCAGGGCATAGCACATACCCAGATGCAATGAGCTTGTTATCTGTGTTGTTTACTGGCGGGCTATTCTGCTCCTCTGGCGTTCATCATCTCTCTCAGGCTATGTGCATTGTCATGATTTTGCTCCGTAATTTTAAGGCCAAGATAATGTCCGTAGCCTGTTTTTTTTGTCACTTCCATCTCTTTCTGCCTGTCTCTCCATTTTTAGGAAATCCATTTAATCCTTCAGAATTGCCTTTTCAGTCAAGGATAGCAAAAGGATCCAGAGAAAATGGAAATTGGGATGTTTTTATCACATTTCTGCGAAACTTAGCCAAAAAAAGACAAGAATATGACTCAAGGAACATTTTACAAGAAGTAAATGTAATCAGTAGATGATGTTTTTCTTTACTGGTTTTTAATACTCTCTTTCCCTCTGTCTGCCCAGATTTGACCCTTACCTGCACCCATAAAGCAATAACACCCAGACACCAAAAATGATGTCATAAATGTGAACCAGGACAAAGCCACACTGACAGCTGTCTAGACGAGATGTGCTACACTGTCTGCTTCACATCCAAGTATCCATCCTAATGCTCAGCCATCATCGAACAGTCATTTTTAGTCCTTCTCTTTTTTTTTTGTCCTGTAGAGATTTTTGTGACCTAATGTGACCTGCTCCTGAAGGATTTATGAAGGTATGCATCCTTCTTAGCTAAGAGTTGACCTTTCGTCACAAATTTATTACTGTAACCTAAAATAATTTAAATTCTAATCCTTCCCCTTATCTCCTAAATTAATCTACTTCTCTAATGAGTTTTTTTTCTAAATGTTTGGGAAAGGCTGACCATAAAAGAGATATATAGCTTAAAAAGAAGTGTATTTTCCTCCTTTTGTTTTTCAATCTGCTGAGCCCAATGTACCCGGCTTCTCTGTCGGTATGGTGGAGTCCAGCTGCCTCATTAAAAGTTGAGACCTAACCCTACAATCCTGTATTGGCGAGGAAAGATTAAACTGTATGTTTGTGTGTCTGTTTGTGTGCTTGTAGCTCTATCAGGGAAAGAGGGGGGAGACAGATGGATGTTGGAGGTCGGCCATTATTATCACCTGCCTGTACTGGTCCACAATCATGTGGTACACCTGTCAACTGTAATGTCATCATCATAACAAGCGACCCAAATGTCACCAGGTTCTGTCAGCAGGAGACTGTTCCCATCGCAACGGGATCTTTTATCTCTAACTTCTCTTTATGCCAACAGCTGAGATGAGTGATGCACTGGAAGCTTCTATTAACTCTGACGAACACGAAACACATGATGTTGATGTGCAGTCGCTTTGTTGCATGGAGAACAGCACATGTACATACACAAACACACACACACTACTGCTTACTCTCCCATCCTATTCATGGCAGTAAAATCCATCTGATGTCACAGTTCAGCAGGAAATGGGGATCTATGAACCCTCCATTCTGATGCCTCATGTCCTGGTGTTTCCCTGGCAACCAGAGTGACATATCTACAAACACATACAGGTTGTGTGTGTGTGTGTGTTTGTGTGTGTGTGTGTGTGTGTGAGTGAGAGAGAGAGAGAGAGAGAGAGAGAGAGAGAGAGAGAGAGAGAGAGAGAGAGCATACATATGTGCATTTATATATTGTAGAGATGAATTAGAGGTGGTATTGACTTCATAAAGATTGTTTTGCTTTTTTGTGTTAACGCATGTTTGTGTGCTGAGCAGGTAGAGCAGGTAAGAGAGTGATTGCGATGTTGCTGTGGTGATGATGAAATGAGATATAATAGCAGAAAAAAGACTGTGATTCTTACTTACTTCTGACTTTGTAGCTGATACACACAAGCCTTCACACACCATGATGGGATAGATGAAAGTATACAGATTCGTGCACAAATATTGTAAAAAAAAATATTCATTCACCTCCGGTGTCATGGGAACACCTGCCTTGTCCTCTCCCCTTCCCTCTAGTCCCTGAAGTTTTTTTGACCCTGTCAGTCCCCATCCCTCAACCAGATGCCCTTTCCAACCCTTTGCCAGTTACCTGAGTCTGTTCCTAACGCCACACCTGGTCCTCATTCTCAGACTACATGTACCAACCAAGTTCAAAAGCTCATATGCAATGTTGCAAGTAATGATTTGTAAATAATGCCACTTCTGTAACTGCACTACTTTTGACCATAACTAGATAGGATTCTAATTACTTTTTTTAATTTTGAAAAACACCTAGCAACTAATAACATTTCAATAGACTCTTACCCATTAGTTTTGTCTTACATGAATAAAGTGGACAAATGCGGAGGATAAAGAGACAAAGGCAGCCTCACCCAACCTTACAGTGGCATAAGACAGTGTAGGTGATGTGAGGTAGCTTTTTATTATAGTGATTGTAATATTTCTAATATGAGCTAAGGAAACATGGGATCATAAAATGCAATTATTCATTAACTACAGTTACAAAGCTGTGTAAGCATACATCCAGCATCAAATGGGTCTTCTATTGAATACTGCCTAACCAAGACAATAAAAGTAAGTAAAAGCAATAAAAGTCTTGCATTCTTAAAAAAATGCAACAAGCTGATAGCAAAAGGGGAGGAGAATGCCAACTAAACTATTGGTTAGGTAGCAGTTTTATGCAAACAGTCTGCAACCTGAAAGTGAAACTAACAAAGGTGTAGCTGACAAGCAGGAAGTCTAGAGATCAAAAGTTATTTACAATCATGTTGTAGCATAAAGTGGCACCTTTATGTTACAAATGAAAACAGAAAACTATGTGATTATATCAATTATTAGTAAGGAACTAGCAACATTAATCGTTACTGCCCTCTGGTGGTTGTGGGTATAAATAAACCAGTAAAGTGTTGCATCATTGTTTCCACCTGGTATTTACATGTGAACAATAACACCTTGGCTTTTCACACATTCACACTTCTTCACCGGCACATTGGTTGTGTTTCTTGTCTTCTCTAGTCTGTTCACATGCATTTGTTGGGTCTAGGTTACGTAGTCTGCTGGTCAGGAGAACATGTCCTTGACCAGTTACCCAGTCTTCCTCCATTCAATTTTAGGGGACATTAACTCCTCCTCTCCTCTCCTCTCCGCTCCCAGAGTAGGGCCTTCTTCCTCAGTTTATAAAACAACAACTAGCTAGAGAGAACAATCTGATTTTTGATAAATCTTAGTAGGTGTTTTGGCTGTATTATTACATTTATCACCCCATTTATCATAACATGACTTAGAAAAGCATGAGATTTAACTTAGATTATAGCACCTTGTAAACTGTTGTTTTTTTTTGGCTGAATAGGCACATTCCTAGCATCTTACATCAGTGATTGTGTGTGTGTGTGCGTGCAGGTGGTTATCTGGTCTTGAACTCTGTCAGGTTTGGTTCAAGTAAGTCAAACAGTCGTGGAAGCACATCACAATCCCTCACTTACTTACCACCAGCTCCTCCTTTCATAGACACATACATAGACATTCTCATTTAATGGGGCTGAATGCACACAATAAAAGGCTCAGGAGTTTATAGCAAAATGCTTTCTGCCCTTTCTGTCCAATTAACTTTACTCATGCTAATTCCATTAGAGATTTAATTGAATTAGTTCTCTAACATACACATTCAAGGGAGTAACGCTGACATTCCATTAGTGATGCTGGATAAAATTATTAAAGCATGCGTTTGTTAGTTTAACAGATCAGATTACAGGCTTTTAAATGTCTGCCTTATCCATTCACGCTTTAGTGTGCAGTCAGCTTCCACAGCATTAAAATCTAATACTCTCACTGCAGTCTCTTAATTTTTTTGAAATCCTTAAAGTACTACATAATTTACCTGTAATTTTGATGCTAAATGCTCTTGTATAGTTTATAGGCTCTGAGTCCTTTTCTTAAATTGGTTTAATACACCTTAGTCATTTATTCCTTTTACCCTTACACCTATCTGTACTTATTTCTGTCACTGTGCTGCTGCAGAGAACGAATTTCCCTGCTGGCGATCAATAAAGGTTTATTTTATCTTTATTTTGTCTTAAAATACTTTATGTAGTTTTAATGCCAAGGTTGGCCGGGACCCAAACAGGAATTTATAGCCTGCAGTTAAGTGGACTGTACATACATTTCCAGCAAGGCAGTTTTACAAAAGGGGATGATCATCCTCAGAAAGAAGCTATGCAGTTAGTGAAGTGCCACTTATGTGGTCCTTTGGGAGCTGACTGCTGCAGGCTGCAGTAGTAAATTCATGGTCCGTTTTCTTTTTCCATAACACAACAAGGATACTTTTGTTAGTTTGTTGGTATCAACTGCATATTCTGAATGTGGAAGTAATTGTAAACCTTGTTGATCATGGTTCAGGTCGCAGTGCAGGTAGAGGCAGTGGGTCCAGGACATACCTTTGTCACCGTCACCGTAATTGCAGACCGGTACAATATTAGCACTATGGCAACACTGGCCGCCCACACTCCCCTTTGACTGTGTGCAAGGGGCATGCCTGTGTGTGTAGTGTGTGTGGAGCTCAGAGGCTGTTAATTGACCTATTTTTCGACTGTTCAGTTGAATCGCTATGAGGGGAGAGAGGATGGGGTTTTTAATGATGCCACAGGGGATTTGTGCTCTGCTTCCTCCCCTGACAGGACTTCAACTGTTGCCACTTCCGCTGACATAACTATGCTACCTGTAACTCCTCTACATGCTACGCTCGCACAGCCTGGGCCCACCACCACCACCTCTACAACCCCTTTTGGAAGAGGATGTAGAAAGGGTGAGGGTGGGGGCAGTCAGCCAATTAGAGCCCAGGAATGCAGTAACATGCAAGTGTGTTACTTATCTGCCTCTCAGCATCCAGCTGGGACTCTGGTGTTTGGTTTATTGGCTGATGTTTGTCAGTATTAAAACCTCAGGCCCCCTTAACCACCAGCCATCAATGAGAGGAAGAGGCTGCAAAATGGGTATTGGCTCCCCTGCTTCTTTGTCTTTGCCTCCTTGTCTGCTTTCTCCTCCTCCTCCCTCCATCCATTCTACACTCATCATCCCTTGTTCCCAAGCAGAGCAAGTTTTTTTTATTCAGTATACTTCCTTTACTCTCTTCTACCTTTCCTCCCTGCTATAATCACTTTACCTATCTGTTTATCGCTCTGGGATTTGGGCACACACACATACACAGAGAGGATGGCATTAGAATTTCATATTCACTTGAACTCTGCCTTTAGCTTCCCCCCCCCATCCCAATATTTCTCCCTAGTTACTTGCCTGAAAAGTGATGTTGGTTTCCATAGCAACCGTTTGTGTCTATATTAGACGGGAGTTTCCCTACACAGGCTGGAGAGGATGCCGGGCAAGGGGAGTCACAAGATCACACAGGCTCTCACACACTCACAAGCATCCGTTCGTGAAACTGTTGATTAGCAATCAGCATTTACTTCACACTGACTGTTTATTTTTAATACACTCAGAGAAAGCTGTTGATTGGGTGATTCCAGCAGGAGGAAGGCTTGGGTATATAAAAAATTGAGCATTCAAGTCAAATTGGCTATATAATGGTTAACATGAAAAACTGCAAATGCTTAGCCTTGTGATTGTTTTCTTTATTTCACATTGCACCGATGTACCATCAATAATGGCAATGGTTATTGTGGGTTTGGGTTGTGGGTTACAATTAATTTTCTAGTGATTTACTGAACTGTATGCATTGTTTTTAAGGGTGAATTCATACATGCATAGCGTATATTAATTAATGCATGATATTATTTATTTTCACAGTTTAACAGTTAATCACATGACTGTTTGGTACATGATTAATGTGTGGCACATGTTTCGTTTCTTATGGGAGTTTTTTTATGTTCCCGGACTTGTTTGCATCTGTCTCTGCTGCTGTGTTGCTGTCTCACTTTCCAGAGGAATGTAGGTCAGGTGGACAGGAGACTGTAAATGACCTATTGTGAGTGTGTTTGTGTGTTTCCTGCCTTCCATGATATGCATACACAGATGCATGATTACTATGATCCTGAAGGGTAATGAAGACAATAAAGGTGTTAAGTGACTGGATGAATAAATGGCGCTTAATAGAACTTGCATTTTTTTGTATCAGCTCTATAAAACGTACTGCAGCACTGACTTTCAGTTGCATCATTTTCACAGTTTTGTCTGTGTACCTTTGAAACACAGCCTTTATAAATTATTGCCCATATACATAATTTATCTCTTTGTTTTTTGTGTAAACTACCAGTGGAAATATGTATGAGTACACTCATCAAATGATTTTTTCTGACTGCAGAACTTTACTGACAGGGTAAATAATCCATTTGTGCAAACACGCTCAGTAACAGCTCGGCTAACCGAAACCAATGAGTGGCATCTGGCTAGTGATTACATATTTACATTGTCTGAGCCTCTTTCCCACACAAACTATTGACAGCAGTCCTAAAACTTTATCTGTCTCCTCATTAGGAGCTAGCCTGTAATTATCCAACACAAAGCAGTGGGCTCAAGTATTATCAGTGGGTTGAAACAGCTTGTGTTTTCATCTTCTTTTTCTGCCTCGCTGTTTTTCTTCCTCCAGTTCTTGTCCCCCGATAAGACTGTTCACTGCTTTCCTAAATGATCTGAACAAACATTTTTACCACCAGAAAGTGCTGCTCTGAAAATGAATTATTCCCACATCCATCCTCACCTTTCCTCTGTAGCTTTTTCTCCTCTCTCCTCTCCCAAGTGTGTTGTCAAAATGTCTCAGAGCCACGGCTGACAGCATTTGACCAGAGGGGGGTGTAGTTTGACAGCCTCTCCTACCTCTCAGTGACTTCTCAAACCCCTCTTTATCTCCATAAATGTTCTTTCACGCATAGTGCTGGCAGACACACTCTCAGCATGCAGACTATTTAAGCTACATGGTCGGAATAATTAATGCAGGAAATTATCACAGACACAGAAATGATTAATTTCTAGCTGTGAAAAACTGACATGACTGATTGTCTTTGCCAGGTCGCCAGGCTTTTAATACTCACGGCCATGCAAGGATAGCATCCATCACAGTGACCCTCTCTCCTGAAGAGGTGTGTGTAGTGCGTGTATTTTTGTCTGTTTCTACGTGCATTCATACAAGCATGCGCCTATGTGTATGTGCATGCAGCATGTGTGCATGTGCATGGCACCGATGTCTGTTTGTGTCTTTAAGCATAAGTTCACTAATATATCAACTTCTCTTTGTAGAGCTTGGCCTGTGTTCAATTGCCCGTGTGAGATGGTGAATATATTCAGCATAGCAATTCCCTCCCAAAAATTCAAAAGGCCACTGATGTAACCCACAAGGGACACACACTTACACTTGTATTTCATCATATTTATCTCCTTTTACCTAGACGTGGTGGATAAAAAATCTGCCCAAGCCAGGTATTTTTCTTATGCTGTGTGGCTTTTCTTCAGTCTCTCTAATGTGAGTTGAGGGTCAGTTTAAATAGCTTTGACTCATCTTTAATGTTGGGATGCCTGATATTTATCAGTGTAGATAAATTGCTGGCCAATAACAGGAAATATATATTACTGGCTTTTTATCAGCTATTTATTTACTTGAATCCAAATTGCCTGTATTGAATAACAAAGAGAAGAACAAATGCAGCACATCTTTGTCGGACTTATTACATACTCCTTAAAGGCAGTGATGTCTGTCTGATTTGAATATGCTAAGCTTTAATAAATACGAGTAATAAATAATCTATCGTTGCTCACTACATCTTAGTCTGTTTTAACCTCAGACGTGCATAAACTGCAGGTTGTCTGTGTGTATTTCTTTATAAGACACAAATATTTGTAACTATGAGTTTTTCCCATTGTTATCGTCCAATAGAAGCAGGTAATTATCCATATTGGTTGAAAAAGTCCAGCTGTGGTAGGGAGCACAGTAAGACACTGTTTTTACAGTTTAGGGGTAAATAGGATCCTGTCATACAGCAATGACAGTTCAAGATAATTTGAAGAGGAGAAAATGGGGAGATAATTCAAAGAGTCTGCTGATAATGCTGCAGATCAACCAGTGTCATCAGAGCAGTTACCAGTACAGTAAGCAATAAAACTGTCAGTGTGCTGCAAATGGTGTTTTTACAATCCAATTACCGCCTGCATTTTCACATTAATAATTTTTTTAATTAAATTCTCTCTTTTTAATCTTCATAGTGAATGCCAATAGACTCCACGTGTATTTGTTTGTCATTGCGTGAATGTGTGTATGTCTCTCTGTAAGACATGTGGGCAACTAAGAAGTGAGTACAGAGGCTGTTTGAAACAGAATACTGAGTTTAAAGTCTACATGTGTTGAAGTGTCTGTGATGTTTAATCTCTACCTTTTAAATGAAAAAGAAAAGTTTCCTAAAGGATTTAAAAAACTCTAGCAAAGGAAAATACATTTTAAATTTTATCTAGAGTTCAAGTGTTTATTTGTCATGACCACTGCGTGTGGTTGTGTATCAGAGAGGCCGTCTGTCCTTTGCACCTCTGTGTCTGTGTGTGACAGGACACGGCTTGTCACTGTGGGCTCCCAGGGGCTCCTGACAAGTGGTCCAGACACTCTGCTCTGCTGCGGGTCGTCGCCATGGAGACATGAGGGGTCAGCCAGACTCTGCTCATCAGTGTTCAGGTCAGTTAATTGTGCACTGGATGCTAATGATGTGTAATCTGTCCTTGGCAAAGGAAAAACTCAAATTAAAGTGAGTGTGTGAGTGTGTGTACGTGTGTGTCTACTGAGCTCTTCAGGTCAGCCTGCACTCCCTTTGTCATAGGGTGCTCTTCTGTGACAACCTTTTACAATATTTCCACACTCACAACACACACACTTTCTCAACCCCGCACCCTCTCCTGTACCCTTTGTAATCTATTCATAGTTTCCGTTTTTTTTCCAGTCTGTCTTTCTCCTCAGTCCTCCTTCATACAACTTTCTCAATCTATAACTTTCCTCTTGCCGGACTTAAGGCTGCAATGAGAATGCAAACGGCTGAGATCAATACAGTAAAATCTCATCTGGCCATATCTCTGAATTATTTTTCTGCCCTTCACTATCGATCCCGCCATCCCATCCTCCGCTCAGCCTCCCACTCAGTGATGACTTGGCACAGATGACTTTAAATTTGGCATTTTTTGGTGTCCAGCCTTTGTCTGTAGGATGAAGACTTATCAGTGCCAATGGATCCCAACAACACCTCCCTCAACGACTGTAGGCACCTTAATGCTGTCCCTGTCTTTCTGTATCCATATCCAGAAAGGTAAATGCACTGATCTTAAGTAAAAGAACTTGTCATTGTTTGTTCACTCAGATCACATTGTTTTCTCCCATATTAAACTAAAGCATGTGAGGACCAGAATAATCCAACATCAAAGAGGAATTTCATTAGCATGCATCTCTTGTCTTCCTCTAACTGTTATTGTGTTTCTACCTGCTGCACCTTATCAAAAAGAAGAGCCACAGAGTGCAATGTAGCATCCTGAGAGGCTGCACTTTATCACACCTTCCTGCAGCTCAGCGTTTTACAGTCAGTGCTGAAAGTGTGATCACACAATGTTCACAACATTAGTAACAAACATTCCCTGCAGGTGTATACAGATGTCAAGTGTCCTTCCAGTCTCAGGGGGAGTCTGTTTCCCAGCAGCTCTGCACCAACCCTCTCATTTCGGTCTCTGAGGCCTTTGGTGAGGTCGGGCCCCTCTTTGTCACAGCTGCTCCCAGGTGTCTTAATGGATGCTACCCTACCTGCAGGCCTTTCAGTGCTTCCTGTTTGCCTTATCCCTAACTAGTCCTCGGCCTGAGGTCGAGCTTACCTTGATGACGGCAAAGGACATGGTCTTATCCCTCAAGGTGTGCTTCACAATAGCATGCAAAGAAAAGGTCATACACAGTTTGTTACACAGACTTTAACAACTCTTAAAATCATAGAGGGTATTTACAGACTATGGAATTCCTAAAAGCAAATTTAAGCATAACATCTGCATGTTATAGTCCTGACATGAGTTTATACTGAAATAATTGTGTTTTTATCTGCTGCCGTTATATTTGGGCACTAAAATTGTTCAATCTTAATACTCACTTAGTATCAGTTAAAAGATCTGCCTTTTTGGACCTATTGATAAAAGCCTTAAATAATAATAATAAAAATGATAAGAGACATAACTTCATTGATAGAGCACATTTGAAACAGAGTTAAAATGTGCTGTTGTGGATAAAGTAAAAAGCAGGACAATATAAGACAATATTAGAATGGAAAGTCATACAGAAGCAGTGGGCGGGATTAAGACCACATAAAATGCAACCTATCAGTTTCATACTGTTACCAGCTAAAAAATGACCATAAAAATGATCAAAGCATTTAAGTTTTTGATCACATCTTAATTGCATAATGAGTTTTCTGGCCTCTGTACTGAAGCAGTGGTGTGTGTTAGCCATGGTTGTGATGTTTCTAAATCTCTGCACGGCTGCAGGCACCGATAACAGCAACAACAGTCCCACTCTTAGTTTATTACGTCTCCTGACAGCCCACAATCAGATATAAACCAGTTTCATAAATAATATTGCTGCCTACAGCTAGCAATAGAAAATACTTCAGTTTTTAATAACTCTAAATCAGGCATGAAAACCGGTCGGGGTGAAAAAGGTGAGAAGGATATGACCCCTCTAGGGGGACTGGATACATGCTCCCCTGGAGGAAAATTTTTAAATATTTCATATTTAAAAGCATCAATCTGATGCATTTTGAGAGAAAAATCAAGCAGAATTACAAGACAGCATGAATGTATAATAAAGTATCTATCTATACATGGTCACAATCACACTGACCAAAGCAAGCTGATTGGTGCGCTGTGT
>JAPZDV010000025.1:13639160-13679074 GCA_029814665.1 Acanthurus lineatus
ATATGCTTTATCAAATTTATAAACGTCCCCTTTTATGAGAGGCTCATAGGTTTTTATCATTAAAAGACAAACATATCAACATCATGGATCCCTAGCTTTCCCTCACGTACTGACAACTCATATATCTATATTTGTTACACACAAGAATGTGTGCATGTAAATAAGAGGTAACCATTTATGTAATAAAACACTTTTAGCTAAAAGTGAGAACTACAAAGTAAACTGTGGTTTAAAATTATCTTGGTAAAATGTAGCATGAAAACAAATTAATTTAGGTTGTGACATTTATTCTGTTAAAGCATATCAGTAACCAAGAGGCACATCGGTCATATTCCCATTTACTGTGATTTTATTTATTAGCTGTGTCCAATGTACAAGCAAGACACAATAAAAAGATCACCATAGCAACAAGAAAGTCATCATTTACTCACTCTTTAGATTATTTGTTTAATCAGTGTACAACTCATTGCTGTCACATATAGACACTTTGCAAAAAGCCTACATACATGCCCACAGAGCCTAAACAAAAGCTGTGAGTAATCTGTAGGAAACATTGTGATTTAAATCAATTAATTCTTTTTTCCACTTTAACAAAGTTAGTGTAAATCTTTATTTATTTGCAGTTTCACAAAAATTCATTCCACGCGATCAATTTCACAGCAAGCTTGCAAGCACATGTAAATTCACAACCATGTTAACTATGATGTCATTTAGTGTCACATCGCTGTGTACTGTGATTGTGTTTTTACAAGCATCAGGAAACAGAGGCAGAGCCAGCGATGACTTTCCCTGAAGCGGCCATCGGTCAGACTGACAGCGGGCTCTCAACCAACACCAGCAGCTTCTGAACAAGCACCAACAATATCATTGTTGACCTTAAATATATGTTGACTTCACTGTGGCATT
This sequence comes from Acanthurus lineatus, assembly GCA_029814665.1. Classification (NCBI taxonomy): domain Eukaryota; kingdom Metazoa; phylum Chordata; class Actinopteri; order Acanthuriformes; family Acanthuridae; genus Acanthurus; species Acanthurus lineatus. The sequence goes on from JAPZDV010000025.1 coordinate 13,640,067, forward strand.
TACTTGGAAGGTATATTATATATGTGTGTGTGTGTGTGCTAAGTGTCTGGATTTATTACCAGCTTTAACACACATCAGCCAACTTCAATTACTCAAAGTGCAGGTTTTAGATAGTAAAACTCAAAGTAAATTTGCAATTCCAGGCAGTGTTTCTCTTTCCCTTGAATTAGTCTGCTCCTTTGAATGGAAATCTGCATAAACATATAAAAATTCTGGGCACTGCTGGACAATACCCGCAAGTCTCATGGTATCCCCTTGCCTTCCTCTAAATGTTTGTGCTTAATCATTGACGCAAACAAAAGCAAACACTCACCATAAAAACAGGTGAGGCAACATATCTGTGCATTTGGAGGAAGCCAAATGCCAGAGTCCTCAAACCCCCTGATCTTTACTAGCAAATTTTTAAAAAGGTCCTGAGCTGGCACGTGTCAAAAGACCAAAAAAATTACATCCAAGAACCTTCAAGAGATGAAGAACAAACTGGATGACAAACAGCAAAATTATTTTACCAAAAAGAGCCTAAGTTTATTAAGACGAGAATTAATGTGGCATCGTTGGGCTGTCAACAACGCCAAGCAATTTTCTGTGCATATTCTGTAGATAGACCTCTTATATTACATGATTTGTATTCCCACTCTTCATCTCCTCATTGCTGTATCAGCTCCATGGCAGTGTTACTTGATGTCCATCAAGCTCGGTTCATCCTCCAGCTCAACTGTGTCCAACCTCGCCTGGTCAAACTAGTGCTGTTTCCTCCTGAATGAGCAACCTGAGGAAAGATGGGAAAAATAAGTTTAAAAATGCCCTGTTTCATGCAACTATAAATCCACAAAAAAAAACCATTTTATTTGAGAAGCTGGTAAAAGAGTTCATTTCAGTTTTTTCCATACAAAAATAACTAAAAAAAATAGTTGTTGGTAGTTTATTTGTTTATCAACTAATATAATTATTAATTAACATAATTATTGCAGCTCTACATACATTTTCAGAGCACCAAAATGTTCAAGTTGAATCAACACTACCCATCATTTGAAGACTGTGAGATGCACCCAAAAACACTGGAAAAAGCTGCTCAGTTGGCCTTGAGTTGTTCGGGTGTGTTTTTAAAAACTACTGTTTAAGGTGCCGAGAGAGCAAATTACCTCTTTAGGAAAGTTTCAACAATTAAAAAGTAGTCTTTGCTGCAAGGCTGCTGGTGTAGATACCATAAATTTTAAATAAGTGTAGCTAATAAACTGGCTACCGAGAGCACGTTCTTGTCACATGTGCAGAAACATCAAGGCACCAGCAATCAATGATGAGGACTGACAATACAAAGCTAGTCAATAGAGCAGGGATGGAGAGCAAACTGACTCACTGACAGACAGAAAACAGAAAAGCAAGACCTAAAACTCAAGTTGCTACGTTTCTTTTCAAAGACTGAATCACCTTCAAACAAGCGTGGTTTCAGTGCCAATAGTTGCAGCTGCAGCCATAGTAACTCACAGCGAAACGCATTCAGAAGCCCTTGGTTGCCACGGCAGCAGAGCCAATGATAGAGTGGGCGGGACAGTGAGAGCGTAAGTGAAAACAAACTTCTACCTTAAGCCCAACCAATTCATTTATTTACTGTAAACGGTGGATCCTCTTTCTTTAACATATTTTGATGCATCTTTTATCAGATATTACAAAATAACCACTGACACTTTTTCCAGTTGTCTAAAGTGAAAAAGTGGTCTTATTCAAGTGTCTGAAGGAGAAAGCGCTTGTGCTTGCAGTCAACTGTGTAGAAATGAATCAGTGATAATTTATTTCTGTCACAACCACAAGAGTCACTGTATGCCTCAGTTGACACCCTGTTCATGAAGAGTACAATGACAGGGCAACACAAAGGCAAATGTTATGTGTTACATGTGAATATGACACACTGGCCTGGCATGAAAACTGTCACTTTTGGATGAAATAAAGCAGATTAGAAGCTTCTCAGTCTCAAATATGGCTGAACCAGCATGGTTGAGCCACGGTGTGCTGGGTTCAGGTCTCAGCTTTAGGCCTGTGCAGAACTGTATTGCACATGAAAGTATGGAAATATGACTTTCACAGAAACCTACACTTCATAAATAATAGACAAGCTATTAGTAGAACACACAGAGCAAATATATGCACAAAAATAGACAACAGAAAAGTCCATGCTCTAAGTGACACATCTGCGGGACACATCTATATGTATTTTTAAAGAGTTTTCGTGGAAGTGTGGAGCTAAATGTACATTAAAGATGAGCAGCTACACAGTTTCTTTCCTGCACACAGGCTGCTGTTCCTGTACCTTCTGTAAGGCGAGCTTTCCCTCCCGTAGGCTGGCAGAGGACTGTGGAGCAGCCGACACACAGCACCACAGTCTGAGCGTGACTGAACACTGTGGTGATTTTGTAGCAACCTGCAGACAACACCCACACACACACATACATACATGCAAAATCATTGGATGGGACAGCCATGAAGTGCTACACAGCCAGCTGCCAACAATCACGTTGCATAATTCACATGTACTTTTGATTACTGGTGTGTCCTTGCAGCACTTTGTGTAAAGGAGTCATGTGAAACTCATTTAACTGACAGGCACAAGTGTTACTGTATGCCTTATTTGACACCCCAATCATTAAGACAACAATGAAAGGGCAACACATAAAGGCAAATAATTTTAATACAGGTCTAATTTAAATATAGGAGAAGTACTTCAATCCATGTCATAAATAAAGTTTCAAGATTCACAGCCAAATCATAAGCATTTTATGAAAGTTTTACATTTTGGCTTAATTTTAAAGTTTAACTATTCCATATGCTGTAGTAAGATGTATTCATATATCCGAACTATATGTACTAGTAGTAAATATTTTAATTATTGTATCAAAATTTTCAACTTTATTATAAAGAGAGTAAAGAAACTGCCCTGATATAAATCAACATAATCAATAAACTCTTTGTATGCACGGTAAGCATGTGCATTTTATTATTTTTCACATACTTTTTATATCCTCTATAAACATAATATGAGGGCTTTGGGCAGGTGGTCGTGTAAACAACCTTACCTGGACATTTCACATCCATGAAGTAGGAATTAGGACACTGGACAAGTCGCTTTTTCTTGTGTCTCCTCTTCTCCTCCTCGGTGCTCGGGTGCAGCAGATCCTTTGCAAGCTGAACAAAAATCACAGACAATATTTGAGCTAAATCCCAATCGATATGCAGCCGAAAGTATTTACACAATCTTGAAATTTCGTAATAGACGGATAAGTAGATAAATTTTAGTTCGTGTCACAGTTGTCAACTTTCCAACCTCATTACAGGAAGGAAGGGTAGATGTATCATAACAGCTTTCATAGGAGAGGAAATATGATAAAAGGAAAGCAAAAGTGCTGCGAACAGACGAGTTAAATATTTTTAGAGAAATCACAGTCCCAAATGTATTCGAGTTACTTTTTTTAAACTTAAGACAAAGGTAAGATTCGCCTAATAACGTTAGCTAGAAATGCAGCCACATGTGCTGCTTTGTTGTACACGTGTTTCGCCATATTGCGACCGTTTTCTCAGCTTTATATTCACATTACAGCGACGTTAAAACCAATATTCACAACACAAACAAGACAACAGACCATGTTGTTCCAAATTCACGACATTAAACTACTTTTTAAAGACTGATGGATAATATAAAAGCCATTGGATTACTCACAGGCATTTCTGCGTGTCTGTACGCTCACCGGAAGATCAAGCTGTAGCTCACCGGAAACGGGCAAAAATGACCGCGGCAAGGAAGAGAAACAACCGAAGATATTTTCAATATTTTTTTTTAAATGAACAATTGTGTCTATAAGCGACTATTACCAGTGTTTATCAAACAACAGAGTATAGTTTTAAATTTTTCTTATTTTTAAAATTAGTTTAATATTTTTTATGTAGCATTTATCTTAAGATTTTTCCAGAACTATTGTTTTTTGTTTTTCATATTTTCAGTCACTTGCCAGGACAGAAGTAGGGGTAACACAGGCTGCAACGTATGGTGCAATTTACTGACACTTACAGTGTAATTCGTCGAAAATGACGGTAAAATTTCGTCATATGAATATTAAATTGGATACGTAGGTTCCCAAAGGAACAGGCGAAAATTTCTGTGAAGTTTTGGTGGAAAGGAGAACAACTTGTAGACCTACTAAAAGTGTTTTAACTAAGTACCAATAAGACACTCTGTTTGCCAAACAAAGCTGATCAGTGGACAACAAAGGCGTCCTACTGAACCTCTGAAGTTTTCATGGTATAGCGTTTTTCGTTGTGGTTATCTTAAAGGATCACATCAATTAGATCAGTACTAATAAGAATAGAAACATAGTAAAAAGTTGAGATATTTTAGAAAATACAAGCATTCAGTTTACAGTCAGATGAGAAACTTCCACAACATAGTGATTCAAATGATGCCGCACATAAAAAAGGTGGATGAAAAAGGTAGACAAGTGGAGGAGGAGGGTCGACAGGTGGATGATATGTATACATAGGTTGATGTAAAAAGTCGTGTCCTTGTTTTGTTTCACCTACATTTAACCTAAACACTGATAAGAACCAGTTAGTTTTTTAATATTCACTGATTTGTTAGATTATATAACACCTTAAGCTAGAGGAGCAGGGGTTATATTATAAGTTAAAGATTGTATTATAAAGTGTTATCGTCTTTGACCAAGTTCACTTTATGCCCTCCTCCTCAGCTGTAAAGTTGTTCATTCTCTGTCCAAACGGCGCCATCTCGTGGTAATGCTGTGTACTTGCACGTCTGAGCCGCTATGTTACTCCCATGAAGCACTCCCACACTACGTAGCCTTTCAGCGGATCTGGGATCTGGGCTGACGGCCGAAGTGTTTTTGTGGAGGCAGGAAAAAAAAACACGTAACCACCACGTTACGTCTGCAAGCGGACTGTCATCGACTCTCGGAGGAAAGCAGAATGAATCCTGAATAGTTTCGTTGATTTGGACTGATCTGTAGCAGACAGTTTGTCTAACTTTGGATGGAGTGTATTTATCCACCGCAGTCCAAACAGAGCACAGAGGCACTGAGGGGGATCGGAATTTACCGGTGACAAGTCTGAGAGCAGGAGAGAAAAAAAGGAAAAGAAGATCCACTCGTTGCATGGAGAGTTATTGCTTTATTCTCACCACAATCACTTTTAAGATTTGAAGAGTGAACTCTAAAGAAAGAAAGTTACTTCCATAAAGGGACAGCCTAAACTTTTTTCCCCCTTTTAATTTTGCTCTAACTGGGAAGAACAGCTCCGGCCATGGCGAAAAAGTATGATTTCCTTTTCAAATTGTTACTCATCGGCGACAGCGGAGTGGGCAAAACATGTCTGATCATTCGTTTCGCCGAGGACAATTTCAACTCCACGTACATTTCCACCATCGGTACGTTTGTTTCAATGAAATGTTTTCCTTCTGACTTCCATGTTACAGACACAGCAGCTTGTGATTGGCCTGTGAAACTTGGGACATGAGTGAGGCCAGTGTTTGCTGAATGCTGACATTTCATTCTTCCCTTTATTTGATGCCCAACACTGCACCAACTGGTTTCTCAGATTGTTTTCATGCCTGAACTAGTCCCTGTTCTCTCATTTCTCTTTCCATTCTGTCTCTTATCTTTTTCTTTCTCTTTTTTTTCCCCCTCTTGTTAAGTGTGTGTCTCTTCCCTGACCCTCTCCCCCATCTCTCCCTCAGATCTCATTCCTCTCACTTGGCTCAGAGAAGGTCCACCCACCCTCATTCCTATCTCTTTTACCATCTCTACGTTCCCAGATGAATAGTTGGCTTTCTGGCATGCACTTTTTTTCACAGGACAACCCCCCCTTCCCTCCTCTTCTTCCTCTCTGTCTATCTGTCTGCCAGCTTGTCCATCCTGCAGGAACAAAAACAAAACTCAAAGTCAGTGTGTCCTGCAGGGCTGTGCGTCTTTCCTTTATGTCTGTTTGTGGATGGGAGTGCACTGAGGGGTCAAAATCGCAGTTGGAATGACCATGAATCAGTCTCCACCCGAGTGAGGGTGACCTATATACTCTGCAATGTGGGTGGGTGCGTTTTTTAGTTCATATCTGAGGCATTTAACTCATTATCTGTCTCTGCTTCTCCTCTCTGCTCTTTCCTGTCCTCTTATTGTCCCCCAGGCATCGACTTCAAAGTAAAAACCATTGAAGTGGATGGAAAGAAAGTGAAACTACAAGTTTGGTAAGAGGTTGCAGTTGCTTGCTTGTGTTGAAATAGTTTGCTTTGTGATTCTGCAGGGCCAGATAATGCTGAGTGATACGCTGAGTTATGTTCCTCTGGCTTATTTTCCCTGCGAGGAAAGAGGAACCTCCCTCTTGTTCTCCAAATCAAGACTTTATGACAGGGTTCATTGTCCAAGTACCCATCGCACATGGCCACCACAGAGAGTCACTTCATGTCATATAAGGGTGTTGTCACAGCAACATAGCTTTCTAGCGTGCTATCAAATTCCCATTAAATGCATCGTCCTGCACTCTGCTAAATCTCTAACTTTAACTTTATTTTGACCACAGTTGTGATTTAAAGTTCTTGCACGCACGAGTGCACATTTTTCTTACTTTGTATTGTGTGTGCTTTGTGCAGGGACACAGCAGGGCAGGAGAGGTTCAAGACCATTACGACAGCCTACTACAGAGGAGCCATGGTGAGCACAGGACGCCTGCAGAACAAGCAGACTGGATAATCAGTCTGACATCAGTGCCCATTTGTGCTCTCACTGTACCTTTCACTGACTCCTTAAATCTGCTCTCTTTTTCTCTCACTTCACTCTGTGACAGGGCATCATCCTGGTGTACGACATCACAGACGAGAAGTCCTTCGAAAACATTCAGAACTGGATGAAGAGCATCAAAGAAGTGAGATTGTTTCCACTCAGCTACACTAGAAATGAGCAGGAAGGACTTAGAAACAGTGCTTAGTCATTTGGATACGTATTAGTCATTATAATGGGCCTTTACTTATTGCAACAACAAAGCAGGCACATTGCACAACTGGTGATTTTAAAGGGTCAATTCACCCAAATCTCACAAAAAGCACATTTGTTCTTGAGAGCTTCTTTCTATTGAAACAAATTAGGCTGCAACTAACCATTGTTTTCAATATCTAATAATCCAGTCAGGTTACATTTTTCCAGTTATTTGGTTAAGGTAGGTGCTATTTGCACACAGATGTCCATAGCCAACAGAGTTATTTGCACCCTGTAAGACTGTTTCATTAATCTTATCAAGACGTTTGGAAGTCAAACCAAAAGTGCACTGAAAACTGAAAACAAAAAGTCATAAGACTAAATATAAAAATCTCTTTGCTGACCTTGGCTTTCACATGGGGCACAAACCCTCATCTGCGGGTTGAAAGTCCTTTGCTTCATAATGGACTACACACTTTTACTTTGCCACCTGGTGACGAGTGTAAATAGCAGGACAGCTGCTGGTTGACTGTTCTCACTTGTGTGCAAATAAACACTGCTGATCAGTCAATCGCTTTGGCTATAAAAGTTCAGAAAATAACGGAAAACCCTAATGTAAGTTGTCAGATCCCAGGGTGGAGTCTTCAGATATGTTAATTTGTTTAATTCGCAGTCTAAAACCCAAATATAATTAGTTTAGAATGTTATATACCATAGAAAAGAATCAAATGTTCACATTGCAGAACCTGGAAGCAGAAAATGGCTTTTGAAATGCAGAGTACTTATCAAAGCAGTTGCAGATTAACATTCTATCTAACGACTGATCAAAAGGTACAAGATAATTAATTCATCCTCGGGCAGCGGAGGGTTGCATAACAAAGTGAAAGTCCAAAGTCCATCATACTATACAGTGCAATAACTGTGTGCCAGAAGCCTGGATATTATTGAGAGAACTAACTCTTCAGTTGAGAAAATTTTAATATAAAACTTTTGTTTCTTTTTTTATGGATCATAATAAAAAGGAAATTTGAATGCATTCATACAGAGAGTCCTCTGTGCAAAGCCAAATATCTACAGTCCAATCAGCACTGAAACAGAATATAAATGTGTGTCCCCAGAGATTTGCTAAATGAAAATCAACAACCTGGAATTGCTAGAATCATAGAACCTGTGTCATTTTTTAATTAATGAGTCATTTTATCTAATCTCTTTCATCAGGATATCTTGGTGTTAAAAATAGAGACAGTTCTTCTCAGCAGCATAACATAATTGTGATTTGCTGCAGTGCAAATACTTTTCTCGGGTCCTCCTTCTCATCCTTAGCACAAGCACACACTCATGCAAACACACACACAGACATGTCTAACATGCAAAGTGTCATAAACAGTGTGAAAGAGTGGTGTGTAGCTGTCACATTCATGTTGCACTAGTTATTTAATGATGCCATCCAACGGTTGCTTTAAAGGCTACGTGACTTGGTCTGTGTTATATACTATAAAAAGCGACAGTAATCAGCACTAATTAATTTGCACGGGTCCTTGAAAGCGTCTGGGCCCTTCGATAATTACGCTTGTTGTTCTCCTGCACAGTAAATGTCTCTCACATGCAGTTTCATCTGGTTTTTCAACGCAGATTTAATGCAAAGACATCCGCTTTCTTTTGCTCTGGTCTCATCTCAGACGTATCTTCTGCCAAGCAAACATAGACAGGAATTTGATTTTGCCTAATCAATTACCTGCATTCTTTCTTTCCCAGAATGCATCAGCTGGGGTCAGTCGAATGCTACTAGGTAATAAGTGTGACATTGAAGCGAAGCGAAAAGTTTCCAAGGAGACGGGAGAAAAGGTGAGACAACCCTAAGAGCAAGTTAAACCTAATAATATGTGCTTTGTGTTTTTTATTTGGAAAAAATGTAATTATGTATCAACAGTTTTAAAGTAGTTTAATCGGAGAAAAGTGCAGATTTGCTGCACCATCCTGCATTCATAGTTAAGTATGTCATCGTGAGAGAGAGACAATATAAATATAAAAGGTATTGTTTGTTTGAGGAAGGACTGAGTGTGTCACACGCCTTTGTTTCTGATGTACCCACTTCACATTTACTTTAGATAAGAACCAGGAAGTGATTATTACCCGTATCCCGACCTGCTGTAATCATGTCCGTGTCTGTTGTTGACAGTTGGCAAAAGATCATGGTATCCGCTTCTTCGAGACGAGTGCAAAGTCCAGCATTAATGTGGAAGAGGTGAGCAGGAATGCTGCTGTTTAATAACAAAACACTGTCTTTATACCTCAATAACTTAATGTTTCTTTGGTTATGTGTTAGCAGCTATCGTTGCCTTCAATTTTACTGTCCCTCACCCTTTTTCTCTTTCTGTGTTTCCTTCAGTCTTTTCTTGCTTTGGCACGTGACATTCTACAGAAATCCAACAAGAAACCAGTAAGTCAGAACAGTCTTGTCATACTGAATAACACCAAACTAAAGCATTAGTTTCTCTCTGACTGTAAGACTTTATGTTACACTAGACATGTCTGTAATTTCCGCTCTTTGTCCGTATTTCTTTGCTTGACAGGGCCCCGCAGGTCGAGAGGTGAAAATCACAAGCAGCACAGAGAAAAAATCCTCCAAATGTACTCTTCTTTAGATAGGACGCTGGCCAGCAAATATAAGAAAGCGGCATAAAAATTTAAGAACACATCAGTATTACTGGGGAGAAATGCAGTAACAGCAGGGTTTTTGTCTCCATCTGGTGGGCTCAAATGTCAAATACATGCAGGTGCCTAAAGTATGTTTTTATGCCTTAACTACCAGCATTCCCTCTACAAGTCCTTGAACCTTCATTCCCCAAAAGGAAACTTTGCCAGAAGTGCTTTTATTTCACATTGAACATGTCTTCTGCCACATTTCCTGTGATCATAAAACTGTTGCAAAGTGGGCGACCTGGAAGACTGTAAAAATATAACTCAAGCATTTTCCACCAGGTTAAAAATACAGTCTTATTTTCACCTTGTATCACTGCTTTAAGTCTTAAAAAAACTATGTTTCAAAAGTTTTTTTAAACTGGCGAACCATGTTTAAAAAGCACCTCAGCTTAATGGAACCTTTTCTTATGCTTTGGCAAATTATTGCACAGCAGGAGCTCAGTGACAGAATAGGAATTTAATGGGAAATAACTTTATTTACATACAGTACACACACACAAACACAGTAGACATCTAGTCTGTGACTCAAATGTTTGTCATTTTATGTTCATTTTAAATTCAAGGGGCTACAGGCATCTATGTGATCCTGCTGGATGCTTTAAATACTTGATGGATTTAGTAAAACCATGAATTAGTGAGTCAGCAAAATATAATTGGTTACTAAGTTAATCTCCTTTTGTCACTTTACAGTATGAAATTAAATTATTGATATCAACTGATGTAATATTATGTCAACAGCACAGTCATGTTGACCTTCAGTTTTTGCAATGCAGCAGGAGAAATGGGACATTCTGTTGCCTCACTTTTTGATTGCACACAAATGTCAAATGTCATGGAACATTAAGCTTTATATGTGACATTTCATTATGTTTATGTTTTGCTTATCCTATGACAATCAATCAAATCTTTTAATAATGCACAGTATTTTAAAGCATTCAACAGAATTTACAGTTACCGGTGCCACTGAAAATGAAAAACCTTGAGTCTATAGCAGGAACATTTTCTGGTTATATCCTATTAGAAATTGAAAACATTCTCCTCATGTTCAAGGAATTAAGTCCTGGATGTTGGTGGCACGGAGTTGAATCTGAAACAAACACTGGTGATAAATACATTGTTTTAAATGGATTTAGAATGTGGAAGATGGGAGCAGAGCTAAGTGCAATATGAGAAGATGAATGGAGAGATGAAAGAATGATGGACATTGCAAGTGAATGGACAGGATGTGATGGAGGTAGTGCTCACGTGCCCCTCATTTTGAATTGATTTAGTGGTTCTTGCCTTTTATCTTAAGTGCCTGATAATTCTCTTATTAAACATTATCACACATTAGCTGAATCCGACATGACAGTCTTCCTTTTCAGGCGAGTTCAGATGGTTGAAATGAGTCAGGATCATAGGTGCTCCTCTGACAGTCATACTGTATTTCCTGTTTCATCTTTTTATGCATTTCTTTCACATGCTGTGTCTTCTTAGACCTGCCACAAGACTTTGTACATGTTTGTAGTTTGAAGTCCTGTTGCTTGCTGAATAAAAAATTTTGGATGTGTTGTAGTTTATCTGTATGTTGCCTGGATTGTCTGGAGTATGAAGCTTGTTCATAATTTTTATTACTGTTTTATTGTGAAAGTAAATTTTATTTTCATAGCTCAATATCGCACTTAACTCAAAGCCTTTTAAGTTTGTCCAGCATATAGTCTATTATTAGACACAGCATATATGCATATATGCCTTAGTGGAATTACAACCTGCAAAATTAGAATAATAATATGTAAATGGATCACAAACATAAAAACTTTTAGGATAAGGAAGATTTAAATGTTGTATTGTGAGAAAAGGAGCATAAAAGCAGTGGCCTCTGCCTACAACTTCTCGATCATTGCTCTAATCATTTTTATAAATTTGATTAATTATTTCATGTCTCAATTACCACCCAGGTTAATTTCTGTTATCAATAACATTTGCCTCACTTAAAGACCAAAACGACGTTGAATTCAAGAAGTCAGGCAGCTTACAGTGAATAAGCCAAACGTGGCTCGCTGTGTCAAAGATGCTGGTAATTAGATAATGCACCTATGGGACACTCTTACTACTAGATCTCCCTAACTGCTGTCCCACCCCCACACACCCAATGCTGCAGGAGCTGGAACCTGTCGCTAAGCAACCGCCCCTCCTTCCCAGCATCAGCACCACGACGCTGTGCGCGCGCTCTGCCGCATCTTCAAGTTCCCTGCACGTTCTGCTGCGTGCCTTGTCATCACGCAGGGCAGGTTTTGGTTTGCAAACACGATACATTCTTCTTCCAGTGCCAGAGCTCCACCGACGAACAAAGGAAAGGACGCGGGGGCAGCAAAGGGAGGGGCAAAAGAAAAGAAGAATTAGTAAAAAACAAGGAAAAAACTTGGATGTAAGCATGTGATCGTGACATAGGTAAGGTTATAGACTATGTTGTTGTGTTCATGTGACGCCTGGTGGGAGGCAGTGAGGTAAACGTCCCGGATACATACACACACAAACACACACGGGCTCAACGGGATGCCCGCGTGACTGCAGGGAGGAAAGAGCGGCGGCGGAGGCGGAGGAGGGGGGCTCTAGGTGCGCGTGTGGACCACCGCAAAATCCCCGAGGTGGAGTTATCAAAGATCGCACCCTGTGAGAAAAAGACCCCAGGCCGACTGATAGTCTTGGTGCAGTTTGAAAATCGATTGACAATATTTATTTCCTGTCCATGCCGAGGGTAATTAGTCTCGCTTCCCGAACGAACCGATGTGATCTTGGCGCTTTGATCTCCACACCGTCTTTTTCTTTTCCGTGACAGGATGAGGACCTAACATAAGATTGTGGGAAGGGAGCGCACATGTTTCGGATGTTGCTCCACCTGACTGGACACACAGACTGAGTGACTGGCTCGTGTCATTTCTGCTGGAGGAGGAGTAAAACAACCAGGGATCAGCTGCTTTTTCCTGGGATGCTTTAATATTTGCGGCCTGCTCGGGTCTCCAGTTACCGCAATGCCACTGGCGAGAGGAGAGAGAGGTGGATGGCAGAAGATGGAGAGGAGGGAGCACCAAAAAATCAAATGAGTTTAACAACTATATGTAGATTGCAATAAGCCCCGTTTTTGTGATTGTGTTTTCATCAGGAAATGACAGAGCAGGAGAATGGTGGGGCCGTAGACTGCACTCATTAGGTTGTGGTGGCCTGTGAACTGCATGGGATGCAAGAGACACTGATTTATTTGTGTTGGCTGAAGCAATCTTTGTATCATGACTGAAACGTCAAATGAGGTGAGTAGCTGTGAGTGCGTAGTGGCTGCTCAATTCTCAACTTTCTGCTGACAAAGTTGTTGGACTCAATCACTGAACTAAAGCGCGCACCATGGGGGATTGCGCAGAACCTATGGTACCTGCCAGTGGAAAGCTTGGTGCATAATTGTGACAGAGTGGAGTTCTGAAGCCAGCATTTATGTCTCTGCCTCTTCTGCTCTCCTGTGCTTCTACCCACACACCTGAACTTTGTTTTAAGAACCCAGAGTAAGCGTGAAACCTCTCCCAGCCTCCTCCACACACACACACAGCAGCCTAACATGCCTTCACCGTCAGACTCCAGCAGTGTGGCTTCAGCCTCGGGGTCTCGAGGCTGGTCGGACAGCCGCAGGGGCATGTCGGGCCGTGGTCCTGGTGGGGCACGGCTACTACTGTACCTTGGGCTGTGCCACCTGGGCCTGGGGGCTATGGTCCTGGCCTTCTCTTTCACCAGCATGGCCTTCACCTCCTCAGCCCGTGTGAGACAGTCCTGTCCATTCTGGGCTGGCTTCTTTGTAAGTCTAAATAACATGAAAAACATGCAGAGGTAACCTAAAAACAGAGATCCTGAGAGGACTTTTTTTGATGTGTGTATTGTCTTTTTGCAGGTGGTGGCATCAGGGATAGTTGGAATAATCTCATGGAGGAGACCTCTGACACTGGTGGTATGTATATTTCTGCCTGATAAAAGGAGTACTTAAGTCTCTTTGCTGTAGTTGTTAAAGCCAGATACCATGAGCAATGTGTGTTTGTGTAGATTCTCAGTAATCCAGGTCATGATTATCTTGAAGAGTCATAAAAACAGAACTGAAGAAGCCTCTCGGATGAGAAGTGAAATGTCTTCCCAAAACTCAACTTACTCCAGTTGCCTTGTTTTTATGACTCTTCAACATGAGCAATGTGAGGAAACCAACAGGGAAAGAGAACCATAGGGTCCCAGGTTCCCAGTCACTAGTCATTTAATTAATTAAAAAATAGTCAAGAAATATGCACCACTAAAGCACATTTCAAACAGAAGTGAAAAATTGAGAAAAAGATCTTGCCACAAGGTCTTTTTAGCGGCTTTTGCTAATGCTCTTCAGCAAAGGGAGTTTTCCCGGGTGTTATGAAAATGTACTTAAAATGTTCAAATTCTTATTTTCCCTTAACGATTTAGGACTACACACCCATGTTGGCTTGAAAGCTGGAGTCTAAAGGTTATTTTTGACTTTGGAAACAGCATGTTAAGGAGTCCTACAGTGAGGAAATTGACCTAATCTCTGGGCCCATTGTTAGAGTGTGTTAAGGTGATATTTTCTCTGCTCACATTGCATCAATTCAGGAAAATAACAGGGTAACCTACATAAAATCTTGGAGTCATTGATCTGGCCACGACATAGAGGGAAACAAGTTCACAATATTTTATTACATGCAGAAACCAAAGCAAGAACTTTATATACTAGTTCTTCCTCTCTGGCTGTATATTTATCAGTGAATTAACCTGCTTTAGTCTTTGGTTGGATGACAGAACTACTGTATCCACTCTTGGTCTTGTAAGACACAAGTTTTGACACCCTGCTCTAAATCAAAACATGACTCTGTGCTCCTCCACAGGTGTCACTGTTCATGCTGCTGTCTGCAGTGTGTGTGATCCTCAGCCTGGCCGGCTCCATGCTCTCCTGTCAGAATGCACAGATGGTCAAGTCTATGCTTACCTGCCAGGTACACAACATTCTGCAAGTGTTGTCATCTGCCTCATGCTGAAATGCCCTTCTAGCCAGATGCATTAGTGAATGTGCCAGGAATAACTATGAATGTGTTTTTAGTGTGCAGTTCAATGCTTCACACTAATCCTCTGTGTGTAGGTGGAGGATGGTCAGTGTGTGTGTTGTGTACCCACTCAGTCCTGCTCCACCAAAGAAGAGGAGAACCTGGTCCTCTACCTGAATGCTGACTGTCACACGGTCAGACATCAGCTGAAGGTGTGTAGGATGTGTCTCTATACTGGAAATGCAAATCATGATTTTATTGTTTAATTTAGCCTCCCTTTAAAAGATGATTCCAGCTTTTTTCAAATCTGTCTTAAATGTTAAAAGAAGTCAGGTTCGCTCAGAAACATTAAAACTGTTCTTGCTCACTTTAATTGTTCTTTATGTTTTTACTGGCCATTAAAGGATCCTTAGTGTAATTTATGTCCCTTAATGTAAGTAATGATGACAAAAAGATGATCAAACATAAACATTTCTTTATATTTACTTATATGTGAGGCTTCACACTCTGAGTTAGACAAATCACGCAGATGATTCCAAAGTGACAGTGCACTGAAACCCTAAGACAAAACTATGAACCTATCCTTAAATAATAACATGCTCTTACCAAAAAATATGCTTAATATGCCGTCAGATTTAGATTTTCTGAATGTGTATTTCTCTACAGGACCTTTTGTTCAGTGCATGTGGTCTCAGCATTCTTTCCACTATCATCTGTACTCTGTCCACTGTGACCTGCAGCATCCACATATTTTCTCTGGACCTTGTGCACCTGGTAAGTGCAGACGCAGCACATTTTGCACCAGACTGGCTTTTTCCCCACAAATGACGAGTACCCAGCGGTAAACCACACTGCTGCAGTCAGGGATTAGGTTTTGCATTTGATAACTGACTTTGTAGAAATGCTTAGCCCATTACATCTGTCTGTTCTGTGTTTCCCATTCTTCCCCCCTTAGCTGGCCCCACACCGCTCTCGTTCAGTCAACCCAGAATGCACCACTCCTCAGGACGCCTTCCTGACCAACATCATGGACTTTGAGGAGTTTGTACCGCCCATCCCTCCGCCCCCCTACTATCCTCCTGAATACACCTGCAGCTCTGAAACAGATGCTCAGAGGTACAGAGAAACATAATAAGTACTGTAGTAGATACTTACATATATATGAGTGTAAGGGAGAGTAAATTATTTGTGTAACATTTTTGTATTAACATCCAGCATCACCTATAATGGCTCCATGGAGAGCCCTGTTCCCCTATACCCCACTGACTGCCCCCCTCCCTATGAAGCTGTGATTGGACAAAGAGCTGCAAGCCAGGTGAGTGTATTTGTGTGTGCGCGCTCATGTCTTTCGTGTAATGTAGCTGCTACCGTTGCTGATCTTTGTTTATTTTGACTGTCAAGGCAACAGTATATGACCCCCATGGCACTGAGCTGTCTGCAGAGAGAGGAACTTCTACTGCCTTCAGTGGAGAAGGTGAAAAACCATCACATGTTGTTACTGAGCCACTTCAGAATCACTTAAACTAATTTTTCCCCTTAATAATAAAGGATTAATTTTTTGTTATTAGTGTCCATGGACAGCGGATCTCTGCTGATGTCTGAGATTGTGGACATTCCTGATGATTCCTCCCCATCTGAGGATTCCTGTCTGATGGAGGTTGGGGTGAGAAACCAGGGGGAGAGGGGCAACAGGACCACCAGTGAGGGCGGAGATGGAGGAGACAGTGGGGACTACATCAGCTTTCGAGGTCCCCCGTCTCAAACACCAGAGAGTCCTCTAGCAGGAGGACCGAGGGCCAGGCGTTTTATCCGAGGAGAGAGGTCCAACTCCTGCTCTTCACCCAGCACAGCGACCAACACGTACAGGTGAGGAAAAACACACGTGCACACAGTTCAGCTATGCTGACAGTGTCATGTAGTAATATAGAGAAATGAATAATGAAAAATTGTTGGAATAAGAGCTTATTTTAATGCACAAATTCTGTACTCTCCTGTTCCCTCCTGCAGGTCTCCAGTACTACGTCGCCAGGCTATGTTAGCAAGTAGCTGTTCCCAGCTGGAAGCAATAGCAGTTTCAGCCTCTCAACAGCAATCTTCTAACCCAGAGTTTCAAGTTCACTCCTCCACTCTATCAGGCCAAGGAGCTGCCCCAGCTTCCTCTGCTCCTCCCAATTCATCCTCCACGAATGCCAGGGAGCAGGGTGGTGGTCAGGGTAACCAGCCTTCCCTTGCAGGCCTATCGTTGTACCTTCGACGAAGGGCAGGGAAGAGTGGGAAGGATCAGGAGGGTGTAAGAAAGGATAGCGAGGGGCTCCTTCGTCTTGTGAGGTCACACAGTGAGCCAGGCCTGGGCTCCTCAACTGATACAGGTAGATCAGACAGGAAAATGAGTATGTGTCTTGCATTTCTCTATCAATGTCCATGACCTGTCCTTGTATCTCCTCATCTCTAGTTGACTTTGGCTCTGGCGGCAACAAAACATCTACAGAGACAGGTAAGGGTCATTGCAGCCTCTCCCTTCTTTCCTCCTTCATGACTGACAGTCAAATTAAAGACAAAAATGCCCAAATGAAAACATTTTTAAGAATTTTTTTTATTAGATAGAATAGAGTACATTTGTAGCTAATTACCATCATCTATCAAGCCCTCTAAGAGACTAATGCAGATTTAAGTACCAGAGGAGCCATGCAAATCTGTTCCCATATGCATGTGATTTACGAAACTCCTAAACGGCATATAAATTAGCAGATATTTGATTACAGATTGAAAAATTTGATTCTTCAGTGGAAACAATAGTTGGGCATCATCAGTTTCTCATCTAAATATTATTTTCAAATGACACATCATAATTTTTGCTTGTTTCCAGACCTTTAAAGCCGCCCACTCCATCGAGTTGAGACTTCTGTTTAATAACAGACATTACTGATAAATAACTGTTGTTAGAGTCATGGAACCTTACAAAAGATCTGCAGTAGTTATTGGGCTTCACTGTAGGGATTGCCCACATAAACCTCTTATGATTGAATTGATAAATAAAGAGTAAGATCAGATGAGACACTTCTAGGCCTCTTATTTATTTTAAGAGCCAAAATCATTCTCCTCTATTCTGACTCCATCTCCCAAAGGCCCATCCTCTGAGGCATGTCTGTCGCCCCACACCTCTTTGCCTCCTGCTGCAGCACTGCCAAGGAAAGGCAGCGTGAAAGCAGCCACTGGGGTGCAGGTCCCCTCCAAACCTCCACCCACCTCACCCTTACGTTTACCTAAGGACTGCCACCGTTCCCTGGGAGACCTTAAGGTAAGGCTAAAACTTATGATAGAAGATACAGAAGAAATAATCATTTCTCCATGAAGTCCTAGCAAAAGCCCTCTGTTTTAATGTCTTATTTCATCTACCCCTTTACTGATACTTTCACCTTTCTTTCAGGTGACTCGGGGTCTAGTGGCTCGCTTCCTGCAGCGTTCCAAACGCAACCTATCGCCCTCCACTGAGCATGCTGGGAGCACAGGGCAGGGGCCTAAGAGGAGAAGTGGTACTGAGGGTGCAGCCACCAATCACCTGCCCTTTGAACAAGTATGACAACAAGTTTTGATTAAGATCATTATTTATTATTCTTTTATTTCCCCTGTTACCAGTTTACCACATCAGAATAATCTAGTTCTTCTGCGAGTAATACCTTCCCCACCATCATCCTCAGGTGTTGTTGACCCCTTGGAACACAAGCCGAGGGCACACCAACCACCCCTCCCATCACCCTCATCGCCGTGGACATCACCATTCCCACAGTGACAGTCGACACAACCGGCACCATGGCAGCCGGGTGCCAGAGGGGATCCACCTGCGCAGCTGTGGAGATTTAAGCTCCTCCTCCTCTGCATCATTACGTCGACTGGTGACACCCCATCCACCGCATGGGTCATCAGGAGCTCTCTACTCAGAGTCTGCACTGTGAGGAGAGGAAGGGGAAAATAGGAGGCATGCAAGTTGAAAACAATGGGAGGAGATAAGGCGGTGTAGCAGAGGTGTCTAGTACTTACATTTGAAAATCCTCTCTCCTTTCCTTCTTTGTCACCTCCGTTTCCTGAAGCCAGCTGTGCAAATGGCCTTATTCAGTGGTGCTCTTTATCACTCTGAACATCAGCCTAAAGCTCACGCTATTTCACTGTTCAACATCAGTGAACCAGTCACCAGATGCTTATTCCTGGGCAGCATGGCCCTGTCCTAACAGACTAAATCCACATCTGGCTGAGACAACCAACCAGAAGCATATTTTCTGCTGTATCCTCCTCTCCCTCTCTTAATACTCATCTGGAAACATCTGTTCCTCAAGACTGGAGACAGACCTCAGCTAGCATCCATGCCACAACAACCACTTACTCACATGTACATCCAGTCAGTTACATAATTATGGGTTGCAATATGCATCTGGCCCTTTTGTACATTGCTATTCATCCACTGGATCACTCAGGTGAGGTGGTCATGACAACACTTATTTTGTCTTCCATTGATAGAAAAATGCATCTAAATAAACATATAGTTAGCTGAGTACAATGTAAGATAAACAGATGAGGTTGCACACAAGGACAAATGTTGGAAAACCATTTTCTTAGAGGCTATTTTGTCCTTTTCTTTTTGCAACTCAGACTCCTGCTTTTTCCACGCATTTCCTCCTCCACATTGGCTTTCAAAAAAAATAAGGCAGCCAGCTTTTTTAGCATTAACATTACTGCACGCCACAGACACATGCTCAGCATTTGAAATGAATAACTTGTGGGTGGCCCCTGAACACAGTGTTTTGATTTGCGTATGTGCATGTTTTGCTACAGCCTCTCAAATACAGCAGGAACCTTGTGCATTCAATCCTGACCGTCTGTGTAACTAAGTAACATGTCCTCAGAATGTCTTTATCTGCATGTTTTGACAATGCTTCTTACTTTTTCTTCTTGCACCCAAGACCTATGATAGTAGCCATTTGAAATGTGTTTGTGTTTATAGATAGTTGAAGGTTAAGGTCAGAGTCAAAGATGTGCAGTGCTCTTAAAGTTTTCTGCCAGATGGCTCCAAACATGGCTCTGCACCCTAATTTGATTTTATAGATTTTGAAAATGTTTCAAGTGCATAAGCATATCTGTGACACTGGCTGAAGCAGCCTGATCCTGTGAGATAAAGAGAGCTAAATTGCACTGTGACTCTGATGACATGAAGAGTCTCTTGCAATAAATGTACAGACAATTTTTTACGAGGCTGGGTGTCACACTTTGTGTTGGCAGTGGGTTAACTTATGGATGGGTGATGAATGAAAAAATAGCCTTAGGCTGCTGACAGTGCTGATGGTCACAGTAAACATACGATGGCACTGGCAGCTGTGGCTTCAGGATTTCGAATTGTATTAATATTTATGTCAGATTGGAGGGGTATTTTTTTTCTTTGGAAAGTCTTTTTGGTGTGCTCACTAAGTGATAATGTTGACTCCATATCAGTAAAGGCACATTTTGGATACACCCATATGTATGTAACTAATTTTGAAAAAAATACATGCATACACAATCCCTTATTAAGGCACTGAGCTGTATTTCTACCTCCTGTCTTGCATAACACATTATTTATTTGAAGAAATGTATATCTGTATGGCAGGCTTAACAGGATAGAGCCTTGAAACCTGAATAATAAATGTATCTAAAAATGACACCTATTCCAGATTTTAAATGCAGTGTCAATGGCAAAATTTCAATGCAAGTTATGTATTTCAAAATATTAAATAAATGATAGAATAAACATACCTATGTTGAACTTTTGTACATACTCTGAAGGGAAAATCCTATTAATCCTAGACTAAACTATAACATCAAGTTATTTTTTTTTCCTTATTTTTTTTCTTTCTCAAAAGAGGTATACTTATTATTTTGGAGCCTAACCACTGGCTCCACTAGTCTCTCCACTCCACCTGAACCCCACCTCTTCTCAAATCCTATTGGTCAGCCCACCTGAAAGCCCATCCTGGTTCGATGCTAGCGGCCAATCAAAATGTTCAATGTCAAATGGAGCCTTCGTAATCCACGCCCACACGCACCATTTGCAATGGATGACGGGAAATTTAGTTCTGCTGCTTTATATTAAAGCAGGCAGAAACTTAACGGTGAACTACAATCTTCACATCCTGATTCAGGAGACGTTCACAGACTTCAGTTTGACAGAAAGACGAAGAAACAAAAGACAAAAGATTTTTCTGTACTATACTGGAAAGTTTTGGATAAGAGGACAATATCATTATGGTATGTAAAGGTACATTTTGAACAAAAAATAATTTAAATTTGATACCCGGTTGCTAGCCTTGCTATTAGACTGAATGCAAGATATCAGCATCAGCTAACGTCAGCTAACGCTTCTTGTCAGTACAAGGGAACTTGCTAGCTAGCTAATAATAGTAATTCTCTTTGCCTAATCCTTCCTCATGTTGCAACTAAGTGGGCTTTGACAACATGGAGCTTACTATCGTGGGATATTTCCTTAACCCGAACGAGTTACCACTGTTGTGTTATAAACGTTAAGTAAATTCAGTAACGCTACAGTACGTTGAGTTTGACTGCAGTTTGTTTACGGCTGGTCGGACATTCAGGCGGTTGTGTTAGGATGAGACGTCTGCTGACTTTGGCCATTAATGCCTCTAAAACAATCCGAACTATGTTGCTTGCCGTTTCTCCGCTTAAGTTAAAAAGCACATCTCTTCTGCTGTGCACTTCGTCTCTCCAGGGAGACAACATTCGCAATGGGACACACAACAAAAAGGCGTTGCTGTCAGATCCTCAGCTTTTCGAGGACCAGTTTGAGGAGCTGGTGACGGAGCTTGTAGAGAGGGACCTCTCCGATCCTGTGCTAGCTGATGCACTTAGCAGGCTGAGAGAGGTATGTATATGGAACCGTCTTTGGCTCAGTCGCTTCCTGTAAGTGCTGTCTCACGCATCTTTACCTTTCCCTCTGTAGGTTTTGGTGTATAATACTCCTGGAGGCAAGCGGAACCGAGGCCTGTCTGTGATTGGCTCGTTGAGGGAGCTTCTCCCACCCAATGAACTCACACAGGACGTAGTGCAGCGGGCTCTGTTAGTGGGCTGGTGCATTGAATTGGTAAGAGCATGTTGTGGTAAAGTTTAACCAAAGTAGAAATATGTCAATATTTGTCAGGTTTTCTTAATGTTAACAAGTCCCCTGAAAGAACAAGACTTACATTTCAGGTGACAACAAAACCTGACATAGCTTATTCCTGAGTAATAGATCTGCTGTGTTGCTGAAAGAATATTTGAAAAATTACAGTTGTGAGTGAAAAGTGCACTGTAAAAAAATCCTAAATTCCATAAACATAAGAGCTATAATATATTTTTAAGCCAATCCTACATGTACCATCCTGATGCCATCCAGTATATACTTGCAGGTGCCCCAATAGAAGGTCAAAGGGTCAAGTGCAGAATGTTTTTGTCATTTCATGGGATTTATTGGCAAGAAGAAAAATACAGGATAGTGTCAGCATTGTGCTTGTAAAACTTAGCATGTGGCATTATGCTACCTGTCAGGGCTTTTGTACAATAATTCATGTATAGTTCTTTTTTTCAAGTTCACATAAGTTTAAGAATTCTTGCACAAAGAGTAATGTAAATAAAGCATAAACACAGTGGTCTATGATACATAAAGCCAATAAACCTAAACTATGCTCTTATCTAATATTATCCCAAGCATATTAAGTTTTTTAAATGGGGTTTCCTTATTTGGTACAATGGGAGCTGTTATGTGCTGCCAACTGTGTTGCTAAAACTTCATCGCTCATGCACAGGCTAAGACTGACTGATGTGATGACACTTTGCAGGGGTGTTACGTTCTCTTAAGTTATGAAGTGTTACTAATGTGTCTCTGTTGCTCGCAGCTTCAGGCGTTTTTCCTTGTAGCAGATGATATCATGGATGCATCTGTGACTCGGAGAGGACAGCCCTGCTGGTACAAGAAGGTGAGACTTGATACATTCCAGAAAAAAAAGACTAAAATATTTTGGTTTTGTTGGGGGTTTTTTATTTGTTTTTTGTTAATTTTTTTGTAGTGTGGTAATTCGTTTTTCCCTACAACTGGTTTGCTCAGTTTCTAAGGTGAATCCTATATGTCTGTCTTTAAGGATGGAATAGGTCTGGATGCCATCAATGACTCATTTCTTTTGGAAGGGTCAATCTACAGAATACTTCGCAGACATTGTAGGGACAAGCCCTACTATGTCCACCTACTGGAGCTATTTACTGAGGTACCATACATCCTTATTGATTACACAGGCACACACAAACACACACATGGAAATACAGGATTTTGAAAGTGTCTTTCTTTCAGACTTCTTTTCAGACAGAGCTCGGCCAAGCTCTGGACCTTATGACGGCTCCCCCTGGTCAGATTGACCTCAACAGATTCACCATGGAAAGGTAGTGAAGTTTAGTTTGGAAAGAAAATTTACAGATAAGGATGTTTTTTTAATCAAAGCAAAAAGGTGCAATTATTTCTCTCTCCTTGTCTTTCAGGTATAAAGCTATTGTGAAATACAAGACTGCCTTTTACTCATTTTACCTACCAGTGGCAGCAGCAATGTACATCGTAAGTGTATTTATATTGTACATATTTGACAGAAAGGAAATAATTGGCACAATATTGAGGGGTGGCAGCAAATTAAAGTTTACTGAGCAGGTCTTGAATGAAGGTTTGAGTAAGTTCTACTGGCACATTGTGGACAGGGAAAGTAAATGAGTAATGCTGTACTCTTAACTTTTATAGGCAGGAATCACAAGTGAAGCAGAACACAACAATGCCAAACACATCTTGTTAGAGATGGGAGAGTTCTTTCAAATACAGGTAATAACTTTTACACATTATCCTGCTTTTATGTCCCATATTAAACACTATGCAGCAGACTGTGCAGAATTAATGACTACCTTGTGTGTTTACTTTGCAGGATGACTACTTAGATTGTTATGGAGACCCCGCTGTGACAGGAAAGATTGGTACAGACATTCAGGATAATAAATGCAGCTGGCTGGTAGTGACAGCCCTGGAAATCATGACTCCTGAACAGAGAACAGAGCTGGAGGTGGGACTTCTCATGACAGCTTTACCTTTGAACACTTTAAATGTGTATCAAATGTTTTTGGGTGCAAACTGTGTGCAGAGTGAATTTTGGTTTGCCCTCAGTAAGCTGAAAACAAATAAGTGTGTATTACGCTGTGAAACTGTGATACAAGTTTTTTTCCCTCAGTTTCCCCAGCAAATAAATACAGAAATATTAGAACAACAGTTAGTTCTTACAATTCAATATTAAAGGCAAATATCACAATGCCATACAATTGAATTCCAGTCATACTCACACCATGTCGTCTGATTTGAACCAAGTCAGGGTGTAGTATATAGTGGCATCTAGTGGTGAGACAGCAGATTGCAATTTCCCTCATATGGCCAAGAAAAGCCTAAACATAAAATGCCTTGTCATTCGCCAGTATTTTTGGTTTGGCCATTCTGGGCTACTGTAGTAATATGGTGGTAGAGCATGGTGGACTCATTCTAAATACAGGTGATACACTAATAAAAACATACTTGTGCATATCATGTTCAATTTCTGCCTAAACATTCCCCTAAATCCCACACACTTGACTTTTAAGGCAATTGATAATACAAGGAACAGCTTTTTAAACAACCATACGAAGTCATGTTAATTACAGAAGCACACGTGTTTAGTAACAGAAAGAAATGCAGAGATGTATGACAAGTGTCACTCTCACAAAAAAATTTTGTACTTTCTCAAGACTCTTTTCAGCTTAATTTTATTCAACAATGTAAAAACATAGTTTGCAGCCATATAATTTTTATTTATTGTAATAATTTGTTTCCAAAAGCCATCACACTGTTTTTTGAACCCTAGGGTGGCCTCGTTAATATGGTTATAAACCAAATATGTGTGTTGGCCTCTAATCCTGCCTTTTTAGAAATATTACTAGAGTTATTTGCTGTATTAGCACAACCTAATTTCACCTTCATATTCTCCTCAGGCATGTTATGGGCGCCACGATGATGCCAGTGTAGAAAAGGTTAAAGCTCTGTACAAAACCCTGCAGATGCCATCACTGTACCACAGATATGAAGAGGAGAGCTACCAGCGGCTACAGAAACTCATTGCCACTCACGCTCAGAACCTTCCTCACTCAGTCTTCCTCAATTTTGCCAAGAAAATCTACAAGAGAAACAAGTGAGAGGGAACCGTAGTCACAAACTGTGTCAGGTGCATCAGCCCAGTTCCCTTGTGACTGTTTTCATGGCGCACAGGTCAGCTCCTCTCTGTTTTAAAGAGAGTTTGCCAGGGACGAGGCTCTGACTGCCAACAGCATGATCCAAACAGGCTGTGAAACTTAAGAATTTGGCTGTGATTTGTAGATATTTGGTTGTGAATGTCATTGGACAGTCGCTTTTGCTTCATGTTATCTTTTTAATAAACACTTGGGAATCCCATGGGTATGAGAATGACACTGAAATTACATCACATGATCAAGCTTTCATATTTGTCTGCCCTGAAGAAAGAATGCACAGCAGGATGAACATAGAAGTCAAGCCAGAGAGCTGACACAGCTCTCGTTTTATTAAACTAGGCA
This sequence comes from Acanthurus lineatus, assembly GCA_029814665.1. Taxonomy (NCBI): domain Eukaryota; kingdom Metazoa; phylum Chordata; class Actinopteri; order Acanthuriformes; family Acanthuridae; genus Acanthurus; species Acanthurus lineatus. Next base: position 13,665,445 of record JAPZDV010000025.1, read on the forward strand.
TTGCTCATTAATTGACTAAGGACTTAAAGGGACAGTACATATAGGCTATATGTCAGAAGATGTATCTAGACAGAGTCAAAACTAATTTTAGAACTTTTTAAGCTAACTGTCTCATTCCATGTTTCTATATTGCTGCTACAACGTCTGTACCAACTGGAGTGTCATTGCTTTTAATAAATAATTTATGACCGGTATTTTTAATGTTCTCCGTGTGTGTGTGTTGTCTGAAGAACAGAAACAAATCTTTAAAAAAAGAATTAGCAGAAGTTAGCAAACACTTCTCTTTCCAGCTCTTCTTTTTGAGAATGTTTATTATCATCTGTATGATAGTATATTGAATATTTTTGTGTTTCGGTATTTTGATCTGACAAAAGCAGTTAGAAGGTGCTAGCTTGGTCTCAGGCAAATTCTAATGGACTTTGCGTCTTTTTTCTTACAGAGTAAGAGTAACAGTCAAAAACAAAAACCAATCAATTACTGCAGAAATAATAATACTGATAAATTAATCTGAAATCATGGAAATTTTGTAGAAGCCACAGTAAGCTGTATGTATATTTACAAACTGCCCAACTATACTGAAGACAGAACAAAAAGCCTAAATGCATGAATACACTACAGATAGGATGACTGAAGAGAAATTAAAAGCTCTTTGAACTGTCTTGTATGACTCTTCCTGTTAACGCGGGGCTCATTTGAATGAGGTTAAGCTGGAAAGGACTCGAGATAAATTGGATGTGATGATAAGGCGAACGGAGGGGTGTGGTTTGATTGGGTCCGCGGGTGGGAGAGGGAGGGGTGGTTCGTGGGGTGGGGGTGGAGGGGGGCTGCGATGGTTCGTTGGACGCTCGCGAGAGGACAGATGCTGAGGCTGGTAACGTCGGAGAGAGATTCACATTCACACGGTCTGCTATGTGAGAGAGCCCCGATGAGATGGAGCCCTTCATCCATCTTTTCCCGAATCTGATCGTAAGTCGAGTCCTTATTTGTTGTCTCACTCTGCATATTTTGTATTGTCAGATGGATCTGCATCATGTATTCGGGTAAGAAAATCATTCCCATTCCCACACGGAGCCTGCGTAGATAAAGAGGCAACTCCGATAATAACACTGTTATTTACTGGCTAGTTTTTAGATATAATGTATCATCGTGAGGGTATCTGTTTTATTTAGGATCAAAATATGCACAATATTTGTGTTTTGAGAGCGGCGGATGGGCCTGTATATCAGGGCGATGCGGTTGGAGGTACCCCCTCCTCCCCCCTCCTCTTCCCATCCTCCCTGTCTCCATCAGCTCTGTGGGATCAATACATGCAGGGGTTACGCTGTGCACAGGACGGGTTAAATTACATTTGATCAAATGCATTTCTCTGTTGCTGTTTTATTTCAAGGCTTTTCTGGCTTTAATGGCCATTCGGACGAAAAGGCCCAGTGTAAGAGAGTGATTTATATTCCTTAGTGATGTGAAGGGCACTGTGGAGGAATATGAGTAATAGCCTTCGGTATGAGCTTCAAAAAGGCAGACTCAGTGTTGTTCAGTGCCACTGCCTGATTATTTCATGCTCCAGTTAATTGTGCTATCATGTTTAGTCACTGCTTTAGGAGCGGTTTGTTTTTTTAAAAAACGATATTTCTTTTGATCTGCATCTTTCTGCCTCTTGTCAGCTTGTAAGGATGGACTGGCACAGATGGAGACAGCCTGACTACTGTAAACTCATGAATATCACTGCTCAGTGGAGCTGAACGTGACTGATGCAGATGATAAGTGACAGCCATTAAGCTATAAATTAGCTCACAATTATTATCACCAGGATCATTTCATGTGATGTGTGTTGGGATGCATGTTTGAATTTGAATAAATGGATGGGCTAACATCTGAAAACCAAAACAATTGTATAACAGATGCCAGGTTCTTCTGTTATCTACATTTTCATGTAGCCGCCTTGTTTAACAAGTAAATTAAAAAATAAATTATAGCCTATTACATAAATCTTGCTAAGAGGCGGCTTCCTGCTTTCGTTATTCAGCTACTGTATTGCTCAACAAAAAAGATGCAACATTTTTAAGAGATGTAACCATAATTTTGTCATAATCAGTTGATCCATTGATTATTTCCTGGTTCATTCTGTTTGTACAGTGTCAAAATAAAGTTGAAAATATACCAATAGTTTAGTTCTCTGAGGTGACATCTTGGTATATTTTATTATGTCTAACCAATGCTTCCAAACAAAAACATACACAGTTTACTTTCATAAAAACAGACATGTATTATCATTTAAAACCTGGTGAATATATGGCATTTTGTGATTTTAGCCCTGAATTGAATAATAGCATAGGTGCTCATCGTTTATCTGTCAATTTATTCACTGACTTATTATTTTGGCTCAAATTATTTAAATTATTTCCCTTCAGAGGTGAGGCTTGATATCATGCAGTTTTTACGGGACTGTTTAAGAGACAGTGTGTTCATATCACTACTGTGTCCTCCCAGGACTTGGACTGTGATAATTATAAAACAGGAAGCCCAAAAGCAATTGAGTTTTAATGAATAGTCCAGATGAAAGTTTTAACTTCAAAGACTTAGCCTAATAAAAAAACATGTGTGAAGCAAGAAAGAAACAGGTCTTTAAGAGCTGAATTTGTGTTTGTAGTCGTTACTCATTGTGTGTCTCCTTTGATGTTACAGGATCTTGGGAGTCAAGCCAAGATGTGACCGTCACGGCGCGTCATAGTTTGGATCTGTCCAGCCTTTACAACACTTGTTTCTATAGCAACAGAAATATCACAGTATCCTAAAAAAAAAACAAAAAAACATTCCCACGATGCAGTCCTCTCAGCCTCCAAAGCCCCGGCGCTTTGATGTCAACAGACGGACCAATACCTTGGCTACACCAAAGTCTCATGGCACAAGTCTTCAGAGGGAGGATAAAAACATGAACACCATCAACACCTCCTCCCCTCGCCGGGCTACTAAAGGGCCCACTGCACCTGCCAGGGCCAGGGTGGGAGTGCAACCTCGGCCACCAGTGAGCCAGTCCAGGTTTGGCTCACAAAAACAGGTTTCGACCAGCGTCAAAACAGCCAAGCCCAAACCCAAGAACGCTCGTGCATCTGCGGCAAACAAAATTGCACCAGCAGCTGCTCCTCCTGCGCTTCCTTCTGTCCTCCCTCTTGACCCGAATTGCAATGAGCCGAGCCTCCCGTGTCTGTGCTGTGATGGACGTTCCCCACAGGACAACAACAGTATGTTTAACCACAACCACAACAACAACAACACCATCTCTCTCAGACAGCAACTGCAGCTACCGCCTCCTCCAGGCCCAGCGGCCCTGAGGCAGGATGGGAAAGGGGCCAAGGAGCAGCCTCCCTTGCAAGCACAGGCCCAGCTGGAGCCCCCCGCCCGCCCCGTTGCCAGTCTGATAAATGAAGGAAAGAATGCAGATGAAAGCGCCAATCTAGACAACAAGAAAAATGTGAAAGTAGAGGAAGAAGACGATGAGGAAGAGAGCAGCGGGGATATTGACATTGATGATGATGAAGAGGCTGAGAATGATGACGAAGATGAAGATGATGACACCCTGGTCCCGTCATGCTGTGACTGCCCCCCCTCCCTCCTGGAGTTCTCGCTCTCCTCCTCTACCTCCTCATCCTCCACTTCCATCAGCTCCTGCTCTGATCTGGAGTCAGACAGTGCAGATCAATCTGCTTCCATCTGCTCCTTCCAAAACCAAGATAATTTATCCGCTGCTTTGTCTCCAAAAGACCACTCTCTTCCACAAGTCCCTGAATGCCAGCCTCCTGCACGTTCACCCCCATCCCTTCCTCTTAGCAACAATCCCTTTTCCGTAACATCGGATTCCCCAATTCCTCCTTGCTCTCCAGATGAGGGCTACCCCTCTGCCTTGGACTCTCCCTCTCCTGACTACCTAGGAGTCAAAGGTGATTCTGAAGTCACCAAACTAGGCTTACTTGACTTTTTAGAATCAGTAGGGGAATTTGGGAAAATGGAGCGCTTCAGCCAGGTGATACAAGTGGCACGTTGGGATCTGGAGGGGGAACAACACTGGGATGTTCTGAGGGATCGACTAGATCACCTGGATCGCTTGGAGAAGGTGAACAGGGAAGTTAAACTGGCCTATGTCGCCAGACTCCATGAGAAAGGATTTGATCTTGGAGATCTGGAAGAGCAGGATCTCTCTGATGTCATGGATGAAATGGGCAATATCGACATTCCCTGGAAGTTGTATAAAAGTCGCACAGGGACGATGGGAGACTCCCAGGAGTTTTCAGATGCAGGGGTTGACCTCACTGCTCCATCAGACTGTGATGAGCCTCTCGTTCCTGATTCTCTCACCCCTTCTCCTGTCGAACCGCCACCTAGACCCCCCAAACCTCCAGCACGTCACGCCAGTGTGAGCTCTGACCTCCACACCTACATCAATATCAGCAGGGAGACCACCTCCATGGCCCTCTCCACCTCTCCTACGCTGTCTACTTTCTCCCCAAACTCCTCATCCCCCACATTCACCACTTTTAGGTGTGAGAAACCCCTGCCTCCATCTCCACCATCCATTCCTCCCCTCCCCACCACTAAACCAGTCCCTTATCTCACCCTCTATACTACCCCCTCTCCCCCTCCATCCATCCCCACCCCAACTCCTCCAATTCCTCCACCTCGGAGGCGTCACCTTGCCAGGAAAGAGGCTCAACGGCTCGCTGCTCTTCAAGCCGAACAGGAAAAGACCCCCCTTTCCCTTCCTCCTCCCACCACGCGCCCACCTCCTCTGCCTCCTCCACCAGTTATCTCCGTCTCTTCCTCATCTCCGCCTGCCATACCACCTCCACCTGCCCTTCCTCCTCCGCCCTCCTTCCATGCACTGGATGTAGAGATTCGAAAGCTACTGATGCTTGCGGGACTGACCCAAGCTGAGCTCCTCAAACTCAGCCCAGAGCTCGGCGAGTGTGTTGGAGGATTGGAGGATGAGGATGGAGACATTGTTACCTTGTCCAGGTCTGTGGAGCCACGTGAGTTCAGACTAAAAGAGAGGGAGGATGAGAAGGAATGTGACAGTGAGTTGATTGTCAGAGATGGATGGAGTAGCAGGGGCAAGCTGGATGGAGGTCGAAGAGTCAACACACTTGACGAAGGCAAAAAGAAAGAGGAGAGCAAAGACACACAAAGAACCACGTCATTCACTGAGATGGCAAGAAGAAGGAAGAGGAACAGCGGTCTGACCTCTGACTCTTACTACAGCACCGGCTTAAGCAATACACATGAAACCAAAGCAAAGAATATGAGCTTTGAGTCTTTCCGCTATCCTGCTGAGTTACCAGATTCACCTCCCTCTCCTCCTCCCCCACGTCCCTTACCCCCAGTCCCCCCATCTTTGCCACCCGTCAAAGTCAGCACTCTTCCTGCCAACTCGGCACAACCTGAGCGATTTGATTGGCTCATAGCATTCACACCTGACTGTGAAGCCCCTCCGCAGCCCCCACTTCTGGAAATGAGAAAATCTCAAACAGAAACTCAAAAGAAAGTCAGTTCATCCGGTTCATCTCCTGGATCAGCCCCGAAGGTGACAACTTTTAAAGAGCTGCGCTTCCGCAACAAGAGCGCCTCCCCACCAACAAAGGTGATCACTGACCCAGAGCCTGACCCATCAGTCATTACTCCAGATCCAGATATACTGTACAACCTGAAGTGGAGAAGAGAGAAGACAGGTGGCAGTGGCAACGAGTGGGAGTACACCTCGCAGGCTCAGGCCTTCTTCATGCAGCCGCCGCCAGCTCTCACCTCAATGGCTGCTCTGAAGGAAATGCTCCAGAGAGCTGAAAAGGAGGGTGGACAACCGGAGCTGTGCCCATCACAGAAAATTGGCTGCTCAATCAGTGACAGCAGCCTGTGGACCATGGGTAAAGAGTGGGAGTGTGAAGACATCAAGAATGAGGAAAAAGAAGTGAAAGAAGAAGAAGAAAAAGAAGAAGAAGAGGAGGAGGAGGTTAGAGGACGAGCCGATGGAGGAAGGACTTTTGAATCAAGAACTTCAGGTGAGTATGAATTTACATGAGGATGATAATGACAAAAAAAAGAACCAACTGAATATAATGACAGAAGGGAGGAAGTCTATGTGTGTGTGAGTGTGTGTGTGAGTGAGTGTGTAATGACACAACAAATCTGGGATGGGCAGATGGAGAGAAAAAGATGGGGAAAAGAGAGACTAACAGCCAGCTTTTTCACTCTCTCAGTGATGCACAAATAATGTCTTCAGACAGTAAAATAGAAAGAAACAGAAGACCAAGGGAGTTGAAAGTGTTGGATCATTTTTTAAATGATGTATGGTAACGAGAGTGAAGTGATGGAGGCTGAGCATGATTCACACAGAGAGACGGTGCGTGATATGATGGATAAGTGACAACGGGGGATGAACAGAGGCTGATTTCACAGATGGGAAAAGCGAATAAGACAGTGGAAGCTGAGCAACAGTGAGAGATGGAGGGATGAAGACAGTGAAGGGAGTGAAGGTAATATGAGGAGAAAGAGGGGGCTGGAAACTCTCCAGCCAGTATTTCCTGCACTGGTTATCAGAGTGTGATGTCACCACTGCCTTATTCAATTATTCATCCATTCTTCAGACCGAGGGGAGGGGGATAATGGAGTGCCCACTGAGCTTACCACCTTTCTCTTCCGTCTTTCTACCACTAACTTTAAACTTCAGTCTCCTCTACTTTCTTTTCTTTCTATCAGTGTCCTTAAATCTTTTCTTGCTCCTCTTTATCTGCTTCTCTACTGTTTTTAAATCCCATCAATGTGAGATGTTTATCTGCTTTTCTGCTGCTGTGTATCCTGTCTCTCTGCCCACCCCCACCCTCGCTCCCCAGAGTGGCACAGATAGCTAAGATCAAGTTACTTATCTCATACAGTGCTGTAGTAAGCTACATGAACTCTATTAGATTGTCAGTGTCTAGATACGAAGGATGTGTGTTTCAATTTAAATCAAACACAAAATGGCAGCTAATGATATCAGAAAAACTAGTTCTCTCATTTATGTCTGATTACTGGAATTATTTCATGATTTTTTTTCTTTATAAAAGTGAAATGGATTACAAACTAGGTACATGCTGCAATCAGCTGAAGGGAACAAGCCAGAAATGGCATGTGCACCTTTAAGAGTCCAGGAGGCGGAGCTTACTGCATGTACCAATTGCTGAGAGCTTGTGTCAGAATAACAGGAAGTATCATGTGTTGGTTACAGTTGAAAGACAGCACAAGTCTAACCAAGGTATGGTTGCTTTTCAGCTCATTTTGAAGCCCATAGCTTAGCTGTCTGTCACAGGTGATTGAGTGTAGTGAAAACTGAGTAGCCTCACTCTGTGAATCTTCACAGAGACAGACATGGTAGCTGAGCAGGAAGAGACAGAACTCAGCTATGTTGACTGACTCAGCATTAAACTGTATGCTGTACTGCTGGAGAAGGGAGGGGTGGTAAGGAAAGAGCTAGAGAGAGGTAGAAAACAAAGGCAGAGAGGAGATAGAGAGCGAGAGTCAAGGTAATCCAGAGGTGATGATGGCGTGCACTGCAGTATTTAAGTATTTAAGTATTTAACAGTTTGCATAGAGGTTGGCATTCACTCAGCTGTCTCATACTTAACACTCCTAGCTTTCAATTAAAGGTCTGAAATGAAAGTGAAACCAGACGCCATAAAAAAAACAAAAAAAAACTGATGAATCTTTGCGACTGATGGTGACATTTTAATTATGGTGTCACCAGTGAATGAATGGCTGATTGACAGAATGAGTATTTCTACTGTGCAGCTGTGAGACTCCTCAACAGTTATTCATTTGTGGCCATGGTATCAATTCCTTTTGTGTTAAACCCTCCTAAATGAAAGATTGCGGTTATTGCTCTTCATAAATCAAATCCATTGACTCTCATGCACTGTCAGTATGTTACTGTGACTGTCAATCAACTGTCTGACTGGTTTTAAATACTGCATTGCTGCATGATGTTACCTGATGAAGATTTCTGCTGGAATACATTCATGGATGTGCATTTTTCTCTCGACAGACACTAACATTTTCTTCATGTCTCTCTCCTTCCCATTTCTTTGCCACATTTCTTTTCCTTTAATCTTGTTTTTCCTCACCCATCCATCCATCCCATTCTATTGTCGTTTACATTGTTTGTCCATCGCTCCGCTTTGCTCCCTCATATCACTTTGCTTGCACGCTTGCCCTCTCCATCCGGGCTCCTGCATCTTAAAATTTATGGCCTTTCCAATAAGTAGTTTCCTCACCCCCACTCTCCCTCACCCAGTCCTCCCAACCCTACTTCCTCCACACTGTCCTCCCTTCCTATCGCCCAGGCTATTGTAACTCCCAACCCTTTGCAGATCCCAGACCACACAGCCATGTAGGCAGGGAGTCCACAGACAAACACAGTAACACACAGTGGGCCCCTGCTGCCAGCTCAGTTTGTATCCACAAAGACGATCCCAGCACTGATTTAAGTGTTGGATTTAACTATGAATCCCTGGCTGATTTTGGTATAGACTCTCCTTGTGATTATGGGAATATCTCAAACACACACAGGGACTTTGTATCTGAATCTATGTGCAATTTTGACTCTCTCTACTGCAGTGATGTAGAGAAGCAGAATGGCACACACACTAAGTCAGACACACCTGTTAGTGGCACGGCAGAGCCTCCAGGTTGCACCACCCCTTATAAAAACATTGATGTCATGATGACGTATTCAAACGGTATCAGTGCTGTAGATTCGTTGTGTTCAGAAAAGCGTATTCGCTCACACACAGATCAAAGCAGCAACAAGGCCAGGACATTTAAAGAACTTCCTCCTCTCCCTACATATTACCTGCACCACCCTAAAAACTGCCCTCTACACCGAGGTGCCCCTCCTCGCCTCTCCCCTATCGGAGCCCTCTCCCCTCCCCAGCGCTCCGGAGTGCCCCCTCAGGGCACAGCAGGCTCTGGCCTCAGCTCCCCGCTTTTCCCTCGCTCTCACACCTTACCTGCCCTTGCTGCTCCCCTCTACTATCCAAACCTCTACCCTCCTATACCGCCCAGGGCGCCCCCCCTACCCCCAAAACTCTACCAGGCTCCTCTGCAGTCACACGTGGCGAGTAAGATTTCTCTCTCTCTTCATTCTCCCTACATCTTATACTCTCTCTTTGTCTGACATCTTGCTTGCATGCATGTCTGTCTTTCTCTGTCTTCCTGTCTGTTTCTGTCTTTTTTCTCTGCTTTGGAGATGGTGGTCTTCACCCTCGTGCTTCTCTCCAACCCCGTGGGGATTTGCAGATTTGAACGAACTGGGTAACTGTAGCTGTTTTATGTATCAGGAGGCAGCTCCCTGCAGGTCATCTGATACGTCTTATCTGCACTGTCCTTTCAAATCTGCAAAGGGCCTTCAGAGGGGTAACAGCTGTTCCTGTCAGAGGATGTCTAGAGTCACTCTCATCACTCTCCCTCTCTCTGTCCTCCTCTGTCTGTCTGTCTCTGTGTTCGTCTCGTCTCGTCGTGCTACCTGTTGTTTTTGTTGTCTTTTTGTTTCTTTGCATGGTGTGTTGAGTCATGAACACGCATTTCATGCCAAGCACAACACAAGCAGCTTGTGGATGGTGTTGTAATGTGTAGAATTTTAATTTAAGTTACCTTTTTTTTTATCTTTGTGTGTATGTACAATTAGGCAAAGTAATTCAGGTCCACTGCATCATGTTCATTATAAGAATGTCCGTATTTATAAACCCACGCTGTATAAAACACCTGCCCTTTGAACATGTGTTTAATTACATTTGACCTAACTCACCTGTGAGCTGATACAATCAGCCTCCCCCCCACCCCCTTCAGCATGTTCACCGTATGAATATTAGTGTTAGTTTGAGTGTATTGGTCCATTTAGTGTGAGTCGGCATTAATGCATGGGGTCCTGTTCTTCCCAGATGCACTCAGAAAGTTGTCATGACTAATCCAGATGTTGATAGCTCACCCCAGTACAACAATATAAACAAGATTTCCTTACACTCTGTTTGTTGGCAGTAGTACCATCTGCTTCATTCTGCCTACTCCAAAGCTTCTCATTGCTTAATTGCTCCCGCTGATAACGCTAATATTTTAGTTATGATATTTCTGTCAGTGGTGATTCATTTTTGCTTCTGTTGAATTTTTTTTTTGTGTGTATGTGTGTGTGTGTGTGTGTACGTGAGCAGTAACTAATTTGTCTTTCCCTTTCACTGTCAGCTGTTCGCAGTGTCTCATTTGCTGGCTCTGTACAGAGGACAGAGACATCCTGGATGGGCGAAGATGTGAAGCATCCAATGAGAGGACTGGGCCTGTCCCCTCTGTGCCTGCAGGATAAAAAAGGTTTGTGTCTCATATGTGTGTGTCCACTCGTACAGCTGTGTTTTATTTTTTACCCCTAGTGTCTACAGCTCTTTTACAGTTTAACTGTAGACCATTGTTCCTCCAGCTCTGGTCGGTGCTGTCAGTGTGGCAGTGGAAGCCATCTTGGCCCAGTTCAGTTCCTCTCGGACCATAGTTCAAAAGGTCAGTCTATGCTGAATTTATGACACTAGTTAGATTTTGATAACAGAATGAAGTTATGATGTTTTATTGTTGAAAGGTTTTATGTTATTCTCTGTCAATATGGAGGAGAGTTTTTCATCATATCACTCCTGATATAAAATATTATTAAAAAATATATTAAATATCAAGAAACAAAATGTAATATTGTATTGAATTTGCTTATCTTTAAAAAATGCTTTTCCTCCCTTCCTTCTTGTTCTGACTCTACATATTTTGTTCCGTCTCTCCTCAGTCTCTCTCAGTTAACAAGGTACTAGAATGTCTTTAGTTAACCCAATCTCCTAGTATTAAGAATTTCTTTATAAACTAACTCTGAAACCCCCCTCCCAAAAAAAATCATCTCTCACCTCAATTTATTGACCCTCATTGCTTCATTTCTTTCAAACCCCCATTTATGTGTCCCATTTCCATTTCCTCCCACTCTCTTGAGTCATCCTCTCTTACCTATTCCCCTGTCTCTCCTTATCACTGAACATCTTCTTCCTCGCTCTATCCCACTTTCCTCTCCCCTCTGCTTCTCTCCTCTCAGGCCTTATCAGGAGACAGCACTATAAATCCATCTCTGGGCCGTCTGGTGCTGCAGTGCCTCTGCCCTGCCCTGCACAGCCTGCTGACCGATGGCTTGAAACCCCACCAGAGTGACCTGATTGCAGGCAGAAGGCCAAACTCTGCCTGGGGCCTCGTCCAGGCCTCCACCAGACCAGGTAGCACACCAGGGATGACTGGAAAATTTACATTCACAGACTTGGATATCATATTAGGCTTTTTTTTTTCTGTGTTTCACTTTCCTTGAATGATGATTCTAAACCCTGGAATTCATCTGTGTCTCTTTTTCCCACATATCAGTCAATACTTTTTGATTTTAGTGTCTGAAATGCTGAATAAAGCGAACAACAGGAAGCAGATATCGATTGGCCTATGAGTGCCAAGTTTGTCTGCAAATTTTCACTTGCAGCACTAAGCTCCTGTCAATCCCTTACTCTCTCTCCCTCTCTCTTTGAATGTATTCTCTCCTCTTCCTCTCAACCTATTTTTCAAGGTCCAAAAACACAGACTTTGTTCAACCTTCAAGTTCGAGTTGGAGAGTTGCCGCAGCTCAGACAGAGTAAACACCGGTTCAACGCATTTCTTCTTGGGTTACTGAAGTAAGTACTGCCTCCTAACCCTCCTTGGATTCACTAGTAGCATGAAAAGAGCTTGAATTTATAGTCAAAAATCTAATATACAGTATCATATTTTCAGTTCTTGCATGTCATCTCTGTGTCCACAGTTTTACTCTTTTCTCTCTTTTTTCTTTCAGTACCAAGCTTCTTGATTTCTGGTTGTCTCACATTCACTCTTGCAGTGGTAAGTTTCCATCAAGTCCACTTCATGTCATTTTTGTGACGGTGCATATACATGACTGTAATTTCTCTTCCTCTCAGATGTGCTGGAGACATATTATCGTCCCACCTCCTTCATGCGTCTCTCACTGACCATCTGCCAGCCTCTGTTCGAGGAGCTTCTCCTCGTGTTGCAGCCTCTCAGCCTGTTGACCTTCAACCTCGACCTGCTCTTCCAGCACCACCATTTAGAGCCTGACAATCACAGCCCAGAGATGCCCAGCCCACCTTGCCAGGATGCTGGGTTCCAGCTCTCACCAGAGAGGTCTCAATCCAAAATCAGAGGCTGCAGATACATTGAAAGCCTGTCAGAAGTAAACTTCGAAAGGCCAGAACCTCAGGCAGCCACAGACAAAACATCAGCATTGGCTAATCCAAAGAGTGGAGAATCAGGGGAGTCAACTCAGAGCAGCGCTGAACCCATAAAGGCTTCAGCCACTGTTGGGCAGACAAGTCCTCAGCTCCTGTGGGTGCAGGAGAAGGAAATTGGAAAGTTACCTCCTCCCAATATTGAGGAGGACAGCCTCGCTCAGCAAGCAGGACAGGTACTCACTTTTATGTGTAGCTGCTCAGTGTAGTTAAATACGTTTGTGTGATCCTGCAAGTCTGACATGTTTTCTTAATCGTAGGTGATCCAGCAGGGATGGGGGGCTGTGATGCGCTGGGGAGGCAGACTGAGTCAGAACTTAGCTGAGCTGAGCCTTAAAAAGGAGGAGATGAAGACGGATCTGCCAGATCTCCAGGTCCAGGCAGAGAGTGACTTCACTCCTGTCAGCAGTGGTGCTCAGGTTCCCTGGGGTCTGGGGCGACTTTTTGGAGCCTCTAAAAGCCCCAACAGCCCTATAGGCCACACACCACCAACCAGGTTAGACCATGAATTCAAAACATATACTGATGAGAAAATCTCCAGCTCAAGAGAAAGCTATGAATTTAACTACTGCGATGAGTTGAATTTACTGTTGTACTTGTAATTTTTTGAATGAATGGTAATATTCTGTGATTACTTTCTGCCCATCTGTTCCACTCTCTCTATGTTTTTTCCTTTCCTCTCGTCCTCTTTGCCATCTGTCTCTGCAGACGTCCCTCTCAGTGGCTGGCTCCTGGTGTCACCGCACTGACCCGAATGGTGAGCAGCAGCTCCACCCCGATGCTGAGGAGGGACCCGAAGTCCCAGGAAGAGAGGGAGCAAGAGTCAGAGAAAGAGGAAGAGGTTGATGCACTGGAGATGAGGGACAAACCCAGACCACTCAGGTACCACAGACATAAAGTGGTGCAGATGGATTTTAAGGGTGGGGTTTTGCATTTTGGTTGGCTGAGTTACCATAAAACTTAGTGGGGAGTGCCAGATAAGTCTGTCTGTCGTTGTACTGTTTATTCTTTCAGATTTAACTTGGAAGGATTGTACAGTTGGCCACTTTTCACAAGTTTTCACAAGTCAATCTTTTCCGAATGGACTACAATTAAAGTTTTTTAAACCTTTATCAAATCAAAGTGAAACATCAACCGTCTCATGCACTTTCTACCACTAGAGGTCTCTAAATCAAAACAAAATAATAATAGCAAAAGAAGTAGTTTGATTACATGGTTAGGTAGCGTGGGATAATGAGATTTGTTTATTTTATTGTTAAACAGCCACCATTAAAGATGAA
>JAPZDV010000025.1:13679938-13732505 GCA_029814665.1 Acanthurus lineatus
AATCAAAACAAAATAATAATAGCAAAAGAAGTAGTTTGATTACAGGGTTAGGTAGCGTGGGATCATGAGATTTGTTTATTTTATTGTTAAACAGCCACCATTAAAGATGAAAATCTATCTGACTGACTCAGATATATTTACATACAAGGAAATGTATTTAAGTTTTCTTCATGTTATGGTCAGTCACCTTTGCTAACTTCCTCCTCTGACTGGTGTTACTCTGGAAGTTAACTTGAACAACAATACAGATCTCTCTGAGTTTGAACATTCAGGATAATGTAAGCACACAATTCAACACAATATATAACAAAGATTAAGTAGTTTTTATACATTTTAATATAAAAATATTACATATTATAAGTTTTAATATAGTAATACAATTAAAAAACATGAGCTTATATATCGTAAAAATACACTGAAGTTCATTCGTACACTTGCTCTCCTTGGGTTGACTAGTTGAGGTGGATTTCCTTTTTAAATTGACTTCCTTCTTCCTCCTCCCAAGAGTAGCAGTGGGTGTAGGGGACATCAAAGGGCTCCTGTTGTCATTTTTGTCTTTAACAGACTATAACTGGTGACTCACCAGTCTGACTCTGACTGCATAGTGAGTCATTCATGGTTCGGCATGTTGAAATTGATGTCATTGTTTTTGGTTGGTGTTCAAGTAAAGCCCGTTTGATTGAGAAGATCCCTGCTGTCCGTCCGCAGGTCAGTGCGAACGCTGTGTGACCACAGCGGAACAGGTTCGGAGCTCAGCTTCCACAAAGGGGAGGAACTGGTGGTGTTAGGAGGCGTCGATCAAGACTGGATCCGCTGTCGTCAGGGAGACAAAGAGGGGCTGGTACCTATTGGCTACACCTCCCTTATCATGTGACTTCAGCGCCATAACTGCTGCACTCAACTAATTAAAAAAATAAAATAAAATAAATATATATATATATTTTAGGTGAGTATTGAGAGGTTATGGTGAGGCTCCACTACTCTGAAAGGGATATTTCACGCTTGCTCAGTCAGAGTTTGAGTTGAGTGCATAACACCATCTGTTCTGCTTTACGTGCATCAGGAGCAATGTGCAGCCCTTACCATTTATGAACATATGGAAGCTCCCCCCCCCACCCATCACAATCCATCCAGTTTGGTAGCATTAAACTAATGTATTTCAGCAGCAGGGATGCAGCAGATGGTGTGAAGTAATGACTCAAGTCAAATTTAGATCATTTAATACTGGAAGACCTTTGATCTTGCAGTGAAGTATCCCTTTAAACGTCCTTTTCTTTCTCAATTTCTTTGTCAGCCACTGATGTGAAAATGATCACAGGGGAAATTCTGTGCTGTGAAACCACAAGCAGATTTGACTTGTCTGAGATCAGTGGCTGCCTGTTGTGAAGACGCAACCGTCAGCAGCCTGGTAGAAGCCACATTAGTATCTCTAGCCGTCAGCCGTAGAGTCGCGGCTTGCAGGTTGTGGAGTGGAGAGAGCATGTCAGAGTATTGAGCCGTAGCTCCTGTGCATACTGCGTAGTAATGTAGTGAATTGTAGCTGTGTAGATCTGTGTTCTATTGACCTTTCACCCCTACTGATCTCTCACCTTTATCGCCTGGTTCATGTGTGTTTGACATGTTTCTGCTACTATATTTGACTGTATAAATATACATAAAAAAATATATATAGGTATATAAATTGAGATTAATATTACCAAGATAGATAGAAAGATAGATGAACAAGAGAAAGCAGATAGTTAAACACAAGCTTGATGGCCACATATGATTCAAAAATCAGTGGATTCATTCTTTATCTTTACATGTACAACTTAACTCACACATTAAGTGGTTGTCATACATGCAAAAAGAAAGTATAAGTCTGCTTCGAGAATGAAATACAGTATCTTCCCTTATGTGTGCTTTATGTTTCCTGTGTCTTCACATCATATTTATAAAATTATTAGATTAAGCTCCATACCTTGAACACTGTATGCATTGTAATGTGCCGTGAATGCTTTGAATGAAACCTGTCCCACACAGTTGTCAGATAATATCAGACGACAGCAATCTGTAGCTAAAATCTCTCGACTCTACTCAGCCAAAAGCCAACTTGTGTTGGAGTAAACACCTCACAAAGCCATGCTCAGCTCTTGTTCAGCACTATCTGACCTTAAATTTAATGCCATGAGAAAACCCTGGCTGTATGTAACTCATAAATGCTACTGTAAAGTCTGTGGGTTTGGTGGCTGGTCTTCACCTCGTACCTCAGCTATGATATTTCTCTTTACCCTTCCTGTCATGTTTACTTATCATAATCATTGATATTCATGATCGTGGTAGTGGTGGAAATTATATGCTGATTCTAATGTTGCTCATATGAAACACATTGCTTTGTGTCCAATATTTATTAGTTGTTCTCTAGATTCTGTATTGATGACTATGCATATGGTTCAATGTGCAACAAGAAATGTTTTTTTATTATGTAATGCTTTGAAGTCTTTATAATTTAATGTTCTCCTGCAGGTTGGCACATAAAGCCTGAAACAATAGCTGAAATAAAGTTAATGTAAGAGAGCCTGATTTTAAGTGATCAGGAAAGACTGCAGGAAGGTTTCTTTACTATTGATGAATCAGGAAAAGAGGAAAAGCAGAGTTCCTGAAATTTCCCTCATGTTATTGTGTCAATGCCATGTAGCATGACGTTACTGTCACTATGGCAACTGTCCAGTAGCAACAAGTTAAGCCAGTGCTCATAACCTGTGAGTTATGATCACGATAAAATGCCATCAAATGGATAACGTGCAGGTGTTTGCACGAAATAATGTGCAAAGATAAAATATTAGCTGACACATTAAAATGTTAATAATTTTTGTTTTTGTTTTTATATTTTAATTCAAATGTGAGATTATGGTCCAAATGCATTTGTTTCAAAAGCTGTTAATTTATTGTGCTATTGTTGTATATTTATTGATCTTGAGGTTTCTGAAAGGAATAGCTCTATCTGACCCGTCTAGTGTCTCTCTATCTATCTAGGTTCATTATGTGTGTGTGTGTGTGTGTGTATGTGTGTGTGTGTGTGCGTGCTTGAGCCCACAAAGAGGAGCATATGTGGCAGTGAAAGCAGAGATGAGTGTGAGCACATCTGCGTGTCTGCACATCCTGCACTTTCACTTATATGTGTGTTTGTGTGTGTATGTGTGTGTGTGTGTGCAAGTGTAACAATGACCTCCGTACCTCCTCCTCCTCCTCCTTTTCCTCTCTTTCTCTCTTCGGTGTAGCCTGTAGACATCCCTGTGTCCTACTATTGCAAATAGTTCAGTGCCCCTATAGTGTCAGTCACTGTCCACCTCCTGCATGTGCTTGTTTGTAAATACACCAAATAAAATGATCAGTATAAACCAAACCTCCAGCTGTTTGACTTTTTCTTTTTTTGCTCATAAGTTCATGTTAAAAGCTCCGTTAGTCAGACCTTTTATATATTTAGCCATCGTGGAAAAATGTAGAGGACGCCTCACTCGGAAAATGTTCAGCATAAATTACATGCCCCGTATTTGTTGCTCATTCTCTGAAATGTGACAGGAAACGACACCCATGAGTCAGATCGCAAATTAGGTGAAGACTCACAATTAAGTTTTCTAAAGAACACCTTAAAACCTAATGCTATTAAGTTCATGGGTACTTCATCTCTCTTTTTTCTGTTTTTTTTTTTTTTTGCTCAGATCTAAAGGTTCCCTGGATGTGTTCGGATGTTGTGAAGGGCAGAGAGAGGAGAATAAATCTCCGTAGTGAGCTGCAGCCCTCCCCCATCTTGTAACCGTGTTCTTTTGATAGCGTCCTCCATTGTGGGTCATTATGGAGGACAACACAGTGTGAGATATACAATCTAACACCACTAGATAGCACTGTTAGCTCAAGCTGATTAAAGACTGCAGTAACCTCCCAAAAACACACACACACACACACACAGCAAGGACCTTAAAACTGAAACACCAAGAGTCTATAGGGTTTAGTACTAGTAGACATAAAATGCTTTTATTATTATGGTTATAGAGGCAAAAAGTCTGAGCTGACATTCTATGGCGTTGATTTATAACTGTTTCTGTTTTTGATGTTTTGTTTTTCAGATGCACATTATCAGAGGCAACAGGCAAAGGTTACATGACATGCAAACTAGATAAATAACTCTTTGTGTGTACCTTTGCTATAAAGTTAATCATCCACTGGCAATAATGTAGTGCTCTTAGTTAAAAAAGGAAAGAGGAAAAATATACATACAGTATGTAAACAGTCAAAGAAATTGCACTTTCTTGGCTTGTTATTAAAAGCCACACTACTGAAAGAGAGAGAGCAGAAATTTAAACACTGGAAAAACTAATTCACTGTCACTGATTGTCTGACCAATAAAAAACAAACAAACAACGGACGCTTAGCTAAAAAAAAGACACAAATTATGTAATTCTACAAAAAATCACATACAATCATAGTCAATTTTTAAGGAGAAATGACTGATATATTGGTCAGCTGTATAATCTGTTAAAAACATGTTAGTAAAATGAAAGGTTTGATTATTACTTTTTATGTATAATCACAATAGTATTGTCATGTATTGTACTAATTTTACACGCTACTGCTGATAGAAGGAAAACAGGGTTCTCTCTATATACATTCACATGTAACTAAACGCTTATGGTAACTTCCACTAAGTGGATTAGCCCGATGCTCCTAAGATGAGAACAATCTACTATGCAACTGTACAGAAAAAAAAAATGACCTCCGATCCTCAAATATTCACAACTTAATAAAAACATAACAAAGGAAGTCCTTATATAGTCCTTATCAGAGGAGATATTGCTTTTAAAGACTGCATGAGTTCGCTTAGGTACATACACGAGACAACATGGCACTTCTACAGAGCATTTGGGGCAAAAAATTCTAGTTTTCATTCCCTTTCCACTCTCCTTTCTCCCCTCCACGACATTCTGATTGTCAATGCTCTGGAGCAAAGAGCGAAACATTCTCAAAGGCAGTCTGAAGTAAACAAAACACTTTTTGCCCCTCTCCCTCCCTTCTCCAGGAAGCAATACTGAAAATAGTCAACAATAAACATTCCTATCATTAATATATTTTGTCCATTTCTATAACAGACAGTGCTCAAGCTGCCCTTTTTTTCAAAAATAACTTCTTTCTTAAAACCTCATTAGAAATTCTCTTGCAGCGTTGCCAAAATTCCTATCACTAAGCCCACCCCCTCCCTTGCCTATTCACTGGTACATAGCAGACACTGTCTTGGTAAAGTGAAGAAAAACCCAAAAAACACTGTTTCTACAGCTTTTAACTGGTTCACTTCTCCTCGTGTCATTTCCCAAAGGTGCAATGTGACATTGAAAGCTTAACGATTAAACGAGGGTTCAATTTTGACCTAGTTAGAGCCCCGGCTACATTTTTGTTCCCTCGGGCAGTTTGTGAACTCCTCGTCTCTTGGAAACTTCAGAGCCGCAATGCTGAGTACCATATATGTCCACTTTCAGTCTTCGAACAAAGTCTGTCTTTCCCAGTTTGCTTAAGGTGCCGAAGTAAGAGCAAAGTGTATGTGTGTGTGTTTATAGTGTGTCCACTCAGCATACATACAGTCTTTAGTGTGCTTGTTCATTCAGCACTAGTGCAAATTCATTTCAGCTGGTCTGTTTCTGTCTTCCATCCGGGACAGTCTCTCTCAGTTTCTCTCATCATCCCTCGCCCGCTTGGACAAAAGATGTGTTGCCATGGTTTCATCCTTGGTGTGATGCCCTTCGGAGCGTTAGGTTCAACACACTCATCTGTCAGTGTGTGAGATGTCTTTCTTGCATTTTCAGTCGCTATAATTCTCCAGCTCTCTTCTCCCTTTTTTCTCGCTTGCTCTCTGTGGCACTACTACTGTTAATAGCAGTGTTATGACATCAGTTCTTGTCCATCTGTCCAGGGGTGGGCCTGGTCCCTTTCTCAGAGTGGTCCCACCTACACAAAAGCAAGATTTTATCAATAAAACCATGCATGTATCTCTCAAAGTCCTTCCTGTTTCTACATTGGATGCTCCACCACTCACCTCTCTCTGTTAGCTTATGAATGCTGCAGGGTCAAAAGTAAATCATTCAGCCGTTTCCTCCTCTGTTCTCTGCTGCAGACCTCTTCTTCCCCTCGTTTTTCTTCTTCTCCCTCCTCCTCTTGTCTGTTCTGGGTTTTGGTGGGCTGTGGCGAACAAATATGCACAACTAATTGCACAAGCAGATTTTTATCCTTGCGGAAATTTGCATTCATTTTTTTCTGTTGCCCTTTTTTTTTTTTTTTACTGTTGGTGTGTTTGTTCACTCACACAGGGGCTGGCAGTGAGCGAGCTGGAGGTGTCCTGACTCTCGTGGTGGGGGTCACTGCTGATAACCGTCACCTCCACCCCCACTGGTTGATCTGAGGGTCAGAGGTCAAAGAGTATTCTGTATGTCAGTAAGGCGTAGCAAGGGGTGATAAAAACAGCATGTCATTCCTTTTACAGATTTATCTGTAATTCGTCTGTAATTATGTGACTGTCCCTATTTCCCCCTTGATTCATATCGGCCATCAGTCAAGGAGTCTTTAATGGAAACTGTGTGGTTTCATTGCTAATGGGGAAAGTTGATGCCTGCTGGATTCTTGGACACCAAGAGTGGATGACAGAAATGGGGAAACATTTCTGCAGGCTAAAATTCTGTGGTTGGAAAATCACTTAGGTTGTGCTGCTGAGTATGATATGGAGAGACAAGCCAAATATGTGGACGGCGGGCTGTGAGCAGAGCAAACACACACCCACACACACACACTTGCATACACACATACATGCACACATAAAGTAAAAGACACAACACAGGACACCAGAAGAAATCTCCACAGATGTGTAGTAGAAAATGAAAATGTATAGAGCTAAACCACATACACGTAGAGTATGCATACACAAACACCTACAGAAACAAAAACTAACACACACACTTGCTTCATGGACCTGACTTGATGTGGCTGTCGTCCCCATTGGCTCCATCACAGGACAGACGTTGCGAGTCCCTCTCCTCTCCCTCTGCATCTCTCTCTCTCTCTATCCTCAGTCGGATCTGTCTGTCTCTTACGAGCTCCCAGTTCCTCACAAGAAACACGTGGTGTTTTACCACAAAGCTCCTGGCCCAGTGACACACGGGGAAACATTAGCCAACCCCGCTGACATCACTGCAGTAAGAGTGCATCAAGTAGTTTATATTGAAATATGAATCACTGTGTTCTTTCCGTACCTCTCACTGCTAGTCAAAGGCTCCATGTCGAGGTGGGGAAACAGGCTGGTAATGTCACTAGAGCTCTCCTCCTGTGAAAAAGACATAAAGAAAGAGGGAGACATGCATGTTTTTTAGCAATCAAAGCCGCATTCTTCACTGGAATGATTCAAACCACATCTACATGGACTCACCACTGCCTGGTGAGAGGAAGAAGTCCTCTCCTTCAGCCGGCCTGAGTGAAACAAAGGAAGTGAAAGCAAGTGAGGCGCTGTATGAGAGTACTGATCTGATCAATCAAGTAAATCTTAAGATAACACATCCAATTTTGGAAACTCACAGTAACGCCGCTTCCTCTTCAGGGGGACTGCAGGCTGCCTCTGAAGCTGGAGCAACACAACCTGAGAGTTACTATTACATTCATGACACTCCACATATATCATCTTTTGTCTCCAAAGATGCCTCACCTCCATGTTTTAGCTCTACTGTACCTGATTGTGCTGCCACAGCCACATGACATCATAAGGTAATTGGAAAGGAATTCGTTTCAGCCTTAGATACTTCCCTGAAGGACACAAAGGGAGTTCAGATAAACTAACGCAGTGACAACAAACTACAGCAATGTTTGCATTTTCTTATATACTCACCAACATGTATGGGAGCAGGTAAAAGGCTGTATTCGCGCTCCTCCGGTGTGCACTCCACACTCTCTCTGCGCTGAGAGGCTGGCCTGGGAAAAAAGCATGTTACATGTATTAACAAAAAGCCTGAAAATAGAAATAATATTCTAACAGTTTATTTATGACTTCAACTCACTCTGTTGTTTTGTAATCATCAGAGTAAAGACCTGCCCTCAGAAACTTCTTCCTGGGTGGACCATCTGCTCTCTCCTGTCTCTGGATGGTTACCGGTTGGGATGGAGCCTGGTCGACATCTGATAGGCTAAAACATTCAGTGGGCGTGTCATACTCAGGTTTATCCTCAGTGACACTAAAAGGAAAAGTATGAAGAGAGAGATAGAATGATAGATAGGAAAAAGAGACAGAGAGAAAAGGCACTGGTTTAGCACACAGTGCTGAAAACGATGGGTTAATATAGCATTAGTGAGTGGTTGTATTGAATTTTCAAGTCAACCAGCTCAGGTGCTTTATAATACAATTGTGAGTGTTTACCTTTGATGACAGGGAGAGTCACCATGTTTTCTTTTCCGTCCTCTCTTCCTCCTGGCCTGGAGCTCCAACTCCGTCACCTGCTGCACTGTGTCACCTCCTCGATCTCTCTCTGGCCCTCTTTCTTCTTTTCTCCCTCCCACCTCCCTCCCATCTCTGTTGTGACTGTTTCCTGGCAAGAGATCAGGTGATGAGACCGAGGGAGCTGCAGATGAGTGCATGGGGGATGATACAGTGGAGGGCAGGGGGTGCTTTCTGGGCCGCCCTGGCCTTCTTTTGTTTTTCCCTGCTGCACTCTCTGGTGTTGGCACACTTTTCTGCTGCCCCCGACTTCTCGAGTCACCTTGTAAACCTGCAGTCATTGAAATAGAAAGAGAGGGAGGGGGGGAGTTGAGGCAGAAGGAGGCAGGACGAATGGTGGGTGTAAGTGGCAGAGAGGAAATGAGACAGATGTAGATCAGTGATTGAGCCAGCAGGAGGTGTGAGGTGAGGCCAGTCTGGGCTGAGTCACAGATTAGGTGAGTCACAACATTTCCTCTGACCAGATCATTTCTGGGAAATGCATTAACAAGTGATTTATGTACACACACACTCACACAGCAAAAAAAGCACAAGAATGGACACAAACACTGCACAATGTGTGCATGTTAATGTGCACACGTTTGCACTCTTGCTTTGCACTTTAAATGTTGAATACAATCTTCAAACGCTGAGCAGACCAAGAAAGAGAGAAAAAAGTGT
The DNA here is from genome assembly GCA_029814665.1 of Acanthurus lineatus. Classification (NCBI taxonomy): domain Eukaryota; kingdom Metazoa; phylum Chordata; class Actinopteri; order Acanthuriformes; family Acanthuridae; genus Acanthurus; species Acanthurus lineatus. The sequence goes on from JAPZDV010000025.1 coordinate 13,689,099, forward strand.
TTGCATGCCCCTGCTAGCGTGCTGTACTTTAAAACACATATGTGTTTGGTTAGATGATAAACTGCTGTCAAATGTATTCCACCTCTTTCAAAAACAACATTTTCCTCTCACAAGTTCTCTTTGCCCCTACTCTGACCTCCATGCTATTCCTTCATCAATCACTCCTGAGGTCATTTATCTTTTTGTTACATTTTCCACAGTCCCCGACAAGACTGGCCACTCTTTTCCTTATTGGATTTTTCCAAGTCAAATAGGCCCTGTTGGCCAGCAGTGCGGGATAGGCCAGGCTTTAAATAGCCAATCTGGTGGTTAACTAATGACTGTGTTCACTGGGTAGCCCCGGCCTGCAACGGCGTGCGGTTCACTGCAGACCAGGCAGATTTCAAAGATTTTCTGGAAGATTCCCATCAAGACGCTGCCCTGCTGCTATAACACTTTTTGAATATTCCAAAGAGAGTGGTTACTGAGTATGTGTGTGTGTGTATGTGTGAGTATCTGTGTGTGTGGCAGTGTTAGGCACGTCCTGTGCACAGCTGAGTGAGTCTGAAATTGGCTATAAAAAGAACAGAGTCTGATTCCCTCTCAAACACCCTCCAGGCTTTGATGTGTGGCTCAACAATACCTGAGAAAAAGCAATGCTGTCACTGTATTGGCCAAACTATCGATGCCAGTCTCATCTCCACATTGTGCAAATAAAAAAATCTGTCAAACAGTGCGAGTGAAAAGAGTCTCTTGGCATAAAATCACTCAGATAGCTATTATAAATTTGGTTCTCTTGATGTATTTCAATGATAAGGACAGTTGACAATAGATTTTCTATAATATCTAAATTACTTTTCTTTGCATTAATATTTTCTGCCATTGAAATAAGAAAAAATACAATGTTGCATTCACACAAGCAGCACTAACAATTGTTATTTTTCTGTAGCACTGTCAGAACAGACACTTTCCATTGAGAGAAACACTAATAAATATCTATCTGTACCAAGTATATGCACGAAATTTAGCACAAATGCTAACAAAGCTTCCTAATAGGCATCAAACAGAAGCACATGCATGCACATGCACATGTTCATAGATCAAATCGTTCATGCATCCTTACCTGCTTCTCTCCTCTCCGTCCACATTGGCTCATCCGTCCTCCACGACCTGTCTCCACTTCCTGGATTCCTACCAGCAAATCCACTCCTAAGACCCCTCACCCCTGTTGCCATGGCAGCGGATGTAAACAGGTTGGTGTGTGTCGGAGAAGGGGAGGTCCCGTACAGGCCTGACTCTTGAACATCCTCACTGTCATCGTCTTCTCCATCTGATTCGATCAGTCGGCCTGTATGTTGCTCCCCGGAGAAGCCTCTCCAGCTGGGATTCGAGTTTCCAAATGCTGTCCCTCCAAGGCCCCCAAATTTCGTGCAGCTCTGTCCCAGGCCGCCCCAGCCACCTCCAAATGAAGACAGGTGAGAGGAGCCCAGTCCAAGCGAGGTGAGAGATGTGCGTTTGTACCTTTCTGCTGAAGATGATGACGATGCGGAAGCAGCAGCTGAAGAGAAGGAATCCTTCCCGTTCTCACATAACCAAGGTGATTCTTTAGACAGCATGCTCCCCATTCCTCTTGCCCCTTTCCTTCCTCCTTCTCCTGGGCCTAAAATGAACCCTGACCTTTGCTTTGAGCTGGTTAACCCCTCTCTCTCCATCCCATCTTCCTCCTCATCCTCGTGTAACTCCTCCTCTTCATCCATATCTCTCTCACAGTGCCTGTGACGGTGTTTATGCTTGTGTTTGTGTTCGCTCCTCCCACAGCCACAGGGGAGGCTGGATGTGAACCCTGAGCTGAGGTGTGGGCCTCCTCCATTGTTTCCTCCTATATCTCCCTCAACATCTCCTCCTAAAGCTCCTTCTCTCAGCAACCTGCTCCTCCGCCTGTGGAATCTGGCGGGATTGAGGAGGAAGTGGGCATGATGGGGCTGATGGGGGGCGTACTGGTGTGGAGAAGTAAGCGGATAGGAACTGGGGAGGTGGTGGTAAAGTGCTGTGGCTGGGGGATAGCTGCTATAATAGCCCATATTTTCAATGGTCTCCTGAAACTTTGATGGGCAACCACATTGCCTGCGGTCCGGCTTCCTGTTACAATGCACAGGCTGGCAGGGGTAGAAAGGCTGAGGGGAGAAGGAGGTATTAGCAGAGTAAGATGATGGGTGAGGCGAGTAGAAGCCATTCAGATTGATCCTGAAGATGTTGGAGCGAAGAGAATGAGAAGAGGAGTGATGACGCCTTCCTCCAGCAGCATTCCCAGTCCCATCGAAGCCCTGTCCAAGTCCCGTCCTCGCCCAGCTTCGCCGTCCAATATGGACCTCGCTGAACTGACTGATCATCTCTTCTAGTTCAGCCAGAAATTCTGGATCCTGCATATGCAGCTGCTGGTGCTTCTTCTTATGTTTGTTTTTCTGTCTCTTCGGTGCATTGTGTCCAAGGCAAGTGTAATAATCCGAATGAGTGCACTTGTTGTGTCCTGGGCAGGGGCACGGACACATGCAAGTACAAGAGGAGGAACAATCGTAATCCCTCCGTCTGTGCCTGTGTCTCTCTCTGTGCCGCTCAGCTGCGGTTGAGCTGGGGATGGAGTTTGCGTGTCTGGGCATGTGAGAGAGGGGTGAAGAGACGGGAGAGGGGCGGTCCACGAGAGATGAGGGGTGCCTTTGAGCCCCCAGAATCATTCCTGACCCCTGACCCAACCTGAGCATGCCTCTAGCTCCCCGAATCTCCCCTCGCTCAGAAACACTGTTGTTATCAGTTCCAATCCCGCTGTCACTCGGCAGTGTCTCCTCACTGTGTGACTCACTCCTCGGGGAGGGGGTGGCTTCTTTCAGGTGGCCAGGGGAGCCAGGTGTGTGATGCAGTGGAGGGGTGGGACAGGACAGCTTACACGAAGACTGGTGAAAGGGGAAGTGATGCCTTCCCTGACATGGACAACTCTTCTTCACGAAGGGAGAGAGGGATGAGGAGGAGGGAGGACGAGGGGAGGTGCAAGAGGATGATGGGGAAGGGAGGGAGAAGGTGTGAGAAAAAAGTAGGGAGGATGTTGGTTCTGTGAGGCTGCCTTCACTATAAGGGCTCTGGGCCCCACTGGAGTGGGTAAGGGATGGGGAGGGAAATGGGTGAGAGGAAGGGGGCTGGGGTTGGTTGGAGAAGAGAGATGTTTCAGAGGGACTGGTAAACAAAAACGACTGGGTGGAGTTTTTGGAGTTGGTTTGGGCTGATGAAGCTGTTTGGGTTTTGGGCTTGCGTCCTCGCCTCTTGCCCATGTAGATGGTTCCTCTTTTGCTAACATTGATCTGAGGGCCCAGCTTACTCCCAAAGGAGGAGGACAAGGCTGAGAGCGTGTGCACTGTTGTAGATTCTATCGATTTACACATTCTCATCGAGGTCTCACCATCTGCTGCCTCCCCTCCTCTTCCCTCCTTTCCTAAATACCCGGACAGCATTACCTTTTGAAGTCTCCTCTTCTTTCTTTTCTTCATCTCATTAATCAACCTCCTGATCTTTAGCTGCCTGTTCCCCTTTTCTGGAGGATGGAAATCTTTGCTTGTGTCTGTATCATCAGTGCGATTCAGTGCATCTCCACTCTGGTCCTTGGGGAAGGGTCGTTTGGGAGGACGGCCACGCTTCTTGGGGCTGGATTTAGAATGAGCGGCACAATGCAGTATTGAACTTGGCTCCAGCACAGGGGCTTTCTGAATTCCATCAGACCCCAGAAGAGGCACCTCAGTTGGGATAGCATTTGGTGAAAGTCTAGGGGGAGTTTCATCCAAGCCCGAGCTGTGGGATTTAGGGCGGCCCCTTTTTCGGGCAGGGGTAACTGGGCATGTGGAAGCAGGGGGGCTACGGTCGGATGTAGAGTGACTCTGCTTTGGGGATGGAGATTTGTTTGCAGAAGAGAGAGGGGAGGAGCTGCTGGTTATGGAGTTAGAGGGAGCCGGGAGTGACTCATCAGTCGGCTGAACCGTGGCCTTGGCAGGAAGGAACGTCTTGGGGTTCTGGGGGAAACTAAGTAAGGGATTATGTTGGGAATCTGAAAGGGCTTCCTGATTTTCCGCCCTCTGAGCCCGGTGCACCAGCTTGGTCCAGCTGGGTCGTCGGGCTTTACGTTTCTTCAGCGGTCTGCTGTCCTGCTCTTGGGTGGAAGAGGGGGGAGAAACGGGGGCACGGGCAGAAGGAGTGGGTGGAGGGGGAGGAGCAGAGGAAGAGGGGTGGCTTAGAGGCACAGTTGAATATCTTGAGACGTCTTGTTCCTTTGATTTACTGGTGTCACCTGTTGCTGTTCCTGGCTCAGCTTGTTTAACTGGCATGCAACTGTCATCTGTCTTGTCTATCTCATCTGGTCTCCCTGGAATTACTACTTTACAGGTTTTATCTAGTTTACCACTCTCAATTGTTTCTCCAGATTTTCCATTACTATCCTCTGTCCTCTGTCTGTCTGGGCTAACTTTTTCCCTCTTTTTCTCAGCCTTCCCTTTTTCAATCTTTAGTTCATCCCTCCATGTATCATCAGTCTTATGTCTTCCATCTTTTTCTTTGCCATGCCTCGATTTTCCATCCTTCCCATTCTCCTTTTTCTTCTTCTTGCCGTCCCCTTTTCTGCTCTCACTCTTTGCTCTTTCAGCCTCTAATCTCTCTCGCTTTGATTTTTTGTCTTTCCGTTTCTCTTTCTTTGCTTTCCTCTCTTTCTCTCTCTTTTTCTCTAGTGAGGGCTGTAAAGTGGGATCCTGATTTTGGGATTGGGCAACAGAGGGATCCACAGTGTGGGGGGGCTGTGGTTTAGGGGTGACTGAGGGAGAAGAAGGGGAGTCTGGTCTGCTCTTATTGGACAGGCTACTGTCTTTGTGGGAGCCAGTGGAGACTGGAGGTCTTGTCAAGGAGTCCATGGAAGAAACAGAGGAGGGACTGCCATGTTTTCCAATTTTGATTTTCGACGAGCTGGAAGTGCTAAGGATGTCAGCAGAGCCTTTTCCATTCGATAGGCCCTTCTGTTTCGCTGGCTGTACCAAACCATTATGCTTCTTGGAGGTCTTTCCTTCATTCCTGGTGTCCGATGCTGACAGGGCTTGGATGCATGGGGTCGAAGGACTAGACGAAGCTGTCTGGTGTGTTGTGGGCGAACAGGGTTTGTGTCCTGCAGGGACAGGCTGGCCATTGACACTAGGGAGCTTCTCTTTCTTCACTCTCTCAGATGAGCCATTTGAATTCACGTCTGTCTTATCGGCCAGTTTGATAGAAACCTGGGGAATGCAAACACGGAGTCTCTGTCATAGACAACAACGACTGTGACATCCATTAGTTTTCTGCTAACAACAGCAAAGGACAATGGAAAAGAGACAATACTGAAATGCTTTTGTTTTTGTTCGCCCGTTAAAAAAGAGAGTGAGAACAAAATGATTCAATCAGGCAGAGAAAAGAGGGCATATTGAGAAGAAGGAGAGAGTGAGGTGATGGAAACAGGAATGGGGTTGACACAGAAAGGAGAAATACAAAGGCAGAGAAACAGAGAGGAAGGGAGTGGGACAGGGACAGAGGGGGAGTGAAAGATAAATGAGAGCAGGTAGAGAAAAGAGGGGATGTAAAAATAGAAGAGAGGGACAGATATAGAGAGCCAGGCGGAGACAGAAAGAGAGAGAGAGAGAAAGCTGTGCTATTGGTAGCTATAAATTGCCACTAATACAGATGAGATGGCTTGACATTTCGTACTTGTCCTGTAATTTTGGTATGCTGCAGCTTGAGTGGCGTTTGCGCAGCTAAAGCAATAAGCTTCCCCTTGGGTGATTGTCATAGGGACTGATGGACCAATGTCTGTAATAGCTCCAAGTGGTTGCTGTGCTGTTGTCCTATTTATAGGTCTGTTTATTTAAATGGGCTGCTTAGGTTTCAGTATTGAGACAATAGCTCATTTAACCTTATTACAACTGAGCACAAAGCTGATTTTGCACCATATTAAAGACCTGCCTGGTGGTCTACTGCAAAAAACCAAAATGGGGCTACAGCACTAATGCCATGTGCCATTAATTACCTTCAGTCACTGTGATACTTGGGTTGCCTTTCCAGTTTTAGCTAACTAACATTAATAGCATGCTTGATACTGGCAGCTAACATTATGAAAACTGCATTTGTGGGAGGCAACTTGCCCTTGTTCTTAACTTACCTGTTTGGCAGACTTGGCTGGTTGGCTGGTTATGGCAGGAACTGAGGCTGTGGTAGCTGTAGAAGCTGTAGTTAAAGTTGACGATAACGACAGCGGCTGTGATGACGAAGATGTCGATGATGATGATGATGATGATGATAATGATGATGCAAGTGTTGGTGAAGCAGCAGATGCAGATTGCTTAGATGTGGTCTGGACAGCATCCAAGCCTGAGCGTTGATCTCTGGTTGCCTCGTCTGAAGTAGAGCTGGTTTTGCTCTGCTGGCCCACTCCTCCGTCTCCATCCCCCCTCAGCAGTCCCCCTTTGCCTTGCCTCTGATAGGTCCTAATTGTGGGCTTGCAGACATAGCTCTCCAAGATCTTGGGCGGTTTCTTGGTGCGTTTGGCCTGTAGTCCAATCCGGAGTCGTACATTCCCCTCAGGGCAGCTCGTCTCTCTGCCAGAGATTTGAAGCTGTTGCTGCCCTGCGCTACCACAGCGCCCCTCGATGAGCAACTCCAGCACCGCCCCCTTGTCCCCTTCTCTCTTTCTCCCTGTTCCCTTTTTCTCGTCCTCCTTTTCTCCTACATCTCCATTCTCCCCCTCACCTCTCCTCTTTTTCTCTGCCACTTGGTCCTGTTCAGAGTCTCGAGGTGCAGAGGTGGGGTCCAGAATGGAGTTTGTGGTCGGAGGGGTTCCCCCCTTCACTCTCTGGTCCATCAGAGAAGTCAGGGGGGAGAAGTAGGATGCTGTGGAGTTCCCAGTATAACACTTTTTAATGACCCCGACGGGGATAGTGGGTCAAGGACAAAAGAGCAGAATGCAGGTGTGGGTCAAGAGATTTCCAAAACAATATCCTGTAACAGTTCAAGTTAAATTGGGCTTCTTCATCCAGCGATGGAAGGTCTCTCTCTTGTCCTTTTGGCTTGAACTGTGATGGATTAAGTTTAAGGTAGACAGAGGAGGGAAAGAAAAGACAGACAGACACAGACAGAAAGATAGAGAGGCCAGTGATTAGTCATTTCAGTGAGCTCAGATGCTGAGTAGCAGCGGTACAGGAATTGAGGGGAAAGTCCCCTTCCTGCAGGCAGCTGTAGTGAGGTGCTAAGTCTGTGTCCACAGAGATGATCTCATCATACAGAAAACCCAGGGGGCCAATCAACACCGCCGATTCCCAGAACGTCGACATCAACTGGAAAAAAAAAGACTTACTCACTTTCTTCAAAAACAACTTCAGCTAGTTTTCTCTAATAATGTGTAAATATCGGCAGCTCTTAAAGACAGAGTACGCTCACTGAACGCCTGCACTTTTACTTATGCTGTAATCCTTACTCTACCTCCTCTCCTCAGATCAATATATCAATCAATCAGCTCCAGACTAATTCAAACACTTGATCCAGTCTCCTCCCCTCCTCTCTCTACTGTCTTTGCGCCTTCTGTTCTCAGCTACTCCCACAAGCACTTCTCCTCCCACCCTTCCCTCTGCTGTACTTTCTTTTCTCTCCGAAACTCCCCTTTTCATGTTTAGCAGAAAGCTTTTGCATGCATTCTCTATTAGTCCCCTACACACTCTCTCTCTCTCTTTCTCTCTCTCTCTCTTTCTCTCTCTCTGTAGACCACACAGTAAAATGGTCAACTCATACACTGTATCCATGTTAATCAGAAACATATTTCCTCCTCCACTTCGTTCTTTTCCTCCTCTCCAACCTAAATCCCTCCATTCACGGTCCGACCATTCCCCTCCTCCCCTTTCAGTAGTGGTAACACAAATCCGTAGGAAAGGGTAAAACTTATTTTTGGAAAGGAGTGCAAATTCCTCCTCCTCCCATTGCTTCCTCTAAGTCAAGTAAGCTTTTCATTGACCCCATTGTAAATTGACTTTTAATGTGACATTACAGCAAGTAACACACCCTAAAATAACATTTTCCTCACTAGAAAAACTTTCACTCTCACTCACACTGTGTTCTGCTCAGTTTTAACCGTATCGAAGGGAAGCAGCATCTTCTGTCATGCTCCCTTCATTATACTCTCTCATTAAGGGAGACACTCATCCATTTTCTAATAAAACACACCCTGCCAAGCATTCTTGCAGCTCTCTCCTGAGAGCCTCTTACGAAATATCTCCTCTGTCTCTCAACACACTGTACTGCCCCCTTAAACTTACAAGAGCATCTCAGATAATGTTTTCATTTAAGAGCTCAGTGGGCTATCTCTCCTGCCTCTTGGTCCCTCCACACCCAAACCCTTTCCTTGAATCATACTGAGCTCAAATCGACATCTGTTCCAGTAACTGCTGTTATGTAACAGTTTTGGAACAGCACTTCCAAGGCCAAACCTCCTTACAATAAAATAAAATGAGCATAGAGATGGACAGTGGTCCCCTTAAAGAGCTGCATCCACTTTTACGGTGACCTCTGCTCCAGAAGCCTGAGAGGTATGAGGAGGAGTAAAATGAAGAGGACACAGGCACGAGTCACATGAGTCATATGGATTTCAATCCTGTTGTGCAAAGTGAATATAATAAGAGAATAAGAGTGGCAGGTTTTCAAACTTAAAAGGGCAGGCCCATTCAACATCAGTCAAAGTGCATACTAATAGCTTTTTATACTCTCCAGAGCTATACCTCTCAAACATAACTCAAAATTATTCTAACATTAGACCAGGAGCTATTTCCAGTGACAGGATGATGGGTGGACTTGACACTGAAGTCAGTGTGGTTCGTGCAGCGCTGAGGCGACGATTAAATCATGATAATGGCCCACCATATTTCCAGCCATCATCACCATCCCATGACGGTGTTATCATCAATAACTACACCATTATCATCTGCCTGACAACAGCACGAGCCCAGCTGGAAATTTGGGCTGCTGTGATGGCATCTCAAAATATTGAACCGTGAAGCCTCGCGCAGTCAGTGCATCCTTACACCTCATATACAGGGAAGTTTCTCACGTGAGTCTCCCTTCTCCTCCCCCTCACGCACACGGGCACACACACTTTCGCCTAGTTAGTGTATTATAAGTGTGTTGGTCGTACATTGTGTACCCAGGTCGCAGCTGCGTAGGCTGACTGATGTTGCTACTGTAGATACAGTATGGGCAGTGGGGGTGTTACCGCACTGAAGCAACCTATCACTGGTTTACTGAGGACGTCAACAGGGGCTTCCTTCTCCATAATGACTTTGCGCACCTCTGAAAATCACTAACCGCCTGATGCTGTCGCACTTACAAATGATACACACATGCACGTGTTGTTGTTGTCGTCACTCCTATCTCCATAATAAAATATAACCCGCATTTTAGCGTCCTAAAACATACGCGGCAGCAAACTGAAACTCAACATGGAAGTGGGGTGCTACGTAGCATCAAAATGTGCTCGCTAGTGGTGTTTGTGATGTGGATTAGTCCCGAGCCACCTTTTTCTCTTCTATCTGTCCTCTGCCAGCCCTTCTGCTGGTGTCAGCAACATTGAAATAAGAAATATCACCATGCACGGAGAAACGTACTCAGCAACAAGGGATAAAATTAGCGCAAAGCGGATGCACAAAATCCTCACTAACCTACTATGCTGCGAGCTCGCTGATGATGACAGGCCTGCACACATTAATACAGACTGCCATGAAAATCGGTAATAAGGCTACGTAGGCTACTTACCCGAGAGCGCGTCCCGGAGCCAACTGCGTTTAAGCAGGAGGTTAAGGTGTTGCTGTCCGGCTCTCCCCTTCGCACCAACAGCAATCCAGAGCCTTTGGTGCATTAGATGTTGCTTTGATTACATAACTAAGGCTAGCGGAGGTTAAAACACCTTCTGAAACCGAGTTTCAGTCTCATCGGAGCGCAGAGCCTACTGTGCAACAACATTGGCGCGGGTGTTTTCATAGTCATACAGTCGACAGATCTCCGTCGGCGCGTCTCCGCAGCTAGGTGGCGGACTGGTTACGCTGGATCTTATTTTGCCCACTTCTCACAGGGAAAGTTACGTCTCTCCCACCAGTAATGTAATAATGGCTCACATTGTGCACTCGTTTGCATACAAGCCGTTAACGTGTCAGTGCAGCGGACTGAGGGCTGCAGCAGCGTGTGTGCGGGGTTACAGGCTGACAGCGCGGAGGGGTTGGTGGATGTGCGGGAATGCAATTGCGTGGCCATTTTCATGTGGCCAGGGGAGGATATACAACGGTGAATACAGCACAGGATCTCATTGCGGTTCATAATAGGCGATTGGGGAGGGCTATTTAGACGCTTAATAAAATGGCGACGACTTGGCTAAAGTAGGCTGCTGGTAGGATTTGGGGAGCAGCTCAAAAGTTACATCGCGCAACGCACTGTAATAAGGGATTTAGCTTACACTAGCGGGAGGGGAAAGAAAGGCAGGCAGGGGTCAAGCACTTATCAAAAAGTTAATATGTGATGGCTGTTAATCGAGCTTCAGATAAACAGAAAATATTTATCCAAAACTACAAATATATTGTAGTATAAGTATATAGTTACCTACTCGAATATTAACTATAATACAATTTTTTATAACAGACAGCTAAACATAAAAGGCTGTACACATCTTAAATATATATCGACAGACCATAGAATAAAGTTATGACTAATAAATACTTCTACTCATAATAGTTGTAATAATAATAATAATAATAGTAGTAGTAGTAGCAATAATAATAATAGTAACAATAACAGTAATAGAAATAAAAATTAATGGTTTGTTATTTGGTTCTTACAGCAGTACTAGCAAGTCATACAATCATTATTTTTTGTTTTGTCTGCATTGTACTATAGGGGCCTTTGTACAAAGATAAGCCTCAGGGACCTCCTATTAGTCTATTAGTCTATAGTCTATTAGTCTATAGTCTATTAGTCGCGTTTTTCTTACTCTCTGTTTAATGTGTAGGCCTAAATCTAACCTCCAGAAATCCATTAAGTGGCCACCACAGACTGCGCAGGTATTTCACCTGTGTAAAATGTAAAACTATCATCAAGCTTTTAAAAATAGATTTATGATGTTTCCACTAGACAGAGACTCTTTAGGAGGTAATAATGCAGGACTTGTCATTAGACCCTTGGCATGGAAGTTGTTGTACTATAGTATGTAGTATGACAACTCATTTTGAAATTAGCAATGAATTAAAGTTCAAATGATCCATATGTATCCAAGCTCAGGGCCAAGGGCCTGCCATCAGCTCTTTCTGGTTTGTAATCCAGCCTTGCTTTGACACATGGTCAATTTAACTGTTTGGAAGCCATAAACCTTCGTCTCTACTGCTTGTGGTTTGTGTATTTGCCCTGTCAGCTACAGGTTCCCAAGTGCAGAAAGAAAATTCTGAGGAAATGCAGTCCTGGATTTGTCTGCTGGTACCAGCAGAGGGGGCGGGGTTGGCAGTGAGGTATTGCTGGTGGGGATGCTTCAGCATGATTTGTTTTACCAGCAAACCCAGTCCGTGAAACAGGCAGCATGCTTTCATTCACAGCCCACATAGCACATAAAGTGGGCTGGTAAAGAGATCGACAGGGTTAGCTGTAGTTAAAAAGTCTTATAGAATTTTTGACAGTCCACTTGTTTTGTGATAGCTTACCTGGATTTTTCTAGTCTACCAGATGGCCATTACACCACTGGTTTATACAAAGACCTAGAAACCAACCAGGAACTCCTTTTTCTACAAGTACTTGTAGTGGAATCAAGTAATCTGCATGAAATCATTTCGAAGTATTTTGTTAACTAACTTTTTTTAGTAATTAATGTACTGTGCACCATGGAAGCAAAGTGTAAACTTTTGAGAGGACATTCATGAAACAATGCCAGTAAAAACAGTTAAATGAAAAAAAGGCTCAGTACAATGTAGGTTGATGATTATACAGTCAAAAAGCTTTTTTTTATTATACCATGATAAAAGTTGAGCTTATTGTTTATAGACTTAAGTGGAGCCTTTCTTCCTTAAGCAATATACACTAAAAAATTAAGGTGTCACCAGGTAGTAATGCCCTCAATATCCTGTACTGACATTTTAATGGTAAAGTTAAAATACAAACAATTGGTGTTCAGTTTACCTTTTGGCTGACCCAAGGCATCTTAGGCTTTGGAGAAATTACCTCCTCTGTTTGGCTGTCAATATCGTTCATTATACTTTTTATATAAAAGAAATTATTCAAAAGCTACTTAGGTTTTTATTCTATTTTAGTGTCTTTCTTTGGAATATTTGATTATTTGCTTGTAAGATAAGTTGAATCATGTAAAATGCTTTCTTAGTTTATCTATATAATGTGCCTGATGTATGTATTAAAACTGGAAATAAGAAACTATAGAAAGAAATTAATTGTCAAATAGGAACTTAATAAAGAGCAATTCAGAGCTTAAGGAATTAGAAAAAGGTGTAAAAGCAAGTATGTGGACTGGAATGAGTAATATATGTATTGAACAATATGATACATGAGAAAAAGGAACAACATGAGGCTGCTGACATTTTCAAATGAACATATAATTGTTGAAAAGAAGCTGTAAGGACAATGCAAGGGGGTCTATGAACAGTTATACATGTTTTTTTTACCATGGACATCAACTTTGTAAAAAAAAGAATTTAAACATTCCTGGATATCTCTGTAGGGTCACTGCAGATCTATCAATTTACTGAGATTATAGAGATGAAATAATTGTAAATGCCAAAGTTTCAAAGAAAATGTCCTCCTCTAGGACAGGATTTTGTCAAAACAATCCTACTTAATGCTTTGAGAGAACATTATGCCTCTCCAATGATTTTATTAGCATGAAACACCTTCACTACAGCTGCCATAACGCTACCTGCGTATTATTATACCAGAGGATCTTTGAAAGTCTGATAAACTCCATTTTCCTCTGTTGTTGTCTCTTAGCTCATGTCACCTGATTGGCTACACAGAATTGTGGTGGCGTCACGTCACTTCCTGTTCTTAGCTGCATGATGGCGGTGCCCATGACAGATCTTCTGGCACATTGACGACGTCTGGAGTTGTGCAGTTTGAAACCTCTCCGGAAACATTTGTCGATGTCTTTCACATAAAATCTCAGCACTGAATATTTAATCAGTGAGTCGCAGGTAAACAGACTTTTGTGTTAAAATAGCATCGCATAGCTAACGTTGCCTGTAAATTACGTGCCTTTGGGGCACGGCGGCTAGCTGTTAGCTAAGTTAAACGTTTACGCAAGGTTACGGGACACCGGTGTATATTTTCACATTTATTACTTCACAGGCAAATGTCATCACTGAAATATAGGTTTAATTCACTTCATCCTACATTTAACGTTACAGATCATGGCGCTCCACAGACTGTCCTTCAGACTACGGCAGACGGTAAGAGTATAGTCAACATTGGGTTTAACTGCGATGTTGAAAGCCGCAGACCCATACCATGTAAATCTATAAAACTGAGGTAGACATAATGCTTCAAGAAGACAATAAAGCTCAACAAGATATAGACAGACAGACACAGAACAGTTATGTACATTATCATATGCAGATAAAATTTGATTAAAAAAATAATAATAAATGTGTCATGAAGTAGTAATTGGTAACAATACACAATGTCTACCAGGTTAAAGTATTTTTGTAATTTGTAAACAGGATTATTAAAGTGTAAGTACGCAGAGTTAAAAGAATCCTGGAATGATATTGAAAAAACATTGCAACAGCTCACTTTATGTACTTAAAGTAACTGGTTATGTTTTCATGTTTAGTCCAGACTTTGACCAGAGTGCAGAGGTATCTATGTGATCACTTAAGTATTGGCTTCTTTCATTGTTTGTTGACACTTAAACTAGGTTATACATGTCATGGTATTATGCTATCTATTTCTTGTTGCCTCTGTATGTATTGTAAACACTGTCTCATGAGCAAAGTGTATCAACACTCTTGGATTTATGTGACAGTTAAATTTAAGTATTCATTTTTCAAAAACATCTGTAGGTTACACATGTCAGGTCCCTTCATACGAGTGGATGCGGGCAGCAACAGGAGGCTGTGACTGCAGAGTCAGAACCTGAGCCCTTCTCGGTCTTCAGAACACAGGAGAACGATCCGGTGAGCAAAAACTAAACAGAAAAAAAAAATGTCATCATCATGCAGTTAGGTGGGACACAGGAGGGCTGCCTCGTTGCAGCCTAACATTTTGCTTGTAGCAACAGTAATCTATGCATTTTTTATGATTGTAGACATTTCTCTCTTTCCAGGCGTGTCAGACAGAGAGACATATTGGACAGTATTACACCCTGCCTTCTGCACACATCCGCACTGCTTTCCCTCATGGCCTCCCTTGGCGCTATCAGCAACAGGTATATGCTTGTGAATGGCGACATGCATGTTTTTCTCACTGACTAATAGATGATGATATTTTGTGACATGGGTTATTTATAAGAAAAAGCAAATAATCTGCCCTAAAGAAAAAAAATCTTGTATGGTTTTAGGTGAAGACATTTAATGAAGCCTGCATGATGGTGAGGATGCCAGCATTAGAGGTTATCTCTTACCTGAAGAAAACAGACAACAGCAAACCTGCTATGCGTTATGTATTCTGTATCCTTTTGAACGAATGCACACACATAAAAGAACAGACTCTTCCTCTCTCGATGCTTCTGAATAAAGATGTTGTTAACCTTATCGAGCTGTTCAGATGGGTTGAAGGGCAGTGGAAAGACAATGTCTCTCTGTCACACAGTCCATTTCTGCTATACACAGGGGTGGCTGGTGCTGCATATCCCTGATGGTGAGACAAACACTGTGACATTCGCCAAGTGGCCACCTACCAGCTGCCACTGCAGAAGCACAGAAAGTGTAAACACTGACCCTCCTACATCTTGACTGTGTTTCTTTATTTCATAATACAGCTCACCTCTGGGTGAAGAACTGTAAGGAGCTGCTGCCTTCATCCTATAACACCTCTCGTTTTGATCAGCCATTGCAAGCCACCGAATGGTTACGCAACTTCAGAATCACCAATGAGCACTTTCTTTCAAAGGTATTTTTTACGCAGTGCGTGCCTTTCTGAACATCACTCATTAGATTATATTAATATTTGCTGCAGTAAATTAACTGAGTGATAACTAAGTATTCAAAGGTAAATTAAGGCTGGAGGAGTATTACAAAATTTGTCACATTATTAACAAGCATTGAGACATTTATGGCGTTTAAATGAGCCTTGACTGTGTCTTTACAGTGGTCACATGCTGATATACATAAAGCCATTAAACTGCTTGATAACACCTCTTCAAATGTAACTCTGTAGAAGGTAGAGTTTGAAGTGTCTCTCGTGGCACAGCAGCAATGTCACAGCTTGAAGAGGTTTCAGGTTTATTATTTAAGGGAAATGTTTTATTTTTTCATTTTAGTCTCAAGTGCTCATCCAGGTTCTGCTTTTAAGTATTTTAAAGGAAATAAGGGGGTGAAGTATAAAAGAATATGGTAAGTATTTAAAGTTGAACGACTGTTTCTGTTATAGACTATCCATGAAGTCTGGGTATGAAATGAGTGTTTGTACTTTCTTACATTTTGTTTTAGATAATTCCACAAGAAGAATTTAGTGTTGAAAATGTTGACAAACCAAATAATGTAAATTGAAAACTAACAATACATAGCTTAAAATCAGGTGTTGATATATTAAAGAATATTAAATAAGAAACAAACTGAAGAATTACAAGCTTTGCCTGAAATAACACTAAATAAACCCTTTATATTTAAATGAGGACCAAACATGTTCAAAAAGAGTCAATAAAATGGAACTGTTTCTCCTACAGATAAAAACAAAGCAGCGCTACATTTGGACAAAAAGAGAGTTCACTGAGGAGGGAAGTGCGCTTGGGGAGCTGGTGGATCAGGTGAGTCCTCACATTTTTTCTTGCTCATCATTTGAGATGTGGTTTGTCTCGCCCTGCAGCCATTTTCATCAGTTTTTGTATTTTATTTGTTACCTGTTTGCTCACTCTGCCCCACCGATTGCATCACAGGGGTCATTAAAGTTTCATCTTTCACCTCGCCTGTGCTTTGTGGTGATCAATAGGCAATGAACTGAGCATAGTGATGGATCAGCACAATATTTTGGTGCGACACATCATGACAATGGCTTAAAAGAGCAGTAGATTTATGTTCAACCTTTTAATTTGTCACCTCTTGCAGTCATCTTACTCGCTCGGCAGTGTTTCACGGTTTCATGTCCTCTACAAAAGGAAAAGTTTGAGACATTATGGCTGCTCTGTTTTGTCTGACTCATGCAAACTAATTTCTGGTCAGTGATGATGATAGTATGAGCTTGTTTTATCCAGCTTTTTAACAGCAAATTATTATACTAAAGAAATCAGATCAGTTTCAAACGTCCTGCTAAGTAGGCCATCTGTATTAAACTGATGGATGTTTACAGGCTTATAAACAGATGACTGATGAGAAAAAAGAAAGGGGAAAAAAGGTATTAAAATCAGTGCAGCAGAACAAGAGATACTTTGTTTTTATTCCACATATTATTCTTCTTGTCAAAGCCTGATGCATCACCCACAATGCAACTCCACCACACTAATGGGTCAGTCAGATGTTCTGGTTTGTAGTGATAGTAGCAACATCTGTAGCATCAAGCTACTAGCCTCAAGCAGATGTGTGCATGTTAACTCCACACCCCAGATTTTGTTTCATTTTCAAACTTGCAGTCATCAGCCCCAACAGACGCTGACTAAAGTGACATCACTTGAGGCCATTTATCACATTTCTTGCTGCTCCATCTGGAGAAACAAAAGCCTTCTAAACTGCTTTTGATTTGCCTTTGTAAGAAATCGTATTCAGGTTTCTGATTGGATTTTTTCCTTCCCTAGGGTATCGCTCGTGTGAAGAGCAGCAGTGATGTGGTGGGGGCGGTGATGAAGGAGCTGAGGTTGCAAACCGGGCCAGACTCAGACTTTCGTCTGGCTGTGGCTGTGGATGGTGTCAATGCCCTGTGGGGAAGATCCACAATTAAGAAGGAGGATAAGAGTGCTGTAAGGAAACACATTCATAATCCTGTAATGCCTCATGTCTTGTCTTCATGCCTTTTCCATCGATAAGAAGTCTGATGTGTCTCTTTCTTGCTGTCCATCAGGTGGATCCAGAAGAGCTCACTTTGGTTTATAACTTGAGGAAGATGATGAAAAACGACTGGGTGAGCAGGACACACCAGGGGTGGTGACCGAAATTTGCATGAGAATTGCATATTTCAGATCTTTTCTTTTTTCCATTAACGTTCACTCCCTTTGTTTCAGACTGGAGGCGCCATCATCACCACTTTGTCACAGACGGGGTCTCTCTACACTCCAAATTCTGCCTACTTGCCTCAAGAGCTGCTGGGAGAGGTCAGAGGTCATTTTATTGTTCTTTATAATCTGCAGCACTTGCCCTCCAGCTCTGACCTCAGACTGGTCTTCCACTCTCTTCTCCAACTTTGGTTATTAGTCAGTAAATTGCACATCTTACCTCAAGACTTTGAAAGCTCAATCCTGAAGACTCATGACCACAGGTTGTTTTCAGAATTAAGTCAAACAGAACACAAAAGACATTATTTTTATGTTTGATTTGTTTGAGATGAGCACAACTCCTTGCTCTTT
This sequence comes from Acanthurus lineatus, assembly GCA_029814665.1. Classification (NCBI taxonomy): domain Eukaryota; kingdom Metazoa; phylum Chordata; class Actinopteri; order Acanthuriformes; family Acanthuridae; genus Acanthurus; species Acanthurus lineatus. The sequence goes on from JAPZDV010000025.1 coordinate 13,706,857, forward strand.
GTTGTCTTTTGGCAGCAAATTAGTCAGCATATCCATTAGTATTGCCAGTGAACAGATTACTTGTGTAGTTTGTCAACAGAGGTGGAGTCTTACGCTTTAATGTGTCAATGCAGTCCCCCACCTTGTCTGTTTTATTTTATTGTTATGGCTGTAGCTGTTTGTGCTGACGCAGTGAGTTACGATATTGTTTACAGAATTCATATTTAACAGATGTGTGCATGTCATAAGATCAGCTGCATAATGGACTGATAACTTTATTGTCATTCACCTCCTCCTTTTTAAAGCAAGGTCGTATAACATTCTTGTCTAACCATGCTGAAAAGTGTTGATGTTATAATTGCATAACATTTATCATTTAGACTTCTGTTGTTGACCTCTGATCAAACAGACATAACTTTAATTTGTCTTTTTAAAAATAGTGATTCATATTTCAAAAACTTGCATCACTGTTCCTGATTTAATAATGTTTTCTTTTTTGTTTTTTCTTTCTTTTTTCTATATACATTGTAATATCTGCATTTGTTAGAATATTGGCCTGTGGTGCTTGGTGATATGCAAGTCTGTATTCTTAAATTAATGTGTTACAGTCAGTTATTTATTACATCCAACATTTGTCAATCAAATATGTTACAATTTGTTTTCACAACATGCTATTTGAGGTGATGAAAAGCTCTGTGGTAAAGGCATATTGCAGATCCAGTGTGTTGACTTCCTGTCTGTGTTTTGCTCATCAGAGGGGCTTTGACAGCATGGACCCCTTCATGCCAGTGTCAGTGCCCAACTATAGCGAGAAGGAGTTTGAGAGCTGTTACCTCTATTATATGGACCGCCACTGGCTGCAGCATCCACAGAGTAAGAGATGATACTGATGATGCTTTGCTTTATATAAAAGTGATTTCTCAATAATTTAAAATGTGTTTTTCTCCCCTCTTCAGGTCAAACCGAAGAAGGAAAGAAAGAACTCCTCTTTTTGAGCAACAGAAATCCATCCATGTTGGACAGAATTTGTGCCTTCCTATGAAGTTACATAAAAACCCTAAATCACACACTTGCATAAATATCACACACAAATATCACTGTCTTGGACAAACATAAACATCCATGTCTATAATACTTGTCCCTCTGTAAATTATGATGCATGTATGTTACTTTGATAATAAAATGTTGAATTAAGTTTAAAAAAGTTTTTTGTTGTATGAAAAGTTGTGAAATAATTACTGTAGACATTGATTTAAATGCACTCTTAGAAACTTTGTAGGTACTTCAGGCCTTGTGTAACAGATTTAATATCAGTTGGAATCTGAAAACATTCTTTTTAAGTGAAATATTATTAGATACCACTTAGTTAGGCCAGTTTCTTATCTTTCTGTTAAGAAACTGGGTCAGAAATTAGATAACCTTACATAGGGTGCCCTGTTAAGTTTGACAGAGATTTTAACTTTTATACAGACATAAAATAATATTAAAACAATCTGCTTTTCAAAAGTGTTAAATTAATTGTTTACACTTGAACAGTATAAAAATCACATTACACGTTAAACGAATCAAAACAAATTTGTCATTTCGCTCAGAAGTTTGTGATACAGCACCACCTGGCTGCGACACATATTAGTGCATGACTGTTCACGTGACAGGTAACAAAGTCACATGATACGCCAAAAGTCATTTCTGATGGTCAAAACAAAGTGGCTGTAATGGCAGCTTGGATAAAGTTAAGGTAATGGTGAAGTTCAAATAAGTTAATTAACCGGAGGGAAATGCCAAAGTTTGTATCAGGACCCCCGAAGGTGAGATTATCTTTTCTGTGTTTGGAGGTGTTTGGAATGAAATGTTCAGAAAATGTGTGAGGGTGAAATGAAAGGAGCAACTGTGTCGTTGCTAGCTTACATAGCACTGAATTAAATCGTGAAGCCTAATTTCGATATTTTTGATTTCTAGATAAAATGGCGTTTTCGTTGCTGTCTTCTTTCCTACTGGCCCTCTTTTTAATCACAGCAGACTTGACTCTATCTGCAGGTACAACACCACACAGCACAATATGTAGTGAAGAAACACTCATCCTGTTACGTTACTTAAGCAAAAGTACTCATATCACACCGTGCAAATACTGCATTGAAGGTAGAGGTCATGCATTCATAGTCTAACTTCCGTAAAAAATGTACAAGTAAAGCAAAACTTCATGAATAAAAATGCCCCCTTCAGTGTTTCACAAACTGATTTGTGGTGTTCATGTACTGATGACAATGATATTTAACTATGTATATGATGTAATTACATGGAAAAAAAATCAAGTAAAATACCTTATGAAAATCTATACATTTGTACAGTGCTTGAGCAATCGTATTCAGTTACAGTCCATCAGTCTGCCATCGACTAGATGTTTCTATTCTCGTTTGCAGCTCTCATTAAAAATAAAGCTTTTAACTTCTGTTCTTCACCTTTGTAAACAGTCACTGCCTAATAGAAAGACATTATGTTTCTCTGACTTCTTCTCCTTCTAGGAAGCACTGAATGTATTGCCAGAAACTTTGGCTATGACTCAATCGTGTGTGAGTGTAATTCAACCCACTGTGATAGCATTGGTTCAGTCACCTTGCCTCCGCTGGGCCAGTATGTCTCCTACCTGACCAGCATGGCAGGCAGCAGACTGCAGCCAGGTCAGGGTCAGCTCCAGGTGAACAGCACCAGGGCAGGTGAGTGATGTGAACTTTTCTGAGATGTCTCTATAGTGTTGGAGCAGGTGCAGAACGTCTCTGTTGTTTATGTGTTTCTCTCAGGCCTCAGGTTGACTATCGTTCCCTATCAGAAGTACCAGAAGATCAGGGGATTTGGTGGAGCTATGACGGATGCAGCAGCTATCAACATCCTCTCCCTCTCTGCTGGTGCACAGGACCAGCTTCTCCGTCAGTACTTTTCTCCAGAAGGTACGGTATGATAAAAGAAGATTTATTACAGGGTGAATATAAGAAAAGCACGATGTGACCATAATTTCCAGGAATATCCATAAATATTATACACATTTATTAATTATGTTTGTCTATTTTAAATGTAGAAACATATAGCAGCCAGTGTTTTTCACATAACAACAGTCTTGTGCCAACATAATGAAAACACGTTCACACATTCTGTGAGAGGCGTCTTTATGTGCAGGTTAGTTTGTTCCCACATTAACAGAATCAGCAGCAGCATCCAGCATCACTCATACCTGCTGTGTTATGTTGTTAAAAATATTACCATGATATTGGTGTGGATATGTAGCTAAATATGTAGGTGGGTATTATTGTATGGCAAAGTTATATAAAATTAGTTCAGAAATATTCAAAGTAAATTTAAAACTAAAACCTACCCTAACTCCTCTTTTTCAGATAAGTACCATTTTAAAATGTAAAATTTTTTTTTAACTCTATGGTTGTTTTAAGCAGCTTTATGGACATTTTAAGCATTTGTTAATGTATGATTTTTGGCAACAATTATGATTCCTTCCTTGCAGAAACTAAAAGACACAAAGTTTATCACAAACCCACTACAGACTAAAATCCAGATGTTTTGAATTTTCACCCAGCCTCAGTTATTGTTGATGCTGTGTTTCCTGCAGGTATTGGCTACAGTGTGGTTCGTGTGCCTATGGCCAGCTGCGATTTCTCCACCCGTCTTTACACATATGCGGACACACCTGGAGACTACAACCTGGACAATTTCACACTGGCCCCTGAGGACATCAACATGAAGGTCTCTCTCTCTCTCTCTCTCTCTCTCTACACTTACACATACCCATGCACATCATTATATCCCTTTGATCTCTCATCCTCTTCCCCTCAGATCCCTCTCCTGCAGCGTGCACAAGCCTTGTCCCCTCGCCCCCTTTCCCTGCTGGCCAGTGCCTGGAGCTCCCCCGCCTGGATGAAAACTAACGATGCACTCATAGGAAAGGGCTCCCTGAAGGGCCAGCCAGGGGGCAAGGAGCATAAAGCCTGGGCTCAGTATTATATCAGGTGGCATGTGTGGCTTTACCTGAATATGTTGTATATAATGCTTGGTTAAAGGGAAACTAATTATGGTGGTTGTGTTTTTCGTTTCCCCTCAGGTTCCTTGATGAATATGCTAAATATAACCTGACCTTCTGGGCGTTGACCACAGGGAATGAGCCATCTGCAGGACGGATGACAAACTACAGGTCTCATTTAATTTTATACTACGTAGAAGTAGCCATTGAAGTGACTTGAAATTATGCAACAGACTGAGAAGCATTTTTGTCCTACTGCAGTTTCCAGGCTCTGGGCTTCACTCCTGAGGAGCAGAGGGACTGGGTGGCTCTGGACCTGGGCCCTGCCCTGCACGCTTCGTCACACCCACACACACACGTACTCATACTGGATGACAACCGCCTGCTGCTGCCTCACTGGGCTAAAGTGGTAAGTCTGAGGACAGAGATACTGGCAAAGGTCACTATAAACTTTGTCATATCTGCAGTTACACTGGTGCTGCAGACAAGAAATTCAGAAAAAAAAAGTAGCAGAAGAAAAGAAATGGATCACTCAACACTAAAAAATTTTTAGCATGAAAACATGAAATGCATAAAACAGTACAACTTTAAATGAATGCAGTAAAGTAGAAATAGCGTAAAAACAGATGCTAGAGAAAAGCTGAAAAGGGGGGCGTAAACGGTCAGTAATACCACTGTAACAAAGCAAGTTAAAGAATAAATGACTTTTTATATTTTTTACTCAAATCTTTTGACTCCAAAATGTCCTCTGAAGTAGAGTCTAAAACCAGCAAAGTATCAGATGAGAATCAACCCTAAGAAATGTTTGTCTTGCTAATAGCTAAAATGGATTTTTGTTTTTATTGAGAGGCTTTTAACCAGTGCAAAGGACAACATTAAACAAAGCTCTGTCTACAAAACAGGTTTCTGCAGGATTCACTACAAGAAATTTAAGACAGTGTAAGACCTCTTTTTAGCACCACGTAGAATGGGATTTATTAACTGGCTTCACAGTCATAACGAACAAAGTCTGCAAGTTTGATCTGTAAAAAATGCAGGGACGACTAACCGAATTATGGATTATATTAATTTTTTCAGTACTACCCAACAGTATTTCTCTATGAAATAATCAATCAAATTAATGTCATCTGGACCTGGACGAGCAGCATAATATGCATAGATAGTTTAACCAATAAAAAATTATGAATAATTATACATTTCTTTGGGTAAAAATTAAACTTGATCTTTATGAGACAAATAATTACTAGCTCATTGCTCTTACTAGCAATAATGACTTTGCAACAAAACTTTACATTACGGTAAATAAGGTAAGAGACTTATAAGACTATTGACACCAGGTATTCATTTTTTTTAAGAAAACTAAATATCAGTGTTTTTAGAAGGCTGTTCAGTTCCTGCAGATACCCTGAATTACTGACTTTGGTGCCTTCTTAGCATGCAAGTTATGTGGAAACTCAGTTTTAATTCCCCCTGCTTCCCTTTCAGGTACTAAATGATATTCATGCAGGAAGGTACATTCATGGTGTGGCACTTCACTGGTACATGGACAGCTTCGTCCCACCTGAGATAACTCTTGGAACCATCCATCATCTCTACCCAGAGTATTACCTGATTGCCACAGAGGCCTGCTCTGGTTGGAACGCATTGGACAGAGGGGTGAAGCTGGGCAGCTGGAGCCGGGCCGAGCAGTATGCACGTGACATTATAGAGGTAACATCATCTGATCGTATGCAGGAGGGTTTTGCTTGTTCAGTCAGATCCACTGTTACAGATGTGAGGTTTGACAGGCAGTGAACTGTTCCCGAAAGGTGAATCACCTCCCTCGATGCTGCAGTGCAGGTTGCAGTCTGCTGCACACTCACACACACTCACACACACTCACACTCGCTCAGAAACTGCCTGCAGGCCATCAAAGCAAGTTGGAACTGGTGTTTTGTTTCTTCTTTCTTCACTCTCTCTCAAAGGAAATTAGACTCCCTCCATTCTATCTATTTTGCATGGGTGTATTCAGAGCGTAGACATCTTGAGAATCAGGAGGGATTTGTTTATGTAGATCTGCTGCCTTTGTGACATGTAAACACAACAGCAGGCACCAGTCCAGTTGGTTCATTTAAACAAAAGAGCACCTCTTACTACAAAGTTACAAAGCGCAGATTAGATACTTTAACTGTGGATTTTTTCCCCATGGCAGGACTTGAATCACTACGTGGTGGGCTGGACTGACTGGAATCTGGCATTGGACCAGACTGGTGGACCAAACTGGGTGAAAAACTTTGTAGACAGCCCTGTTATAGTGGATGCAAAAAGGGATGTCTTCTACAAGCAGCCGAACTTCTATAGCATGGCTCACTTCAGGTAGCTAACTGGGTTTCACATGGTTTTTGTTCACACTGCATGGCGCTTGATTCATTTTTCACTTGATACTTTCTTAAAAGACAGAGTCAGAGATTCACATGTATCATCTTTTTTTTTTTTTCACACAGCAAGTTTCTGTGGGAGGGGTCTCAGAGAGTGGGCGTGTCTGCCAGTCAGAAAACAGACCTTGAATACTCTGCTTTCATCAGACCAGATGGCTCAGTGGTGCTCATCATTCTCAACAGGTATGTCAAATGAGGTTTTTATGTGCAAATTTCAGGAAATTCATTCTACTGAACTGTGTGTTTATGTTTTGTAGGTCGTCATCAGTGATCCAGTTTGAAGTGTGGGACCCCACTGTGGGCTACATCCCTCTCACTGCTCCGGCTAATTCACTACTCACAGTTGCTTGGAACACACACTGATCATTCCTGCAAGTTTAAGTTCCAGTACAAATTTTTTTACTTGAATTACATTTCAAATATATTTTCATGTGAACATGCCACAAAAACTAAGCATTTTACATTGAAACTATCTCTTTACCAAAGCAATCAGAACTTTTAGTAAATGATCAAGAAAATGTTTTCATTTGCACAACCTTTGTCATTTCACTGTTCACTCAAATTAACCTGAACTCATTTGATTGTTATTTAGTGCTCTAAAATGCTTTTTACATGCACTTTTTTTCTTTTTTTAATTTTTTATCAGAAATGGTATCTGACAGAAATGAAAGTACAGTTTTACCATAATGACTCCAGTTAACTGGTGCCTTGATTTTCACCTAATAAGATGCTTGAAATGTTCTCACCGTGTCAATTTCTTGTGTGTGTCAATGCTACTAATGTACAGAATTTGTGAATGATCTCTGCCTAAAAGCATGCTGTTAAAATTCTCTGTTGTAAAGTCTAATGTGTAAGTATGTTTGGGTACAGCGAGGATATAAAGTGTGTTAATCAAGTTGTGATTAACACAAATGAACTATCACAGTTTTGTCAATTTATTAATACATCATAGACATTTTTTCATATATATAATATACAGTTTAATAACCAGGTATTTCACATTTTTCTCCATTCTCAATGTTTTTTTTCTCTTTGCAAACCATAAGTTGTTGGACTAAAATTATTTACACCAAAAAAGTGATAAAAATGTGGAAAAAAACAGTCATAAACAGAGGAATAAAATGACAGAGGGATGTCATCTGTTTCTAATATATACACCAGGAGGAGTCATTTTAAATCTGAAGCACTAGATGACAGCCAGAGCTCTGTGATATTTCAATTCATACTCTGACTGATGGGACATTTAATGTGATTTTTTAGATGCAGAGCAGTCCCAAAAGGTGTTAAGAAGTCCTTTGTTTTCATTGGAGAATACAGCTTCCATTTGAGACCATGTGACCCAGAATTCAATCATCTTGTGGACAATATCTAAACTAAAATTAAACAATATGTCCTTTGAAAACAACAGTTATCACAGGGATATGGGTGTTCATGTTGTCAGGTCCAGTTCCTGTAAATGCCAAGACTGAAAAAGAAAAAAATAAACCAAAAAAAATGTAGCATTCCTATAGGCCATACAGGGCTCAGTTGCAGGATTTAGCTAATTTTTCAGATGATAAAGAAGGCTTTGTGTACGATATAAAGTCTGGCATTTTCCCACAATAGTGTATCGCAGCAGTGCATTTCAAGAAAGATCTGATAGGAGTTTGCTTAAGGGGTGCAAATAAAGAAGATGTGGGTTTGATCATAATCAATCTAGGCTGGTTTCTTATTAGGCAAAAAAAAAAAAAGTTAAGACGTCTGTATGGGTATCTGTGTACATGGTTGAGGAGGAAGGCATTAAAATAGAAAATAAAAATACAAAAAAATGTCAGACTGAGATGATTATGACAGCAACAGAGATGAAAAGAGGAAAGTGAGAAGCGTTTTGTCTTCTCGGCGTGTTGTTGGATGTAGGCGAGAACAGAGGGATGACACAGGTGGGTGTCTCAGAAGGACCATCTCTCCTGTGTGCGGGGGTCCATGGAGAGGGAGGGGGACTCTGATGGGGACTGGCTGCTGCTGTCTTCTCCGTTCAAACTCTTCCTACACACTGGACATGTGTCATGCTGTTTGGCCACAGAACAGAATATAGAAAACATTAGCTTTGGGCAGTTTTAACAAGTGGGTTTATTTTAGCTGTATTTTACATGATGCTCAGGCTGTTCTTTGACTCTGAGTGCCATGATCCTGCTGTCTGGTCTTTCAAATATACCTCTGCTAATGTTAAATGGCTGGTGGAGTAGGGCATGGTACTGAACACAAACTCAGCTTTGTTCTATTTCGGCTTTTAACCTCAATTGTTGTCTGAAAACTAAGAGCACACCAATGAATATATTAATAATTAATAAAAACAATCATTATTGTTTAACTTTCATTTGGTTCTGTGATAAAATGATGGCATTTATACAGCACCTTTCTACTTTAACAGACAAAGGGCATCAAAATTGGCTTCATTTACCCTTTACCCTTTACCACACCAATAAATATACTGATAGGGACAGAGCTGCCATGCAAGACAATGGCATGCCGATCTGGAGCATTGGGGTTTAATGTCTTGGGACACTTTAACATGTGGACTAGAAGAGCTGGGGGTTTGTGCTGCCAAACAAGAAATTACCAGAAAACTTGCTGTACCTTCTTGGGCACTGCCTAACTCAATACAAAATTCCACAACTGCAAAAAGCTCTAAACAAACGTGATTTACTGTTGTTTGAGAAATGCACTGAAAATAATTTTGCTTTTTCAAATGATTAAAGATTTTTGTCTTCCCCCAAAGAGGTAAACATTGGACTAAATTGTTTGGTACGGTATTTTCACAAGATTTGTTAACAGTAACAAAAGTGTAGAATGTTGCTATCCTTCTTCTTTAATTGGTTTAAATTTCCTTTAGGTCTTATTACCTGTTGACTGCTGTGAATATCTTCTCTATTACATGCCATTAAAGATATATTTCATGAGTTTATTCCACAAGGTTCTACCTTCCTAATTGCAACTCACCATTTCCAGCCATGGTACTATACAGTCTGAATGAAAGAAGTGGTTACAGGGTAGCTGTCTGACTGGCTCTCCCACTGCGAAGTCCTCTTTGCACACCGGACATTCCATACAGCAGTCTACGGGGGAGATTTGTTGAGATTTGAGGACATTTGTTTAAAGGGAGTTGCTTCACATTGCTAGTACCAAAACTATGTTTGCATCATAAAATGCCTCAAAAGGTTGTCAAACAATTTACCAGGCATTTTTTCCACTAAATACTAAAAACAATCCAAGAAAAAAAAAAACATCAAGAAGATATTGGGGAAAGTGCACATGAATCATCGTTTGTTCAAATAAGTAAGCCCTCAACGGCATTGCAAAAGCTGGGCTGCAAAACTAACCACACAGTTAAAACTGAGTGGCAAAATAGGACATGAATGAACAGAAGAGGAAGTCAAGAACAACAGATCTATGAGGAGGACTTTCAGAAAAACAGAGGATGTGAAATTGATGCCCTCACACATAAAGTTAGCAATAGATTCACAGAGATCTAGTCCAGCCAAAGGTGTGCTTTTAGCTAGCTGTCTACATACAGTTATTGCATCTAGAGAAGCATGTTAAAACTGAAGCAATATCATTTTTTGTACCTCTGGCAAGGAACAAGGAATTACAGACCTGCTTGTTCCTGAGAGATATTGACAGTTGGAAGAGAAGAGATCTTCTCTTTCTCTGCTGGAGGAGGTCCTGTGTTCTCCAACTGACCTAGTAACTAAACACACACACATACTTTGTAAACTTTAAAGAAATTAAAAGGTGAGATAGAGACATAGATTTGTATTTGTGCTTTATAAAGTGTGGTGTACCTGTGTTATCACAGCATCTAACCCTCCCTGTCCCCAGGCGTAATCCCCTGGGTTAGAGTGCAGCATCCCTGTCCTGAGAAAACACACAAGATAATTCTTTTTTTTTTATTATATTAAATTGAGACAATCTACAAAGAACCAGGTCTGGACATTGTCTGCAGTTGCCTTTTTACCAATGTAGAATACAATAGCAGCTTAACCGATACTATTATTGGTTAAGGTGAGGCATGGCGCCTCAGTAAAGCATGCAGGAGAGGGACACATATTTAATTATGACTGTTTTTGCATTGATATCACATATTTGGACCCAGCAGACTGAACAGAATAAACAGTCAAACAGAAAAGAGTGCAAGGCAGCTACACTCCATGCAACAGTATCAACAGAAGTACTCGCTTGTTGCGAAATCTCTTCAGTGAGCTGCTCTATTATCACATGGGCCCAATTGAACATTACACAGACTTTGTGCGAGGGTGCTTCCAGGGTGAAGTCTGTTTAATTTCCGGTCCAAATGTTTACACTTTGGATAATGTGGATGTAAGTTCAGGGTTGCAATGCATGTGTGAAACCAACTACAGTCACTGCGAGTTGAAGGGATAGCATTAACACTGCAGAGGCAGCACTAACACTACTGCACTGCTTACCATGACAGGGGAGGTGAGCCAGGGACTCCAGAGTTGGCAAAGAGGCCAGTAAGAAACTGTTGTACAATTCTGAGACACAGTGAGAAAATATACAAGTTAATGTCATTGCCAGAAATATAAACAGTTATGATTTTAAGAGCATAAATAGCACTGTCATAATTATAAGTGGGAGGACACAAAGCTGAGAATGAGAGCCTCGAGGATGGCAAGGAAGACAGAGGAGGTGGAGGCTGAACTGGTCAGTTACTCACCCCTCCACAGCGGGCGAGCGGTCTGGCCTACTGCTGCCTCTGGACCTGTATCTTCTCTGACTGTGCAAGCGAGGAGGGCGTCCTGCTCCCCAGTGTTCTGCAGCTCCGAGTAAACCCCCCATAGGTCCCCCTAGACCTGCTGGGACTGAACCCCCGATTGGTCCCCCTCCCAGTCCTGCCAGGTCACTCAGACCCCCCAGGCGCCCACCAGGGAGCCGAGGTTCTGAATCAAATGTGTCAATGTCTGTAAATGGCCGCTCCATTAACAACATGTGCCATAGCTACACGGATGTTGGGATTGGACAGGGGGTGAGACAGGTAACGATATGGAGACAGAGGGATTTTCAAACAGAAAGAGGGATTAAGGATAGGAAAGCAGTCAGCACAGTGGGAAATGAGACGAAGCCAACATACAATGGCAAAATGAAGGAGAGGAGACAACAAAAAGGAGAAGAAGGCAGGGAAAAAAAGAAGGCAAATTTAATTAAAACACATAAAATAATAGCAATCAATCCTCTTTGCCCCCACCCTATTTTCCCCAGAATTCCCTCAGAGCAACTTATACCTCTGCAAAGTGTGTGGCTGTGTCATCTATCCCATTAGCGCCACCCTCTAGGAGACTGAGGGAAAATGCGCACAAGGGGACAAAAGACATTTTATTAGCAACATCCACTAAACCCTATACACATGTTCAGGTTCAGTGCTATCCTATCACAAAACTATATGATAAACTTACAATATTGTACAGTCAAACCTCTAAACAAGCACAAGACAACATCAGGCCGTTCCAAGTAAATGATTTGGTTCCAGACAACCACCAAAAGACTGTAACATCTTACAATGTTTGGATACATGAGTTAAATATCTAGAGTAATATTTGTGTCTTACCTGGAGTCTTCTGTTAATTCCTCTATAAACCCTGAGTCACATCTTGGACAGATATATTCCTGCAAATAGTCATCACAAACACTAAGTCACACAAGAGTCACACAGGTTAGGAAAAATGCTCATTTTTATTTCCTGGAGGCTAAGGTGAGTTCATCAAATTTTCTGCCAATCAACCATAGAACAGGATTATGAATGTCATCCAAATGCATAGTTACAAGATAATAGCAATTAGGAGAACGACAAAATGCATGTTTTTTGTTTTAAACAAGACAAAAATTGTCAGCTGTAATCACAAGAAATAAACACAGTTAACTGTTAAACATCCTTTTCCTTCTCTAAAAGTAATATCCATAGACTAGATTTGCAAAATTGTGATTTATTGTTAGTCAGAATATATTCCTCTTTGTTCTTTTGCTGAGCCTTTAAAAAGGTCATTATAAAACCACTGTTAGTACATTATGGTGACTGGTTTGGTCAACAAAACAACACTTTATCAGTCCGTCTTTGCCATGGTTATATCAGTCAGATTTGTATGACGGCCAGTGTTTTATGAATGCAGCCCAGGAGGTAGAGCTGGTCTGCCAACCACACCTAAAGTGTGTACTGTTTTATAAACTACTTCAACAGAGTGAAGAAGGCACTACAGCCAGTTTTTACAGCTGGATCTTAAGTTGTCCTCTCAATCTAAGCCAGAGGTTTTTTTTTTCAACAATGGGAACCAGTATGAAGTTTGGTCATTGAATATACAGACTGGCCAATGACAAATTAGATGTAGTTTATTTTAGAACATATGTAAATAGGAAGTAGGTCAAGCTAACACTCTCTATTGGCTGAATTAGTAAACATTTGAGAATCCAAAATCAGCCTCGTGGTCACAAATGGGCTAGAAACCCTGCAGTAAGCAAAAACAGTTTAAGTGAAAAGTTATTATATTTATTGTAAAAATAGAAACATGACTGAGAGATGGTCCTTGGGATAAACTGTAGTAGTGTGGGGTGATAACCCTGGGCGTTGTAGTCAGCTGGCACAGTGAAGACATGCCACAGAACTGAGTGTGTCTGAGACAAGCAGGCCAGTTTAGAGTCTGTGACATGGCAGGCTGGAATTACCCCCAACTTCACCACAAAAATACGGATGTAGTTTATATAATAATCCTGTGATCCAGTAGATATACAAAATAGACTCAGTTGTTTGTTTATTTGACATATCTTGGTCACTGTAATTTAATTGTTTTCATTTTTGATAAAGTTACCAATTATTTTATTGTTAATGGGTCTAAATGACAAACACTGTTTTTCTTAAACACGGGATGATGTCTTGGAATATCCTTGTTCTGCCCAACCAACAGATTAAAACCCAAAGACTACAACCATACCATCATTAAAAAGACCTGTAATAAAATCATAATTCTTCACATGTAAGATGGTGTTAATAAGTATTATCTATCTAACCAATTGATTAATTAATTTAATGATTTAGGCTCTTGGCAATTTAACTGAAAAACAGCACTACAAACAGCAGCTCCCAAAAGAACCTTATAGTAAAATCAACACCCCTTTGAAACAGTTTTAATAAATTAATATTAACCGAGGATTTACTACATACTACACGGCTGCTGTAATAACTCAGATTTGGTTATAAGTGTACCTAATAAACTGGCAACTAAACGTGAATAGGAAATCCTCATGACTGGCTACAGTGTAGAAAGTACATGTCAGATAGATACTTTGGTTAATACCAACAAGGGTCATGTCAGTGTTTATTAACATTACATAACCTTAAAGTTAACGTTACTCACGTTTGACTTTAAAACAGAAACTAAAAACTAGATGGTTTTTGTTCCCGCAAATTCTTCTAAGTCGCCCTTTCAAGAATGTGTCTAACCAGAAAAACAAAATGAAACGAAAAGGAAGCAACTGTCAAACAACAAATGTTAATACTGTCCACACAATCAAATGGCAAGGTGATACCATAAACCTTCTCTCAGCTGTTCGTGTTGTTTTCTGCAAAACACAATTTCCTCAAGCTGTCAAAGCAAGGCGTCGAGCACATTGCCTTGACAAAACTGTCACAAACATGCAAACAATAAAAACTGCTGATACTTGTTTTTGACATGTTTTTTGGAGGAAACATTTGCTAGTGTCATGAGTTTATTTAGAGTTAACAACAACAAACGCCGCTAACTGCTAACTGGCTAGCTAGTGTTGAGCTGTAGCAAGGAAGCGAAACAAACGGTAATTTGGAGAAATGCTGCCTTGTCAACCGCACACATTATACAAGAGACTTTGATAAATAAATATAGAAAAACATCTGTCTTACCGGGAGTTTCGGGTGTACTTCTCCCTTACAACAGTGACAGAAAAACCGATGCGGTGGAACAGCCGCAGCCTCCGCCATCTTCCACAGACCAGCACAAACACTGACGTCGGTCCTCCACAAACTGAAGACAGCTGTCCGCCTCCAGCCCGGCATGCACCGCGGCACCGCTGGGCAAATCCGAGCGAACAGGGCCGAAAGAGCGGAAGTGTTCATGTGTTGATCGGCATGTGTGTAGCCGTACGTCTGTGGGATGCTTAAAAACAAGGAGTACCACTGTCAAGAAACTCGGAAAGGTTTGTAAAGAATATTTAAGCAGCAGATGAGTCGGATGGCATAAAGTTTGGGTGTAAAATTAAACAGTTTTTTTTCTGGTATGTGCAGCGTTTACCTGCCTGGTCAGCACAACGTTCACTTGTAGCTTTGTGACTGTAAATATAAACTTACTGGCCATTAATTCTGTTGAATTAGAGGTTGCGTTCACGCCTTCTGTTTATACTGTCATCATGAATGACACACATTGACATTTATATTGCCAAGCAGAGGTTATTTTACAACTTATTTCAGCATTTCAATCATGTACTTAACGTTAACTACACTTAATCAGAAAATATAAGCAATGGAAAGACATGATGTGGCTCAGCAACTCAGGAATGTCAACATTTTCTTCTTATATTAGAAATGATGTAAGGTCACGTCTGACTGGACAGTGGATAGTATTTTAGTTAAGGAAGCACTCCATTGATTTCCTCTTGCACTTACACAAGTTTTGAGGGACAGAGTTAGAGAAGAATGATCCAAATGAAAGCAGCAGGGGCAACACATTTTTACTTTTGGTCAGTTCATTTTTAGGTCAAGCATGAAAAATGTATCTAGTGTATCTTACCAGTGCTGAAACCAAATTATTTAGTGAGAGAAAATAACTGTGCAACTATTGTCATGTGTAATCTATTATAGTTCTTTAAGCAAATGTTATATACATTATATATGTTTTACTTCTCAAATGTGTAGATCTGCGCTTTTTTGTTTATTAAATTGAAACATTTATATATTTGGGTTTTGGGCTGATGATGCACCAAAAACAAGACATTTGAAGACTTAACCATGAACTATAAAAAACCTGCTGACAGATATTGTTAAGCTTTCATTGTTCAGGAATTTAACTGAGATCAGTAACACTTGTAAGATGTAAGTATATTGAAATGAAAAACCATTAGTGGCAATCATTGTTGCTTTGGAAAAGGCAGAATTATAGCTGTTTTCTGTCTTTATGAAAGCTTAAACCACAAATCAACGATAGCTTCAGTGCATTTGCGATTGTCTCTCCAAGATTTCTATCATAAAGCATGATGTCATTATCTAGTAATGAGATGCTATTTAGTATATCTGTTTATATATTTTTTATATAGCCTCAGGTCGCAACTGGTGTTTTCACCCATAGCAACAGAAGTCCCCTGCAATGTAACATAGTTCACATATTGTGTTAAAGGAATTTTTTCCATAAAATGAAGAACTAAATCAGAGTTATATTGCTGTTATGTCGATTCAGTGCTCAATGCAGGTTGTTGGGAAGCATGTAGTGAGCCTTGATGTGAGACCTTTCTTCATCTGCATGTTCCTCTGTGTGTTTATGTGTGCAGATGACTGCCCAGGAGGTGCGTCTGTGTAGTCTTCTGCTGCAGGAGCATTTTGGAGAAGTGGTGGCAAAAGTGGGAACACACCTGCTTAAAAGTGGAGCACAGAATTTAAGATTCATCATTCATGAGACTGGCATCTCCCTGGACCTGGTACCACTCCTACACTCCCGTCTCTGCTTCATACCATGGAAATATTACGACACATTATGTATTCAGCAACATAGATATGTCTACTTCACAGTAATTCCAGCCTTTCCAGTTACATTTGTGCGTAGTTGAGTTTTTCTCAGTGTGCTGCTGAGTATATTTACATACACTGATTATTCCACAGTAGCAGCTGTAGTGCAGCAGCAGTTTTTTGCATCATCAGTATAAATGCAAAACATGGTGTCAATTTACATGACGGTAGCTGTGATTTTGGAAAAAAAAATGAACACCATGTTATTGTATGTTTTGTCACAGGTGAAACAATGTCAGGGAAATAAAAACAAAACAATCAGTTTTGCTAGCTTTTTTTAATAAAGCACAATAAATGCTAATATGTTTTGTACAATATAAAAATACAGTTCATGTCTTTATTTGATCATCAGTCTTTGTTTGTGAAGGGAGTCATGATGGTAAAGCCCCCTCCTTTGATTGTCCCACTGTAGGTTAAGAAGTCTCTTTGTGTGCTTGTACAACATGGAGTCTGTGTGTTCAGCTCAGGCCGTAAAGGACCTGGGAGCCCTACGGAATATCGGACCAGCTGTGATCGGATTCTGAGAATTCTCAGATTCCCACGCTACATCTACACTGCCAAAACCCTGTATGGTGACACTGGAGAGCTAATTGTAGAGGAGTTACTTCAGAGAGGTGAAATGACCATGAGTAGCACGGTCAAGACAGTTGCTGATCGTCTCACACAGAACATGGAGGGTCAGTATCTCACTGTCCATATCAATCAAAGACTGTAGAAGCTTATGTGTCTTTATGAGCAAATGGCAACCATCATTTAAAACCTGCCGATCAAGTGAACAAGCTCTGGATTATAAACTACAAATTTACTCTGTCTTTTCTGCTATTCTAGAGGGTAGCAGCATGGATTACAGTGAAGTGTCCTCTGCCTTCTCCAAACTGGTGGAGACCCATTTTCTTCAGCGTTGCCCTCCAATGGCGGGAACAGGAACAGCAGGTAGCGCTACTCCAGCTACCCCTGCAACCCCTGCAACCCCTGGTGCTGCTGCTGCCCCTGTCAGCAGCGATCTGCCCACACCAGAGAGCTTCCCCGACTGTTACAAGGTGCCTCAAGTGACACTCATAGGGCGAGGCAAACGCCGGCACTCCGGTGAAGATGGAGAGGACCAAAGAAATGCAAAGAAGGCCAAACTAGAGGTTGGCATTTTGAACACTTTTGCCTCGCAAAACTCCACTTAGTTCCTAATGTCCCTGTCCTTTGCATGTGTCATATGAGTTATCTTTTGTGTGAACTTCTGTCCGCCTGTCTCTGTGTCTTTCTGTGGCTCAGAAACATGGTGACGAGGGGATTAACTGGCAGGTGAATTTTGAGAGGTTCCATCTCCATTTTAGAGACCAGGCCATCATCAGTGCTGTAGCCAACAAACTGGACCAGGTCAGATTTACACAAAGATAATTATACGCTAAAAATAAACTCAATTGCATTCTTTTTTAGAATTCATTGAGAAGGTTTGTACCCCTGTCATGTTTGCCTTACATATGAAACCACCAGCAACTGGTTAGCTTAGCTTAACGTCAGGATTGGAAGCAGCTAGCTCGGGTCTGTGCCTACCAGCACTTTTAAAGTTTTCACATCAACATGTTATTGTCCTCTGTCTGCTTGACTGTGAAGACAAAAAAAATTACTGTTTCCAGGCAAAAGAGGTTCTAATGGATGGATCATGTTGCTGTAAAAGAGAGCCTGGCTATCTATAATCTCATGCTAAACCAAGCTAACCAGCTGCTGGCTTTAGTTTCATATTTGCTCTGTCAATGAGACTAGTATTGATTGTCCCATGCAAATAAGGTGGTTGTTTATCGCTATAATGATTGTCTTCCTTAATCATTTTATCTTAATAACCCAGACAAGCAGTGAGATAGTGAGGACGATGCTGAGGATGAGCGAAGTGACGACCTCGCCCACAGCCTCCTGCACAAAGCCACTCTCAGCCAATGAGATCTTCAGGTCCCTCCCAAGTAGTTACAACATCTCCAGACCCATCTTAGACCAGTACCTCACTCTACTGGTTGACGACCCGGTATAATCTCTGCAAGGCACACATATTTTCCATTCTTGCAATTTTATCTACATAATAAAAATCTCTACAGATTTACTTGTCCCCTCCTTTTCCTAGATGGAGTTTGTGGGGAAGGCAGGTGAAAGTGGAGGAGGGATGTACGTTGTCAGTATCCTTTTTCATTTAGAGGGTCCTGGTCAAGAACCAACACAGTCTGTGCCATTTAATTCATTAAACACAAAGCACGGCTGCTTGTCTTAACTCACCTCACAGATCTGCACAGAGCACTTGCCAATTTGGCTCGGGCCACGCTGGAGTCTGTGGTACAGGAGAGGTGAGGGGTGTGTGTTTTTAAAATTGTGTATGCATGCAACTGTGTGATCACCAACTATTCATTAGTGATATTAATGAGTTTTAATTTGTCATCAGATTTGGATCCAGATCAGCTCGCATCTTCCGTCTGTTGTTAAGGAAACGTCATCTGGAGCAGAAGCAGGTGGAGGATTTTGCCATGATTCCAGCCAAAGAGGCTAAAGACATGCTCTACACACTGCTGTCACAGAACCTGGTCCAGCTACAGGTACGTGCTTGATATTTGAAGATGCTCTTTGCATTAATGTGTTCTTACTAAGCAATTACACAACTCTGAACTTATTAACTCTAATCAGATTAAATGAAGAGCTTCAAAGAAAGTCGTCCCTCCCGACAGTTAATGTCGTCAGAGACAAGCTGTAACTTTGAAAAAATAAGAGGACATGTTGATGAGAAACATAGGAGTAATCCAAAAACCTACTCTGAAAATTATTTGGCACATGATCTGAAGATAAGCTAATTGAATAAGATATATTAAGGAAACCAAAGTCACACAGCATTGCAGTCTTTTCTTAATGTATCTGTTTGTGGGCTTGTAAAATGAATTGTTATATGATGATGTAGAAACAAAGTAATCCAAGTTCATACACCTAGGTTACATATAGGTTTATTACAGATTTGGTTGCTTATAATAGTAATTTTGTTGAGAAAGCTAAAATTCTTAACATTTCCCATATAACATGCATGTCTTGGAGGAAGAGAGCAAATTTAGAATTATTTTTGAATCCTTTCAAATTCTGCAGAAGACTTCATCTTATGAATGACTGACCAGTGTTGACTCTTGTTTTGGCCCATGCTCTATCATTGTCCATTTAAGCCCTTTTTTGGTCTTTCAGTCAATTCTTCTCAGTTATTTTTGGCTGATACTCCCTAAGAATCAGCTAAAAAACCCACTGTCAACCCTCTCAAAAAAAAAACTCCTCTTTTTTTCCTTTTTAAATGACTATTGGACGGCTCACTAACCATTTTGTAATTTCTCTAAGTGACGAATTCAACTGGCGCAGTTGGATTATTTCAGTCATTAAATTTGACCAAGCAACCTCAGTTCTTATCTTGAATCTACCTACTCATTCTCTCTGAATAGTCACTATTTTTTCTCCTTTTTTTCCAGGAAATCCCAAAGACTCCTGACTATGCTCCCTCTCGTACTTTCTATCTTTACACTGTCAACCAGCTACCAACTGCAAGAATGCTGCTTCAGAACTGCTACAAGGTAAAACAATGATCATATCATAACCTTCACAGCTCTAAACAGAGGAAAACTACAAATAACATGCTTTTTTTTCTTTTGTACTGGATTTGCCTTCAATTATTTCTCCACTTTTTGATATTTTTCTCTATGCAGACAGTAGCTAATCTCATAGAGCGACGCCTGTTTGAGACCAAAGAGAGCAAGTGAGTTTGTTATAACTGTGTGCTGCACTATATTTATGTCAGATGTTTTTGTGTCCCTTAATTCTTGCAAGCCAAATGTTTTCACATTATCAGCTGTTAAAGTTGTTATTCAGACACTGTGTCACAGATAAGCCGTTGATTGGCCCTCTGTTTGATTGACAGGCGTCTGCTGGAGAAATCTCAGCGAATTGAGGCCATTCTGGCGTCTCTGCAGGCCAGCG
This sequence comes from Acanthurus lineatus, assembly GCA_029814665.1. Taxonomy (NCBI): domain Eukaryota; kingdom Metazoa; phylum Chordata; class Actinopteri; order Acanthuriformes; family Acanthuridae; genus Acanthurus; species Acanthurus lineatus. The sequence goes on from JAPZDV010000025.1 coordinate 13,727,051, forward strand.
GGGCCGAGCCTGAGCAGCTGACAGAGGTGGAGGAGATGATCACTGCTCCTGAAAGGCAACAGCTGGACTCCTTACGACTTCATGTCAACAAGTAGGAGCAGGAAACAATGCTTGTTTTTTTTTTTGTGCCTTGGTCTGTTGGTGTTATAATTCTCACAGTTGTTTTTTTCCCCTCCAGGTTAGATTCAGCAGAGAACCAGGTGGATGAAACGATCTTCCTACTAGAATCATACATCAACTCCACTGTCACAAGCTGAGAGTCAAATCTGATGTCTTTACAACCAACATCCAGTGCTTCTGTTGTTAATCTTCATGTACAAATGCTGTTAAGTATGGCTGTTTTATTGTTTATATTACTAGGTTGTTTCAATTTGAAGTGATTTAAGATCTGAATTGATTCTTCTGCTTGTTTTTATTGCACACATCAAATGAATAAACTGAGCACAGGACTTCTTTTCAACGTTTTTTATTTCATTAGGAACAAACACAAAACTGTAAGACAAATGTAGGACATTGATTGTTTGAGATGCAAAACCATGAAGAAGTCTGTATATTAAATAGAAGAATTGTGGTTTAATACACTTTGGATTTTCTTTGAAATAAAAAAACATATTTACACGAGTGCTCCCGACTCTGGAACAAGTGGGAGGTGCATTTCTGTTTAAATGCTCTCTTTGGTCCTGAATGTCCATGTGGCATCTGTGTGTTGAGTCCAATCCCAGGACTATCTTAACCCTTTTCCACCAAATTAACTCTGTTTCATAAACTGGTTGTATTCAAGATTCTCGAAACCTTGGTGCTGTCCAGCAAATCTGCTTGCATTTCTGCCAGATTTGAATGGAAATACTGTAATCAAGAACCATCTATGCAGGAATGCAATGACCTGAAGAAAATTAAATTCCCTCATTTGGTTCACACTTCAAGCCAAGGAAAACATGCTATTTTTGGTTCCAGCTGGGAACCAATGTTTTAAATTCTGAACCAAGTTATTTATGGTATATTTGCTCAGAGGAGCTCGAAATAAGTTGTGATAGCTGGAACACAACCAGTTCCACGTTGGTGGAAAAGGGGTTTGTCTGTGCATGGTATGAGGTGGACTCATGGTAGTCGTCATAGTGTATGACTGTTGTCATGGCAGTAAAAGTTGGGCTCAGTCCTCATGGTTATCTTCCTCTCCTCTCTGTTTCCGTGCAAAGAATCCCAGCTGATGAAAATCAAGATAGATATTAATATTCTGTTCTTAATTTTTATATTCATTTACTTTCCTAAAGAAATTGGAAGTAAACAAAAAGGAAAATACCTTCCATAGTATGAAAATGATAAGGGCCAGTAGCAGTAACCCTCCAATGATGCTGCCAATCAGAATCCACAGTGAGATGGGAATAGCTCGACCTTTCAAAACCTCCAGTACAGTCTGCAGAAAACCAGACAAAGGCAGAGTTTAGAGAAAGTAAAGGCTGTTAACATCCTGCACTGTAAAATCCTGCCACACTCTTCTTACCTCCCTCCAGACTGTTCCTGTGCCCAGAGTGATGAGGTTAGTCTCCTGAGCTGCGAGGCGATAGGTGCCTATTATCCTCACTGACTTATATTTGGCCTATAAAAAGAGACACAGAGGAGATGACCAATTTTTGTGTCATAGGACAGAAAAATCTAGTTGTAACAAGAATCTGTCTGCAGATGTTTAGCTCACTTTTCTGAAAAAATCATCATGAACTCTGCGGCTGACGCGAATGATGGCGGCCTGGCCTCGTGATAGCTGCTGGACTTCACAGACGATCTCGGTGCACCATGATCTGCTGCAGTTCTAAACATACGAACACACAGCATGTTAACATGTAGGCCGATGCTGCACAGTGCTCAGTTGCTGCTGTGTCACCAGGGGCCTCACCAGTATGTCATTCTGCATCATGTCTTCAGGATGAAGGGCGCGTACATCTCTCTGTCTGGCCTTGAGCTGGGCCAGATCACTCAGCACACTGCAGTTCACCCCTGTGGCCTATGAGGCAATTTAAACATGTCAGATATGATCTAAAAGAGAGATACAAATACTCACGCACAGAGTTCATTCAAGGGTCTTTAAAGTGCAATTTTGAAAAAGCTTAATTTTAGCCAGCCCTGAAAAATGTATTTTTTAAACATACTTTGGTGCTAAATCTACACAGTCACTAGTAAGACAAAAACCCTTTAAAATTAGAATCCTATCATCATATTTGTTTGTTGTCTGCTGGCAGAGAAATTAGTGAGAATTAACTAATCGCAATCAACACACAAATAAAAGTTAATGAGCACTTGAATTTGGCATTTGAGAAGCTGTTCAAAGCCTGAATGCAGCAGCGGTACTCACGTTGTGTGAAGAGACATCAGTGACAGTCATAAAGACGCTGTCTCCTGCAGCCACGGCGGGCAGATGCAGCCTGAGCTCCAGATTACTCACAGAGTAACAGCCAAGGTTCTGTAGCTACGAACACGTACAAAAAAAAGCTCTAATTTTGCCTCGTCTTGTTTTTTAGAGTGTTGATGACTTGTGTTATTTAACGAGCATGAGGACTGTGGCTTTACCCTGAAGTGTGTGTAAAACTCTGGTCCAATGGCCTCTGAGACTGTGCGAGTGGGATGGACCTCATATCGGTTCAAATTAGAGTCACTGTACAGAAAAAAGAGTAAAAACACACAAGTGTATTTAAAGTAGCGTGAATATCTTGTCACTGGACATACATATAACACATACAGTATGCTGCACACACATGTACCTGCTAACAAACAAGTCTGGTTCATATTGAACAAAACTCTGCAGCTGGACACTGTTGTCTTCTAAAGTATCCTCTCTCTCCACGCTGTCGCTGTGGAAAAAGAAAAGAGGGTTACAGAGACTCAAAGAGGACAACACACTTTTAATCTCTTGTTGCATTCATGTTATTAAAAAAACTTTCTGTTTACTGAAGTATTCATGAACTGTGTGTATGGAGTAAACAGTGCTTGTTTCTTTAGCGAGCTACCTGGCAGCATTGAGCTTCATCAGAACTCGATTGTGCAGAGACGTGCAGCTGAACTCAAACTCCAACATGAAGTTAATCTGCAGAAAAAAAAAAAAAGAGAGAGACCAAGCTGCTGAAGTGACACATTTCACCTGGAGGAAGTGAAGTGTGAGTGGGATGTAATGAGTGATGGAGCTGCTTCCTCAGCATGGACATACTTTAGACTGAGAGCGAAACACTGGGTAGCTGACGTTACACGAGTGGCTGTTGGAACCAAGTGCTGTACACTCAATCTTAAAGTGGGCATCCTCCTACATGAAAAGAAAAAGAAAAAGAGATGCAGAAACTGGGTGTCGGCTTGGCTTTGTATATCTGAGTGAATGTGCATGATGGGTGGCACATGATGCTGCATGTTTCAGCTGTGCATGTGTGGTTTACCCTGATGCTCAGGCTGGAGAAGTGCAGGTTACGTGAATAGTGCAGCGTCAGGCTGGTGTTGTAGGCGTTTTCCAGTCTGTTTTGAAGCTGCACCTCCACAGCCAGACGCCTACGAGGGCTGCGAATCACATAAGGCTTCTGTCTGTGGAGAAAACACAATGGGAACGCACTTAAGCTGAGGAGATCTCTGATCACGTGGAACTCACGTGGAAAGAAAAGAAATTAGAGGAATATTTCAAATCTGTACCTCGTTCCAGAGATATCCATGTGAGCCTGCAGCACCAGGTCTGTTGTGCACACATCGTCCTCACCACAGTCTTTAAAGAACTGGATCTGGAGAGGTTCATGTGGAGCAGAAAACATGTTTGATAAAGAGAAGAGGGAGGAAATATGATGTAATGAAAACAGTCAATGAAGTGTCACTCACAGATTTCTTAACAGTTGTGGGCCAGCCTTCATCCAACACTGGACCGCTCTCTGTGTTGTTGATCTTAAAGCGCAGTGAGAAGCTGATTGGACGGATGTAATCTGCTGTATCCTACGACAAAAGACAGATAAATGTCAGTTTGCTCAATTTTTCCTGCTGCACAAGTCCATGAGTGATAATCCAATGTCAAACTTGTGGTTGACGTGAGCAGCAACACTCACATAGACATGGAAGGGCAGCTTGTAGCAGACAGTTTGTCCTGTGTGAACTCGGACTGCCAGCTGGGTCTGTCTGTGGGAGCTGTCGTCAAACAGCGCCCGCGCAGACAACTTCCTGTCGTCCAACATGGCAGACACCCACAGATCTGCAGAGGGAGCAGGCAGTTGGGACAGATGGTGAGTGCTGGAAAATTCCCATTCTAATCATTTGTGAGCCAGGTCAATTCACAACACTTCATTGTTATGTGTTTGATTAGGGAGTTCAAGCCTGTGAATTTGGGCTTAATGAAAAGTAAATGGTTGTACCAAAGCTGTTGCTGTGTTGTCCAGGGGAGCGGGAGACGGTTGTGAAGCAGGCGGTGGCATTGAGACAGGCTGATTCCCTGCCTCCCCTCTGGCAGGTCTTCTGGATGACGTTGATGGAGTGTGGCTGGAAGGACAGACTCACATTGATCTGGACTATGCTTCGAGAGCTGGGGACGGGAGGGACAGTGGAGGATAAAAACAAGATTTGATTTTCAGCCATGTGACACCACAGAAATGTAGAAGCCAGGAGATGACTTTAATCTACCTACATAGAAGATTAAATATAGATTTTTTTGTATGATTAATGTCCTTTAATGTGGGCTAGCTGGCTATAGGTGATGCACTTTATGTGTTGTCTAAAATAAAACATGTCCTAGCAGTGCCCTTCCCTCCCATCCCACCTGAGCAGCACAGCATTGCCCTGTGCTCCCACTGCCAAGTCTATTAGCTCATCTCCATCCAGGTCCAGCCGAGCACTCACACTGCGGCCAAAATACTGCAGGGAGGGGGAAATCGATGAGCCTGGAATACGCTGAGAAACAGATAGAGAAAGAGAAATTTCTTTGATTGAATTCTAAAAAGATGCTTAATTGAAAAAGTAAATGCAGGGAAATGAGAAGTACCTGCTTGTAATCGTGGATGATGTAAATACCGTCTCCATGGTAAACATAGATGGCCCCCCTATGTTCATCCTCCAGTGGGGCCCCCACCAGCAGGTCAGTGAAGCCATCATGGTTGAGGTCTGGAGCAGATGCCAGTGCATAACCAAATCTGGCATCCTGGGACTTTTCCTCTGACTTCAGAGTGCCATTAGATACAAACACCTCCTCCTGGGATCAAAGAAAAAAGGAGGAGGAACAGATTGAAGAGTTGGGGGTGAAAGGGCACATTGAAGAGACTAAGAAAAAAGATATTATCATCAGTATTTAAAGAAATATCAATGTAAACCAAACAAGAATTGGATCATTTTTGTGTATTCTCATAATGATTGCATAATGATCCTCAAACGGATGAATGATGAGCGTAACTGCTGTCTTACCCCACTCAGGGTGTAGATGTAGACTCTACCAGCCTCCTTGTTCCCTGAG
>JAPZDV010000025.1:13732605-13746366 GCA_029814665.1 Acanthurus lineatus
GGACTTTTCCTCTGACTTCAGAGTGCCATTAGATACAAACACCTCCTCCTGGGATGAAAGAAAAAAGGAGGAGGAACAGATTGAAGAGTTGGGGGTGAAAAGGCACATTGAAGGGACTAAGAGAAAAGATATTATAATCAGTATTTAAAGAAATATCAATGTAAACCAAACAAGAATTAGATCATTTTTGTGTATTCTCATAATGATTGCATAATAATCCTCAAAGGGATGAATGATGAGTGTAACTGCTGTCTTACCCCACTCAGGGTGTAGATGTAGACTCTACCAGCCTCCTTGTTTCCTGAGCCCAGGTACATTGGAGCTGCAACCAGAAGGACATCAGTGATGCCATCCTGGTCGATATCCAGCCCACACACCTCACTACCATAGTAAGATCCAATCTACAGACAGACACATGCTCTTTCAGCTCTTTACCAGTAGGTGGAGTGCTTGCTTTAATCTCTGACAAAATGAGAGGCATGCTGTTCTGTTCTCTTCTACAAATAAAAAAATAAACAGAAGTGACTGAGGGCTGAGGGGACACTCATGTAGAGAGATGTACCTGTTCTCCGTTGAGGGCCTGTACGATGTTGACATCGCCCTCATCACTGAGTTCAAATAGGATGACTTTTCCTTTGTGTTTGAATCGAGGAGCTCCAGCGACATACAGCCTCCTCCAGTCACCAACTATCACAGACGACACTGTGTAACCTGTAGACACATAAAAAACATATTCCAGCACTGAGTTCAAGAGTCATTCTGGTGTTTTGAAGGATTTTTTTCTAACTACAAATAAAGTGTACTTGATTGTCAGTGTCTGTTGGCCATTTTGACCATGGAAATCAACACAAAGAGAGATGTGCCTGAGTTGTGTGATGTGCCACATTTTTTTTTGGCCTTGTATATTTGTCACAGCGTTTGCACCAGGTAACATGTTGTGGAGTTCAAAGTGTTACCTGACTTTATTTTTATGATGTCGTTGAACAAAAGTCCTTTTATCATTTGAACTTTCCACCGACACATGAATGTAGCACCCATGAAGACTGACTTTTTAAATCAGTCTGAGCAATGAGAAGGCATTAACATAATAATCTGTGTAATATTCACTCAGTAACATGCAAAAACCACTGGCATGATCCCTTTAGCATATGCTTAGTGGTGTGATATGGTACCTAAATAAGCAGCATGATTTTTGAGCTCCAGTGGAAACTCGCTTTCAAAAGCCTCTCTGGGCGGCATGATGCGGCCGTTCTTCCCTTCCTTCAACACTCCACCGTCCCAGTCATAGGCACCCACCATCCCGAACAGAATGCCATCCTGAACAGCAGAGAAAGGCACAGATGATGAGACACACTCGAGTAACACAAGTGCACTTCACACAAAGGTGAACAGCTGACTTACATCCAGAGCATGTGTGGAGAAGCCGATCTGAGACATCTCCATGTGGAACGAGCTCTCATTGTAGCCCAGCGTGCCTACAAGAGGACAGAGGCAGCGAGTCAGTCTTCTCTGCCATCATTTTTCTTCACTCATCTCCTCCCTTCCTTCCTCCCCCTGTCAGGATCTGATCTAGATGGCATCTTTGGCCCTCTCACTCACTAAAAAGACCACAGGTGGCAGACGTGCCTCACCCTTTCCTGTCCTCCTGTCCCTTCCTCTCTAATTTCCTTAAACATTCAAGAGGTGGCATCGCCTTTCATCAGTCTTCCTCTCATGATCCCGAAACTATTGTGATAGCTGTACACACCCTCTGCCTTCCTTTCCTTTTCTTGATTTAGCTGCAGGACAAATGTTTATTTTCTCACATGGACCAAATCCTCCTTTACTTTCTTTATCCATAATAAAAACTCTTTTCTCTAGTTCTGTATCATATCCTTGTGTTTTATTCTTTCTCTTCCTTATTAAACTCTAGTTCAGTTTTTGCATCATGTTTGCTTTCTTTACTGGTTGACTAATCATCAGGTGTATAAATCAACATATGTTGACTAATCCAATAGTGTTACTGTAAATGCTTTCTTTTTTATGTATTTTGTGACACAACGATATATAAAACTTATTGCATTTTTTAAATAAACTTTGCTGATTTGCTGATGTTTGCAGCAGCAGAGAACTTTGGTGCTTATCATGAGTGACTTAAAGAACTTTGACATTGCTGCTTTCTTTCCCTCCTTTTTAACAGTCTATCCTTCATTCATTCACAAACCTTCCAGAGTGAAGATGCGATCTCCGAGGGCGTCCACAATGTCATTGAGTGCGGCTTCATCGGTCACATTGAAAAAGTATTTGTCGTCAGGGTCGCTGGCGATGTACTTGATCTCACTGATGAACGTCTCAGGGTCCTGCTGTCGACGGATGTAATGACCAAGAACCTGGAACCCAGCGTGAGAGAAAGAGAGTGGGAAAAATACTTTATCAGGAGAGAATACAATAAATGAATAAGCAGATAACACAAGTTCAATAAAACATTAAGCTGGATGCAGAAAAAGGGGTGAAAACGAGAGAGACAGAGAGCATAAACAGACTTTTTGGCATGACTCAGAGGAATTACTTCTCCATGTTTCTGAGGGATAGTTGGAGAGGAGGAGATGAAACAAGGTTCTCATCACATCCTCCAACAGTGTGCAGCTGCATCTGATGCTTCCAAGTTCATGTACAGAAAATTTTCAAAGCAATAAAAAAGGTTAGGGTCAGAGCAAATGGGTTGATATATGGCTGTTAACTGTGCTAAAAGACACCACTGTGTCTTTATCAGAGTCAAACATGAAATAGCAGAACATAAAGAAGTTGAGTTTAGTCTTAAATAACAAAAACACGGAGCAATAATATTAATACCAAAACCTCATATGTAATAGTACCTAAAACTCGGACAGGAAGCACAAAGAGTACTATTACTTTTGATATTTTAAGTATATTATGCTTATAACTACATACTTTTACTTAATAATGTTTAAATGTGGGGCTTTTACTTGTACTGGAAGTCATTTCACAATATTTGTACTTTTACCTAAGTAAAGGAATTGAATAATTTTAACATGACTGACCGAAACTGCAAGGTTGAAATAAAAAAAATGTAAAAAATAAACAAACTTTGGAGCTTGTGTAATTTGGGAGCAATTAAGCAATATCTCATGGCAACAAATTGACTGGAAAGCATAGGAAGGGAGGAAAGGATGACCACCAGAGATTTGTAAATGAGGAGCACAGGCCAAGCTGTGAGGTGAAGAGATGACTGAAGAGGAAGATATACTGTAGCAGCGGTGGCTTATGGCTTAACGCCTGAAGTACAAATGAGAAAATTCCATAAGAGAAACCAAAACCCCAGAATCTCCCCCTTGTGACTCCAGCTGCCAAGCAAACTAAGGAAATCCTCTGTTTTCAAGGGGTAGGGGACCGAGAGAGGTGTAGTGTGTAACATACAGAGAGCCTTCATATAAATATGAACATTAAGATCTTATAGCCACTGAGAAATTCCACTGAGGCTGCCAGCTTCTTTTGGCTGTTACATAGTCATGAACAGAGAAATAAGAGAACAGAAAAGAAAACGAGCTGTTAAAAAACAAAGGATCTTTCCAGATTTAAGGCATTTGGAAACACAGTGATGTTTTAATATCCTCCTATGAATACAAGTGAACATATGAACATGGCTCTGCAGAAACTGCACCCCCACAAACACACACTTCCAGCTTCTGACCTGCACTGATGAATAAAACACAGTCTGCAGTGTCGTGCTCTTGTTTTCGAAACTTGACCTCCCCTGTGAGCCATTTTTTACTGCTCACACACACACAAACACACAGAGTCTGCAGTGCAGAGAGTAACATCAAAACATGGCTACTGTTAGAAGTAGTATTTACCTGTCATCACTTTGCTTTTTTAGACAAACACTTGACCACAAAATCCATCTCATTCACTCTTGTTTTCTTCTGTTTGCATTTAAGAGTGTTGTGACTGTTTGTCTCTTTCTGTCTGTTTCCTTCTCTCAAATTTAAACTTTTGTCGATCTTACATTATGTTGTGCATATTTCAGATTTGGCACAACAGGATTTAGCTCTGAGCCCCTTGTTTCTGGGGATAATTCACAGACCTCACAGTGGATCTGATAGAGGCCGGTCACAGTGAAGTTTGAGGATTCACCAGAATAATGAACAAACTCTAGAATCCTTTGACTTCTCCTCCAACTCTAACTTGAGTTTACATTTTTGGTTTTTAGTTAGATGTCTTAACAACTGACATCACTATGATGTCAGTTCTGGTTTTATTCTTTGGTTTTTGGTTTACCAAGAATGTGTTGAACAATTTACATGACCATCAGCCATTGTGTTGTGTGTTAATAAGCAAGTGTTAGCATACTAACAAGTGTTAACTGCATCATAATCAGCATGTTAACATTGTTATTGTGAGCATTTTAGCATGAACATGTTGACTTTTGTTCAAAACAAAAAGTTAATGTGTTTTTCTTTTATTTTGGGCACCACAAGTTCAGTTTGTAACTCGTTCATGCATCAGACTTGTAGTATAAAGAACCACTTTATTGTGAGACCAGAGGGTTTTGCTCTTTATGCTAATGTCAGAATGCACTTAGCTTCTTTAAATGTCCGCTTTTAGTGAGAAAATATGATTATATGATTATATGATAATATATTATGATTTAAAAAATTTAAAAATTAAAAACCAGGACCTGTTGTTCCAGAAATGGGAAAAACCTTTGACATTTTTGTTCCACTGTGTGAAATTTAGCAAACAAATCAGTGATTTATGGTTGGAGGGCAAACATATTGCAAAACATATAATTCTGTTACAATTATAATTCCAAATCTTCTATTTCACTACAGAACAAACTAACCGAACGTTATAATAATTCAAACATCAAGACTATCTAAATAGACTAAATGAACTTCTCTTTCCATAGATTACTAAGTATATCTGAACTCCGTCTATGCATATTTCAATAGTGGCACATTACCCCTCCTCCACCATAATGGCTTATGTTCTCCTTTTCTGTGGTTCCAGTGGAGTCTGGAGGCTCCCCAGCTTCTCATGTGGGGAAAGGGAGGGGTCCTGCCGTCCTGCCGCTAGAGTCTGCCTGCCCCACTGACACTTAAACCAAGCCACCTCTCAGTGTGTCTCTGTGTTGAGGGGGTCGGGTGGGGCTGAAAAAGGAAGAGTTTTTGCTCCCACTCTCCTATTTTTGTAGACCCAAGGGGTTCATTTGGTAATTTGGAGATGTTATTTTTGGAGGCGTGCTGGTGGCATTGTGTGGTTGCTTGAGGGTGAAAAAAGGTCACCATACTATGTTCACACAATGTGTCAGGAATGTCAGGGATACACATCCCACTGATAATGTAGGTTAGTACTTTCTATTTTTTTCCACAGTAATTTCACACTTGTCATAGAGACAAAGCTCCTGATAAACATTTTGAGCACCATGAGGAACTAAAACTATCAAATAAAACTCTAAAATTTTGACTCTTGGAGGTTTTGCGTTCTTAGAGTGGAATGATCCATCAACACTTGATGAGATGCACTCACAGCGATAGCGTATCTTGTGATGTTTCTGTTCTCACACTCCTGTAAAGCGTCTGGTAGCTCCTCCCCATCATGTGACTCTCCGTCTGTCACAACTATCATCACCTTGGTGGCGCCCTCCCTGGCTCCTCTCTCAGCGCTGAACGCCTCCGTGCTACAAAGAAAGAAAGAGTAGGCTGAGATAAAATGTCATGCTAGATTGCAAAACAAATCCAACTAAAGGATCTTGAATCAAGACAGAAAATATCAAGAGAGGGGAATAATGCAAATAGAAGAAAAGTACAGGGAGTGAAGAGCCTGAGGGAGAGGCGAAATACGAGGGAGTATCAGTCACTTGGTTTCCAACATTCTCAAATAAACATCCACATAAGATAATATACAATTTCAAGTCCTTCTCTGAGAAAATGAATAGAGAGTGAAACCCTGAGACATTGGATTTGAGTTCCTTCCCATCAAGTTGGTTAAAATGGTCCAGATCAGAAATGAACCTTGCCACATTAGTCATACTTGACACATATACATTAGCTGCCAGTTGATTGGTCATAACATGCAGCTTGCATGTGTCATTGCACGCAGCCACCGCATCTGTGCATTCCCATCCGGTTGTGCCACGATACAGAGAGGAAACCTAAATGACAAACACACACTAACGGACCAAAGCCGCACCCTGTTTGTCTGCAGGAAACCTGTTCTCAGTGGGACCTGCTTTAGGCGTTGAATAGGGTTGGTAAGCCTCAGACCAAAACACACACACAACACACACACAGTGAATTGAGGAGAGTAGTCACTGCTAGTGAACTCAGTCATTTTCAGGCCTAAGTCCAGCCCTAGCCTAAATATAACATTGTGGTTAGCCGCAAGAAATTCAGAGTTAAAAACAACCGTTTCCCCTATGCAGTCTGCAAATTACATAGGGAGCAGAGAGGGAGAGGAGAGGAGAAAACAGAAGAAATGAATGGAAAAAAACTAACAGAGAAGAACAAAGATGAGAGAAATAGAGGAGAAGATGAGAAAAGATAGTGAACAGGTAACTAATTAGTTTTGAAGGATGGAAAAAGTATCTAGGATTGGAAAAAGAATTCAAAAAACAGAGAACCTAAGGATGGAAACTGAAAGAAAAGTAAGGGATTGAGAAGAAGACATAAAGGAATGGTAAAATACAATAAAATGAGGCCAAATATATCAAATGGAGAGTGTAAATTGTACTCTGATGTGGTATTAAGACTGTTTGATGTATACAACAAAATAAAACTGGGGTTTAGAGAGAAAAAAAGATGTTAAAGGGAAAAGAAAAGCCAGAGGTGAGAAAAAAAAGAGAAATGACGAGACAAGACGGATAAAAATAGGTAAGGAGGGAAGAGGGGAATGAGGAATGATAAAAAAAGAAAAAAGGACGGTACAGAAAAATTGGGATGAAAGACAAGAAGATGAGAAGATGAGAAAAAGAGAGGGGGAGATGAAAGAGGAGAGAAAGTGAGTGGAGCTAATTGGGAGGCCTGGTTGTATTTACAACACATTTTATAGAGTTGCAGCAGTGTGGTAATGACACAGTGCAGCGGTCTGTGAGTGTACTTTTGTGTATGTGTGTATATCTGTGTGTGTGTGTGTCTGTGTGTGTGTGTGTCTGTGTGTGTGTGTGTGTGTGTGGGGTGAGTGAGAGCATCTCAGACGGGTGGAGCAGTATAAAAATCTTGCTAATTCAATTGTAGAGGGCTGTTTGATGTTCATGCATCCGTCATCAACTCTGTTCAAACTGTCCTCTGTGCACTCCATCACTGTCATTTTCATGCCAACATCACACTGTGCAGGTCCAAGGCAACTCTCTTTTTTCCAATGGGAAAATTTAGGTTATTGTTGCCTCTCTCTCAAGTTTTTCATTAAAACCACTTCATCACAGCTCTTTTAAAGCTACTAGAAGTTTGTCAAAGGACTACTATGCAAAATTTGGCATTTTTTGGTTGTAAACACATTTGTTTCTGCTGTAAAGTCAGCCATCTTAATATGGGAATTGGCTTTTGGAGCCAGCCTCAAGCGGCCATTCAAAAAACTGCAGCTTTTGGTAATAAGATGTTGGCTCTGGTGAAGTTTAAACAGGTCACAATAGGGGAATAGTATTTTTTGTTTGTAGCCTTTTATCTTCACTAATGTTAGCTAGCTTAGCTCACTGTACTTAGCTCACTGCACTTAGCTCACTCATATTTTACTTTTGTCATGGTCTGAGATTCATTCCATCGCAAGCTAGTCTTTAGTTTGTTAAGCTTTTCATTGTTTTCCCCACATGTTTCCGTGTTTTTATAGCATTTATGTATCTAGTTACATACAGAGGATTTGGTGGTCTTATCACTGACTCGGGTGAGCAAAAAATTTAAGAATCAGTCACTCTGGCATCTTCTGGTAAGTCCCAGACAGTGAAGTCTTGAGTTAGTTTGGTCTTAGTCAATTTCCTGTTAGCTAAAGTCCTCAAATTTGTGATTTAAGTCTGACTCAAGTCCAGCTCTCAAGTCTTAACTTTACAGTTCTGTGTAAGTGTTTACAGGTCATTCACACAAGAGTAAAATCATCAAAGGCCTCCAGGGAGATATATTTGGTTGCTATGTTAGTTAAGTGCTTGGCTTAGGGTTAAGTCTATAATAAGGACAAGGTCAGGGTAAGGGTCAAAGGTCAAATGTGCAGAGAAGAAGGTTGAGGTTGAGGTTAGAAGGAATCAAGGAATGAATGCCTTCAATGTCAGCCCTTTGAAGTAAAGTGTGTAGATTTAGTGTACAGTGTGAGCCCTCAATATGTGTGTTAATCTGTGCACTGTAAGTGTCTGTGTGTGTTTTTACAGCTGCAGGAGCACTGCTTGGCTGACCTGGTCTGGGCCAGTCTGTGCCACACCTGCAGCCGTGCTGAGCCAGCAGCCAACCAGTCCAGCTCAGCTAATCTCACTGTTTTTCTACCCCGTCATTTTCCTGCCCAGTGCCAACGCTGCTATCTGTTCATCTGCATGCGTGCGTGTGTGTATGAGTAGGAGTACGCTTGTGTGGAGTCAAAACCAAAGTTCTTAAATTATTTCAAAATCTGTGGCCCCAGCTTGATTTCTTAACCCTGACACACACAATTTGATTTTAGTGATTCAACAGTGACTTCTGAGTAACGAGTTAGTTTTTGTTTTTGTCTTGAGCATTGATGAGTCTACTGACAGTGTGTTCACCATCTCAAAGTGTGGGAAAGGAAGGTAATGGCGGTGAAAGGTAAAGAGTAGAGAGAGAGAGCAATAGTGTCTGCACTTCCCGTCACCAGTGTTTTAACGCCACAGTTACACTATTTTACTGGCTCTTTTTCCAGTCACTGCTTTTCAACTACCTTTTAAATGTCCCTCCTAAACTTGGCCAACTTTTACCTTTAAATGTACCAGAAAACAGGAACACTCCAATTACCTGCTTGTGTGTGTGTGTGTGTGTGTGTGTCTGTGTTTGTGTCTGTATGGGAGTGTTGCTCCAAGACACACATGCCAAAATGGAAGTCGTGGCCACACATCAGGTCTGGGTGTGGTGCTCCATGTGGGTATGACTTTAATAAAGCAGGAATTTTATTTTGAAAAGAAAGAGATATTTTAAGACTCAGAGGTTTTCATTTAGCTGCTGGCCCTCAACCTATAGAGCTGTTTCTTTAGACTTGTGTTACCAACTTAAATATCCTCAACATTCCTTTACGAAAAAAAAGTCATAGAGGTGATTTGGCAACAATACATTCAGGAACATATAAAAAAGAGAGTATTTGCTTCCAAAACACACACATGCATGCATACACACACACACACACACGCACATAATATACACACACGCACATAATATAACATAAAAATAATATTAGCTAAAAGAGCCTTAATTTTACTATGTACTCATCAATATTTTGGATCCCTTGAAAGCAGCAAAACAAGTTGTAAACACAACCTTGACACATTTGATTATTCTATTTATAAAATGAGATTAAACCAAACTAAAACACCAATGCAAGTTGTAACCAAGGTAAACTGAAAGCTTTTCTTGAGCCTTTGGAGAAAAGTGCATGGTCCCCATTTTATTTTAAAGATGACACTCTGAATTTTATTCTCCTACAGTCAAAACCACCTTAGTGCTACTGGAATTGAGTAA
Source organism: Acanthurus lineatus (assembly GCA_029814665.1). Taxonomy (NCBI): domain Eukaryota; kingdom Metazoa; phylum Chordata; class Actinopteri; order Acanthuriformes; family Acanthuridae; genus Acanthurus; species Acanthurus lineatus. Next base: position 13,742,268 of record JAPZDV010000025.1, read on the forward strand.
ATTCTAAACACATTGAAAAGATTATTTTGTTTTTTTCTTTTTTTTGCCTACATATGCACATATGCCTACACATGTTTACAGATGGGCATTCTTAACTCAAAATACAGTGGTACCACAGCATGATGCACGGCCAAAGTCAATGGAAAATTACAGCTGTGTGTGTGACTGTTTTTGTTTATTGCGGGTTTGACAAGAATCCAAGCTCTCCAACTATGTGTCACATGAGTAGTGTTTACATACTCACACATTTTACCAACAAGATCAATCCAATTGATCAGTACTACTGTGGATGTAAAGATGTGCTTTGCTTCCCTTGGCTAAGTCTAGTAATCACTTTTTCAGCTTTGTTTTTGGTCTCTTCTTCCTCTTAAGGGAAGTATCAGGCTCTTAGCTGCTAAATGATCCATTTCGTTGACCAGCTGGCCCCTAACTGTGTCCACCTGCTGTTTGATGCCGGGTTAGTTGTGTATTGTGGGTTTGTCAGAGATATTTTGATGGTAACAGCTGCCTGTTCTGACTGGAAACAAATTTGGTGAGAGCAGTGAGAGCAAACCAAAACTGTACACTTGCAGACCATAAAGCCAAAACAAAGGACTGAGGGATGTCAAAATGCTGGACAGAGTTGAGGATTTATCATATCTATGTGTGCTTGTTCTTCACTCTGAGCAACTCTTCTCACATTACGATTAGTTGTAAAATTGTTATACGGACTGAAACAGCTTTAAGTGCCCTATAAAATACCATTTAATCTGTCCCTTGTCTGATAGCTGGATAAGCAATAAAACAAAAGCAGTCTGTTGAGAAAATATTGTAACATGTAATTAGAAAGGAGAACAAAGTAGAAGAAAATAGACCTGATTGTCATTAGAACCATAAATAATACTGTAATATATTTAGCTAAAACCACTGAGAAAGTTATACCACAAATCTAAACAGTCAGAAAGTTTCCAGTTAGCCAGCCAAATCTACTGTATGTTTCAGTACAAAGAACATCAGCCAGTAAGAGTGAAGTAAAAGTGATTGACAGGCTTACCAGGCCATGTGGATGGCATATGCAGTGCGCGTCTCCCGTCCCTCCTGTCTGCTGATGTTCTTGGCGGCCTCCACCACCTCCTGTGTGGTCTGGTAGTCCTTCAGAGACCACTCATGGACTGCAACCTCACCGTACTGCAGTATACCAACCTGGATGTGCACACACAAACACACACTCTAAACACACAATGCCACATGTTCATGGCTTTACTGGTACATAGTTGTGGAAAGCAACATCTGAGACTCTTGTTTCTGGGCTCAACTATCTCTTTAAGTACCAATCTTGTTCTTAAAGCAAACAGTGCAACTTGTGGAATGTTTGAATTTATTCAAAAACCAGAAATATTTCCTCTTCACCTCACATGCCTGCTACCCCTTATACCCCCCCTCCACCCTCCCTTTTCAAAACCCAAACCTCCTCTCACTCCTCTCATATTTTAGCTCAGAATAATGTCCCAAGACCCCCCTCTCCAACTTCCATTCCTCCTCAACCTCACACTAGCTCTGCATATGTCCCTTTACATTACTAAAGCAATTTATTCTGGTCTTATTGTGCCAAACTGGTTCTTAATGTGTCACTCTTTGACTGTTTTCACTCAAGGGACTAGCTTGTCTTACTATTCTGGGCCACAGCTTTGGGGTTCCAGCAGTTTAAGTGGAAGACTCACTCAAATCCAAACCCACAACTTTCCAGTACCAAAGTAAATAATATTTATGGGCGGTGCAAATGCACATGGACTTGGACTCTTACCTGCATCTGGTCTGAGCTGATGTGGAACTTGCTGAGGATGTTGCTAAGGAAGTTCTGGACCTCGTACCATGGGTAGATACTGTTGGAGCCATCCAGCACAATCACAATGTCCATGTACGTGGAGCATCCTGCCACATGAAGGATTTAAAAAATACTTGGTTAGCTAAAGCAGGCCAATGCAGCATGTTTGTCTGCCTCAGTGCATGTTTGCGTGTGCAAATGTGTGGTTACTTTGGGATGTTGGAGCGATGGTCTCTCTTGGCTCAAAGTCATCGCTGACAGAGGCACAGATGCCGGTGCTGAACATAGACGTACCGCACTCTTGAGACCACAGAGGGGCACATGCCTGCCAAACACACACAAACAACACTTTAGCATCTGTTTCACAGGTGAAGCATTTACAAAAGCATCTACTGTCCATTTGAGCATTATATATTTTTGAGTATTTGTGTCCGCTTACAAGACCTGTGGGTGGTTTTTTTTTATCATTATCAAGGAGTTTGAACTTGTAGACAAATGTGGTCGGGTGACCCTCAAATAAACAGGAAAAAAGAGTAAACGAGGGCAGGCAGGGAACAAAAAGAAAACAAGCCATGAAAGGGGGTAAGTCATGGAAAAACTACAATAGTGTGGTTTGGTGGAGAGGCAGAGAGAGGGAGACTATTGTTGACATGCTGGCAGTCACTGCTGTCCTGAGTGGTTTAACAGAGCTGGAACACCCGACCAGTAAAACAATTTAAATCTGATTGTGCTAAATGTAGGGGGTGAGTGTTGGGTTGGGGGGAGGGCATCGTATAAAAATATTTCTGTCTTCAAAGCATGCCATTTATTTGGCTTTCATTCCAAGAGGGAGCAATAAGGGGGAGAGTGTGGAAAGAGGAGAAAAAAGGGAAACTCACGCACTGAGCAGAGAAACATGAGAGACAGAAAGTGGGGTGAAATGGGTCAAATGAGAGAAAGAGAAACATCCTGGTTTCGCTTGCTCTGTCATTACGGACGGGTTTCTCCTCAGACACACAGACAGGCAGAGAAGAAGGGATGGAGAGAGGGATGAGGGAAAGGATGGAGGGAGAGGACTGAGAGAAGCATGAGAGGTGCTATGGCTTTTAGCAGGTCTGTCATTAACAAAGGGCCGGAGACGCATTCCAATCCTGTTATAGACCTGACCACTAGGGTTAAGATAAACACACAAGAACACACGCACACACTTACACACACACACACACTCATAATCGCACACACTCACACTAAAATGGGCTAAGCTGGATGTTCATGAACTGTACACGACTCCACACCCGGCAGCAGTAAAAACCTGGCAGACACCAAAACACACGAACACACTTGCTGAACACACACACACACAAACAAACACTGGAACATAGACACAGTTACCAATACACAAACACACATACACAACACACACTTGCTGGCTCAGGCTCCCAAGTGTGTTTCTCTACAAGCCTCAAAACTTAAAAAAAAGAAAAACAGAATGGAAAGCGACAGCAAGATGTTTGCATCGGAGTCAAAAACTTCAGCTGTCTTACTCGTGTTAGACTCAAAGGCACAATATGCAACCATGATGTCAGCGTAGTTTGACGATGTTGTGAAGTAGCATGGGATCATGAGATTTGTTCATTTCATTGTTAAACAGACACAATTTTAGATGAAACTCTATTTGACTAACTCAGGAAGACATGGTAATTTCTAAAAGTTTTATTCATGTTATATTTAGTCATGTGTGATGACTTCCTTCCTCACTCTCTGACTGTTGATATCCTGGAAGTTAGCAGCAGGCGTCATACTAAAACACAGCGTTTCTTTAAATAAAATTACATATTTCTTTGAGTTTAAGAATACTGGGAACATTACTCCAGTTTTCGCAGATTTATTTTTTACTTCTTGTCAATATTTATTTGTAAGACCTAAAAAGACTCAAATCTTGACTGTGCTTCTGGACACATTTACAGACTTAAAATTTGACCTACATGTCATATATTTTCACACTAAAATGTCCAAAAACAACTACATATTTGCAATGCATTTTGTTGAGTCATAGGTTCACGTTTTTCTAAAAACATGTTCAAACTTAGAGATATCAATATTTTTTTTTTATCTGCAATGGTAGCTGTTAAGCAAAAAAACAACAAGTACTATAATCCCACACTACCTCATGATATCTTTATGCATTTTTTTATTGTTTTGATAGATAAACCTCTAGCAGAAGAAGTTACATTGTACATTTAAGCTTGTTTTGTAATATCCATGTATCGCATGTATAGGAAATAGTTTATATAATATAATCCATATAGAAATAAA
>JAPZDV010000025.1:13783948-13803342 GCA_029814665.1 Acanthurus lineatus
GAAATTCACTGCTACAAAACTTATTTGCATGTCTATTGATCAGTCAGTTACTTAAGCTATTAAATGTAAAATGAAGGACTTAGCGAACAATTCATAATATAAACTGAACTGGATGATTGTCACATTCACTAGATCTCATTCCCTAGAGGGTGCTGTTAACATATACTGAATTTTTCCAGATTTGGGTCAGAGGTCACCTACAGGGTCACTTCAGGAGTAAGACAACTAAGACAGTTTAATATAAAGCTGTGTTTCTCTTCCACAACTTTACACTTTGAGTTTAGAACAAAACAATCATTACCATTAAAAAGCTCAAGGAAATATCAAGTTTGACTCCAAGCTTCAGTGATTTTTTGCTAACTTCAGCAAACTTTTTTTTTTCAGCAAAAAAGTGAGTGTTGCACAAGAAAGGTAAAGAACATGCAGCCACAAATTTCTAAATACTGACATGCTAGCTTGAGCACCAACAATAACTGTATTCATGAGGATGTTGGCTTTAGATAGCAAATCACAACAGACAAGATGGGATTGAATGAGTCGATTTTTTTCAGTTACTGGGTTTGCAAAAACTTGCTAAAAAAAAAAAATCTATGCAAACAGAAAATTGACCTTTGACTCCGTCTTAATTTGGAGGTCTCAGCATGTGATAACAACATTTTAAGGGTTAAGTAGTAGAGTGTGTGAGATGGTCTGATGATCCACTCTGTATACTTTTGGCTCTCTGCTCAATAAGCGTAAAAAAGTGACTTAAATTCTCAAATTTGATTGGAATCAATTTTCTCAGTTTTTCTCAAAATAGGAAAGAAAAGTTTTTGAGGTGCTCTCTCTTATAAATTAATATATTCATCGTTACAGTTTCATTTTAGATCTCAGCCTTTAACTTTATAAATCCACTTGTGTCTGGATATCATTGCCCTTAAAGGTGATTGATATATTTTGTTTCTCTGACTTTCGTTTGGCCTGAATGACGCACTGTTTAAATACACAGGAGTCACTTCCTATCAGTGCAGTGGTTTTGTTCTTAACACTGTAACAAAGAAGTGATGGTTTTGGAAGAGTTTCGATTTGAGCAGCCTATTCAATGAGCTGTAAACGTCAGTCCTTGAGCATGACATGTACAAGCTATGTTTGTTAATGGTGGATCCCATCTGCACATATCTTTCATTGTAATCGGGATAAGATTTTTGCCATGATCTGTATAGCATCCAATCCACTGAAGAGAAACTTATGAAGAAGTTACACAGAAGAATTTCAAATCCTTTTATTTAAATGCAGTTAAATCCCTTTTTATAATGCAGTTTTGTTTGTCCTTCGATAAAAAATACACATAACACTGTATATAGTTTGAATTCAGCATAACATCCATGCCAGTGTTGTAATTTAAAATGAAATGAAGTGAAATACCATTAAAGCACCAACTCTCTCATTATCTTTGGTATGCATTCAAACATAACAAGAACAAAATTGTAGGCACTTTGGTTTAAAAATACATTTAAAAAATTGAAATTCTTTAGAAACATGTGATATGTATGTCTGAGACTTAACACTGAACCAAGAACAACACATTAAAGGTTTTGCTCAGATTTGTTCAGGAAAAGAATCTGAAGAAGAAAATGTCCTCAAACTGTCTCATTGAGTTTCTTAAATTAAAAAAGAAAGTTAAAAGCCATAAAATATAACAAGAAGAAGGGATAACAACCAGAGCCATGTCATCTTAAAGCTGGGAGCATGACTGTCAAGCCGTGGGTCTTGGCAGCCTTTGGCGTTGTTGCTTGGCTGTAAATCACTGGGGTTTCCCTCGAAATGGACCGGCAGACACTGATTGTCCACAACCTCACAGGCCAGGATCAGATGTTTGGTTTCCTCTCTGATGCTCTTGATGCCGCACGTCCCAGTCTCACTCCTGACAGTGACAAACGAGAAAGACTGGTCGCTGATGCACAGGTTCCCCTTGAATGTTTTACCCCCTTTGTTTGTGCACACATCTTTCACCCTGCCCAGGTCTTCGGGACTCAGGAAGGATTGAGTAGGTCTGTCACAGCCGCCGTTATTCCTGATGTACTTCTCCCACTCGTTCTGGTTGAGAGAAGTGGGTATGCCATCACGAATGTGCCGTTTGACAAAGGTGTTGAAGCCATTGTTCCATTTGGAGGGCTGGCAGGGAGCGTCGTTCTTGGCAGATGTTTGATGACCCAGCAGGAGACAGACGGCAAGAGTGAGAAAAGCCCTGAGACCAGCCATTACCCAGCAATCCTAGAGTGTAACATAAACTGTTAAGAATAAAAATAAAACTGCACACACACTTTTTCTACCAAAGCAAGTCATTTATGAAACATAGAAGAAGTAAGTAGTTTGACAGTCACAGCTGTGCAGGGTTTTTACACATGAAACCAGTTGAGCATGTAGACAACAGCTGCTCGATTAGAGAACTTCCCTACCTTATTTTGGCAGCACTTGAGGCTTCTGTGAGCTACAATTAACCTGAGCGGTCCAGATATGAGATTGATTCTTCTGTCCTTCAGTTCCAGTTCCACATTTCACTTCCTTAGGAAGGAGGAGGAGGAGTGGCCTAAAGTGTGTGTGCAGTACTTACATCCCTCCACACGGCTGTGCTTCTGAGCAGCAGTCATGGTGAGACGTGCTCCACTTACAGCTATAAATACCTGTTAAAGGTACAGTAAGCTTATTTTTAGATGTTTGCTGTGTGTGTAGCTGCATCCAGCATTGCTGTTTGTGTTTCCTTTTTCAAATGGTCACATAAGTGTAGGTTTCTCTTCATTTTCGTCACCAGGGCTTCAGAAATAACCAGGGAATATGTCATCACCATAACATCCACCCATGAGCTGGTATTTAATGTACTAAGACGTGTCATTCTGTTGTTAAAAGAACAATATTGTCCAAACTGATACTAAAGCCCTGACTGTTTTATCATGCACCTTTGACCTCTCAGCTGCATTTAATACACAGTTATCATGCATGAAACCATAGATACAAAAACATCAAGGATGTGGTCTGCATAATATGCCCAACTTGAAAGATCAAAATCATGACAGTTACATCTATCTTCTTCAACTGTGTTTTTATTCATTTTCTCTGATATTAAGATACTAAAAATGGCTTTACATTCAATAGAAAGAGTGGAGAAAGAAGTGGTCAAAACATTTGAATGGAAAATGTATTGTTTGCATGCTTTTCTTCAATTTAATCTGAGAAAATATTGAAAAATGTGTAGCAAAGACAAATCTCTTCCTTTACAAACTAGCAAACAAAGGATTAATTAGTTTAATTGAATAATTATGTCAGTGCTCAAACAGACAAAAGTATTGCAGGCAGTCTGTGTGTTTAAGTAAAGATGCTTTCATGGGTAAAATGTAAGATTTATGGATTTAAAGTTCAAGCTATATACTTTATAACTTTACCAGTTGTTAAAGAGGAAGTTTCTCAAGAAATGGTTTTGAGTAGAAGATGTTAAATTTCTGAGTGTATATTGATCCAGATACTGTCACACACACACTCACACACACACACACACACACACATACACACACACACACAATGAAGAAATCAAACTAGGTGATATTACCATTCAAGTATTTAATGAGGTGCCCATTTTGACGAGTTATATACAGAAAAAAAAACAATCAGACAGGGATGATATATGGCACCAAAAATATTTTTCTAACAGAATTCACACATGTACATAAATATAAATACAACTTAATGTGCTAAATTGAGCTCAAAACCATAATGTTTTGATAGCATCAGTTTATACTTAGACTTTAAATCATCGATCATTTTATCATTTATTTCTAATTTATTTTTAAGGGACCACCTGTGTGTTTTTTCTTAATTTTTCAAAACTGTGTCAAAAATAATTATATTAAACTGGGTTTGAATGCACAGGTAAATATTAAAAAAAAATCTATTAGCCTACGTTTCATACAGTGCAGTGTGCTTGTGTTTCAAGGCAGGATGAACATGATAAAATAAGAGCAAAACATGTAAAACAAAAAAATAAACAGCAGAATATATCATACAGAGTATTTACATGAACCGAGCATATTGAGGGCAAACACATGACTCAGAGCCAGCAAACTGACATATTTTAGAGGAGACGCTCCAGGTAAAAAACACTGATCCATCCACGGATCAAATTAAAGATTTTGGGCTCTTTTGTTTCCAGTAAATATCTCTTTTAAAACATCTGGGTGTTTGTCTTAGTTCAGATTTCCGTGTTGTAAATGACTTATTTGTATCCTCAAACAAAAAGTTCCAGAAAATTTGTGATACAAAAGATAATTTCCTTAAGCAATTGACTTGGGAAGTTTTGTGTTGATATCTTTTTGTACATTAGTTTGATTTTTTTCTACTCTGAGCTATGAGACAGAGCACTTCCGAATATCAAACTTTCAGGTTTGATTCCTCTCTTATTCTAAAGGTTTTGGTTTGTGTATGATTCATTCATTGCCTGATTTATATAAGCCTGACACTTTTTCCTTAAAGAATACTGGCAACAGTATTTTCTGATTAATAGACTGATGAAAATACATTTAAAATCCCTTAGTAAATTTTTTAAACTCTGAAATATGAACAACAGGACAACAGAACTTTTTATCTGGATTTACCTGAAGTTCAGTTTTCTGTTCTGGAAATGTATGCAAATCAACACAAAATTAATTAAATACTGTTTCATTTGCATAATTAAACAAAAATGACAGAAAACCTGTAATACACTAAATTAATTCTCTTAATGAAAGTAATTAACTGGGAATGTGTCATGGCGATGTCTGTTACCTGACTCACCTGCAGCGTCTCCCCTTTAACGAAGTGCTTCAGTGCAAACTGAACAACACGACTGATACTAAAACTGTCCTCACAGAACATCACTGAATCTGAGAAATAAAATAAAATACTGAAGCAGTAAAGTGATCGGGGCAGCAGATGATTTGTCCTGTGTCCAGTTTACTGTATAAATACTTTGTGTAGTTTTGTAACAGACTGAGCCCTGCTGTCAGCTAGGGCTCGGTCTGAGGAGACGGTGACGGCTCTTCTTTCTTTTCCCCGTCAGATGTTGTGTTCAGAGCCACGTCCTGTTTTTTCTCTTTTGCCTTCTCTGGCTCCTTAATCCTGAAACATCAAAGGGAAGAGTCACTTCTACTGAGTCATTACGTAAATAAGCTGTCAGTGTAGTTTGTTAAGTTGTCCAGCAGAGGTCCTTATTTGTTAAAGAATACATGGAATGATGTGAACACATTTAGGGCCCTGGTATGCTATAAAATAACTGCCGCAGTCCTAAATGTTATTCAGTTACCACCACAAGATGATTTAAAGATAAAAAGTGTTTAAGCCCATGAGGGTCAAACATGTTATATGACAAAAAAAAAGCAGAAGACGTGTTAACACAGATGTGGCTGCAACACATCTGCTGTCCACTGGAGGCGTTTCAAAAGAGGGGCATTTGCTCTTCAGCAGCCACTTTTCAAATATTGTTTTAAGCTGTTTAGTCAACATTTGCATGTTTCAGCTGTGACAGAATGAGAGTGTGTCACGTCTGCATCCAGTGAAACATTGTGGATTACATTAAAGGTGCACTGCATCAACAGCCAGCTGACAAAATGCCAAAAAATTCAGGATTAAAGGATTATTCTTCTTAGTATAGACTGATGTTAAAGAATTTCTAAAACACAGGCAGCACTATGGGTCCTTTATAACAGAAATATACAGTATATATAATACTAGTTTCCTCACAATAAAGAATTTCTTGAAGGACTAAATCTCTAGAAGAGGTGTTAATGTTAAGACCAGCTGAGTTCACTGTGCCACTAAGCCACTGATGAATGGGTGGTTAAAGCAAAAAGATGTAGTCAGTGATCTAACTCAGTCGAAAGTTAAGGTTTTGAACGGTGACCTTGGCATGGGAGCCGGCCGGTTACTGGGAAGGACGTCCCAGCTAGAGGTAGAGCTGTCGCAGATCAAAAGAAAGAATCACATGACCAAAAAACAGATAGAAAGTATTGGATATTGCATTTCACATTGGATAGACAGATTGGAGGTTAAATTTGAAAGTAATTGCACACGCCTGGTTGATATTATGAAAGCCAGTGGTTCCCAAAGTGCACAGGCCTCCTGAGGGCTCCCAGACACTCAGAGACAGACACTCAGAGTGGGATTGAATAGAGAGATTACAAGAATCAGTGGTCTCACATGAAACAATGAAAACAATCATGATTTTTAGCCATAAAACTTAAGTTCTATGGCTATGTTCATCTGACAAAGCAGATGAACATACTTTGGGAACCTCTGATCAAAGCAGTGAAAAGGTTAAATCACTGGCAGGTGGGACACAGGAGGGAAACCCACCACATACCTCCATCAATCAGTGGTAATTATGAGAGAAAACAATAAGAGCATTGGGAAACAGCCATGTTATTGCAACAGACGTCAGTCATTCAGATTATCCTCAGTGCTGACCTTAGATTGCTTTAAATCTTTATGGTGAAACTTTATAAAGAGGATTTACTGACATTCTTATTCAAACCCAAACAACAAGGCCAATACTAATACATGGTATCTGTCAGTAACATCCCATATGTCAGCATGTGTCAGACTCCAATTTCTATCAGGTTTTCCACATTAATCTCAACTGTAGTTTCTTTTTGGGTGAAATGGTATTTCATTATGGATTAAAAATGCTTTATACAGGGTTCATACAAAGTCTTGACAGTAAGGAAAGTTCTTAACTTTACGTTTTAAGGGGTAGGAAAGTGCTTGAATTCAAATATAACCAATTTTACCATAATCTGATGTTTCATCACTCATGTAGCCCAAATATCTAAGATGTGTGTCATATATACTTTATTATTTAAAATGAAATATTCCCATCCTCATATGTGTTTGTTTTTTCCAGATATGTAAATTAGTAGGAATTAAAAGTCATGATTAAAATACACAATCAAAGTTTATATAATAGGTGGTAAATTTAAAAAAAGTGTAAACTTAGGTATATATAGCTTTCTATAGGTACAGAGAAACTCGGTGAACTTTATTTTTTGCAAATACATTCATAATTAAAATTTTGATGTGATAATACCAGTTTTAAAGGGCTAGCAATTTGGGTTTTAGGTACCTGAAAATGCTTAAAAAGTGCTTGAACTTTACTCATCAAGAACAGTACAAACCCTGTACATTATATCACCAGATTTCTATACATTACTCCTCTGGTCATCATGGTATTGATCTAAGATTTGCACTTAAGGATATCTGTAAAAGCACAAGAACAAGAAGCAGTTACAAAGATAAATCTGTCAGTTCAAGTCTTGCATCCTTGTCAGTACTGAGATCAGCTAAACCACCTGTTTACCACGACTGTTTCAGGGTGGAGGAGTGTAAAAAATCTGCCAGGAGATAGGAGATGGAGAATGAGAAGAGACAGCTCCAACAGTTTCTGCAGATCGCCCAGTTAAACCAGAACAACGGCAGACTGGTGGCCACTGATGGGCCACCAACATGGGGGAGCAGCAGAGGAAGACTCCTTACCGTATCGTCTTCACGATGAAGCGAACAATCACTGCCAGACCCACACAGCCACACATCACTCCTATTACGATAGCTGTGACTTCACCTGCAAAAGAGCACAGGGAGGCGTCAAAGATAAAGGAAAAACTTCAAAAACAGCAGTGAACCAAAGCAGTTAAAATATTTAAAGTATTAATATGATCATCAGTGGCATCTGATTGACTTTTACTTTGTTTTTCAGCAAATTAAAGCAGGAAATTGGCATGTAGTCTTACCAGAAGAGAGCTCCTTCCCTGATTCTACAACAAATAAAAGTGAATGAATCATTAGAAATATGACAGTGGATTTGATCTTTCTGTCTCACGGTTTTTAACATTTTCATTTGATGATTTTATCTCAGCAGAATCTGCTGTTCAGCCGTTTGAAAACGTCATGTGTCTAGTCGGTCTTGCTGCCTTTGACAGCAGTGCTGATATCACAGGCCTTCCAGTTCAGTCACTCACTACAATGAGCACTTTACACAAATTCTTTCTCCTTTGTCTTTGTCTCCCACTCTGTCTCCCTCTTTCACCTCCCTGTGTTTCTTTTTTCCTCTCCCTTTTTCTCAGTTAGACTCGCGTGATAACAATGGAGTCAGTGTTTCGTTTTTTGCAAATCCTTTTTCTAATCAGCTCGCAAACAAACACTGCCCTCCCTCACCCCTTCATTTCCAACCCTTATTTCCATCTCCCTCTCTCTCTACTCCTGCCCTCCAAAGGCTCTTTTCCTCAGACGAAGTCACTGCTAATCCGTAATATTCCCACATTTCTCGACACATTCCACTTTTCACTCTCTGCATGGGTTGTGCTAATTGCAAGCTTTGGTCTTTTTTTACCTCCCACTGGCTTCTTATTGAAGTTTTTGTTATGAGCAGTGTGCTGGTATTACAGTCCAAAGATGAAGAGATGCTTCTGAATTGGATTTTTGCATATAAAACTAATAAAGGGCTAAACAATTATAATAAAATCATAAATTGTTTTAAATAACATTAATTCACTTGGACTGATTTTAATTTTTGTGCTTTTGGTTTGATATTTGGCCTTGTGCGCGTTTCACTGTGGGTTTTGTGATTGCATTTATTTCTTTTTACTTATTATTTACACATTAAGTAATCATTTTATTGAGAAAGTAATCAGCAGATTAATCCATAATGAACATAATAGTGCACTGTATAACCCTAAATGTAACTGTTAAAAACGACCATCACCTTAACCAGCTTCTACAGTTGGATCGTGCTTTTATATTAATAAGTTAAAGTACCATATTTTAACAATATATTGTAGCAAAACAGTCATGTGTGACTTTTTGGCATTGAGCACTTTTCTGTCATTTGCCTTGTGGACAATCAGTTTTCTAATTTTACTTACATACTTTTACTTGAATAACATTTTTAATGCAGGACTTGTATTTGTAAGTATTTTCACTTCTACTTAAGTAAAGGATCTGAGTACTTCCTCCACCACTGCATATACTACTCTTATCAAGTAATAACTGAAAAAAAAGATTCATTTAAGGGCAAATATCTGACAAAGCATGCATGTTTCTTATGTTAAAGAGTGGGAGTCATTTCTTTACAACAGTGAAATATTTCTTCCTGCTCTCTCTGTGCGTCTAACCTGCAGAGAAGGAGGTGAAGACGACCCTGTGGTTGAGCGGCTGAGTCGCTCGGTAGTTGTCCTGCAGCAGCATCCTGTCTGGATCTTCAGCTTTACTGGAGTAAAGTATCGTCTCCAACTTCAGCAGCTGCAGTGGAGAGGAGATGAGGAGACGGATGGAAAAAAAAACAGAAACAGTCCTGAGGCATTTAACTTCAAACTGAGAATAAGAAAACTTAACAGACTGTGAATATAATGAACGGTTCAGTCAAACTTTATCAGCAGCTCACATATGGTAAAAGTCACAGAGTACAAGATGGTGAAAACGTTAACCCTTGTGTTTTTTCTGGTCTATATAACAATAATTTCTATCAGGAATTTCAATATTTCCACATTATAAGCTTATTCAGCTAATATGATCACTGTGACAATAACAATATAATTTATTTCTCCAATTTTATAAATAATAATATCTAATCATTAACAGATGTACAGATCATTTCATAAACTTATCAAATTAATTCCTAACTAAGATTTAACTTGATGTGTCTGAAGAAGTACATTAAAGTACATGGTGTTTGTATAAGATGTTACTTTAAAGATATTTTATATGATCTTCAAAAAAGGAATTCAATGTGAAAGTTTTTGGGAGATGAAATTTACTATAAATAAATGAATGATTATTGTTTTTATCCAAATTGATGGCAAATATAGCAGCAAATTCACCAATTTGATGGAGAAAGTAAGAAAATACCTTTTAATTTAAACTTTTGTTCATGAATGTATCATATTTAAAACTCTGTTGATTATATAGAGACTAAACATATTCACGTCATCAGTCTGTTAGAGACCAATGCAAAATAAAGTGTTTGTGTAGAATTTGTGTTCTTCTTTTATTCTGGTATCAGACAACATTTCACTGCGCACTGAATCAGTTTTTGTTTTGAGGGAATCCACTATGGACAAAAATGTAATCAATGTCTGCTTTCAATGAGTCTGAGTGTCTCAGCTTTACCTGTGCCTGTGAGATCTGCACTCTCTCATGAAACAGTGTCCAGATCACACTCTGATGGCAGGGGGGCGTTGTCAGGGAGCCATTGTAGCGATAGTAGCGTCCCAGGTCTTTAGGGAGCAGAGACTGGACATCAAACGCTGGGATGGAAACCTTCTGATCTGCCAGTGGGGGCAAGAAGGAGGAAAAAATATATTTGTAAGGTTTTATAAATACAACAGCCAAATACTGTAATTTGTTCTGACTAAGAGCAGCACACATAAGAAACACAACAGATAACTGTGTTCCTTTTATCCCTCTATTTAGTATATTTAGTATATTAAATGCTCAAAAAAAATTTATTAAAAAAAAGTTAACAGTTTACAGTCACATAGCATCCTTCTTTTTCTGTCATCAATTTGCTCAATAACCTGTGACTGGGCAGGTCCAAGTCCAAACATTGAATTGGAGAGTGAGAATAAAAGATTGGAGCTATTCTCTCACCTCTCTAAACATTGCTGAATTTTGAGGAACTTTCGCATATTTTCATAAATCACAAAATGCAAAGAAAGAGTTTTTAGGAATTTGACTTACCAGCATGTCTGATTCGGCTCAGGTAGTTGAGGATGTTGTTAAAAGCCGGGTTTGTCTCCTCACCTGTCTGAGAAATCAAACCTCAGGCTTAACTGTTATTACAGTGAGAAAAATACTCCAGCTTCTTATTTTTAAAATGAGAAAATGTTGAGCATTTTAGCTGGGTGTGGGAATCACAGGGCAACTCACAAGACAAAGTTAGCATGGTTTTATGACAGTCTACAAAAGATCATGATGTCTGTTTAACTAAAGAAATAATATCCCTTAAAGGGCAAGAAGCATGACTCATGTTTTTACAAACTGCATTGCATTTTCAGTGTCACAGAGTTAGAAAACTGAGATGAACCAATAAACAAAAAGTCCTTTTTTGTGCCTGCAAACACAAACTCACTGACTGCCGTGGCAAGGCAGAGCAGCCAGAAAGCAAAAAATTGAGGATATATGTCAGTAAGTATCAGCTCTAGTAAATCAAATAGTAGGGGCATCCATTTAGAGGGCGTGCATATTTGAATTAAAATGTTGATATTTGGCTCTGCAGTATCAATAACATATCGGGTAACCTAATGTTGTCCCACCTCTACTTTCTACTGTTTAATAGCTTTGTTTTATTACCACAATGAGAATTCCTAGAACGGCCAAGCCGTCCCTCTGTGTCATGGCTGCAGACATGTTGGGATAGAGCTCAGAGTTGTAGTGCACCACGTGTAGCTGGAGAGAGGAAGAACACCGTTAGAGCAAGAAAAACGTCTCTCCTCGTGACAGCTGAGGGTTTAAAAAAAAAAACAAAGAGAGGGAAAGCTGTGTGCAAACTCAGTTTGAGTTTGAGCGAGGACAAATAAAGAGCAACGAGGACACTGATGTGAATAAGAAAGAGCTTAATTGTCTCATTATGTAATAACACCGCTCATGCATGACAGGTTCCATTTTTCTTACTAATATTTGTTCTCTCCTTCAGTTGGTTTTTGTTTTTTTTTCCTCATCATTTTATCAATTCTGCATGATTCTTTCCTTTTAATCTGCTTAGATTCCCTCACGTTTCTTTGTCTCCCACCGCTCAACCCTGAAGACACTGCTGTGTTGGTGGGACTTGGACAGATGGACAGGAAGTGAAGCTCTGAGACGCCTTACCTTTTCTTCTTCACTTTCTCCATCTTTTCCTCTCCCTCCAAAAATTATTCAGCCACAGACAAATTTTTATGTCTTCCTCACATTTTTCTTTTAATTTACTTTTTTTCATCAACAGCATTCTTTTCCACATTTTTCTTATCTGTTCTGCTTCTGTCTCTGCACTCCTCTCTAAGCTGCTCAACAGGATGTGAGTTCAGTGTGTTCAGTTTTTCCATCTCTATCCCACAGTAAACCAGACATGGATCCAAGCTCACTCAGCTATAACAGATTTGTGTGTGAGAGAAATAAAGTATCAGATTATTAAAAAAGGGAAGATAGCAAGAAGAAAGAAACTGATTCTAATTTCCCAACATAAAACCAAGATTTTGAGATTATTATAAACAATACTGGGGTTCAGAGAATACATTTATGTCTTAAGTTGTCTTGTTCTATCAGTCTAGAACCTAAAGATATTCAATTGACTGTCATATTTAACCAAAAAAAACCCCTGCTATTATCACACTGCTTTACCACAACCAGCCTTCATTCCACAGCTCATGTTTAAACATACCTCTGCATCTGCACTCAGTCCGTTGACGGTGTGTTCGCTGCCCCCGTGACTCGGACCGCCACTGCCCCAGTGAAGGTGCATTTGCACAGCTGTAAAAAGCCAAGGCAGCCCATCCAGTCCCATCCAGTCCGGCAGCTCGATCACCGCTGGTGGGGAGAAGAGCAGAACAAGAGTTTATTTTTATGAGTTTAACAGAGAGAAGAAAGACAAATAAACAAGCAAAACGACTGTAGGCATACAAAAACAAAAATTTCAAAATGAATTTTTAAATTTTTAAAAAAATATTAACTGAATTTATTAATAGAAAATAAAAGGTTACAACTGAGTATGGTGTGTTATTATCAGATCAACCATAAGTCTGCTCAGATACCTGGAGGAGATCAGCTAACTTCCATAGTTACCTGTGTGTCCATTATTGTACATAGTGAAGGGCCTGTTGCCATGCTGACTGTATCCCAGAGGGGTTAGAGGGATCAGACTGGGGTCATATTTAGTTTGTGTGGTTACCACATCAACCGGGGACTGAGAAGAACCACCGCAGTCAGGGAAATACTGCGACCACTCAGACTGACCCACCAGGCCTTTGATGGGAGAAAGACACAGAAACAGTGATGTCACCCAATCACACAGCCCACTGACTCTCAGTCATTCAGTGACAAGCCTCCATTGATCAGCCTCTAATTACAGGACAATAATTCCTCGGTGTTCTCTCTAAGTTTAAAACTTCATGGTTGTGAATTTAATAAAACTATGATACAATTTCTTTTAAAGCTTCTCTCTTTTAAAGCTACATCCTAAGAAGTTGATAGAGCTTCTTTATCAGCTTCTTAGGATGTAGCTCTACAAACTGTGAGTAATAATGTAAAAATAAAACAAAAAATAAACGCCTGCAAAATGTGATCACAATTAATGAAAAAATTATGCAGGTTATTCAGTTTTAATAGCCTTTTTCAAATAATTTAAAAAAAAAAACCCAAAACTTTATATTAGTAATATCAAATGTTTTTCTCCAAGAATTACATTCAGATGCAATAAGATAATCTACAAATTATTTTATAGGATTTTATTGATTAAAATGTCCCTTTTTGTGTCGATAGTTTACAACATATGAACATTAACCCTGTTTAGAGTATGATCCTGCTATATTGCAAATAGAAGAAATTATTGTGCCACAAAGCCCAATTTTTCCGATTTAGAACTAAATTTATAATATTTTTTCATCGGGGTGGAAAAACACCTACAAATTGTAGGAATTGTTGCTGTTTTATAAGTATTATAATGAAGAAGGTGATCCTACCATTGTAGTTTCAGATGGTTCGTAATATATTAAAAACAGCAGAGAATCACACACACAAAAATAAGATTACAGCTTCAGCTTCTTAGTGACAAATTTAGCATTCGAACATGATTAAACCCTGGTTGGTTGGTCAAAATTCAATAGAAATTATCGAATCATAAAATTATATATGATTATGATAAATATATATTCAAAAGCTACATCAACACTGAAATTATGTCACAATGCTAACTGCATATATAAGGTAAAACTGTTTATATCTAACATCTAATGTACTGTACTGCACAATAATTTTATACCCGTACGGTAAATATGCTTTTTTTTTTTCAAATTTTCAGACGCGCTTAGATTTCATTCCTATACAGCAACTGTTGTGTAAAAATTTAGAAGACTTTACTGAGAAAATGGACAGAATTATTAAGAAAATAACTGTTGGAGAGGAGGGCAACCAAGGCCCTGCTTCACTGAGTAAAAAGAAAATGGTCTCCCAAACTGCATAATAAAGGAGAGTAAGAAAAGAGGCTGAAAGAAAAAAAGAGTGACATGTGAGTCAAGGAATCTGAATTTCAATTGCAAAGAGAGGAATGCTTTAGAAAACAGGCACACACTGATACTTTTTAGACACATACAAAAATACTCACAAAGGTGAGAGTAGTATGAAAAAATAACAATTCTTATTATATATCTGAGGTTGCAGGTTTGCAAAAGTTGAAATTATTACTAACAAACATAAACATTTATGTAAAAGGGATTAAGGAAAAATCTAAGACAGAACTTCTGCAAGCCACTGATCATTGCCTCCAGCTTTTCAAATCAACACCTTCATAAATCTATTAAGTGCACTAAATATCAGGTCTTCCCTTATGTCATCTCTCTCTGCACACTCACACACGCACAATATAAGAAGGTGCGTCTCAGCGTTACTGATGTAAACAAATACCACAACTCCTCTCCCACTTCTCCCCCTGCGCCTGCAACCCCCACCTTGCACTTCTAATCTTCTCTCGGCCCCCTACCCCTCACTACTCTGAGCAGCAAAGCCCCCGCACCACAACGCAACTTCAAAAGTAAGTCCCGCCACTGGTTGTCATGGAGGTCTCCATGGCAACCGGAGGCCAAAATTCTGACCCTCTGTGCCTGCTTTACCTCTCACAAGCATGCTGCCCCTGTCCTGTATACAGCTGGGAACAAAGACACAAATACACATATGCAGATTCACTCACTCGAAGCGTGATGAGGAAATGATGGAATGTGGGACAGACTTTCCCTCGATTACTTTACGTAACTCTCTGTTTCTGTCGTGGAAAGACGCATCTCTGAAAGCATGTAATTTTGCTCTTTTGTATGACATATTTACTGTGCGTGACAAAACGGGCTTTCCACCTCAACTAATTGCTCTGCAATGGCCACACCATGCAGTACTGTGTCCCACAACACGCCTCAGAAACACACCCTCTCAGCCTGTCAAGATTCATTCCAGTGACTTTTATTTTGAAACTTCATGATGAAAAACAAATAAAAGGTATCAGAATACAAGATGTATCACTCAATGTATTGGTTACTAGTTCAAGCTTGTACCACATGTTTCTGCTCGATAGGCTCTCCATAATATTTATTATAACGATGCTCAAATGGCCGATGCATTGATACCAGTTTGCTCCAGGCACTGCAGAGTACAGTTTTTTTTTTTTCTGTATGTACTGTACATCGGTATTGCTCTCCTGAATACATGCAGAGAGTGGTGGTCTCTGTGCCCCATTCATTCCCACAATGTCATTGTCCACGGCAAAGGCAGCCTGTGTGCGTCCACAACACAATAAACACATAGGTTATTGTGTGCTGCAACAATAAGAGAACAATTTGGTATGCTTTTGCTTCATCCCGTCCCATCTCCCTCTCTCCGTCCAACACCAACACTCCCATCCTCATGCACCTGCCTCCCTCCGCCTGCCTCTCTATCGGCCTTTTCTTGCTCTCTTCCTCTCTATCTCCCACCACCCCTTCATCATCTCTGTGTGACTGCTGTGCTCATGCCAGCTTGTTGGACTGTAACTAATACAGGCAGAGAGGGAAGCAGAAGAAAACAGAGGGAGAAGGGTTGGGAGATATGAAGGGTGGAAAGGCAGAAATTCTACCTAACTTACGGACACTTTCATGATAGTTCTGATGTTTTAAAGATCCATGTCTAACATGAAGTTGGATCAGGATGAGTGGATTAATTCAGATAGCTGGACTTAGAAAGTTCTTAATGTTTTTCTTATTAGCAGACCAGATTAGTACAAAGCCATCCTGTATTAGTTAGTTGACTGCTTCACCATGTAAAATGTCTCTACTTGCTACTGAAATGTTACAGAACTCACATTAGGATTTTGTTCCTGGTCTATAAAGTTCTTGACAGTCCAGCTTTTTGGACAAGTATCAGTATAATATATCAGACATACATACAACACTTATTTATTTGTACATACCCTCTCTGTTTTCTGTCACTTTTATCACACTTTGAATTGCTTTGTATGAGATAATGCTTGACAAATAGACACAAACTTACCAATGTAGGTCCAGGTAACTTCCTCTGAAAAAAATAAAAGAGAAAAATCCTCACTTTTGCAAGTGTTTCTTCTTTAAGTACAAGTAGTTTTCAACAAATCCTGGTCAAATTTAAAGCATCACATCTGCAAAATTAAATTTTCTTTTACTTTTACATATTACCTTTTACTCTATGATAAGTGATGTTAACTACTCATTCTCATATAGTTGGTCTGCAGTCTTTGAATACTATTCACTTTCACAACAGCTAATTCTCAACACCCTAACAATATACAATAGCCATATCAAAGCAAAACAAATCTCACATGATGCTGATTAGTATGTTAATCAAGACCTTACCCGCAGCAGGGGCAGCTGTCCACTGGAAACACAGAAGCATTAAAAGGATAAAAATACCCAAAGAGTCCATGTCAGCCCTCCTTGCCCATACACAGAAACGAATAAAAGTGGACGAAGAGATGAGGAGCAAGTGAGAGAGAGATAGAGAGAGAGAGAGAAAGAGAGAGTGGGGGAAAGGGAGGGAGACTGACTGGGTCCAGCGATTTCACCTGCCACAGCTCAGTTTAACAGCCAGAGTGTCGATGCTGTATGCAGGGCCATACTGTGACATACAGGGCACCACAACAGGTCTCCTATGGACAGAAAATATGACAAGAAAAGAAGAGAAGGAGTGTGAAGTGGGAGGAGAGAAATCAGGGAAAGACAAGACCGCAAAGAGGCACCAGCGGGTGAGAACTAATTCACTGTTAGTTGCTGGAAAAAAGGAGGGTGATACAGCAGTGGGTGAGAGGACAGAGAGAGGGACTGGGCTGAGAAAAGGAGGTTACTGTGTGGGAACAATGGGGCACAAAAAGTGGCACCAGGGGTGAATGAGAATGAATAAAAGAGAGGGAAATATGGGGGGGACATATGATGGGAGAAATGAACACATGACAATCTGAGAGGAGGCCTCTGAGTTGTTAAACTCTCTAGTGAAGTGTTTTTGAATTATTGCTGGATGAGTGGGAGTCCCCATTTGTCCCCATAGCTTTATTAGAACAAACTGGGTCTGAGAAGAGAGGATGAGTGTGTATCACACAGGCTGGTGAAGAGGTTCAACAGTGATCATTGTTTACTAAACAATATGTATGTGAGCGGTTAAATTAAACAAAAATCTTCCTTTCTTGAATTATTTGATTTTTTTCATGTTGTACACTGTCGTACTTTAGTCAATCCCAACATTTAAGTAGCATCTGTCAAAATGTTGTTTACTTTGCTTAATTAATTGTCCGCAACATATGAACACCTTAAGTTTTGATTTTATATTTTAATTATAGGATATTGTATTTTAATTGAAAGTCAAAATTTAACTTGGATATATCCTTAGAGGTCTGAAGAGGTAAAACTAGATGTTTTTTCTATTTTTCGGGAAAAAAAAGGCTTTCTTGTCTTATTTTCTATCTCTGTGTTCATCTCTCAACCACTTAAATTCATATTACAACACCTTGTGGAGTTCTAATCCGCTTGTTGGGAACCAAGAGCTAACAAAAAGCCCTTTAAGTAAATG
Organism: Acanthurus lineatus; assembly: GCA_029814665.1. NCBI lineage: Eukaryota > Metazoa > Chordata > Actinopteri > Acanthuriformes > Acanthuridae > Acanthurus > Acanthurus lineatus. Next base: position 13,801,751 of record JAPZDV010000025.1, read on the forward strand.
AATTTTAATTTTGCATAATATGTAGCATAGTTATGGCTTTCTTGCAGGTTTTCTTTATTCTCTGGAAAAAATAAAAATTTTTGATTCAAGAATTTACATAAATTATGTGTTTAACTTATGATTCAGACATATCGTTTCATATTATATTATGCTATATATGTTGCATTTCATGTGAAAAACTGGGATTTCATGAGTATTAATACTTTATGTGGTACCATGTAGATAGTGTATGAATAATTTGGAATCCATTAAAAATATGTTTAAGGTGTAAGGATTTTACACACAATAACAGTGTTTTGTAAAGGCCTATAATAAATGTTTTGTCCAGATTTTTAAATAATGTGTTGGGAGTCTAAAAGCGTTTCCATTTCAACATGCCACAGTAACAAAAAATAGGTGTAAATGATAAAATTAACCATGGCAGAATGACACAGAGGTGTTTTGTTCAGATTTTTAAATAACATGTTGGCAGTCTAAAAGCCTAAAACATTTCGACATGTCACAGTAATAAAATCAGAGGTGTAAATGATAAAATTAACGCTGGTGGAAAAACACTGAGGTGTTCATGTTGAATCATGTCACACTTACTGGGACACTTGAATAAATTGCAGTGATAATGTTAATGTCACTACCTTGCTTTTACTAATATGACGAACCAAATGTCTGCTGTAATAAAGGCATGTTGCTATTTAAATGTTCATGTTGTGGTTAACAATGTTCTAATTCCTTCAAATGCTGTGTGTTTTGTCTTTTATTTGAAATGATTACTCTTTGACCATCAAGCATTTAAATAATGCATTTTAAATATGCTTCTTTTGCTGTGGAGATGTTTTAACGTTTGGTTTATGTATTTTATTGGAACTGTAATAAAAAATGTTATCATAGTATGTCTTGATTCTGAAGGTTACATAAACTGAACATAATGTACACAAAACGTGTTGGAAGACGTGTTCATTTGACCACTAGGGGGAGCCCTCTCCACGTCACACATGTCTCTGTTATCCACCCTAAAGAACTTACATGTTCCATTCCTTCCTAAAACACCACAAAAGATTGATTACCATCCTGAAACTGCTTTATAGGCAGTAAATAACTCAATATTTTTTTTTATTTTAATGGGAAATCACAATTAATATCACATTAAACAATGTAACATCACAAAGCACAAAATCTATGAGCCAATGTGAGCTTTTTTTATTGTCAGTGGAAAAAACTGCACACATCCACATGATTACATCACCAATTAAAGTTTGATGAACTGGTCAGCTGTAGGCCCTAAATCTATATACTTTTTTATATTAAACATTGGAATGGGGATCTGAAGTGTGTGAAAGGGTGTGTTTTCCCTTTAAAAAACCAAAGGCAATTCAGCTAAGAGTCTTTTGATCTAGATTACATCACATTGTGGTGTCAATGATGAACTTAAAACATTAAAATAAAACGGCAAAGGTTACATCACTTACCGCATTGAGTATAACAAATCTGAAAGAGCCATCATCATGACTTAAAATAGCAGTATGATAGATAGATAGATAGATAGATAGATAGATAGATAGATAGATAGATAGATAGATAGATAGATAGATAGATAG
>JAPZDV010000025.1:13803442-13824131 GCA_029814665.1 Acanthurus lineatus
TAGATAGATAGATAGATAGATAGATAGATAGATAGATAGATAGATAGATAGATAGATAGATAGATAGATAGAAAGACAGAAAGACAGACAGACAGACAGACAGACAGACAGACAGACAGACAGACATGGGCTCCACAGCAAAGTCATTTATTATTTTCAGCCTACTTTAATTTATTACTTTTTCTGTCACTTTTTTAGTAATATTTTCCTGTTACTCAAAGTAGGCATTTTATTAAACTGATAATCATCATTTGTAGTTGTAAAATATATATAATTTTCGGTGATCACAACCTAAGTTCATTGCTGTGTATAAGCTTATACCAGCTCTGTGTATGTATACAACAAGAAAACCGCTCTTGTATTTGTTCCCGACATCCTCTGTCTGTCGCTCAGCTCCATCTTTTCACACTGTGTACCGGCCCGCTTAAACGTGAAGCGCTTCAGCCAAATTATGCAACAGCAATAACGTTTGCCGGCCTCTCATTGGTCGCTCAGGGTTCCGCTCGGGAGGCGTGGTTAGAATATTTTTACACACTATTGGTCCCGTCTTCGCAGGGGGCGTGTCGGCTGATTTCATTCACAAATCTACCAGCGGAGCCTTACCGACATGTGAATATCCATCTGTTTATGAACACATGTCCCGGCGTCGCAAATGTGAGCGGGGGGAGAACACAGAAACGTCGATAGAAGACGGAGTTTCTCTGGCTCGCAAAGTGTCGGTGCTTGTAGCTATTTATGGTCAAAATCGACGTCAATATGTGTGTTTTTTTCAGGGCTATGTTGTAGCTCCATTGCATGAAGTAAAACACCGCTTAATTCTCAACATTTGATAAGTGACGGTTATGAAAGTACCCATAAAAAGATTTGAATAGAAAATCAGTATAGTTATCTCGAAAGGACCAGTAGGTGACTGAAACAGAGTGGTTTACAATAGTGGGAGGCTGAAGAATAACTGAAGCCAACTGGGCTGCCAAAAATATCCTTTAAATAAATAAAACCGATGATTTTCATTTCATTAAAATAAATCATTAAAAACACTATTTCTGTTTTTCGTGCCATGACAGATTAACTACATGTCCATGTACTGAGACATGTAATCATACTAACAGTAGAAAACCAACAAATATATATTTTACCTCGTTTTCTTGTCAAAATTGTTTAATTATAGTATGCCAATAAAGTTTCTCTGTAGGTGAGAAGAGGGTGAAGTGGAAAACTTGCAGACAGGTGCAGTGCAGAGAGGACACAACAGCAGCAGTGTGTAATTGTTTCCCAGCTGTCCTGGTTTCCAGGAGAAACATGATCTGTTGCTGGGCCTCTGAAACCAGAACAGAGACAGTTTACAGTTTAGTCTGCCTTTAGGCCTCTGCCTTCCCTCAGGTGGGTCAGATTTCTGTTGTGGTGTCTAGCTCTCACCACACCCACTGGTACATTTGGCCTTACAGGAACTCTTGTAAGATTTCACTATCTGAACACATACATGTTTAACATTGTGCAAGATTTTAAGGCAACACAGGGACATTGGCAATAGAATAATCAAACTGACCTGCATATTAACAAAACTGTTTCATCCTGATATAAACCAAAGGATTATATGCTTCACCAACCTACATGTCACCTGAGGACGCATGTCTCAGCAGTGAATATGCAAATCATTAACATAATGAAAGAACTTCAAAACAACATAATTTGTTTTTCCAGATGTGCGCTACTTTAATTTCACCTTCAGAAACCAAACTGAGCAAGGCTGTATTTTCCATATTAGAGGGCAATTTGACTCATTGCACTTTGACCCACTTCACTTACCAAAGCACCAGCCTTAGGATAAGACTTAGCATGGTTGCCTCTATTGAGCTTTCAAACTTGTCAATACAAGGGATGGTAATGAGAGCAGGATGGAGAGAAAAAAAACACAGAAACCAGGTGGGGGATGGAAGGAATGGGGGAAGGGAGATGGAAAGATGGAAATGGTGGGGGTGGTCCTCAGCACCCATGAACCCAGAGTAGGTTCACTGGGTTCATATGTTGCAGAGGAATGCTGTGGGGGTTGGAAGCTTTTTCTATCCACTAGGTCACTGCTATAGAGGTGCAGGACCCTTTACCTTGGTTTACTATTACTAAAGGTTAACTATTGTTGGGTTTCAACAACAAAACCAGGTGATTTGCTCACCTGGCGATGAGGTTACTAAGTGACAGTGTGAGGCTCAAAGACATGTATTGTCAGTCAAACAAGGACACAGCCTGTTGTGTGTGAGTTGAGGAAGGGGGTCGCTGGGTTCATGTGTGTATGTTATCTATAGTGGGGGAAGGGCAGTCCCTTCATCTGACATACAAGGCGCGTGAAGGCACCTAGCACTTCTCATGCTTAAACCTGGAATCCCACATCTAAAAATACCAGTAAAAGCCAGCATTATATCTGCCCTTGTGAGGACAGAAAACACCAATACTTAAGATTATGGGATGGATAATGTATGTGTGTGAGGGGGTAGTCTATAGTACTGCTATGCTGCATCTCATGCTTCCAGTGGGGGTCAATGAGTTCACTTTGTCGTAAACCTATGAGCAGGAGAGATTACATGGCCATAGATCATGGACCTATGAACTGACTTGAGGTTACTTCCCTATAAGTGACATGTAAGACATATATGTTATTTTATTGTAACAACAGAGCTCAAATGACACACAAAAAATTATTTTAGTCTAAATACATTAAAAATCACCTCATTATGTACTCCTGTCATCTTTATACTCTTGCCTTTTACCTCTAAACATGTTTGTCAGTTGTGCTCCACAGTGACAACACTTTTTGTAAGAGAGTGCTTTCAAGGACATGTGTGACACCTCAGAGTTGAGCTGCAGAACCTGTTTATCTGTTTAACTTACAAAACAACTGAAAAATTGCAGACAATTTATGTCTTCATGTACTGCAATAAATGTACCAAATTAAAGCACAAAAATTAACTTAACACATAAGAGTGACAGTTATAGTGAAGAAATTTCATGTAGGGCTAAAAAAATATGTTTAAAAGGTTGGTAATCCTATTCCTATTGTTGTTGCATAACCCAAGCCAATAAAAGTATGTTATCACTGGAGATGTCACATCTTATAGGTGTTTGATCCTACAGAGTCTTCTTGTACTGCATAGGCTGATTGATGACCTGACTTAGCTCTCAAAGAGTCTTGTTAGAAAGGATGAAGGCAGTATTACGGAGCAGCTGAGGTGTATATCAGCACCACTTGTAAAAGCTGAAATATGTCATTGAATCAGTCATTGGCTGGTGCCCTGTTACTGTCTGTGCAATATGTAAGAGTGCTTGAACTTCTAATTTGTTGTATAGTGACAATTACATGCCCTATTTAGATTTGGCTGAACTCATTATTTATAATTATATGGCAGCCTTAAAATTATGCGATTTTTGAAATACAGTTTGCCAAGTCTGTCATGTATATAAGTATGATTAATACAGATCTGAAGCTGCTTATTGTGTCTGATTTACACAACAAATGTTGTTATTTATTTCCTCTCCTGAATTACAGACCTCCCTCTTGCCCTCTTATAACATGTCCATCATCCTCATCGGTGAGGAGAAAAGACAGCTCTTCTCTGCTGGAGTTCGTTAGTTCTACATGTATTTATTTAATTAAACCCACATCAGTGCGATTGGTGAGCTGGGTTGCATAAGGTTTCTCATTCTCTGGCGCGTTCAGATTGCGCATGCTTTTGTGTTTTGAGGGTTGAGTGTGAGGAGGCGTGGCCATAAACACTGTGTACATCAGATGCATAGAACATATTGTGCATCTCTCGGCCCGGCGCCGTAGCGCGTGCGTGTGTTTATACCCACTCGATGTAGTAAAGCAGCCCGACTGCGCGACACCGTACACACGAGCGACACGAGTGGGCAGGGCTATGAGTGCTCGGGCCGCCCTCCAATCAAGAGCTAGTAAAGCAACCACTGGCTGGAGGGGTCAGCCAATGGTGTGCGCCACCGCCGGGATGACAGCCAATAGAATGCGCGCAAAACGTGGGCACGTGGATTCCCGCACATGTTGTTGCTCGTAAACTGCCGAGAGAAAGAGCTAGCAAAGAGACAAACCGATGAACTGCCGGCTGGTGTGTGTGTGAGAGAGCTGAGGCTGGGCGCTCCGATGCTGCTCCAGCTACGGAGTTTGTACTGACGGACCTGCCGTATCAAAGTCAGAGTTAGAGCCGTTAACGACTGTTTCCGGCGGCTGCCGTTTTTAATCTCATAATAGAGAAGGTGAGTACATTCAACGGTCTTTTTGTTCAATGGCTAATGTTCCCCGAAGTTGTAAGGCTAGCCTTAAGGAATTTCCTGTCCCGCTATACCTTTTATGCAACCCAGTACAATCCAGTAATTTTGTCAAAAGCTATTTATTTCTCATGTGGCTTTGTTCAGTCTTTTTTGTCAAGAAATCACTACCAAATAATGCCATGCGGTTGCTTCTATAATATTTTCCTAAAAATTGCAGTGTTAAATTACGTTTTCTCTTATATTTGATATTTACTCAGATGACATGTCGCCCGGCTTCATTTCAGAAATTTTAGCTTTGCCACAAATGTACGGAACATAATGTATAGAAAATATGGGCTGTGATAGTTCCTGTTGTGGGCATCGTGGTTTGCAGACAGACAGGCAGCCAACACCTGAGACGCAGCCTCACGGTCCATGCCTACCTGCGCAGACTACCGACCTTCCGACACATGCACCATCACAATTCCCTCCACCTCATCCCACCCACTTCACCTCCCCATCCCATCCACTGTAGACTGCGAACTGGGAGCGTAGAAAATTGGGAAAAATTAGAAAAAAAATGTAATTACTGTTTTAGTTGATTCACATATATGCTTGCAAGCAATATGACATTTAGTTTTAAATTAGAAGCAATTAGCCCTAGTTAAGCATTCCATCAGACACAAATAAATGTTGGAAATACTTCTGTATTCCTCCAATTGAAACATTGTGTGGACTCAATGGGTGGTTCTTGCTCTTTTCCGCCTGTGTGGGCACATTGCAAAAATCTGTACCACTCTCCTTTGTCTGTGAGTGAGTTTAGACTTTATTTCTCAAGATTGTTAAAGCTTTTTTGTTGAGTGTACCAGTCGAATATATTCCTATGACCCCGACTAATATTGCCCTAAGTGTTGGTGGGATCAGAGACCAGCAGGAACTCAAAGATTACACACAGAGAGAAAGACAGATAAGAGAGAGAGAGAGAGGCACATGGCCAGAGATATAGAATGTAAAATGTGAGTAAGGGAGGAGGAGGAGGACTAGAAGAGGAAAAGGAAGAGGAGCAACTGGGCTTGTGTGCATAACGAACAGGATGAGCTGACGGGAGAGCAGAGAGAGATGAGAGGCATACAGAAATGCAGCCGTAGAGGAAAGAGAGAGGTCTGTGTGAGTGTGTGTGTGTGTGTGTGTGTGTGTGTGTGTGTGTGTGTTTGTGAGAATTCAAGGGGGGATGGAGAGCAAGCCCGAGACAGAGAGGAGGGGCTAGAGAGAGCACCGGAGGCAGTAGGAGTGAGAGAGAGAGAGAGAGAGACTGCTTATTCTGATTTCACTACTCTACAAGCTCCCATCCCCCTCACATTTTACTCTTCTCTCCAGTCTCCAATCTCCTCAATGGGAGCCAGACATGCACTACCATTGTGTGCCTACTGCCTACCCCCAGTCCTACTCTGCACCATGTTAAACTAGGGCACTGGTATACCCACCATTTTGAGTAATCAGGGTTATTATTTTTGGGACAGAGATAGGGAAAAATGGAGTACTGTCAAATGGAAAGCAGTTCAATGCAAGGATTTAGTTTCCAAGCCTTTCGCTTCTTGTCTGTCTCTGTTTTCTCTTCTTCCTCTCAAGTAACAACTTAAATCATGGTTGTTTAGAGCATTCAGTGAAGTATTTTTTGCTTCTCTTTTAGCTGAATTGACTGTTATAATAACCCTTTACCCTCTGCTGCTGCCCCAACAGCAATGCAGTGCCAGGGCAGCACTTCCTCTCAGCCCTCCTTCGATTCCATGAGCTCCAGCGACAGCCTCTTGTTCAGCGACTCGGAGCAAGCGGAGGACGACACAGATGTCTTCCTGACAGACAGCTCTTCTTCTGTCATCATCAGTAGTGTGGGTGGGGCTGCAGCCAATGGGGACCAAGGATCAGAGAGCCCTGGGTCCCAGTGGACGTGCGATGGCTTCACTGATAAAGAGGAAGAGGAGGAGTCATATAGGTCGGAGGGCGGCGGCAAGGCAGCTCGAATCAACTTGGACGAGACAGATCCTACGGGCCAGATCCCAAAATCACAGGGAGACCTTCTGTTTGCGCAAAAGGTAAGGGACTAGGTGGAGGGCCCAGAAAAATAGAGAGATGATGAGAGGGATGACAGAGCAATGTGTGTGAGGAGGAATGCCCAGCAGACCTATTCAGACAGCAAGGCCTAACCCAAACTCAGTAGTAATTTATCTTCTCTCCCTCTTCCTCTGTCAGTGTGCTGAGCTACAGGGTTTCGTTCGGCCCCTGCTGGAGCTGCTGAATGGACTGAAGAGAGGCCGATTTGACCGAGGTAAGCATCCTTACGTCACTGCTCTCGGTCTAAGATGTGTGCAGAATGGCAGCCAAAGATGTCGGTACTGAACAAAGGTTTTTGTCGTATATGATCTGAGTCCATTGCAGTGTGCACAGTGTTCCTTTGTGCAGCAGTCTGTATTGATGCAGGCTATTGATGTAGTCCAAAGTGCAGCCTGTGTGAAGCGACAGTCTCGCGGCTGTCTCATCAGCTCACAAGAGTTAACTGATATCTAAAGTGAAAGTGGTGTCCAAACGTGTGCAACAGTGAGACTGTCTACATGTGCATGAATTTTCTGTGAGCATGGAGTCTAAGAATTCAGTTGCTGATTGAGTTGTTATGTTTTTGATTGACAGGATTGAGTAGTTTCCAGCAGAGCGTTGCCATGGATCGAATCCAGAGGATCGTGGGGATTTTACAGAGACCTAACAGCGGGTAAGATGTCATTTACTCTGTCCCATTATCCACCCTTAGAGTTTTTAAACATCTGTAACACATTCTCATATTGCCTCTGCATCACCAGACAGTACATCTTAGTGGTATTTTTTTATCATGTTAATGATTATTAAAATAAGACACATAACAAGTAGAGGCCAGAAAGGTAGTCTTCCATTTCAAGCCATGTCTCCTGTTCCATGTTTTATTGAACAGTCCTTGGGATAAGCAGGGGTAGGTAGAGTTACAGCTTTCACCAGCAGTGCAGAAAAACTCCAAACTTCAGAGGAAATCTATATCTATTTGCAGGACCATAAATGTCCAGATGTTTTCCTGTGCAACTGCATTGCCATCTGTTCCTCACTTTAAAATTTTATCCTCTTTCCTTTTTTCTTCTCTTTCTTCTTTTGTTCTTTTTTTAGAGAGAAGTACCTAAACACTTTGCTCCAGGTGGAGGTGATGCTGAAGCTTTGGTTTCCTCACATCCCTGCTCAGCCTGTCTCTGCAGCCTCCAGCGTTGCTTCATCTCCTGCTCGTTCCCTCCAAGACACTTCCAGTTCCACCCCACCACACAAGCACAGGGATCAGTTACACATTCCTGTCAAGGTGAGAACACACACGCTACTTAGTGTGCAAACCCCTCCCTCACCAAAACCACTGTAAATTAACCTTAAATCTATATTCACTTGCAAACTACTATCCTGCTCATTTTCCAGAAGCGCAGACTCAGCTGGACAGGTACAGACTCGCCGACACCTTCCCCTGTGCTTCTCAAGTGCTCTCACCTCCGAGCGGAACAGAAAAGGCTGAAGCAAAGTCGTGATGAAAGAGACGACCATCCTCTTCCTCAATCACTGGCATCTGATGCAAACCAAAACTCACCAGATGTGGCCGGTACCAGCCAGCTACATGGGGACACAAAGGGAAAGGACGGTGACAGCGAGGAACTTAACAAGCTTTCAAAATACAAAGCAGGTCAATGCTCTGAGCCGAGCCTGACGTGGGTTCATGTTGCCCCCATCCTGTCCCCACGAAAGGCCTGCCCCTCCCATGAGGGCTCCACGGCACCAGTAAACAACGAAAACCAGCCAGTCACTGCCATCCAGCGGGGCAGTCCAGCTACACAAGACAGCTCTGTCTCCTCTACCACACCCTATAAGCACCCCAAAAATCTTAAGAAGCCAATCCGGTGCCAAAGCCAGCCTGTTGCTGGACAACCGAATGAGAGTGAGACCACTGAGACCTGTCAGGGTCAAAGTCAACCTCCTCATGTCACACTCAAGCCTTTGCCAAGGGTGTGCCCCACCCCCTTAGAGACCTGATGCACTGAACAAGCAAAGAGCTGGCAGCCTTGCTTTGTTACACCACCAAGCTAAGAGCTGCTGTGAGAGGAAGAAGGGAAGAGGCTTTATGCCTGTGATCATAGAAGTATGAGAGAGAGGAAGAGGAGAAAAGAAGAAAAGGTGTTGAAGATTAATGATAGATCTTACAGGACCCCCTCAACAAGACCACAATTAGAACAGCTATTTCAAACGTGTTTAAACAAATCAAATCTTTCAGAGTTGATAATCACCATTACATAATAATCTAAACATTTGCACAAAATCTGTTGTGGTTGAGGGGGAGAGGAAGGAACTCATAAAACTCACAGGCTATTTACAGCTCACTGAGTAATGATTGATAGGAGAGATTTTGAAGAATATCAAGAAACAAATAAGAGTTTGTCCTCAGCATTAAAGCAATCATTATATTCAGATATGACTGTTTCAGCAGATCTATAACTTGAAAAACGCACTCCATATGAAATTCAGAAAGCTGATGTCAGTTATGAGAATGAAAGCTTTTAAGGTTTATTGTGATGAGGTAATTCTAGTTAAGATTCAATCCAGAGTGAGCTGATGACTTCAGTCTCATGGCAGGAGACACATTCGACCTTACATTCACTTGTAGATAGAAATAAGGTAACTGGCCTGAAGAGTAAAAGTGACACTGGAGTCACTGAAGCTCTTGTAGTGGTGATGTGAGAAATACAGTGTACAGAACGCAGCATTATACTGTACGTGTGGTGTGTTAAGAGTCATTGGATAATGTGGAAAAAAATGATGTCACCAACTCACGAATGTAAACCAAGAACTGTTCAGACGCTGGACTGGCAGATTTGCTGCATGCTTTGAGAGGAGTGACATCACAGCGATCAGAGGTCACATGACTTTCCTTGTCACTCTGGATGAGATATTCTTGCCTGGTCCTCGACTGCAAACTGATGGGGTCTCAAAAGTCCATTGAAGACCAGCTGGTGGGGAAAACAAGGACCACTCAAAGACCTATGACTTTTAATCCCACAGTTAATTTATTCATGTGTAGATTGGACACTGCATTTATTTATTGTTTGTATTTATTTATTGGGCAGCTGAATATCGCCTGCTGTGCGCTTGCATAGTTTGGCCCACAATTTGTTTGGGGCGATTGGGAAGATGCTGTTGACAGTTTGTGGTTTTTCTTGCTATCATGAGGTGGGGAAAAAAAAAACTGAAGGAAGTGAAATCTTATGATTGGACTATTGGACTACTGTGCCTTTTACCAAATAGGATGTGTTTAGAAAAGCATTTGGTGCTTTCAGTGCATTCATACTGCGTTTTGATTGTTTGCTTTCATTCCACAAAACCAGTACACATTCAATCATGAAAGCCTACATGTAGTCATTTTCATCTCACTTCAGAAGTTACAAACAGAATCAAAACCAACAGTGTCATTGACTATCTATCTATCCGTTTCTGAAAAAATGAGCGTCTAGCTCGAGTATTCTTACATTTGCAGTTTATCTAGACTGCCGACATCTCTAACTTTTACACAAACACAGCAGTGGCTACTATTTGTCATGTAGTATTAAAGCATAGCCTTCCTTTGGGACTCATTTGGTTCTGCTCAACAGAGGAACAGACTGAACTGCACTTCTAGCTGGTGCTCTTGAAAACTTGAAAAAACAGAGAAAATATAAATGTAAGGGAGGAAATCTTTGTTTGCACCACCTTCTACTGCTGCTATTGTTCTAATTCCAGTTGTAATTTAGATGTTTGAAAGGAGGGTCTCTCTCTTTATTTGGAAATCTGCTCACAATATTCTAAATGTAGGAGGGGGTTTTAGCGGTGTTATTGGATTTACCTATATTGCAAAAGAATTGTAAATATTTAGACCGAAATATTTTTAAATTAGTATGAATGGTTGGCACACTATTTACAGAAATGGAGAGGAGGGGTATCCATGTCCGAGCCTCCTCCATGAAGCATCCTGGGTGAGCATAGAGCCACTGGCAGCCTCCATGTTACTGCCTATGTTTGTGGACTAAAGAGAGTTCAGTCACACACTCAGAGTCAGGCAGTTTTACCCTGTCCCGTCTTCAAAAGTGATGGTATGATGTGCCACATGCTGGCTGGGGAGGCGGGGGGCTTCCCACCGAACTCCTGTTTTTATACGGTTGTATGACAGAGAAACCAATTGCACTTATTTTTCATTGTTTATGTCCTTTTTTCATATATGTTTTCTACTGCAGCGACCACTGCTGATTGGTCAGAAATAATAGGTCTTGTTTATTTTAGCTGCCTTTCTCTTCTTAAACTGTAAAAGCTGACTGTAGCCCATTCCCCCCCCCACCTACCACCCCTTCCTCTCCCCTCCCCCACTCTGCTGCATTCGTCTGCCCTTGCCCTCTCTCCTTCGTCTCCCTCAATCCCGCTAGTATCTTTTCTTTCTAAACTAAACTCTGTCTCTGTCTCTCTCTCACCCCATCTTTACATGACATTTCTCTTCTGGCTTTTTCAATAATGATGAAAAGGAAAAAAAATGTTTTAATAAATTACACATTTTTAAAAGCTAAACTGTGTGCTTGTATTTTTTATTTATTGCTCATTCTGTTTATTTGTGCTCACACATTTGCATATTTTATTTTTCCCATGGAACGATGCGAGTTTAACTCATGTTTTGGAAAGCAGATCTCAGTAAACAGATGTGTCACTCGATGGGGTGCAGATTTACAGACTGTACATTTTGAAGAGTGCTGTGTGTGTTTGGTTTGGGAGGGGGGTTGGTTGAGGGGGGTGTTGACGGAGGGAAGGGTAGGGAGAAGGAGGGGCGGCGGGGTGTGAGACTACAGCCTTGGTAATCTGACTAGCAGTAGTGGGGGGTCTGGCTGATCCTCCAACCAGCTGCTTCTACAGAGAGCTAACCCTGCTGTAGTTTATATATGTGATCATGTGGGTTGGTTGTTTATTTTGTGAGATCTCGATGAGTAAAAGCCTCCCGCAGGTAGTGGAGAAGAACCAACCATGGCTGTGTCTGAAACATGTGCCTGGGACCGAGCAGAGCAGTCAAGCAGGGACTAAAGTCTGATCTCTGCACCCGGGCATGGTGATCGGTCCCTCCATCAAAAAAATCAAAGAGTGAGGGTCAAAAGTTAACCTTACTGATCTGATCACTCATCACAGTGTGCTGCACTCCTGTCAAAGCCCAGAAAACATGCCTGCATTACCACTGATGTATTTTTTATACAAAACAAGAGATTTGTTGACACAAAACCACAAAATGCTGATAATCAAAACACTGGATGCCAGTAAATTGTATTATTACATAACAAAAATGTGTTTTTTCCTCACAGTATGCTGCATGTCACTGGAAAAGCAAAGCTGTAGACACAATGTTGTCCACAATTACGGATAAAGTAATATCTTAGCTGCAACAATTAATCTATTGTCAAAAATTATTCATCAACCATTAAGAAATGAGTAATTTTTAATTTCTTCTAATGAAAAATTCTCAAAAAATCTCTTGTTCCAGCTTCACCACTGCAAAAATCTGTTGTTTTGTGTTAATGTGAGCTGAATATTTTCGGGTTTAGACTCATGGTCAGACAAAACTAATTATTTGGGCTCTAGGAAATTTTGATACAAATTTTTCACTGTATCTGACCTTTTAGAGATAGATGATCAATAATTTCATCCAAAACAAAACTGGTGTATTACTTGGTAATAGGAATAATTGAAAGCTGTAGATCTGATTTTTTATACTTTATCAAATATTAGATCCACTTTGACTAAAATTCCTGAATAAAAAATGCTGAAACATTCACCATTTTCTCTCCACTCCAGCATTACATCCATGGATACTGCATGCACATGGGCAGAGAGTGGCAAATTTTAAGAGGGTGTGGTTTTGATTTCTCCTCGCTCAGGCTGGATGAAATCACCCACACTGCACATACACTCACACACACACACACACACACACACATACTCGCAGTCATAAACACAGATGCACACGCGTGTGCCACTCCCTCCGCACGCTCTGACACACTGACTGGCTGATTTTGTGATGGGCCTGTCTCTGACACACTGACTGTGCTATGTTACAACAACAGAGACCGCCCTCCCTCCCTCCTCCGCTCTGCCTCCCTCCCCCTCGGCCCCCCCTTGTATCCATGCAGTTTTTAGCAGAGAAGCCCTTGCCCTCCATCTCCCCCCTCAGCCACTGCTCCCCCTCTTCCTGCTCTGGAGGATGGAAATGAGGGGCAAGAGGAAAAAGGACGAGAGGAGGATGTGTGGAGGGCACGGCGAGGAGACCTGACCTCACTCACTTTTGGGGAACATGAAGGACATTTGTTGTTTTTCACACTTGTTTTCAACTATGATCATTTATTTTAGCTCCGCCCATTTGTTTTGGGTTCATGTGTCTTTCACTTTAGCTCCTACGATTTCGTTTTGAAAAAAGTTTATACCCCCAGACATTATAGCCAACTGAGCATGCTGTATAATAGTCTTTACTACACCACACAGGCAGCAGACAACAAGAAAAATCATTGTTATTGCATCATAAATGTGCTCGGCTGTTAACACTTCACTATCCTACTATCCAAGCACACGTTGGATTAATTGAGCATGTGTGTCCGTGCATCAATAGGATTGCACATAATGAACTTACTGCTCCTCTTATCCCTCGTTGTGTTGGTTTTAATTGTGGCTCCACATCCCCTTATTGCCTTTTACAAGTTAATGATTTAAGAATATCTGTCCAGTTCTGCTGCATGTGCTGAAGGGAATGACACAATGAGGTGCTTATTCACTTATTCTAAACTCCCCTCCCCCATAATTCACTCACTGCACTCCAGTAAAACTCACGTGAGATGAAACCACACTGACTTTACGGCACGCACACACACACACACACACACACATGCACAAACTCATGTGCCCGTGCAAAGACATGATAGCAGCAAACTCACACACTTGTTCTTACTCACCCCAAGCCCTTGAGGGGTTTTAGTGACCACTAGTCCCAAAACAGCCTCTATGCTCATTAAAATTGCACAGTGGCCAACCCTGTGATGAAAAATCTGAGCTATTTCGCAGTCATGTCTGCCTTACTGGAACTCAGGATGAAGGACCTTGGTGTGTGGGGTTGAAGATGCTGCTCTGCCCACCATCTGTGGTTCCCATCACTGTGATGTCACCAACAAGAAGGCTCAGTAAACAGACGGAGTTAACCAGGACTACATTTTTCAAGGACGCACGTGTATCTCATGACATTGTAGTGTGATATTTGGGGCACAGTCGAGCTACAGGCAAATAACATCCTCATCAGTTTCTTTGGCCTGAATGTGTTCTCGGGAGCCTGCTCGTGATGACGCCATCTTACACAGCTGCTCAATTATTCAAGTACAGTAAGGGAACGGGAAACACCGTGTAGAATAAACTGAGGACAGGAAAAAGAAATGTGCTTACAGAGGGCAGGGTTGACATCAGAGGGGGGCAATGAATGGATCTTACGCTCTTAGTGAACAACTTGGGATTTAGTTCTGGCACGTGCTCTGATACTGATGCACACACTGAGGTCCTAGCAGCCCATACGAGAAGTAAAGACAGCGGAGTCCCCTGAGATTATATCTTCCAAGATGATTTACAGCCTCTGTCAGATACAATGAAATAAAACTGGGTCAGCATGATGAAATATATCACAACCACACACTTGATGAATCAAACATGCAGTGTGAAAGAACATATGGAGTATCTTAAATAAAGCCATTAATTATGCACTTGTGTAATATTCATGGCGTTGCAATAATACACATTAATAAACTCAGCTGACATCATGTCGTGATTTGGTATGTTGAGGGAAATTGCTCAGTAAATGGATCGAAACACTTGTGAGAGACTTAACAATTAGTGCTTTGCTGATATTGGAGGAGTATTAACTGCAAGCTGAATGCCTGACATTCCAGTGATATAATGGCTTAATTCATACAGCTCACACCACACGCCCCCATGATGCTGTTTTACACTTGTTTTAACTGCACAGACAAGTGGAAGTCCCTGCTTGCCAGCGTGCGTAAGAGCATGTGTGCATGTGATGCTGTGTGTGTTTTGTTTCTCTGTGTGTACTCGTATAGAAATATCTGTGGTATTGTTATATTATGTGCTGAGGTGTCATTACATAATAGAGTTGGCTGGAGAGAGAGGGAGGGTGGGGGGCAGACAGCACACGTGAGGTGCCAATGAGGGATTCAGGTTGATCATGGGTGGTGGTGGTGGCGTTGGCGGTGGAGGTAGCTGGATGGGTAAATGCGAGAATATGAGTGAGTGAGTGAGTTCAATGGCCAGCTATATGTAACATTTTGCCACCACTGTTGTTCAATTCCTTGAATAAAGTCAGTCCAGTTTCAGTGACTTTATCTCATGACTGTTTTGAACTGTGGCTAAAAAATGTGGTCAAATCTGCTTTAAACCATTTGATCCACTCTTAATTAATGGGTCACAGTGTAAAGCACAGCACTGATCGGGCCTAACATTAAAGGTTCCTGGTTTTCACACAGGCAGCCTTTGTTCAACCTTCGAAATGAAAACAGCTTTATGTCTTTCAGTCAACCTTTATTATGCTGTCTTACAATCTTGTTCATCCTGTTTTTAGTCTGTTTTTAAACTTGATTTCAACTCTAAAATCACAACAATTTGACCTCTAAAAACAACAGAAAGTATAACTGGTGCTAAAATGTTACATACAGTATCTTAAAAGCATTTTAAATGTATATTTAACCAGATTGTTTTAGCAGAGTCGAGGTCAACTTTGGAGTGAGAGTTATCCAAACGACAAATCAGCATTATATAAATTCCTGTAATTACTGTCTCATAATGCTAAAATGGATACCTGATTGTTATTTTATCAAGAGAAATTAAAAACCATCAGAAATCTGTTTTATTGGTTAATCTCTGAATTGTGTGGTGAAAAGAGTGTTGGTATATTGCAAAAATGTCCATCAAAAATTCTTAGAGCACATGTCCAATCAAGAGTATAAAACCCCTTCAGGTATACTGTTTATTACCATGAAAAAAGGAGCAAATAATCACATTTGAAAAGTTTAAAGTAACCACAGATTTATTACTTAAATTACTTTTTAATTACTTAAAAATGACACTTTATTGATCATTAAAACCCCTGTCAATTAATTTAAATTCTCAATTTTCAATTCCCGCAGACTTACATAATATGAAATTTATAAATTAAAAATAACCAAAGATTAACTAATCAACCTTAAAATTAACTGATTAACTGATAACTTTTCTATGGCCTAGAAAATGGTGTTTAAAAGTTTTCACATTCCCTTTTCAAAATTTGTAGACTGGAAAATTTTTTTAAAGATGAATCAAAAAAGCAAACCAGTTAATTTCAGCACAGTTCTTCCTCTTGGTTGTATTTATTATGGTGATTTTATTCTACACATGCACCAGATAGGTCAAAGTGAACTGGATCCAAAGTTGTGTGTCCGTTCACACATACACACACACGCACACACAAACACACACGACATTGAAAAAAGGACACACAATAAAAGTTTTTCAAATGTTTCTAGTTTGATACTGTTCCCTAATGAGAAGTTCTTTTAAGCCAACAGATTCTTCCAGACACCAGATCTGGGTCCTGGGAAAACTATGTAAAAAGCTCAAACTGGTTACCAACATAAATTGGGCTGCAGTGTGCATGTAAACATGGATGTAAACAGTTAGCATGTGGGTGAGTGTGTGAAAGCCAGATGGCAAATTGTGGTGGATTTATCCTTGATGAATCAGCACATGAAGAGGTTGATGATGGGGCTGTGCTGTTTAGTGGGAGTGATTGAATGTAGCTATAATGAATGGCTGACATGCTGATGATAGTCATAACTCTGCACAGAGAACATGTCTGGCAAACTCTAATATGCTGCTTTGTATATTTATCCAAACTTTGGATGGTTATGCACAATATTAGCACTGTGAGTGAAAGCATGGACGTGGATTGTTGTAGAGGAGGGGGCTGGGGGTGGGACGGGGGTATTCCGGCAGACTGGTGAAGCCTCAGGCTTTCAACTGCTTTCATGCTCACACCACCACAACTGCGCTCAGCTGACCCACATCATGCAAAGACAGAGAAAAAAATGAGGGGGTGAGCCTACAGTGGAAGGAAATGGAAATCACCGAATACAAACAGCAAATTTTCCAGTGTTTTTTTGTTTTGTTTGGAGACTGTCTTCATTACCAATCTGTGGTTAGCTAGGCAAAAGTTAAATGATGTTACATTCTGTACTGAGTTGTGAGAAAAGCTGATTAATTGTACATTTATCATTTAAACCAAGTCGGAGCCAAAATCCCTGAGGAGGCACTTGGAAATTACAAGCAAACAAACCAATAATTTGGACATTTTTGCTGTTCAATTTCTGGTTAATGAGTCATTTTGCCTTCCATATTTAACTGAAATGTAATAAATAAATAAATTTTGTTTTTAAAGTATGAAAGTGGATAATAACATGCACATAACAAATAGAGTTAGTTTGTTATTCCACATGAAGTTTTTATTTAAATTTTGGCTTGGTATCAAAATTCAATGTGGTATTAAGGAACCAAAGCTGGGAGATGAGTGGAAATCCAGAAATACCATTAGAAGTACTAAAACTGATCATATGATGTGTGGATGTCCATTGCTCTGAGTCACTTCATTCTGATGCTCACATGAACTTAACACTCAAATATCATTACACTGAGATTCTACAGTGGATCATTGGATCGTTGCTTCAGACTAACTTGGCCAACTTTTCAATTCACTTAATTCAAATACATAGCAAAATCTAAAAGATGAGTCTTGTTATTTACATTTACATTTTTTTCATTTAAGAAACTGAGACAGAGGAAATAAAGAAGAAATGGCAAAACAAGGGGATATTTTGCCAATTTTTAAAAAAGCTCTCTATCTGATCCGTGAAGAAAGTATCCACATATGAACAATGTTAAACTTTCCTCCATTATCCCTGCATCAAGAGCCCCCTGTCCACAATGTCTCTGTCTGTAAAATATGTTACCCGGGAGTTTTTTGCTGCCCCTAGAGCTGTTGTACTCCATAAATGTTGTGTGGTCTGATACAGACTTCAAAATATATCAAGGTTCCCTAAACGCCTGGCTCTTAATCGCAATCTTCAAAGATGGAAGTTTTACCTTGAATGACAAACAGGGCAATCTTTCTTACTGCGGCTAGGGGGAAGTGACGAACATTTAATTGAAACTAGTGCGCACAATAGGTCACGAAGAAGAATAAGCACCAATTTCCCCTTCCGGGTCTTGGATTAGAAACGTTGTGCAGACGGCGCGACCAAACAGAAAGTTTGGCTAAATACCTAGTAGCTTGAGTGTTGTACGCTTCATAAACCTAATTGTTTCTGTCTGACTTTTGCAGCGTAGGCATTCTAACAAAGGATAAAGGCGATATCGAAAGGTTTGTACAATTAATTAAGTAGTTATTCGCTGATGTTGACAGCTCGCATTTAGCTACAATGTTAACTAGCGGGTAGCCGGGGAGTTTTGGCGGATGTAATTGATTTTAGCTTGTATGTTGCTCGTAGTTAGCATAACGGCAGTTGTCAGCCAACATTGCAGCCACGATTTGAGATTTAAAATAGCAGTTTGGGACTGATTGTTTATTGATTTATATGAACAAAAAACAAACGTAGATTTGTGTGCGCTTATAAATTCGGAGGAGCCTGACATAAAGCCAAGTTAAAGACCGTAATATCAGTGTGACACAATCTTAGACGGGGCTAGAGTTTATTGAGACATGTCAGCGATTAACAGCTTTATTAGGGTTAGGGTCATAGATACTGATGATAATTGCTGCACATTTTCAATTTGTTCTGCAGGACAATGTCTCTTCCTAAACGGGAGGTGGAGGAGCTGAGGCCATGGGTGGAGCGCACTGTGAAGAAGGTGCTGGGTTTCTCAGAGCCCACAGTTGTCACTGCGGCTTTGCACTGTGTTGGAAAGGGACTGGACAAAAGGAAGACCATAGGTAACTGCATTTACCATGAATGACCCACTGTAATAAAATACAAAATGCAACTTCTATCAAAGATCCATAATCTCAAGCAACTTTTTCTGATCTGTAAGGCTTTTTAATCATGACTTATTTTATTACATCGGAATGTGCAGCCTTTTCTCACAACCTTAGTTGACATATATTGGAAGATACAAACCTTTGTTTTGTCTCTGATACTGTATAAAACATCAAGACTAGCAACTACATTTTTGGCCCTGAAGTCTAGTCTATGCTGTGTGATTCTATCCAGGTGTAGTTGTCATGAGCAACCACAGCAGCTGTGCTTCTTCTTCTTCTTCTTCTTCTTCTTCTTCTTCTTCTTCTTCTTCTTCTTCTTCCTCATCCTCATCCTCTTCTTCCTCCTCTTCTTCCTCTGCTCTATGCTTAACCACCTCCCAACTCCTTAACTGGAGCATGTAGATGCTACACTTTTCATAATCAGTATCTGAAATCTTTGCTGGTGTTATCAGTTCTACTTATTAGGGCTGTGAATCTTAGAGAATTTTACTTTGATTGTAATTCCTGGAATGGCTATGTGATTTAAAATTGATGTGGTTTAAACAAATTAATAGTCTGTTTAAGAAAGTAAAAAGGAGAAACAGATAGATAGGACACAAAGAAAAAAATAATCAAAATATAAAAATAAATATAAAATATAATATAACAATAAAATATAATATAACAATAAAATATAAATAACATTGATACAAATAAAAATAAAACACTCATCTTACAACTTAAAGGCAGCCCCCACCCCTGGCAACCCTCATGATTCATACACATTCAAAGCATTTATGAATACAATCACATGCATAACAGTACCTATCCTTCCCACCATGCCTTGCACCCCTCTGAGGCGTTACACCCCTTATGTAGTCCACAAAGACTTCCCATACCTGACTCGTTTTATTTGGAACTTTATTAACCCTGGCAATCATCTTTTCAAAGGCAGCAGTCTCTGTCATGAGTTTAAACCACTGCACAAGCTCTGGTTTATGTGGGTTCTTCCAGTTGTGTAGTATGAGCCGAGCTGCAACAATAAAACCAGTTACTGTCAGCCGGAGCTCTGCTTTGGTAAGGCCTGGTGGCATTAGAGCCTTATCCGTTAACAGACATAGTTGTGGGGATTCTGGTAAAGGTCGTTTAAGCCATCCCTCAGGGTTTTTCAGCACCACCTTCCAGAAGGGCAGTACCATAGGACAGTCCCGTATGGCATGAAGGAATGTGCCCAACTCCTTATGACATTTACTGTCCTGAGTTAATCCCATTTTAAACAATTTCAGTGGTGTAAAAAAATATCTGTATACGGTCTTATAGTGGAGGAACCTACTCCTTGCATCCCTTGTAGCCCAGCCTACATTTGAGATCACATCCTGCCATACTTCTTCACTAATCTCACCACTGAGATCCTTTTGCCATATTAGTCTCAAGCTTTCACACATTCTTGTTTGAATATTTGACATTTTTCTATAAAACAGCGAGATGGAGTGTAGAGTATGACGACAGTTGAGAAATTCTTGAACCTTATTTTCTCATTCCTCTGCCGATTCTAATCCAAAAGTAGAACTCACACTACTCCTCAACTGTGAATACTTCCAGAAATCCCCTTTTTCTGTTAAATCACATTGTTCTTTAAGGTCCTGAAATGATATAAATGACTGGTCCCTGTAGAGATTATTGACAACACGTATCCCTTTTGCCAACCATGTACCCCCCAAAAAAATCTTTTTCCCTATACATATTGAAGGGTTATTCCATGTAGAAGAATAACCCTTCTTACACTGTGAAATCCCCAAGATCTTGCGTGTTCTTGCCCATGCCCACATAGAGTGTTGTAAGATTCGGTTTTCTTCTTCTGTCTGTCTGTTTATTTTCTTCCGTGATAACAATATCAAACGGAGCTGCAAGTTCCTTCTCGATCTTAACCCCAACTAGGGCTTGACCTGTAATCTGTCCGGTGATTTGTTAGCTTGTTCATTTCAAATGCTGTGCTATATAATTCCATATTTGAAAGAGCCAGTCCCCCAATTTCTCTTGAGGTAGAGACTTTCCTCAAAGCAATTCTGGGCTTTTTCCCGTTCCTTAAGAAATCTGTAATCATATGATTATATTGTTTGAAGATCCCGTTAGAGATGGTTACTGGTATCATCATAGAGATGTAATTAAATTGTGGAACGACTGCCATTTTTATAATATTAATTTTCCCCCCCAGAATGAGGTTTCGCAATTTCCAGTTGTCCAAGTTTGTCTACTTTTTTTATTTAAAGGAGGGGGATTAATATAGGGTAGGTG
>JAPZDV010000025.1:13824231-13846922 GCA_029814665.1 Acanthurus lineatus
GAATGAGGTTTATCAATTTCCATTTGTCCAAATTTGTCTAATTTTTTTAATTAAAGGAGCTGTATTAATATAGATTATATTTTCTAGATCTGAGCATAATCTAATCCCTAGATATTTCATTCCGGATGGGATAACCTTAAACTGGAATGTAGAGATTACTGATTGGCTGCACCCTCTCGATATTGGCATACCTTTGGATTTTTGCCAATTTATTTTATAGCCTAATAATTTGAAAATGATTCAGTTGTTGATAAAATATTAGGGATGGACACTATAGGGTCTTTGATAAGTAATAAAATGTCATCTGTGAACAGAAACATTTTGTGTTCCTCCCCCCCTTGTGATACCCCTTTATTACCAGTTTCTGTCCTAACTGCAATGGCCAGGGGCTCTTTCACACTGCTAACTTCAGATTTTAAATGATGGCACAGAAAGTACACAATAAAACTCTACATTTTTCTTGCAGATAAATGTTAAGTCTGTACATGACAAAAATGTTAAACTGCTTCCTTTTTGGAAGGTGAAAATGTTGAGAGTAAAAAAAAAGAAAATGCCAGCGTGCCCATTCTGTCTGTGTGCTTGTCTGTGTCTTCTTATGACCTCACATTTAGAAAATCAGTTTTGGATATTTGTGAATCAAACCCAAATTGAAGAAGGCAAGAATAGAGTTTCATATCCTAACAGATTTTTATTTATTTATTTTTTTTATTAATGCATAATTTTTTCTTTTTTTTTCTTTAAGATAATACCTAAAAATAGAAATTTTCATTGTGGGTGACAATATATTGCTTCCATCAAATGTTGTGTGGCACCACTGTGTGTATTGGGGGGGTTCTGGTGAAATACCAGACTGTCTTTTAATTTTGGCAATGATCAAATGAACACTGGATTTGCGCAAACTGCTTAACATTAATTTTGCCCTCAGACCAGCTGCGTCCCTTTCTGGATGACTCTGCTGGAGGTTTTGTCGAGCGTCTTTTTGAAGCTTTGGAGGAAAGCCGCAGTGCTCGTGGGAACAAAGGAGCAGGAGAAAAGAACCGCAAGAGAGATCTTAAGGTAAGCAAACACCCCAGCAAACTTTACATCATCACTGCAGAGCTAAATGATTAAACGTAAGCCTAACCAAAACATTTCCTCAAGTGATTTAAGAAATCAGACAGTGCCCCTGCATGTGTAGTCTTAGTACTGGATCAAAAAATGCTTACTTGAGTTGTGAAGATTACAAAAAAGTTATGTTACATATTTATATATTTAATCTTGTTTGGCAGGATTGTGATTTGTGATGTTGATGCTTCTCTTTTGCTGGTTGGTTTAAGGATGTGTTTGGTGATGAGGTAGAAACTGGTGCAATGCGCGAAGCCCCAGAGCCTGGAGATGGAACAGCTGTTAAGCGGAAGCGGGTCCCTCGCTTTGAGGAGGTGGAGGAGCCTGAGGTCATACCTGGACCTCCATCTGAGAGCCCTGGCATGCTCACCAAAATGCAGGTATGAGATTATTTTCTCAGTGGCAGTGAAGATTATACCTAAATTAGTTGCTATGACTTTTTTTTTTTATAAGGTTTCTTTCTTTATCACTAGATAAAGCAGATGATGGAGGCAGCCACGAAACAGATAGAAGAAAGGAAGAAACAACTGAGTTTTGCCTCTGCAGTTCCTGCTGCACCAGTAATAAAATCACTTATCTCCTCTAAAACTTAAATACTTAACATACTGAAATCATCTGAAATATCAATAATCAAAGGCAATACATTCAGTGAAACACTGTTATTTCTCCCTGATTTTAGCGGATGCCCATTCCAGCACCACAATCACAAATGGATAACAATCCAATGTCACGACTCCTTGGCAATCCTGCAGCTGCAGGAAGTGTGTCATCTATTGCACCCTCCCAAGCTGCGAGTTTCATGAATGATGCTATCGAGAAGGCCCGCAAGGCTGCTGAGCTGCAGGCTCGCATCCAGTCTCAGTTGGCAATGAAACCTGGTATCCTCGGAGCCTTGGGGAACACTGGGCCTCACAACCTGGTGGCACTAGCAAATCTACATGCTATGGGAATCGCTCCACCGTGAGTAATGTCACTTTAATGGGATTTAAAAATATAAAGTAAGCAAAAACATTGTGGTGATGTAATTTGTTGATGTGTCAGTGTGAGAAAAGACTGTTTTCTTTGTATTTCTCTTTTATAGGAAAGTGGAAGCCAAGGAGGTAAACAAGCCAACGCCACTTATTCTGGATGACAAGGGTAGAACTGTAGATGCCAGTGGCAAAGAAGTTGAACTCACTCACCGTATGCCCACACTTAAAGGTAAGTTCAGTACACATACACAGGCACACATTTAATTTCATATTTCAGCTTTCTGCGATTAATATTCCTCTGTCTGTGTAGCCAACATTCGAGCGGTAAAGAGGGAGCAGTTCCGTCAGCAGCTGAAGGAGAAGCCTGGAGAGGACTTGGAGTCCACCTCCTACTTTGACCAACGTGTGTTTATTACACCAGCTCAGCGCCCTCGCAGAGCCTTCAAATTCCATGAGCAGGGGCGCTTTGAGAAGATTGCTCAGAGAATTAGAACTAAGGTTGGATTTAACTTGTAGATTATCACATGTTTCAGTCTGTATATTTCGAGGAGACATAATACATCTTCTCTTCACTTGTCTTTGTCCTTTCTGCATTGATCTTGACCTCAATCAGGCCCAGCTGGAACGGTTACAGAATGAGATTGCCCAGGCAGCAAAGAAGACAGGAATCCATGCATCCACCAAGCTGGCACTGATTGCTCCAAAGAAAGAGATTGGAGAAGGGGAGGTGCCTAATATTGAGTGGTGGGACTCCTTCATCCTTCCCTCCAACATAGACTTGTAAGGAACTACACCTCAATCCAGGAACTTAAACACTTAGTATGATAGGTCATATAAAATTCTCTTTGCTCTTATTCTCACTGCCATGGTCAAGCTGTAGAATACATAACCCACTTACGGTCATTAATTGACATGTTTTTCCTTCTTATGTCATCTAGAACACCTGACACAAAATTTGAAGAGTTGGAGTTATTTGGTGTGACCAACCTGGTGGAACATCCTGCCCAAATTAGTCCTCCAGGTAAGTTTACGGCAAGTAGAAAGTGAGCACACTATGAAAAGTGCTCTAAAATAGGTGATAAACTAGAAAAATAAATACAGGTTAGTGTTAATGTTTACCTTATCCTGCTGACTGAACTCTATGATATATTGTATGGTATTTATGCATGCTCTAATTTTTGAAAGAATTTCTACATATTTATCTTGTCCCCACATCATTATGTATTCCATGAACTGTCTTGATGGTATTGATTTTATCAATTCTGTATTAATGTGCTGAAATGAAAATAATAATTATTTTTTTCCTCAGTTGACACAGATAAGCCAGTGACACTGGGTGTATACCTGACAAAGAAAGAACAGAAGAAACTGAGAAGACAAACACGAAGGGAGGGACAAAAAGAAGTTCAAGAGAAGGTTCGTCTGGGACTGATGCCTCCGCCAGAACCCAAAGGTACCCACACACATATTACTATTACTACAAACTACTACAAAGAATATTTCATTGAGTGTATCTAATGTTTGCTTTGATTTTCTCAGTACGCATCTCCAACCTGATGAGGGTGCTAGGGACAGAGGCAGTTCAGGACCCCACGAAGGTGGAGGCCCATGTCAGAGCGCAGATGGCCAAGAGACAGAAGTCAGTAACACAATTAACCTTCACACAGTTTGTCCCTCAGTCTAATTGTGTGTTGCTCTTCTGAGCTTTCAATATAACATTGTACAAAACAAAAAAGTAATAAAAGCTGTCTTTTGCAATTTAATTAATTGTTTCCCTCTCTTTGCAGAGCTCATGAGGAGGCTAATGCAGCCCGAAAGCTCACAGCGGAGCAGAGGAAAGAGAAGAAAGTCAAGAAGTTAAAAGAAGACCTCACTGATGGTGTTCACATTTCTGTTTACAGGTGTGCATTTGTAGGGAGAAAACACTTACTGTAGTTTAGACAAAGTTTAATGTGTGTAATCTGACTTTCTGGATGTAGACTGCGCACAGGCTTCCAACAAGGAGCTATTTCTATCAGCATTTCCCTGCTGTATGCATGTTGCTATTTTGCAAGGGCACCGTCACTGCATCTTGGCCTCCGTGCTGCCCAAGGTGATCATGTTTGGTTTAAGAAATACAAACAAGCCAAAACATTTTCCCTTGGAGCAAAATAATACTCTTTGTACCTTTCTCCAACATTGACGGATGCTGTGGAGATGGGCTGGCTATGCAAGTCTTGTGTGTGTGTGTGTGTGTGTGTGTGTGTTTAAAGATGTAGAAGTGTGTCTAATTTAAGCACCTTACCTTCCCTGCACAGGATCCGTAACCTTCAAAATCCTGCTAAGAAGTTTAAAGTCGAGGCCAATGCCAATCAGCTGTACCTGACAGGCACAGTAGTTCTACACAGAGATGTCAACATCGTAGTGGTGGAGGGAGGTAAGATACAACACAAACAAGTGGAAGACCCAACCCTTCAATGCTCGCAGCAAGGACAATATACCTCTTTCACAAAGCAAAGCCAGCACTTTTCAAAATATGCAATATGTTGTGATTGTTTGCTTTACAGTTGTGGGAGAAAATGTTGTTCAATTTATAAAATTGATGAGATTTTGATAATTATTCAAATGCATAGTTTTGTGCTGGTGAATTACTAGGTGGGTCTTTCATTAATAATGTGGACTTAATGGGCTTAACATTTACAAAACATTGGACTGTTCTTAATCACCCATATGTTAGAAAATGTTGTCTGCTCTTTGATTTATTCTCTCAAATTCTCCCGTTCGACATTCTTCAGTCTGTTTTCATTTGATCTTTCAAAATCCTGGGAGATTTTTGCATCTAGTGTTCACTGATCTACACCTTGCTGTCTGTATGTTCTCAAAAATAAAAACAGAATTACCAAACACAAGGTAGTAGAGATGTGACAGATTTAACTTAGGGTAAGGGGTTACAATACAGTCTTTCACATCACTGTGGTTAAGCACCTCACAAGAGTAAACACTGAAGAAAATGTACATACCA
Source organism: Acanthurus lineatus (assembly GCA_029814665.1). NCBI lineage: Eukaryota > Metazoa > Chordata > Actinopteri > Acanthuriformes > Acanthuridae > Acanthurus > Acanthurus lineatus. The sequence continues at coordinate 13,829,308 of JAPZDV010000025.1, forward strand.
AGTGTGGATGCAGGAGAGACAAGGCCACTGATGCATGAGGAGCACATAAAGAGGCTCCAGACTTGCTAGACCAAGATCCTTTGTGTCCCCACAGCTTTGTCATTGTGACTTGCATGTTAATAAATTTAATTTCTCACCCTCTTCAGGCCCTAAATCCCAGAAAAAGTTTAAGAGGCTGATGTTGCACAGAATCAAATGGGTGGAACACAACAGTAAAAGAGATGGTAAGAGTAGCCAGATTTGTCAGTCTTGTATTAGTTTTCATGCCTTGGTGCTTGTTTCACAGATACTGAACACTCAACTATTGATTCTCAATTAGATCCAGATGGTGATGATGATACAAAGAGGAACAACAAGTGCTGGTTGATATGGGAGGTGAGTGTTCACACATCCTGCTCTCTGTTACTGGCTAATTTTGATGCTGAAATAGATAAAAAAAATTGGATTATTCAGTTTGTTTCGTGATCTCATTCATTCCAGTGATTCCTCTTGGTTTTCAGGGCACGGCTAAAGAGCGTAGCTTTGGGGACATGAAGTTCAAGCAGTGCCCCACAGAGAGCATGGCCAGAGAACACTTCAAGAAACACGGCACAGAACACTACTGGGATCTAGCTCTCAGCATGAGCGTGTTGGACAGCACAGATGACTGAGACCTGCCTGGAGCGCCTGTAATTTCAGTCACCGTCCTCTTCAACAAGCCCCAAGACCCACAGCCTCACAGCCTGTCAGCCACCAATGCTGGCTGGCTGCCTTCAACAAGGGGCAGACAGACTTCATGAAGAGACTTGAACATAGAAAAGGAGGAACAAAAAGCCTGTGTGGATGTTTTTGTGAGACTGTGTGACAGATCAGGGTGTGTGTGTGTAGTACAATATGTGTTTGTATTCCTGCATCAGTGTTTATCTCTTGGGTGGTGGGCTCCTCTGTCAGATACTCTGTTATCTGTTATCGGATACAATATGACAGATTGCTCTGCCTGATGTAAATCACTCCCCAAAGGCTTTATGTGATAACATGAAATGCATCAGATTGTTAAGACTTATTTTTTGTGATGAAAAACTCATGTACGCTGACGATTATCCCTGTTTTAGGTGAAAAAGAAACCATCATTGAGTGATTGCACTGCTGTTGTGCTAACACATTTCAGTCAAACTTGGAAGAATGCCTGGATAATGTTGTAGCGTTGTTATAGGACTTGAACTTACTGGTTCAATTAACAGTTAAAATTTCCAAATACATATTTTTTTCTTTGGAAGAAAACAAGCAAACCCTTGACTCACCTGTACTTATATTTCTCTGTAACGTTACAGTCACAGCCTTAAATAAACAACAAAATGTAACTCGACCGACATGTGTCCTTTTTTGCAGTCTGTTAGAAACAGCTCCAGTGATTGTTAACTAACTTTATAAATCCAAAGACCATAAGCTATGATATTTTAGTCTATGTTTAGTACTTGACTAGCTCAAGTAAATGTAGTAAACGTAATGTTGTTACAAGAAAGTAAAACATGGGGGCGTGTCTCCAGTTTTCCTCAGGCTCTTCATCCGCATGAACAGCGACCGATCTGCCGAGATAGCAGGAAAAAGATGGCGGCCGGTTCTGGGGCTGCAAGCGGCCACGGAGCTCGCGGCTCCAACGCTGCTCTTGAAGCGTCTTTGGACCGGCGTTTACAAGGAGTATCTAACACTATGGAGTCAATACAGGGACTTTCGACGTGGTGCATTGAAAACAAAAAGCACCACGGCCTTATCGTTCGTCACTGGATGAAGTGGGTCAAGAAATGTGAGTAGCCTGAGCCCTGAGCATTAGCAGCTAGCTAGCTTACTTAAGCTAATTCAAATGCATTTCTGCATTGAACGTAATCACCTTGCTACCTCCGCTGTAGCTTCTTGTGATGGATTTGCGTGAAGTGTAGTATAATTCAATTCACAAGAAAACATTTCGGAATGATTTTGTTGGTGATTTTAATTATTTTTTTAACAGTTATCACTTCTTGAAATCATCTGCTAATATTAGCCGAGCTAACGCTAACGGTTCGCTGCTTGTGACGGTGTCACTGCAAGCACTGTTTACAGTTGGGCCTCCCGGGGTTCATGAGCCGGATTGAACGATCTGCTTTTTAACGAAAAACTGCATTCCCCTGCTTAATTCAAAGTGATTACAACCTGATTAGTGGATTTAGTCAACGTTAGAGCACTGCTTTTTGTCGGCTCTGTATAGTTTATTGAGTGTGCAAGTTCAGTTCTGGCTGAACGTTCTGGTTAACGTTAACAAACACATAATCATTTACATGATACAGCGGCTAATATTTTTGTACAGCAGATAGTATAACAAGAATAAAGAAGAGTCCACTTTTTAGAAATTTGTATGTGACTTTTTTTCCTATGAAGTACAACAAGGTGCCAAGAATGACGCATTTCAGTGTCGCGTTGTAAATAATTGATGCACTTGAATTTTTCTGCAGACTTCGCTAAACAAACTTTTCCTCCCCCGCGTTTCTTTTCAACTAAACAATATTTACCGAATTTTCATAAAAAGCAAACTAGTTGTAATTAAAATATATAAACAATAAAGTTAGAATCCTCCAGAATCAAATCAGGTTTTCACATTTAAAGAAGTCAGGTTCTCCTGTTTGGTTATGGCAAACCTAGAAAAAAAGCTCAATGTGTCCTGTCAGTGTGGTATTAAAACGTAGACAGTATCACACATATCACCTTTTCACCTCTGCAGCATTTGAAATCCTGCAGTGGTAATAAGATGTATAACTTTACACTTGAGGTTGGACATAATATTTGATTATGCTCCACGATTAACACGTGCAGCATCCAACCACAACAATATGAAAGTAACCATAGGCTTTCTAAAAGCAGAGGTTATATGAAGCATTAAATAAAAGGTAGCACAGAGTTAATGTCACTTAATTTACTGTCACTTATTAAGCGTGTGCTCTTAAACAGACATTAAACCATCATATCATTGTCTTAGCTCATTGGTTATGTTTTAAATTTTTTTAAAAATAATTTGTTGCTTCGGTCTCCATTCGCTCTAAATATCTGTCTTCTTATCCATCAACATTTCTTCTACTGTTGCTCCTTTGAACATATGAATTTATTGCCATATTGCTTAAAAGAGTAAAAAGCTTTCCTTTAACATGTTTTACAAGAATGTTGTTTTCTTTGATTTAACACCATTTTTGTGTTTTAATGCGACCGGTGTCTGAAACCTGGAGTGATAATTGGTTCAGTTGAATTTCAGATTTCATCAGCTTGTCATTGGAGTGTGGGCAGAACATGACACATTTTGTGCTTGTTGATGTTGTTGAATGCAAGATTAAATGTTGTGGATGTTGCTTAGGCTTGAAGAAGGCGTAATTTATCATTCAAGCTTTTATATTGCTTTCATGGAGCAGGAAATTGGTAGAATTCTGAAACCAAATGTTGCATAATTTTCTTGTTTGTTGTTGACTTTGTTAATGCCTTTAAGAATGAGTCCTGTGTTATTTCTTTGTGGAGAGTAATTTTGTCACCTCTGTTAGGTTATTAGAATCATCTCTTTGTATTTATTTATCACCGTGGCAAGTTGTGTGTCCAAATGCCAGGTGGTACATTGTTTAACTTGTGTCAGGACTGTTGGCTTATTATCATGAAGTAAATATCAAGCAGCTGTCATACACTGAATCAAATATTTGTTGGTAAAGTTTGTTTAAAGCAAAACTTAACTGATTTATTGGATTGAATGATGCATAATTTGATTTCGATGTTCAGTGATCAAAGCATCCAATAAGAAAATCCATATGAAAGCTGGATTTGAGGAATTGTCATTAAAGGGCACTTATTTAACATGGAAGTGTTAATTTAAGATTTTTCAGATCAACCCTGGTATATGTTAATAATGATTACTAATGATGAAAGCCATTAGTTAGCCATTATTAGAAATCCATTACAAAAAATTAACCATTTGCAATTGTTATTGAGAGAAATCTTTTTATTGTTTTTTTGTTTTTTGTTTTTTTTAAATGTGGAGATTCTAGAATAGTATTTGACAGGTAAAATAACTTAAAAAAATGTTTTTTGTCATCATTTAGCCTATGGAGAATTTTCTTATATTATTGAGCTCTTTGCTGCAGATATGTCAAACCTCTTATAGGTCTCAGACCTAAAATTTGAAGATTTGAATTATTTATTAGGAGTGTCAGATTGCCAGCATCTCAGGCAAATCATCATGTAGGCATTTTTTTATCCCCTTGCATTAGTGCCCACAGAGCAATGCATTATAAAAGCTTATGCTGACAGCACACAGTGAATTACTGCATGCTGTCTGGGCCATTGTTTTCTGATGGAGAGCAGTGCCAACTATCCAAAAACAATCAACTGATCATCATTTAATGCTGGCAAGGCTATGACATGGTTTGTTTTAATATCAAAAAGTCTATATTTACTAAAAGAAAGTATTTTGAGCATAATATACAGGCCATGCACCAGTGTACAAATCTATAGTGGTACCACTGTCAGTGCTTCTCAAATTGTCTTTCTCTTTCAGGGGATAATAATCATTTTTTCTTTTCTTGTTTAAAAGTGGTACTGGTTTCAAAATTATTTACTTTCAGGGATAATGATTAAAAATACAGGATGCCACCTCTACAGCGGAAGCTACTGTATACGCTATTGTGTTTTTATGGCATTAGCATTAGATGCTGCAGCATACTGCAGTGTTATTTTTATGAATAGGGTTTGCAAAAACTTCCACAACACGTTAAGTTGTGCATTAAATAGGAACCACAAAAATGCTCAATATGATTACTACACTCTTTTATTGTTCTGAATCAAACCAGGTATGAACTGAAACTTAAGTGAAGAGAGCATAACTTTTTTTGACTGAGGAGTATTATTGTGTGTTGTTAAAAAAAAAAAATGTAATTCAGTGGCCTCATGGCAATCAAGTAACAGCAACTGTTTTAATAATAACACATAACGGTGTCTGCCACATATTTTAAAATTTAATTCCACTAAATCATGTATGAGGTTAGTCTTTGAAACATTAGGTAAAAGTAAGGTTTGAAGAAATTGATTTTCTCTGATTTTCAACACAGAAAACTAAAAAACTTATTTCATGGGTTAGGGTTAGTTCAACAATATGATTAATACTTGCTCCTTGGTGTTGTGGACATCGTAGCTCACATGATCTTGTGTTGTCATATGTGAGTTTATTTACATAAAAGCCTCCTAATTTTCCTACTCAACAGGCTCTGACTTTGGCATGAGAGTTTCAGTTGCAGGATATGAAAAGTAGGGTTGCAAATTGTAAGCACTTTCCTTTAGTGATAAGTGGTAAGATAAACAAAAAATTATTTGTAATTGAATAAAATAACACTTTTCCTTATCAAATGCAGTTTTTTTTCATCAAAGCTCTATCTCCACAGCAACATATTGCATATTCTCTGATAGTATTGCATAGCCTTTAAATCAGGTAAAAAAAATTATGGCCTTGACATATTAAACACATTCAATGTAATTTCATATCAGATGACACTTTTTGGTCAATTAAATTGCAAGAGATGATCAAATTCTTAAACAACTAAGTGATTGCCAATTGAATTTCATCATTCCTAAAAGCAATTAGTTCTGTAATGTTGAAAAGTAGATGTCAATAACTTTGTTGAAGTATCAGTCTTAGCAAGTGACATGTCAGCTTGAAGAATATATATTATTTTTTGGTCTGAAAAATAGTTCTGTCATGTTTGACATACCTGTACATGTAAATCCCTGGTGTTAAGTAAACTTAGTGCTACGTAGTTTATAGATGAATATTGCTATAAGCCCTTTTCATTCATCAGATTGTTTGCAAACTCTGTTTCAGCGTTGGATGAGCAAGTGAAAGTAGATTAATGACCTCTGGTCACACATGGTAATTTGAGATTTGGATATCATAACCGTCTTTCAAGTGATCAATGTGTTGTGTTTGTGAATTAGTGGGTATTGACTTGGAATAGGGAATTGTCATCTCTTGATGTTGTAGGCTGTGTAAATATGCAAAGGGGTGTAACTGATCCATGTAATTTGAGGCATTATAATGAATCCATTAGATGAAGATTATTTCTCTGTCTTGGTATCCTCTAGAGTTTTATTTTTATTTTTTTTGAAAGCTAAAGAGTTTCTCACTGAGTGAGGTCAAGCTGTTACTTAAATTTACAATTTTAGCAGAGACCTCTGGATGTGTTGTAAGCAGTGAAGAGTACATTTTTGTATAGTCAGTATGATGCATTAATATTTACTTCCTTGTATAATAGCAGGACTTAAGTTTTTAATGCATGACATTTTACAGCACAGAGCATGTTTTTTTCATTTTCAGTTTTGTGAGCTGTCTAAAAATCTAAATTAAGTTTACATATGTACAGTTCCTTTGCGTTTACCATAGCAAATTTACTGATTAAAGTGAAGTATTAATCTTGACTCTTTTGGACTAAGATGTCACTGTCTAACAAAACAGTGAGATGTAGACTTTTTATAAGCTATACATAACCTGTTTCTTCCTGAGAGTCATAACAAGAAGGAAAATCCTGCCTACTGTCTATAAATGATTTCTGCTGGTAAAATCAGGGATCTGAAACTCTCTTTTTTTGAGACAGTTGATCATTGTGTCTTTGCAAATATTGCATTTATTTTTTATTTTTTATATTCACCAAAGGTACCTTTTTAAAGAGCTTTCTGTATCTTTTTATAAACTCATCATACCAGTAAGAGCAGACAGTTTAGTCCTTTAGTCCTCTGTTCAATCCAAGCTGCAGCTATTTACCAAGAATGATTGAACAGATCAGATCAAGGCTTTTGGATAAAGCCCAACTAATACTGAAGGGCTGATAGGGTATAATTAAATAATGGCATATATGATAGATATTTATTGTACGAATGTATCTGATGGTGTGTGTATTATGATATAGTTTTTTTTCGTGCCTTGCTCTAGTGAGTGTGACCCATGCACTACGAAGGACACTTTACAGTTGATCTTACAACATCCCTGTTTCTAAATTACCTCATACAAGTTGGATTGCAGTTCAGTAGTGTTGTAGTTGGGTCTCAGTTAAAAGTGCTAACATAATACTATATCAGTGATAAGGTTTAATCAGGTGATAATAGTTGACCAATTAATTTACGGGTTGTTGTTAAGGTATAAAATAATCTGCTTGTAGATAAATATTTGTATTGAGGCTGTAATTCAGTTACTAGAAAGGTTTATTCCCAATCTGCATAACTGTAAAGTCAGTACAAGTTAGATAGTTTTAATTAGGTGCCTTGGTCTAAAACCATTTAATACATCTGCTTACCCCCAGGAGGAATTTACATTTTTTATCTAATGTTTTCTTATTTGTATTCTTCTTTTCAGCCGACAACAATCACCGCTTGAATCTCTTCTACCTTGCCAATGATGTGATACAGAATTGCAAAAGAAAGAATGCAATTGTCTTTCGTTCAGCCTTTGCAGAAGTCCTACCTAATGCTGCTCAGCTCATCAAGTGAGTTCACAATGTTTGCGTTCAGCTTTAGTATTGGACAAGGTTTAACATTGTTTTTTCCTCATGACTGTTACTTGTGAATAGGCAAGTGAGAAGTGCTATGCCCTCTCTCCTTTTCTGCAAGTACTGAGGTATTCTGAATTGTGTTGTCATTTTCCTTTGTTGTCAGGGATGGAAAGGTTCGGAAGTCAGTGGAAAGGATATTTTTGATTTGGGAGGAGAGGAGTGTGTATCCCGAGGACATCATTGCCCAGTTGAAAGCCAGCCTGAACAAAAAGGAGAAGGAGCGAGAGAAGCAGAAGGAAAAAGAAAAGGACAAAGGAAAAGAAAAAGGAAAAGAAAAAGAGGCTACTGTAAACGGTTAGTTTGATACTTTTTCTCTCTTTACTGTGAGGGAGTCACTTCCTCAAGATTTTAATGCCATACTTGTTCATGATATATTGCTAATGGTTTTAATATCAATTGTAAGTTATTAACTTTGTGTTTCTTTTGTTCTTCAGCTCCAGCCACCACCAAAGCTGCGCTCAAGTCCAAGATTGTAGCAGAGTTCACTGTAAGTCTTTTTATCACTGTTGTGTTGCATTACTCTGTCTTTCATGCTCAGTGTCAGAGTGCGGTAACTTGTCATCTCTATTCATTACACTCTGTTTCTTTTCCAGCCCACCTCCCTCATTGAACAGTTGTCGAGATATAAGCGAGCAGTTGCAGAAGAGGAGTTAAGGGAGAAGCAGCTGGCAGCTCTTAGGGTGGATGTCTGTAGCACTGAAGCTCTGAAGAGACTTAAAGGTAAGATGTTACTTATTTATTTGTGCATCACACACTTAGTATCCTGTGTACTCTTATGTCTCAGGTCACAAACATGCTTGACACATACAATAACAGTATCCTCTTTATGTCATGTCAAAACAGAAGAGTTTACACACAGTTAATGGAGGTGAGACAAGACTGTTTCTGACAATATTTCCTCAGAAAAAAGTTATTCCATTTAAATCAGTGGATATCCCGAGTAGCAGGACATTGTTTCTGAAAGAGACCTTTTTGCTGTTTGGTTTTACATTTTCTGATGAGCCCCACCACTGGTCCTTTAATTGTTTCTGTTGATTAAAATACATTTGTTTTTGCTGCAACTAACAAATATTTTCATTATTGATTAATCATTTAGTCTATAAAATGTCAGAGATTGTAATTTCATTGTAATATAAAATTTTTTGTTAGAGCCCGAGTAACATCTTCAAACTGCCACTCTTTTGTCGAAACAACAGTACAAAACCCAAAGGCTCTATGATAACTATCATAATGAGAAAAAAAATTAAATAACTACTCAGATAATTAATCTGGAAAAAAACAAGACTTAACATTTTTGTGTGAAAAGTGATTCAACAATAAATTAATTAGCAAGTTTTCAATTCATTTTCTTTCACATTACTGATTGTTGCAACTTTAGTTCTGCTTTGTACATTAAAAAAAAACAGTTGAGATGTGGAAAAGAATTTTGTATTGATGAATCAAATTTTTTTCTCTCTCTGTTTAATGTTAATGTTGTTTTTAACTTTATACATGCTGTCTGTTTGTCCATTGTGTCCTGCTACAGACAAGGCAGGGGGGAACAAGTTTGCTAAGGACTTTGAGGATGGAAGTCTGAAGCTGCAGGAGTTTGTAAGCTTCTTGGACAAGGAGTTGAAAACAGGGCCTCCTCTGCTGGAAGCTTTGGGAAATGCAGACATTTTCTATGAGATGCAATACAAGGAAGTTAAGATCGTGGCCAATGTGAGTGCTGAAATGACATAATCACTTTCCCTGCTTAGAGAGCGAAATTGACAAATCTATTGACATAAAGGTCTGGATTGTTTTTGTGAAAGGTACCTGAAAATGGTTTAGCAGACAACTACTACTAATACTAAGCCTTTCCGGGATCTCCCTTTTCATACCTAACGGTTATACATTTGTCTGTTACTTATGAGCCTGGTTACCTGTGAAATGTGCCAAAGACTTTTTTTGATCATTCCACATCTTCCCCAGTTTTTCATTGCATCTGTCCCACCTTGTTAAAATGTGTTAATGGGATCAAATTCAGAATAAAAATGTATTCGCAAAGATCAGTGATGATGATCAGGTAAAACATTACATATATTGTATATACATTTTTATTATAAATATACATGAAAATGGCTTAGCAAAAAATCACATTCTGACCAAATTTTTTTGGAATTTAAATTGTAGTTAGCTTCTATGTCATCTTTTATGTTGTTTATCTTGTTTTTCTCAGTAAAATCCTATTTTCTTGGTTCTTTAGGCTTATAATGCCTTTGCCAACCGTGTTGCGAGTCTTAAAAGGAAACTGGATTCACTCAAGTCGACTCTTCCTGGACCAGAGGACTCTCCAATCCCATCACCCTCTGAAGATGCCCCCTCTCCCACTGGTTCTGACTCACCCTTCCTAGGACTGGGGGGAAGCAGAGCCCAGGTTGATCCAGAGCTTGATGGCAAAGCCATGGATGAAGGAGAAATCCCTAGTGACAACAGAGACATGGAGGACATGGATATGTCTGATGAAGAAGCTGACACTTCAACAGGAGGGGGTTAGTGACCACAGAATGATTTGACTGGTTGATAATTGTATTTTTCATTTAAATACAGTTGTACATGTGTCACTGTTTAAATTATCCTTACTAGCAGATGACAAGAAAGAGAAAGCGTCTGCTGCTGTTGCCAAGACTGCAAAGTCAGATGCCACCTCAAAGCCTCCTACCACACCTACAAAAGCTTCAAAAACCAGTTCTACTGCTGCCACAGCCACCCCAGTGACTCCCACCTCAGCTACTGCTCAAAGCGCTCCAACAAGCCCTCTGGGGGTCAACCTGGAGAAGGTGGACCTGGGAAAGATCAGCTCAATTCTCAGCTCTCTTACATCTGCAATGAAGAATACAGGTGTGTTTGGGGAATTTAGGGAAGATGAATGTAATAGGGATCAGAACTTGCAGCTAAAATCTCTACACAAAAAACTCTTCACTCTCTTTTAACCTGAAATGACTTGACTAATAGTAGCATTATGAAAGCTTCAATTTTGAGGGAATTTTGTACCTGAAAGGGAATGACCGATCAGCCAAATCTATTATGAGATGAAATTGACTTGCTGTGAAAGAAGAGAAAAAAATGAGAAACTTTGTGTTCAGAGCAGTTTAAAATTTGAACAATTTCTTCCTTTTCTGTCTTTTAAATTTTTCCAGCAGCTAGCCCTGCTCGACCATCTCCAGGAACACCTGCCACTCCGTCTGTCCAATCGGCAGCCTCTAAAGTGACCCCCTCAAGCCCTGCACTTGCCAGTTTACTGTCACGTGTTGACATAACACCTGAAGGCATTCTCAATGCTTTGTCTAAAACAAACACACCAGGTTAGACATTTGTACAGTCCACTTTCCTTAATTTTTTAATGACAGATGTCAGTAAATTTTACTAATTATCTCCTGTCCTGATACAGGTTTGTCCTCTCTCCTGCAAAGTGTGACAAACACCTCCTCTGCTCCTCCCACCCGTACCTCTCCGGAATCATCAGCAGTCAAAACCCCGCTCACCCCGACCACCCCGAAAACAAAACCCACTCTGGGGAACAGCATCAAACGAGACATACCAGTGAGAACCAGAGACTGGGAGAAAGAGCGGCAGCTGTCCCCTCCTCCTCCCCCTCCTCCTCCTCCTCCCCCACGTCCCACAGTTCCTCCCGTATCTCCCCCAAGCCTAGAATCAAAAATCAACAGTTTCTTGCAGGGCAATCCAGGTTTTAGTCTCGCTCTAGGTGATGTGAGTCCTGATGGGGTGGATGGGACCCCAGTGAGAGACGAGGCTGCTGGCACCCCTACGCAGGATGAGATTATGGACACACCTGGTAGTGTGCCAGAATCGCTAGGGTCATCTGGAGGTCATAATCTTTCACCCACAGCCTACCGCAGTGAACCCTGGGATGCTGTGATCACCCCGTCAGAGAGCAGCAGCAGTGGAGACTTTATGGGCTCTTCCTCTTCTTCTCAGTATGGAGCTAGAAAAAAGAGCGGCATTAAGTTAAAGGAAGATGATGTTATGAATGTGAGGAAGCCCATCTCCTCTTCACCCATTAATGACATGAAAGGAAAGAAAGATGGACCTCACAGTCAGTTAAAGATGATGGGAAACAATCGAGGTATTGGAGAAAGGAGACTCTCTGCAGGCTCTCGTAAGGCGAGCAGTAGCTCAGATGATGGTGGTCTGAGTGGGAAAAGAGAGGACAAGGGGAAGGATCAAGAGTCTCTAGCCGAGGGTTGCAAGGAAGGCCAGTATCATCGAATTGAGACACTTGTGTCACCCTGCACTGAAGGGGCACCCATCCAAACACTAGGCTACTCTAATCGCCCACTCACTGGAGAGCGCATCAAGACCGTAGAGAGTGTCCGCATGACTGGCCGAGGTTCTCGGCGAGGAGGAGGGGGCAGTGGTCGCCCAGGGGGGTCAATGTGGTACGAAGAGGAAGAATACATGGAAGCTCAGCCTCCCTCACCCCATACTGTCCCCCCTCCTCTTAACATTGGCCAGGGAGGCACCGAAGATATGACCTCCACCATGCCTCCTCCTCCCCCACATCTACTGCTTCCACATCTCCACCCTCCTCCTCCGTCCCATCCTCATTCACAACCACCTCCCCAGTCTCCGTTCCAAATGCCTTACCACACGGAGAACATGCAGACTCCTCCTCCATCGCTCCTCCACCAGCATCCTCCCCCTACATCCCCTTTCTTTGGTGCTCCTCCACCAATACCCCGACCCCCTCCACCTCCTGTGACACAGCGCCCTTCTCCTCCACCTACCCACCCTGCTGTGCCCTCTGCAGTAATGGTGGGGGGAGTGTTAGTCCCCGTTGACCGCCCCCTTTCTCTTCCTCCCCCAGTCAGACCTGAAGGTGCAGAGCGTAGCGGGATGGGACCAAGAGGAAGCAAAGTGGGCCCTCCACCCCTTATGTCATCATTGCTAGGCGAGCCCCCTAAGCTGCCCCGTCCTGGCACAGTTAAAGAGCCATTTGTGCCCCGACATGCAACCCCTCTTCATCGCCCAGGTACCCCTGGTGTTCCTCTACCCCTATTGGGAAGAGTGAAGGAGCCCCTAAATCTACCTCTTCCATCTCCATCTCTCTCCCCAACATCCTCCACAACCTCTCCCTCCACTCCTAATTCCCCTGCTGTCGACACTGTCCCCACCCGCCTCTCTGCTCAGTCCTCTGCCCCTCCTCTCCACAAGCCCCCTGCAAGTCCTCCAGCTCATCCCCGCAACCATACCTCTAACCCCGTTCCCCTCCTCAACCTGGCCACCCCTCGGCCCCCGATCCTCTCTCTCCCCATCCCACAGACACCTCTGCTGCGAGGCCGAAACCCCTCTCAGCAGCTTAACCAAAATCTCCCTTTAGGGGGGTTTCGTGGTGGCAAGCGGCCTGGTCCTCCATTCACAGGTGGTCCCCTCCATGCGCAGAAGAGACCCTTCTTGCCCCCACGCTACTGAAGTGTTCATCTTTGACAAGCTGATCGAGAAGTGCAAGCACCCTGCACTGAGGTGCAGAGTGTGTGTTAGCCCTGCTGGTATGAGCCCAGATATCTTTACTCTGTCAATTACCTTGAATTAAAACTACTTTAGGTTGTGTAAATAGCTGATTAGGTCTTCATGCTTAAGCTAGGTAGCCAGACAGTCATCTTACACTGTACAGTGCAGCTTTGAGGTCATCAGTGACATAGTGCAGATTGATGTATAACTGGCCTCATCTTTTTTTCTATCCCTCTCCATACACACTAGCTAAAAAGTTTCATTAGGTCTGGTTGGAGTAACGTAACCTTAGGAAGAAAACAGATAATTCATGCAGAAATTAAACTTTAATTAAAGCCGATCGTTCTGTGTGCAAGTAGGGTCACTTTACCTGAGAGAGAGCAGGAGAGTGAAAGAGAGACAGGTAGGTCTCATAGGATACAGAGGAAAGAAACTAAAAGCAGTAGTTTGACATTTTGGGAAAAAGGCTTATTTGCCTTCTTACTGAGAGTTAAGTGAGAGTTAAGTTAGATCATTGCCAGTCTTACATGTCTGCTCACTGTCTGCTATATATAAAGCTATAGTCAGTAAACTGGAAAAGGGGCAACAGCTACCCCTGATATGTCTTCTAAATAATAATAATAAATCCCCCCTTCTAACACCTCCCAACCTCACAAATCAATACATTATATTGTGTTTGTTTAATCCAAACAAAGGTGTAGAATTATGTGTGAGAAAATTTGATGGCTGAATGCAGCAACTACCAAATGTGTGCTGGTTGCTCAGCCACTTCACAGCAACAACAAAGCTTCAGGAAGTCACTGCTCTCGGCCTCAAAAGAAAGATGGATTTTATCACCTTTAAACAGAACCAAACTAGCTTTTGCCCCTATTTCTAGTCTCTATGCTAAGCTAAGCTAAGTTAAAGGTCTCCGGTCATGAGCATCATATTTAAAAGACACATCATTTGATCTTCAGTAAGAAGGCAATCACCTGTAGTTCCCAAAATTCCAAACTGTTGCTTAAAAAATGTTTGATTGAAGTGATAATTGAAGTAGTTTCCAAAGTTCTTTCTCCTTTCCATGTGTATGGGTGTGCGCTGTGTGTCCTAAAATGTCATTTCTCATTTAAAGTGATGAGATTTGTGTTGCAGCCGAAGTTAACACTTGTTCTTATTTTCGGAGTACTTGCTGTAAATAATATTCTTCTCTTGCTCAACTTTTTTCACACTTCCATCTCTCCCACTGTATATCTCTAAGCTTGTAAATATAAAACTAAGATGATACAGCTTTTTTCTCTTTAAGCTCTTGTTTATGTTAACAAGGACAAAGACCCATCACTCATGCACCCCGTCTTTACTGTGATTGAGGCCTTGGATAAGCTTTAGCTCTGGAAGAATTTCTCCGCAGTATCTGTCGCACCTTTTTGTCCTCCTTTTGAAACCACCAAGCGGAAGAGGAGGGTGAAGATAATATTGTATTTTTATTTCCAAGATAAATGTCTGCTTGTGCGCGTTTCAAGTTAGACTGAGTCATGAAGAGACTCAGAAATGGATGGCGGGTGGGGGGAGGTATTTCAGTTTGAACCACTCTTTTGCTAGGCTTTAACATGTACTGACTTGAATAAAATCCAGAGTTTCAATTCAACTGGGTGGGGGGGGTATTTTATTTTGTCACCATCACTTGAATTGCGCTGTTATAATTGCGCTGTTCAGCTGTTTTTCTGCCTCTTTTCAAAGAAATTGTTTTCATATTTCACACAGCTGCTGCCATTTTCATATTGCATTAACATTTAATGCCTTTATTTTTTGCGCTGTATTTTTTCTTTCAGATAGATTTGGCAATTTTCCATTCGCAGCAGCACCTTCAAAGGGTATCAGGGGGGTGAAAAATCAGCTAAACTGCTAATTTCAATTTTTTTTTCCCCTGGAGATGGTTTATTTAAATTCTCCTGTTGTTTTTTTTTTTTTTTTTAACCTCTTCCTCTGTTTTGTTTCTTTGCTAATTCCATGCTTCTGCCCTCATGCCCCTGTGCTTACTTTGTGCTCACATGGGTTTGTCCAGACACTGCACCTCACAACACTTCTGAGGGTGAAAAGGGTCAGCATAATGACAGTAATTCATCATTTGCAGGAAATATTGCCCCAAAATTTTCTCTCTGTTTTACACTGCTGTAGTTTACCCCATGCAGTGAGAAGTGATGATGGACGTAGCTGCTCAAAGCTTCATGTGCTATCTAATCATGGAGTGTGCGCTATCTCGTGTGCTCATTCATAAATTGAATTGAAAGTACAGTTTGTCAAACACACTGAGCACCTGCAAACATTCTGCATAATGTTGGTGAATAGATACATTGTAAAAATGTAATAACAAGGAACACATTTGTCAATACAGTGTTAGTGCATCATCAGAGTTCTGATGTTTTACTGAATGTTATAACAAGTCTGTTACCACCATGCTTTCCACCCTCTGTAAACTGTATATCTTAAATTTGACAGTTTCTCTGTAAAAACAGCTAAGTGTCTATCTAAATCATTGGTGTGTTCACATTTCACAGAGAGAAAGCTGAATTCATTGTTGAAAGAAAAATCCTTCTGCTTAAAAAGCATCTACCAAGCTCTCTATTTTGATTGTCCCTGTAAAAAGGCCTGTCTTTGTTTCCTTTCACCTCTACTTTGACTAATTGAGTTTGAAATCGCTGATGGTCTGTGTACATTTGACAAGTTTAATTGCTCTTACTGCTGTTCATCAATGATGCTCTGTCACTGATCTTTGGGTGTCCAGTCCTTTCTGGTGTGATGAGCATGCACACATTATATTATTGTCTAAGTTAATATATGCATACTGACAGAAGCGAAAACATCTTCACACTTTTTTCTTTTTCCTTTTTTCTTTTAATTTAAACACCTTATTGCAGTCATAAGATGAGTACCCTTTTTAATGTTTCATGGAATGACTTACATCCATTTTTCTCACATATGTAGTACATGTCATTTACTTTTGTAGCTCCTCCATCGACTGTAAGAAGTCTGTGGTGCGTCTTAATTTACCAAGGAAGGTGATTTGCTGTTGTCTATTTATTCCTCTTTTAATCTTGAAAAGACCTCAACTCCACCTTTTCACTCATTATCCTCTTGAGAAGACTGAATGCTTTTATTTTTTAATTGTTGTCACTTAACACTGGCATACTGAAGTGCACCTTGTCGCAAAGCAACATTTTAATTTAATAACTCTGTAACACTATTTCAGCTATACAGACCTATAGTTACTGACCATTACTTGGGCAACATTTACTTCATCATTTACTTAGTGCATTGGCATAGAGACAGTTTGATGACCCAGTTCTAGTGGATTAGCTACAACATTAACAGCTGAACAATACAGAATTGCCTTTTAATAGTTATTCAGTTAATGATGTATGGATGAATTATTGCACCAACATCTTTCAAGCTACACTGGATTTTTCAAGGAAAATGTTTCGTTTTAGCCTTAGTGCCATTGTTTTATAATTACCATTGAAAATTATGAGGCATTATTAATATAACTAAGCTGTTAGGTCAGTCATGTTAAATACTAATACTAAACCTGCACCAGCAGGCAAGACTACCAGCTCTCCTTGTAAGGAAATGGCCTCACAATGTCCCAGAAGAGCTTTTGCATGTAAACATGTTGCTTGTTTAAATACCAAGTTTCCAACTACATGTGATCAGTCGAATACGTTTCACCATGAACATAGTAAACCGGGGGAGCATATAGTGAAGGTAGTCCCATACATTGAAGTCCACACATGGTCTATTAGTACTTGGGTTCAGCCACAGTAAAATGGTTTGAGATTCCACAAAGTCACTGATTAAAATGACATTTAAAGCTTTGCCATTGCAAAGTTTTAAAATAATTAGATGCCTAAATTTATTTTGATATTGGAAAAGATTTTTTTCTCCATGCAGGTGGACCATATTTTTAGAAAGAGCTTTAGCGCCACCGAATGGCAGTTCATTGGTACTTCAGCTCTAAAATATTAAGAAATCTTTCAAGTCTTTATCATGTATTACTGTAGTACTTTTGAGGTACTACTGTTGGCTAATCGCTCTGCAAGATGTGAATACTTAATAACATTCAAGTCTAGCCCGTAACGAATAAGATGTTCGTTAACTTGATTAAAGAAACTTATCTGAAAGTTATTGTTAAATTATTCCATAATTGTTGCATTCAGATAAAGTTTAAGTAAGCACAACGTTATAAGCGCTTTTGTTGTAATGCTTTGCACGGAGTAGGTTCAAAAATGTGTCGATTATTTGAACAACAGTTACAGTGACGATGATTTTTGTAAGGGTAAAAAACTGCTTCAAGTGAGGTTCTGTCATTTTACTTACTTACTTATTGGCCTAAAGGAGAATAGTGCTTTGGAAATAAAGGTAATAGGCTCCAAATGCAATTGCAATTACAGTTAATAACTCACGGAGCAAAGTTTGAGTATCCATAATGGAGTACATCGAATCTGCTGTTCTGCCTTGTTTTTGGTCAAGTTGCTATGGGTCGGTGTATCTTAAGTAAAAGTACTTTGGATT
>JAPZDV010000025.1:13851255-13865160 GCA_029814665.1 Acanthurus lineatus
ACACAAACACACACACACACACACACACACACACACACACACACACACACACACACACACACACACACACACACTCTTAACTCTTGCTAAAATATTAAACCAGTTGCTTTCTGTGTGACTCAGGTGTGGAGACAGCATAGCGGTCTGTAATGGCCCCCTCCTCCCACACACTGGCCTGCTTAAGGTCTTCAAGATGCTCCAGGTGGGTGTGTGTGTGTTTGTGTATGTGTCCTGTTCTGTGTTTGTCTCTTTGTGGTTTTAGGTTCTTCCTCTCGTTTGTTTAGTTTTTGTTTTAATTAGCTTGTACCTTAGCCATTTTATCCATTTTAGTTGTAAATCATTGTTATAAAACAGATCCAGACAAAACCATTTTGTTTCACTCAAGCGAATCAAAGATGGTGGGTTAACCTAATCTCTTCACTAAACGTGTTTTATTTGGACCTGTTTGGACCGTCGATCCCGTGGGACACACGCTGGGTAAATGGAATTTCCCTCGTCTTTATTGATCCAGGGAAAGAGAGGAATTCTCATTCTGGGCTGTCTCTGGGCAGACTGGGATTCCATGGCAGCCAGGCTGGAAATATCAGCAGCAGGATGTTGTGTTTGTCAGAGGCCAGTTTCCTGTTCTCGGCCCTTACAAACACACTGCCATCCATCAGACGTGCTGTCACTCTTCCTCTTTTGGCTGACCCTCACTCTCCCTTTCTCTTCTGCCACCTCTTTGTTGGTTCATTGTTTTCTATCTCCCTCTTCTCCCCAACCTCTCCTCACTTGGTATCTATAACATCTTAGCTGTCGTCCGTGACCCTGGCCAACCAGACAGAGTCCTCAGGTTTGATGCGCCTTCTAGGTGCAGCCTTTCCAGGTGAGAAGGACAAGCAGGAGTGGGAGAGGGAGCAAGAGGAGGCAAGGAGGAGGGACCACAGACGCATTGGGACAGTAAGACAAAAATCTTACTTTTTTGGTCCTTCTCTGATCTTTTCTAGTCATAAATCTCATGTGTGACTTCTTTTGTTTAGGATCAGGAGCTGTTTTTCTTTAATGATGTGAGTCCAGGCAGTTGCTTTTTCCTGCCAAAAGGAGCCCACATCTACAACACCCTCACTGACTTCATCAAGGTGAACATGAAATCTGTATGGAATCACTGACTACATGTAAATAGCCTACAATAATCTGACTGTAGGCTTTATTGATCAATTAGAAAATATGCAACTCAATTAACTAAGCTTACTATGATCACGCAAGCTCTAACTATGACCTTAGTTCAATTTGGCGATCAAAATTTGTTTTGAATTTGTTCTTCATTGTGTTAAAATTGTTACATTGTTCATGTTAATGTCTCACACATGCAGTTACATGCTTGAAAAAAATAAATATTCTGTCTTGAGTTTGTCCTGAGAAAGTACGTGATCATATCAGGCGTCAGGATATTGCTCTTGTTAACCTTCAACTATTGCACTGTTGTGACAGTCTAACTCTGTCCTGCAATCAGTGTCACACACGTCCTTCCTTCCTGTCGTCTTGCAGAGTGAATACCGAAGGAGAGGCTTCACTGAGGTTGTGACCCCAACTCTGTACAGCACTGCATTATGGGAGCGCTCCGGCCACTGGGAGCACTACAGCGAGAACATGTTCACTGTGACATCAGAGGGCTCTCAGACATACGCTCTCAAACCCATGAACTGTCCTGCACACTGGTGAACACACACTCAGGCACACACACCCATGTACTTGATTGTCTTTGCAGAGACTGAGCGACACCTCACTCTCCTCTCATGTGTTCAGCCTCATGTTTGAGCAGCACGTTCGCTCATGGAGGGAGCTTCCTCTACGATGGGCCGATTTTGGGGCGCTACACCGTAATGAGCTCTCTGGAGCACTGGGAGGTCTCACTCGTGTCAGAAGGTTCTGCCAGGATGATGCTCACATCTTCTGCATGCCTGAGCAGGTACACATAATTATATGAACATGCATATAGTGTTTTTGTTACAGATTTTCCTTTTGTATTCCTCTGCATACCTCTAAAGGTGCTGTAAGTGGGGTCAAAGCTGTGTATGAGACACATGTGGAACCATATTATAGTGATTAGATAGGCTGTACAAATAACTCCTGAGACATTCCAGGAGGCCTCAGCCTGAATGAATGAATGAAGGTCT
Source organism: Acanthurus lineatus (assembly GCA_029814665.1). Taxonomy (NCBI): domain Eukaryota; kingdom Metazoa; phylum Chordata; class Actinopteri; order Acanthuriformes; family Acanthuridae; genus Acanthurus; species Acanthurus lineatus. The sequence goes on from JAPZDV010000025.1 coordinate 13,853,412, forward strand.
TTGTCCTGTTCAAACATTACACCTCCATATGTGCATCTCTGTTGCTGCACAGTCTGTATAATCCTTGTCTTCTGCCCTTGAACCTTAGCATGATTCTGCTTTCATTCCTTTTAGACCAGCATTTCCCCAAGTTAGAGTTGGGAACCCAAATAGGTTAGAGAACTGTTTATTACTAATGAGCAACAATTTGGCAGAATAGAATGCACAACAATGATGAAATCCCTCACTGTTGATCACTTGCATGATGTTGAAACAAAAATGCATGAGAGTTTATAACATTTACCAAAGCCATTTGAAATGCAGATAAGAGGCCTCAATGTGTCCAATTTGTGGACCTCATGTTTTTTTTGAAATACTTTAATCATACATTTTAAATTCGTATTTTGTTTGTTTTTTGTGTATTTTTAATCAACAGTTTATGTAGATGTTTTTTTTACTCTGTAAGACTATTTGTTAAGTTTTGGTGCCGGAGAGATGCCTAATTTTTTTGGGGTGCTGAGCACAAAAAATTAGGGAACCCTAGACTTTCAGCATACCTTCTTTTAATGTAGAGATCATACTGACATGATTTTTATCACTCTGTTAGCTTCTGAAAAAGCAATTCAAACTCAGGAGGTCCCTGGGCTCTACAGGAAATACATAGACAGATTTATTTATCTTTTCCCTCCCTGGTTGGAATTTAAACTTTTCTCTCTTAGTCTCATTATTTACATTATTATGTCCTCTTGTTGCCCTTGTCTTCAGCTCTTTTTCTTTCTTTCTTTGCAGCTTGAAGAAGAGATTGTGGCATGTTTGGACTTTGTGAGGCATGTATATCAAGTGTTTGGGTTTTCTTTCCACTGCCTCCTGTCTACACGTCCTACACCGTGCCTAGGGGAGCCTGAGCAGTGGGATAATGCAGAGCAGGTAAACACAACCACACATTTGCACATACTTCTTCATATTGTGGTATGCCAAAATCATAAATAGTCCTAGACAAGAACAGATGTTAAAATGCACTTTAAAGCTGCACCCAGTTTATCACAGCTATACAGAAAAAAATCAACTTTAAACAGAATTGACACAGTGTAATGATATCCACTTAACAAGTCTGTTTTATGAGTGGTACTTTCCAATAAAGATCGGCCCCGTGTTGAGCTGCAAGGGTAGATGCATATCTCTAAATCCCAGTGGACGCCTTTTAAATAGGCACCACAGCAATCTAAGCTAATTCAATTGAGTGTAATTGAACATTATGGTTCCAAGGTCCCACAGCTAACTCACACACAAACACACATACACACAAACAGGCAAACATGATGACCATAATGTAAATAAATAGACTTACATTATCTACTAAGCCTACTTACTGTTTGCTATGCTTTGTGTGTGTGTGTGAGAGCAGCAGTTGGAGAGGAGTCTGCAGCAGTTTGGTGAACGTTGGGAGTTGAACCCAGGAGATGGAGCCTTTTATGGACCAAAGGTCAGTGAGAAGGCAACACACAGTGAGGGAAACAGATTTCCACACACAACCGTAAATACTGTTCATCATAGCATCTGTTCATAGCAACCAAAACATGTTAGGTCCATGACTCAGTATTGTTATTTAGGCCGAAAGTCACTTAAATAGAAATAGACTGACATGAAAAATTCACCAAAGTGGCTTTCTATAGGAGAGTTGGATAAGACAGTTTATTACACTTTAACATCTGTATGTTGCTCATGAAGCTATGATCTACAGGCAGTCAGCTTCTCACAAAAACTAGGAAGTAGTAGCCTGGCTCTGTCCAAAGATTTAAAAAGTGCTTACCAGTATTTTCAAATGTTACTAATTAACAAAGTACTTCATGTTTGTTTAATTCATTAATAAACCAGAGTAAGAAAATGAGAGGGGTTTTTGTGCTGGACTATTTCTTGCCCAGTCACAGTAATTTAGTGAAGTCTCTGCTGGTAGGTTGATAATATCACAGGGACGATAAAACTCAACAAACGGGACATAACACGTTAATTAGTGACCTTTAAATATGCTGGTATGTGCCAGTCTAGCTGTTTCCAGTCTTCATGCCAAGCTAAGCCAATCAGCTGCTGGCTATAAATTCAATACACACTACACTCCATGTTGTTAAAAATAGCGTTTGGATTTAATCATTTCCAATCTCATTTTCCATCTTAAACTGATTCTTCCTGCATGAGTTTATTGGTGTCATGTCACAGATTAGGGTGTGACACAGATGTCTTTGTTTTTCTTCTGGCTCTGCAGAGATAAAACTTTGAGCACTAAATGGTACAGCTCACTCTGTCCTGCACCGCAGAAACACCAATAAAAACAGAAATGTAGTTGCTCAAAGACAGTTTATGTCTGTTTGTGCTTGATTAAAATAGAGAGCAGCTCTAGTTTGAAAATGACCTTGTTTTTTTTTTGAGGCGATTTCATATTTTTTAACTTTCATACGTGAAGAGGTATACGTCAAGAAGTCAGTAAACATCAAGAAGAAGTCAGCTTGAGGCAGAAGTTACAAGATGGAGCTCATGTGAAGGCACAGAGAGTGGAGGTAGGTCGAGTCAGGGTGGGGTTAGATACACACATGCTCCATGAAACAAACAAACATTCCTCAAAGTCATCCAGCTAGTGCGTGTTTGCCACATTTAGTTAGATCAGCTTCTCTTAAAAATCCATTTAGTAACAATTCCTGACCACAAAAATGCAGTTCGTCCCCAGCAGCGTCTGCGGCAACAGAGCTCATACTTGTAGATCTTGGCTGGAATAGAGTAAGTGAAGTGTAATGCTAACACACTACCACGTGTTTTTATCATAGATTGACATCCAGATCAAAGATGCCATCGGCAGACAACACCAGTGTGCCACAATCCAGTTGGATTTTCAGCTGCCAATTAGATTTAACCTTCAATATGTTGGGTGAGTCATAAATTACTGCGTTTTCCTCTCAAACTTTGACACATTCTTATATCTTAATTTATTTAAAACTGTACATTTGCACTTTTGTGGCATAATCTTTGTCTGTTTGATAAACTCACATGCCTGCTGTATGCGATAACCTTTAAATACTTAAGTTGGCAGTTAATCTTAACTTCATTGGGACCCAATTTAATTGTGAAAGAGTCGTCCTTTATTGAATTTATTAGTTTAGGTGATCACGCTCTAATTTTCTTTTTTAACCTTCTGTTACCTCTTATCAGTCTTCTCCTTTTCCCTCATTAAAAAGCAGTTAAGAGACCATTTATACAATAAAGTAACCTAACTGTGATGTCTGTTATTGATTAATTTAACAAACACAGATCAAGCTGCTTAATTACATTAATGCTGTGCAATGAATGGTGCTGCTTTTTAAAACAGTCTTTCCTATGATAGGCAACATTGTGCCATGTCAGACATACGACAGGATAGCTGCTTCATTGAAATGTTGTGGCAAAATCATAACATCGCCCAACCCTTGCGTTATTGATAACCTTTCTTTTCAGTCGAGATGGAAATTTGCTCAGGCCAGTGATGATCCACAGAGCAGTGCTGGGATCACTGGAGAGAATGATCGCTATACTGGCTGAAAACTTTGGAGGGAAATGGTGAGAAGATGTTAATCAGTTGGAGTCTGGTGTATTTTATGAAGCTGCTGTGATTCAGTACCAGCACCCTAACCCATCACCTTTCTCTCTTTCTATTTCACCTAGGCCACTGTGGTTGTCTCCAGCACAGGTCATGGTAATTCCTGTAGGGGGCAACGTTGAGTCATACTGCAAACAGGTCAGTACATGATGAAGATTTCCTTGTCATAAATCAGCAGACAAAGTGTACTTTCTCTCTGCCTTTTTTTTCTTTCTGTCATTGTTAATTTGCTCATTGATATGAGAAGCTCAGTACAGATACCATCTTAAAAGAAGTTTTTTGCCTCTGTTAAGGTGGTCCGGCAGTTTCATGAGGCTGGCTTCATGGTTGATTTGAATGACGATCAGGGAACAACCTTAAATAAGAAGATTCGCTCTGCTCAGCTGGCCCAGTACAACTACATATTTGGTATGGATGGATAAAAGGATGAAATCTGGGTCTATTTAAAGCCTATCTTATAATGCCTGTGACACAAACTTAATTCCCTGTTCATTGCTACTGATGTCACCCTACCTGAATATGACTCTAACATTTTAATACTGTGTTTTTGTCCAGTGGTGGGGGATAAGGAGAGTGAAAGCGGGACAGTGAATGTGAGGAGCAGAGGGGGTAAACAGTTGGGGAGGAGACCGATAGAGGAGGTGCTGACGTCCCTCACACAGCTTCGAGACAGCAGGAGCAACCTGGAGGAGTTTTGATGTGGAAAAAATAAAAGATTATGAAAACAATGAGTCACTGACATAATAAATGGTTGTTTTACATGTTCAAGATGTTGTACTTTAGAGGTGGCTGCTAAAATTTGTAATAAAAGTATGAAAAAGATTGTTCCGTACTTGCTGATTCATCCAGAATGGTATTTGCTGATAAATCCATGTCCCAAAAAGTGCAAGGAAGAAATGTAAAGTTATTCTAAGATCATTATCAGTCTAATACAAGCATTACTCAGCTACAGTTGCATTTTGTTTTCTGAGATCCATTAAATATGCAAACCTCCCGCTTACGTAAGTCCATTTCATGATATCAGAATAGAAAACTGCATACCTTTAAAAGACTGGAAGAAAGGGAGGATACGGACGGGGATTTGACTAAAATAGGAGAGAGAGCAGCAGTGTCAGAGCTGTGTGTTTTCATGTGTGTTTAGTGGAAACAGTCAAGTCAAGGTAAAGGCCAAAAGGATTGAGGTTTTCCTTTTTTAATTGAGAGAGGGCAACAGGATGGAAAAGACATCAGTCACAACAGTTGCACACAGGGCGAGGGAGGTGTCTGCTCCGAGAGAATAAACTTGAGTTAACTGGACAAAAGGGACCACTTCAATGAAGCCGTGAGTTCTTCTGCTGTTCCGGAGGTCATTTTGTTGGCCAGACGGGAAAAGTGAGGCAGGTTCATGAAGAAGCCTCAACTATAAGCAAGACACAGGTCACATCAGAGTGAACAAAGGTTAAGCTTAGACTTGACAAAACAAAAAAAAGGTGAAATGTTTTCATGTTTCAAACACAGATTTAATAATACATCTTAATACTTTGAAGAATGAAGCTTTTGTATAAAGGAAATGCCACTTAACCCTCCTCTGTTCCTTGACAGCCTGTAACTGCTAGTATGACTAAGCGGGGGAATCACAGAGGACCTCAGGCTCAGCAGTATGATGTTTAAGTATCAGTTCATCCAATCAAAAATAAACCTCATGGAGCTAATTTAAGCATGCAAATCGTTTTGGTGTGGACCTCTGAGATTTCTGCTGACACACTAATAAAATGTAAGTAGATGTACATTTGTGGTGCTCAGTGAAAAAAAAAGGGCCTAAAACCATTCAGATGCTCTGTGAGACAGTACTTTGAGCTAAATGCTAACATCAGTATGCTAATATAGTCATAATGACAGGGAAATGCTGCTGCTTCTTGAGGCATTTGTTCATAAACCAAAGTTTTGGATGGTTAAAATGTATACCTGCTAATAGGACTAAATAAAAAAAGTTGAGAAAAGAGTTGAATCTTTGAATACATATACCATGTCTAATGTTAACTTTTTGAGATTTTAAGCTAAAAAAAAATTCACCCCTGCAGCAAAGCCTAGAAAAAAAGTCTAAGAAACACCAAAGCCAGTATGAACATATGTACCAAATTTGTATCTCAATAGCTGATGATATATTCCAGTCAGGATCAAAGCTGTGGATAAACCAGGAGCCATGCTGCTAACTAAAACTTGAACAGCAGCATTTCAGTCCACAAGAAGTGTCCCTGTTGCTCTTTATAATCCATAAACCTTCCTGTGAGCAGCTTTCAGTGGAAAAGAAGTAGTCGCTATAAAAGACTGTACACAAGTAGGCATGTGGAATTTCCAGAGTAGTGTAGAGATTTGGAAAGAGATGTTACTGCTATCCGTAACATATGCGCATGCATGAAAAAACAAACATATCTGCATGGTTAGACTCCACAAGGGGTAAGAAAGAAAGTATGTTTTTGGAATATTGGTATATTGGCCCCTTAAGACTCCACCCGTCCATGAGGAAAAAAGACACAGGGCTCTCTCTTTGTAATTTATGCTTGATATCATACCATAATAGTATTTATAGAGCTCCTTGCTGCAAGCCTGTGCTCTCATTCTGCATTTGGCTTTGTGCAAAACAAGAGGATAAAATACGGCCCAGACAACACAGCAACCAGCCAGCATTGCACAGTAGTTACGTAGTGATGACACGGACCATTAGCTCCGGTAAACACTCAAATCTTTACTTAATAGATAAGGATATCAGGCTCCCTTCACCCTCCTCACTTCCTCACTATTCCCACCCTTCACCCTTCACTATCTTTTCTTTGCTCTCTCTCTCACACACACACACACACACAAACACACAAAGAAATCCTTCATTCAACTGGTGGAGTCGCACAGAGTTCATAGGAAATTATTTTTAGCTAAAGGGGTTTACCGAAAAAGAATGCTGCTGTGGGGGCAGTAAACAGCAAATCGTGACAATAAAGAGGATTCATTCAGGGACAGATAGATGGATATCTACAGCAGTGTAATGGGTATAAGATAGAGGTCCTCATGGGAAAACCATAGAGAACTGTCCATCTTTTAGGGGTCAAAGACCCTGGAAACATATTTTCTCAGTCAGCTTTTTACTTTGAGTGATGGGGTTCTTCATGAGTGCCCTGTTTTCTGCAGGGCTTGCAACTGTTTTGGTTGTTTATAAATTAGAAATGTCTATATTTGCCTTTTTTTCTCCATGCTCTTATGACTGAATTGAAATGGTTGGAATAGGGTACAAATGATATTACATACTTACATGCACGACAGTCAGGATGTAGAAACACTCAAATCCAGATCTAAAAGTAGCTGGTGGGTTGTTTGGTACAGTTAGTTACAGCATCAACAAATATTTATTTTTAGGGTGTATTAGGCCTCAGATTATTCATTCAATTGTTCTGTTCACCATAAATGTCAAAAAAAGAGAAAAATGACCTGCATTGTGCAACAGCCCAAGGCAACTTCTCTATAAGTCTTGTTTTGTTCTGCCCAACAGTCCAAACCCCAAATATATTTATTTTTAACCCATTATTGACAAAGAAAAGCATCAGTGTCACATTTTAGAAGCTGCAGCATAAAATATACATAATTTTTGCTTAAAAACACACAATAAAATAACTGATGATCAAGATAGTTGCTATTTTTTTCTTTAAATCAATTAATCAACTTATCATTTCAGCTCTGAACAAACCACACCCACACAGTCTTAAAGAAACAGATTCATTGACTTTTTGACTGTAAAACTCTCTATATTTTTTTTTTAACTTTGATTATCTTTGAAAATTTGTGTAGCAAGAGGCTCTTAAGATCTAAATCAACCAACTTTTTTAGAGACTTTAATTGTACACTACAGTCACAGTGGTAGCACAAAAGTATTCCAGCATACAAAAAAATTTCGGAAGCCAAACAGCGGTTACAAGGGACAGATTTTAAGATCACTGTTGTCCTGAAGGTCTGGTTTTCCTGGGGGGAGGCAGAGTGACGGTGACCCAGGCAGGGAAGCTGAGCCGAACAGGCTGGCCAGAGGAAGATAAACAGGCTGCTCTGTATTGTTCTCCTGGTATCACCGAGAAACTGTCAGCCTGACTGATTGAAGGCTCAACCTCCCAAAATAGGTCCTGTGAGGCCGGGCTGCCTCTCCCTTCCACCCTGTTATAAATAACTCCTGTGTGTGTGTGTGTGTGTGTGTGTGTGTGTGTGCCTTGTGTTCATGCATTTTATGTTTCAGTGTGTTTGCTTTAGGGTAGGGGCACAAAAGAAGAGACAGCATGTTAGTAAAGAACGAAATGTGATCACCGCCAGCGTGGCCTTAAAAAGTGAAGCCACTGAAAACAATAACAGGAGGCTTGTGGGGATCAGAGCCAAACGGTGACAGGGACCCAACAAAGACCCTCCACTGACCTCTTCTCACCACACACACATACATACACACCCTAATTTGGACTCTTGATACTATTAGCACACTCTCTCTCATATCGAGGATGCATGATTCCAACTAATCTGTTAATGCTCCCATGTGTTTGTGCATTTGAGTCTGTAATTTTTTTTATAGGGGCTTGTAAATTACCACCTGAGGGATTATCACTAGATCATGTGGACTGTTTAGGTTGTTCAACAGGTGTGTTTTTCTTGGAAATATAATGACAGCAGTGCAGCAATACCATGCACATAAAAACACAGCTATTTGCAGCTGGAAGTGGACTTATTTGCTTGTTTAGAGTGCTGAGCAACAATAAAAAAAATGCTTTTCTTTTTAATTGTGAAGCAGCGGAATAAACTTGTCAGAACGCTCTCTACTTCCACCCCAAACCTCAGCCCACCCGCGCTGCCAGGCCTTACAGGCTCAGCACTTATTCCCCCTTGCCAATTCCCTCTCCGTCTCTCCTTTCCTTTCCCCTCACTCTTCTGGGTCCAGTAACTCCGCTCAGCTCAGACCCAACTCTCAGTTTATACAAGGAGTTTTTTGGGTACATTGCTCCTTATTTGATCTGGCTGTTCCCTCAACCCGTCAGACCGTCTCCAGTTTTAATCCGCCAGTGTACAGTTTACACCTTTGATTTAGACATGCGTCTGGACTTGGCCTCGGTTAGATTTGAATCTAATGGATGCTCCTGCATGCATACACTCACACTGAGCTGGCGCCTGTGCCAGGCCGGGAAAGTCACACTCATGAAGACACGCAGATAAATCGTAACTCAACACAGTGGTGTACAGTCGTTGCCTGGCCTCAGTTTGCTCCCAAGTATGTCTGCTATGCTTAACACAGTGCTGACCTGGTTTCCTATCCTGCTCTCATCAGAGTAGGATACCTAGAGAGAAGAGAGAGCAGACAGAGGCCAGAGAGAGAAGCTTTCTCCAATGAGTCTGTTTGAAAGAGGCATTCGGTTTATTGTTCTAGCCAACCTGTTGAATCGCTCTCAGGAGGGAGGAGTTTATGAGTTCAGGGGAAGGTCAGAGGTCATGTTGACTCCCAAGGCAGTTTAGTAGGCAAGGGGAATAAAACCAAACCTCTCTGTACATTTACAAATATTTACAGTTGCCTTTCCCGTCCCACTGCAACTCACTATAAAAAAAAGTTTTCTTATGAGGAGGAGTGAAGAGAAGAAGGCTTGGGAGGCAAGCATCAGTTTTGAATTTGCTGTGTGACTTTATGCCAACCCATGTACAAGTCTCCTATGCTCTGATATCCCGTACTTCTGCCTGTGTTGTTGGAGGATGCAAAAAGGAACCAAAGCAGACCCAATAAATCATGGGGCAGTAAAGAGAAATCTGACAGAAAGCCTGAGGGTGAAACTCAGGGGGCTTCCAAGATGCAAGTTAACTATTTAACACTGACAACTGATAGCTGCAAGAGTCGATTTATTATATAACGTTTTGGACGTGAGATAAAATGAAATTATGTGATAAATGTTTAATGGAAAGTTGTAGGCATTGTAATCCATCACTGCACAATTGTGTAATAAATATAAGATTATTTGCAAACCAAAAGATTTTATTTTTATTAGAAAGTTAATGCTAGTTTGTTTTTGTAGTAAAATTGTGCAGGAGATCAATTAGCCCAATTGTGTCTTTTCCAATTATGCTTTAGCTGTATTTAAAACTACAGTGTAAAACCTGAAACCAGAAGTGCAGCCCTATATGATCTACTGTGCATGTAATACCCAATACATGTTGAATAAACGTCTCTCATCTCATTACGCTGTGCAGAATCTAGTGCAGCCGTTGGCAGTAAGAGGAGGAGAGGCTGACCTCAGACTTTGACCCCAGGTTGTTTTCAGGGTTCCTGCTTTTGGAGGGTAGTGTAACTCAAACCCTGGCAGAGCGAAGGAGGGACAGACCGGTCAGGTCATTCTTTGACGTAGAAGTTAATCAGGTCATATTTGTAAAGTTGTGGGTGTTTGTCATGAAACTCAGCCATTTCAAAATAGTTTCTGTGTATGATTGATGATAAGTCATTTCTTCCTAATATCAGTGAACTTTTAATGTGTGTTTTTTTCTCAACTGTGGAACTATTTTACAGAAAATCAACTTAGCCAATAGTTGTCTGAGCTGGTTTGATGCTTCGCAGCAGAGTACTTGCATTCATCTGGCATCCTCTAGATGCTAAAAATAAAGTTGTATCCCATTACCTAAGATGTAATGTGTTTGCATTACAGATATATTGCAAGTGAATAAAGGTGTTGGTTGCTGATTTTAAATTATTAACTAGTCTAACCTTTTGGAAAATATTGTTATTTACTTTCTGTTGAGATTAAAATGAGAGGATCAATAATACTCTTGTATCCATCAATTAAATATAAGCCAACAGATGGTTAGCTCAGTTTAGTATAAAGACTGGAAAGAGGTGGAAACAGCTGACCTGACTACTGTAAAGACCATATTGAAGATATATCCTCAATTTATTGGTCCATGTACAAATGTAAAAGAGACCAGATGTGGTTTATGTGGAAATGATCTTCTCATTAAACTTTTGTCAAGAGAGCAAAGAATGTGTCCCAAAATGTTGAACTGTTCCTTTAAACGATACCTTTCTGCATTTGCACATGAAGTAAATTCCCTGAGCTATTGATTTATTTTTTCACTTCAAATTCTTTCAGGCATTCTAATAAAGATCAAGTTTCACTGGGCGCTCAGCCTCCAGATTATATGTAGGGAGAATTGTTTCTATTGAGGTTGGATTACAATTCAAGCAAGGCAGTCCACTGCCTCAGGGCCCCAAATACCCAGGGGCCCTGTACTCCCCAGATCCACCTTGTTCCATTTGTTATTTGGAAATTTGATTAAATGCAAATTTGTGTGGGAATATGCACTATTCAGGCACAGTATCGGCTGAACTGATGGGGGCCTCTCTCAGAGTGCTGCATTATTATCCACTCTTGTGTCTCTGCTGTGAAGAGATTCAGGCCCCTTTACACAACAGTTGGTTGGGGCTCATGATGTATTTCTTCCCAAGCTGGGTCTGCTGCAGTGAACTGATCCCTCCAAAAGTTTTTATTCACAGAGTTAAAGATGTAGAAATAAGCTTTTGATTTACTTTAGATTTCTATTTAGCTAATGAATATAAAGATAGGATAAAAACACCTAGGATGTTAAAGGGGCACTCCACTGATTTTCCACATGGACTTCAGTTTTCTCATCATGAGAAATACAATTTAACCTATAAAAACACTTGTATATTGGTCTTGCTTTGGATGGAGATTTTCAAAGTTTAAAAAAAGCTGATCAGTTCACGCCAAAAGGAAATATGGGTGGACCGCCATTAAATTTTGTACAAACATTCTTGGTAACAAGACAATATATCCTAGAGACTTTTGTGAACCCCTGACTTACCATACTTATTTACTGTGCAATAATCTCTGTAAACTGCCATCATTACATGATGAAAATTTGTCTGATGCTTTTATTTATCCATTTAAAAATGTTGTTTCCTCTACAGAAGCATTACAGAAGCTTCACGGAGCATCACAAATTTTGGATTTAAATAGCCATTACAACTCCAAAGAGTAGTTGACTAGTTGATTAATTGCAGGAGATATATATTGTCACCCAATTAAAGTGAGAAATTCCCATCAAAAGGTCTGAAATACAACCACTGAATGTTAAGTACTGTAGGCACTGACCAAA
>JAPZDV010000025.1:13865260-13884669 GCA_029814665.1 Acanthurus lineatus
AGTACTGTAGGCACTGACCAAACTTGGGATAGGTGGAATAGTAAAGTACTCCATCAGCTCTGATAGGCTGTTTACAATCGAGTTGCTATATGAATGGACTAAACCCTCAACAAGCTTGTCTGAAGTGAAGATATTGTTGGATTAAAGTAGCAACATGTTTGATTTCTTGAAAGGATTTCTAACAAATCTGTGTCCACCCTGGTGAAGTTATTTCCTCAATGCTGATTGTAGTCAAGCATTGGGAAGCACAACCATGTTTCTACATGCCTCTAGCTGCACGTCTGCTGCTTCAGCGCCCCATAGTCCACGCTGTCAAAGTCACACATGACAACTATGACTTGTAAACAACTACCCACAGCGCCCCATCAGTGTATCTGCTGTAGATGCATAGACACTGCTTAATACTGCACTGTGCTGAAACCACAGATGAATGATTACTAGTAATTATACACGATATTGACAAGTTGATTTGATAGTTGACTAGTTGACTATTCTGTGAAACTCTATATGCCTCTAATATAGCACAGTAATCTAAAAATAATGACAGTGCATTACTGTTGGCCGTCAGATCCGTCATCACTGACCAAGATCTCAGTGAAAGAATAGGACAGGAATTCATCATCATCAGCAGTTAATTGAAACACGGGCTGTGATACAACACACAGTAGTCTATAACCAGTCGACCATAAACATACCAAAGCACTTATTACTCAGCTGCATCGTTCCGCTCTATCTCTTGTGGCCCATATGTCTCTTGTGCCAAACATGGCTACGCTGTGCCAGGCCATACCATACATGCCCATTCAAACAGACATAAATCCTGTTGTTAGTTGTGGTTATGTGTACATATGCGGCCCACTGGCTCCTTTGAATGGGCAACAATTGGTCTTTGTGGGAATAATTGGAACAAGGTTATTTCAGCAGTTTTGTCAGCCAATTAGGATCCAACTGAGCCGTCCTCTCCCTCTCCCTCTCATGTTCTTGTCTTGCCAGAGACGACTGTAACCCCTCATTAGAGCACTCCACCCATCGATCCTCTTATCTCCCTCTTTTTTAATATCCATTTTATTTTCCTCCATGATGATCCTGTCTGATAAGAAGTAGTAGTCTGACGCTGCCAAATCAGGTGAATAGGGCAAGTGTTGGATGAGTTCAAATCCGCATTCCTGGATGGCAGTCCTTGCAACTAGTCAGTTTCCCTTGTAAGGAGACTCTTTATGTTTCCACTGTTTTGATTGTTCTTTCATCTTTGGCTGGATGTGGTGGAACCAAGTCTAATCCATGGTTCTGAATTGATGAAGAAATTTCTCAGGATCTGGATCAAAGGCAAAATTGTTGTTGTTGATTGATTGTTCTTGAACATGTTGTGCTGAATCCACCTCTCATTTCAGGCCCTTCTCGAGGAGTTTTGGCACCCAGGAAGCTGACATCTAAGTCATTTGGAGCTTGACCTGAATAACTGCAGGCACACGTCCCTGGGAAATACCCGGCTCTGTGGCAATGTAATGCTATGTTACTTGTCAATCCGTAAAACTCGTGTCATGGGTCTTGTCAATAGTCTGCTGTGTGGCGACGGTGACCGGCCTTCCAGCACAGGGTCATTCTCCATGCTTTTACTGTTGCGTTTGAATTCAGCTGCCTGCTTCTTCACCATGCTGCAAGAAGGGGAACCTTCCCCTAGTGTCGCCACCATGTTCGAATGGACCCCTCTTGCTGATAAGTGCTTAAAACTGAGATTTGCAGATGAACATATAAAGGCTGATGTTGTGCTGCCTTGCAATGCAGACTTTCTGCATTATCAGCCAAAGATTTGAACTGCAAGTACTTGTAAAGTGAGCTGTATATCTGATCTCCTTCTACCTAAGGCCACAAACTTATTGAACACCGATCACACATTTTCACAGAACATATCTTAACACTGAAGTGCTTGTAGTAAAAAATTATCTCTCTTGGTTCTCTCAGCCACGTCCACAGCAGAATGTAAAGATGTCAGTCGTTTGCTCCTCTGGCTCTCTGCAGCCTTTTCAGAGCACACACGCCTTGCTTTGATCTGGATCCTGGCACGGGATTGGTGGAATGGAGCAAATATTGACTCCATCTGAGCCAGACAAATCACTCCCCCTTCCTGCGTTCTTTCTCTTTCACTCTCCTTTACACTTGCTCAGTTCCCGTCTAATCTGCCATTACCTCTTTCTCCCACATTCCCTTTCATCCCCTTTCTGTCGCTGCCTTAGTTTTCACCCCCTTTGTGTCCCTGTCTGTCAGTCTCCCTCTCTTCTCTGCTCAGGGCTTCTCAGGATGTCAGTACTGTTGGGTCTCAGACGATTTAGGTGCCTTCCCAGAGCTCAGTCAATGGCTTTCTCTATCTTATTGTAAAGCTAGCTTGGATTCCATATTGTTCATATCAAAATACCTTTGTGTGCTGTGTGTTGAAGTACATGTTACTGCCTTAAGCCTTGGACATACTTTTATATCTATGAGTCTTCAAACATGCACAGGCAAAGTGTGAAGACATTAATGAAGGCATGTGCCAACATACATCGAAGAGGCTCATAGAAGAGCTGACTCACACTCCTGCCAAATCTCAAAATGCGCTGCGGACCTGGAGGTCAAGCAAGCTTATTGGTTAATCCAATCCCTGTTGGAAGGTGAGTTCAAAGCAGAACAGAAGCCTGGAAAAGCATGTGTCCCCCATTACAGTTCAACTAATAAAAGCCAGAGAATCATCAAAGTTTGTAGACTTCATCCTGAAGGAACCATGAATGTCTGTGGCAAAATTCGATCAAAACTATCATGATGGGATACTTAACTAAGCAACTAAGACCTGCTGGTGGTGCTAGTGGGCGAGTATTACTGAAGACTCAAGGGCTGACGCATAAGAAGTTGTCAAGACATTTAAAAAAACAATGTGTCAACCTGCTGTTTGCATATTTTCAGGATCACCAAAGTAGGTTGACTTCATCCTCTGGAGACCCTGAATGTCAATACAAAATGCTGGAGCAGGCATCCTAGCGTTGTTGATATATTTCTGTCTGGACCAAAGTGGTGAACCAACCAACAGATGTGCTGATTAGCATACCTGGATGGCAACACCTTGTCCTCCCACACAAAGTCGATTGCATGCATCCTTGTTGAAGCACGATTCAGCCCTGACTCATCTGTTATTGTTGCTGAAACAGTGTTACATGAACGGGGATTAATGAAGCCTTTGGTCTGGATAAAGATAATGATTACCATCAGACAAATCTTTACACCGGTCCCCTTTGTTTGACCTTTATGTTTGCTCTGTCTTGCTGCTGTCTTCATGGGAGCCAGCCTACAGAGGTCCAAGTGTCGAGCCAAATCCCTCTACTGGTCTCCAGAAGCCTTAAGGCTTCATTAAGTTTCGCAGTAAACGAGTTGTGGACCTACTGTGTCTGGGCCTGGGGCTGGGGTGTGTGCATGTTTTCTGGAGGCAGGGTGTGTGTGCATGCAGAAAGTTTTTCAAGTGATATATCACTCCCACAGGGCTCCACTACTCTGATCTCCAGTGCCATTACTCAGTTCAGCCAACTGAGACAAATAACAGATCAGCTGCTTCATACAGACCTCCCCCAGACACACACACACACACACACACACACACACACACAAACATACCACATCTGTGGGTTGTGGTGACTAGTTGATATGGGGATTTTGCTTATCAGGGTTGTGTGGTTGGTGGTGCATGTCAGCAGGCCAACACATAAGTTATTACTTTTTGGGGATCCAAAGAAAGAGAGGCAGAAAAAGAGGGAGAAGAAAGAGACAGATAGAGAGGAAGAGGGCAGGAGGAGGGGAGCAGAGGGCTATAAGTGGTCATGGACCACTGAAGGCCATGGCAATGACCTCTGGCTAATTGTAGTTACTGATAGACATGCTGCTTAGAAGTACAGAGATATCCATTTCACTAATCACACACAAACACACACACACCCTAAGCTGCTGTGTATGTGTCTATGCATGTGCATTAACCTCCGGATTCTTGGTACGCCTTTAACATTAACTTTTTTATTTTGACAGATCAAATCTTAAGCCAGTTCTGTAATGTAGTTTAAGTCTCACAGCGGGCTTTGAAGTCGCTAATCTCCGTCACCATCGCTGCCTCCACGTTGTAGGATGCCTGTCCAAGAAAAGCAGCAGACTGGCCCCGGGACATCTCGAGTCCTGGGTGTGTTAATATGTGTTAGACCATAACTCACTGAGTACCCACCCTCTCTCACATTTCCACCATCTCACCCTTTTTCTCAGAGGCACTGGGGTGGGAAATGTTAATAAGGAGGTTAAAGAAGGATCAGAAATGCCCTTGAACATGACCAGCAGTCCCCAGAGGTGTTGTTATATTGATGAGCTTGGCTCTGAACTTCCGGAGACTCGGTAGTAAACAATGATTTTAGTATCATGATAGTAAAACCATCTTATTTCCCCTCATATATCTATATTTCATCTAATTATTTTATCCCTGTACACTGCTTTCTGTCTGCTCTCTTATCCGTCTGATTTCAGCCTTCTCCTCTCTGTTTTTTATCCCGATGGAAATGATGTTTTCTATTATTTTTTATGCGCACAACTGTGCCCAAACCTCATTGGCCTAAAAGACAGCTCAAGACTTTAACATAAACCAGATCCAGCAGCACATACATTTGAAAAAATGCAACAAAGAGTCCAAAACTAAAGAAAAACTATTTACGTGATTTTTCAAATGAGATGGTTTTGGATCTTCGTGTTTACAGCAAAATTCCCAATTTACTTATGATATTAACATACCAGAGAAAATAAAATAAGAACTGAATAGTCTGTCTTGTCCTCTTTTTTTTACCATTTTTAGACATAGTTAGCAAATTTAAACATCCCAGTTTTTTCCAAGTTGGCTGAGCCTTTTCATTAAGAACTGACACTCTTAAGTTGTGATACAGAGGAAAATGGGACTGACTTCACTTGTCTCAGCTCACTCAGCTCACACAAAACAGTTTTACTCTTAAAAAAAAACAATAAATTGAATCTGCCAACCCCAAAAATGGAAAACAAGGTCTTTTTTGTACTACTTCTTTGTCTTATTTTTGTTTTGATGACATATTTTTTAAACTGTTTTTCTTTAAACTTGTATTAACACTTACTTCACATTCCACCAAAGTATTTCCAGTAGATAAGGTCAAGTTACACGACATTTAAGCCTCCTCAAAAACTTAAGCAATGCTCTTTACCCCATGGAGATCTTTTCATTTTCTTCTCACCACCCCTGTGTCACTCTTTACCTCCCACTGTCCCCTGTGGGCTGTGTTTGGTCGCCATTGTTCTGTTTTGCAAAACTGTCCTGTCTGACGGGGAACTCTGTGGATCACAACCAAACAAATAATGTCTAAGCAAGTTGGAATCTAACAGTTTTCACATCTGCTTCAGACCGCAACCAAAATGAGCCACACACGGCCCACACACACACACACATACACACTGAATTGTCATTCCTGCTCAGAAGCAGCATGTTTCGTGGTGCACTTATCTGAGCTTTAAATTGGTAGAGCATGTCTGTTTTCAATTGTTTTACTGCGATTGAACAGGAGTAAACATTGCTATGTTTGTACTGTTCAGAAATATCTTTTGCAAAGCAACTGCTGCCACTAAGCACAACAGCCATATTTCATCCATGCAAAATAAAACATAATCATGTACCACTTTGTTATAGAACAATAAGTGTTTGTTTTGGCACAATAGTAAACTCATAAAGCTTTGTGCCCCAACAAAGTGTCCCTGCTGCAGATGCTGCCAGCTCAGGACTGTTTCCGACAATGAGTAGATCATTACTCCTGATCAGTGTGACCCAGTACAATGGAGCATTCTTATGTTGGATTGTGCAACTAAGAAAGCGGCTCTCAGAGTTATTATAGCTTAGACGTGGGCCCATAGTGGTGCGTGTGTGTGCATGTGTGTGTGTGTATGTGTGTGCATGTGCGTGTGTGTGCATGTGTGTGAGAGGGAGAGGCAGTGGGATTGTATGGTTTATGCATGTGAAAGAGATGGGAGAGAGAGAAAGAGAGAGAGAGAGTTGTGTAATCTGTCCATATTGTGTCTCCCGTCCCCCCTCTCTCTCTTTTTCTCACCCCTCGACCCCCTGGCTGCCAGGCGTCACACCAGTTTGTAATAAGGACCCAAAAAAAGTTGTCGAGTGAACTGACTGAAAGAGAGAAAAAAACGGAACCCTTCCCTCTCTCAAAAATCACGGGGAGTGACTGTGACGGGAGGAAGGGGACACACACACACACAGGGAGAGAGAGAGGGAGAGAGAGAGTGAGTGAGTGAGAGAGAGAGAGAGAGAGAGTGAGAGAGAGAGAGCTGAAGAAGCCTTCGCAAAACTTCATCACATTTCTTTCAAGACCGCACGGACCGGAACGGACCACTAACCAATCTTTAGACTTGGCTGATAATCAATAGCGGTGATCAGCGGCGGAGTGAGAGCTGTTGCGGGAGACTCTTGGAAGAGCATGCGGCTCAGTTTACTATTCAGGTAAAACTTTGACTTATACAGCTGCAACCTGCTGCCTCTCTCAGTCTGCTTGTACACAAAACCACATGGGAGGTCGCATCCTTCTCTGAACAGGCACGGTGTGTTTTATGTAGACTGGTTTTCATAAGTTGTTGTTTTGTGGCAAAACTTTGGCTTTTACGCACGACGCCTTCTTGTTGCGCACTGGGCGCTGTGCAGGATATATGATAGGAATTCACCCGAAGGAATCTAGCTTTAGGTTAGAGTTCCTCTCTTTCTCCTCGGGGCGGATTTTTGTGAGTTTTCCTCCCCGCTGCATATATCTCTCTCTCGCCCCTTTCCCAGTCCCCGCGGAGTTTATTCTGCAATGTGCCACTGTAGCGGCCAGGGAAACGTGGACCCGGGTAGGGGGTCGTTACTTCGGCCCCAGCGGCTCTGTTGTGTCGGACTGTGCGGGACCTTTGTCTGTGTTTTTCGGGGTAGTTATGTAGTCTGGTGTGGGGAAGCTTCCAGAGACCACGGCGGTGCACCACACTGGGAAGAAGGGACCAATTACTCTGACTACATGTGGCCTGCGGACTGGTGATTGCGGTGATGGTTTCGGTTCTCGTGGCGAGCGCTGAAATGTCCGTCTTAGCGAACCGTTTAGTTTCATGTTCAGGCTGTATACTTGGCAGATTAAGTGATGGTATTACACTTGTTTCCAATGCACTTGTCTCGGCAGTTTTATGGAGATTGTTGTGTTCAACCACAGTTCAGACAGCAGAGAAGAAGTTTCAGATTTTCTTTAAAACAAGTGAACATATGTAAGACGTGTCACGTTAAGGGGAAAGCTGAAGTGAACTTAAATGAACTAAAGTGGTTACATGCCAAATTTAAGGACAGGAAGCCCAAATTAAAGGAGACATTCAACAACATCATCCCACACCATAAACCAAGCCCATCCAACACAAAACCAATAAGAAAATAAAAAGTACCTCACTGTACAAGATGATTTTGGATGTTGTGATGGATTTCTCCTGAGAGTGTGGTTGTTTTTTTGTTTTTTTTTTTATGTGTGTGTGTGTGTGTGTGTGTGTGTGTTAAAACCACATACTCCGGGTGTGTGTAGTCCCAGAGAGAGGCATGCGGAGGGAAAACATACTTGCTGTTTAAACCCATTAGTTTGTTAGTGCCTCGCAGGCTTCCCCAGATTGATTGAGATGTTTGCCTTTTAGCCCTAAAGGGAAAAAGAAATCTGTGCCCCCCCCACCCCACACGCCACCTGTGCTGGCAAAGAAAGTGGCATCATGGATTGTTAAAGTACAGTTAGCTCACTGGAACATTTGATAGGGTGTTCACTGAATGCTTTTGACACTGTTTTTAAACTAAATGTATATGTTGGAAAAAGGTTCAAGAAAGTCACTGAGAACTTCACAGAGAATAATGAAAGTCTGTGTAGGTTCGCACAGCATATAGCAGTTTAACGTTTAGGTCATGGAACACTCATGTCGTCTGCAAAAGACCTCATTCAACCTGCTGATACTTGACGTCCTGCAGATCTGCCACTTCTTTCACCCCTCTGTTCTTCATCCCCCCAGGCTCTATGTGCTGTGGGGCTTTGTGGTGGTCACAACCTCTGTGACCAAGGCGGCCAAGAGGAAGGTGAGTCATCTGCTCATTATAAGTGAAATTCACAGACAACAGCATCACTATAGAGGGATGAGAGATGATGACAAATGAAGGATGGATTCACATTTTTTTCACTATGTGTCTTAAAACAATTGAGACAAATCCATGTGTACAATTAAAGGAGTTACTGTATGTTGCAGATGTTCTTCCTGTCCATTTTGTCCAAAAAAACCTTTCTAAAAAATACAGAGGTAATTTTGTACTAAAAAGACAGGAATTTTGTAAGACAGCTAATTGATTTCACTGACTCTGACCGTTTAAGCCTCGTTTTTGCATGAATTGAACTTTAGATTGCATTTTTGTCGATAAAACTGTCTCTTTATGTGCTACCATTAGTATTAACAAACCCCATTTTCAGCTTTGTCTGCATTTTTTAATATAGTATGCTCTTAAATGTTTTATTTAGTTTTAAGGGGGCTGATAACATTTAATCAACTAACAACTTGAAAACATAGTGATAATGAGGAAGAAGTTGCTCATACTGAAGAAATTCCAGAGAACTTTTATCAGAATATGCTGCTTCTTTCAGCTTCAGCTCCTTGTTTAACTGTACAACTACAACTATGCTGTTTTTGTTAGCTCTCATAGAGACCTTTTTTAAAAGTCTGTTGTTTTTAAAAAAAAAAAGGTTTAATAACCCCATTGCTCAGTACCAAACAGTGGACAAACACAATTAACAACTATCCTGTGAATGCTGTGGAACTTTTAGCAGATAAAATGGCATACATTTCTCTCAGGATGAGACCAAAACCAGAGTTTAAAGAGAGTGAATATTTGACAGACTTTCATCTGGAGGCTAGAGACACGTGTTGCTTTGTTGATCGTGGATGTTTAAGAAAGCAGCTGTTTGCACGTAAGCCCACCTTATCAGCTTCCCGGGTGATGATATCAAACTTTTTTCTGCTGCCCCTAAGTGGCCAAAAAAGTGACTGCAAGTTTTAGAAGATGAGATTCCTTTACTTACAAATTACCACTTAATCCTTCAGTTTATCTGGAGAATCAGTGTTTCTTACTCAGGCTTTATGTTTGACTGTTCTCAGTTGCACTCTGGTGAACATACTGTGTGTTCAGTATTACTGATATAAACACATCCTGATTTCCAGAGGTCAATCTTTTTTCAAACTTTTACCGATTTTTTTCCTAGTTTTTACTGGAAAATGCTCAAGTCAGGATTTCTTTATTGGCAGAATAGAGAGGAGGAAGAATTACAAAACTGAAAAAGTTCAATTTGCTAGAGAATTTAGACAATTTTATTGTTTAAAAAATGTGAATAAAAACCTTGAAAGGAGCCCGCAGCCGCAGACAGCCCATGGTAATAGCAGTAAGACAAATGCACTTAGAGGGGAGGCAGATTTCGCAGCTACACCCCTGTCTGGTTCAGGCCTGGTAGTACAGTGTCGCAGGAGTTTAACCAGTAGCTCCAGAGGTCAGCGGTGGCTGCTGCAGGGTCACTGCACGGAGCTCATTAATGGTCCCAGTTATGTGGCAGCTGTGTGTTTGATGTCACTCATTACAACAGAACACACCTCCCCTTCAGACACACACACACACACTCAGAGTCATTAGGCCTGTCTGCCACGACCCCCCCTCATCTGTCTCACCCCTTTCTCCTTCCACTTCTCCCCCACCTCCCACCATTTTACCTCAGACAGAGACGGGACCTCTTTTAATCTGGATAATACTGTATCAGAGCGCACAGGCACATGCGCAGAGACACACAGGAACACACAGGAACACTCACAAGCATGCCACTTACACCTGTCCTCTCCCCACGAACAGTTTGTATAGTGTGTTTACTTGCATATTTGGACCAGCGTACAAACACATTTACACTCTCAAAGAGAGAGAGAGGTGAAGTGGAGCACAGATTTATGTTTTGGTTCTTTCTGAATGGAAACTTTTGTTCAGCTCTCATGTTCGCTGCTCTGCCAACCAGGCCAAAGCTTCCGTTATGAAATGAGAAGAGAAACATTTATGTACAGCCACAGAGGAAGACACCAAAGCCTGACCTGGCACACACATACATACACTCACACACATATGCATATACAAACACACAAGCTCAGCCAGATCAGCCCCAATGTTGTCGTTTCTGCAGCTCATTCAAATGACACCAACTCTGATGAATTTATCCGTCTGCTCATAAGCTGCTGGCAGGTGATCGAGTCTGTTCTTAGCCTGAGGGAACCATGAATGGTTCAAGATTTATACTTTGGCCTCAAAGGAAGGAAACTCACGAGACTACAGCTCATCAGTGGACTAAATTACTGTGAAGACAATAAGTCTTTCCAGAGATTTTTGACTTTGCAATGGCATACGCCAAGGTTTGCAGATTTTTTTTGCTTTTTTACAGCACAGTTAGGGTTACAATCAGTTGTGCTACACTTCTGCATTCAATTCAAGTTTTAACTTGTCTAATTTTTTAGATTAAATGAATAATTTGCTGACTTTTGAATAAAATTTTCACAAAATGCAGCAAAAATCCTAAACCCTCAAATTTTCATCATAGAACTGGATTTAAATGATATACAGCTGCTGGATTAAAGCAGATACTTAATTTAGTATGGTGGATAATATTATGCACTACAAAAAAAGAAGGGGTAAAAAACAGCTCATTGACACTTATAAAGATAAAACTCAATTTGCTGTTTGTATTTTATTAATATTTTTAAACTGGAATATTTGGCATTGATATTTAAATCTGTCTGGCACAATTTCACCTGTTTTCAAGGTTTATATGTAATGTACTTTGACATAATGTATGTATATTATTGTAATTATCAATGCACAACAAGAAAAGTAAGATTGCACTTCCAAATCTTCCTCTAAAAGTGAACATGGAAAAGCCAAAGCTGAAGAAACAAACCACAAACGCTGCTGCAAATGTGAAGATGGTTTGTCTAGCCAAATACAACCACAAAGGCTTCACAGAGTGATTGGAGCGATCTCTTAGTGCTGAATCTGCAGCTGCAGAGGCCAATGAAGATTTGGGTAAATGCACAGCCAAACTCCATTCAAGTGAAGAGTATACCGACGAAGCTGAAGACGCCCAGCAAGAGAAGGTCAAGGTTTTGGAAAGTGGCATTATGGATCCCAGCTGAAGTAACTTTAGGGTAATCAAACTTGTTCCCTACATTATTATTATGATAGCACCAGCCAGTCTGCACAGGCTGAAAGGGTGGAGAAGGTGAACTTCCAGTTGCAGAAGCCTCACATTGAGCTGATGCAGCTCAGAGTCTGAAGTCTGGTGGGAAAAAGACCCACAGAGACCAGGAGGTTCAGACTGACCATCCTGATGTAACGGCAGAAAGTCAAGGTCATTTCAATGCTGATGTCCAAAACCAAATGATTTCTTGCTCTTCTAGTAGCAGTATCATTGTTTTTATCATTCAGCTCTTTGTTGAATCCTACTCTGTCCTCGTTACCTGGTACTAGTTGGCAGCTCAGTCGTTAGAAACCTTGGAATCAAAGGATGTAGAGTTGTAATGGATGTGTGTTCAAGTGTCTCTCCCCTAATGTCTGTGTTTGTGTTTGTGTGTGTGATACAGGTGGCAGGCCGACAGTCCAGACAGGTGTTTGAGGCGGAGCCTGTGGAAGGGGTGTGGTCTGTCTGGGGGGAGTGGTCTGAATGCTCCCAGACCTGCGGGGTGGGCGTGTCACAGAGGAGCAGGAAGTGTTTACCTCCTCCACCTCCTCACACTCCTCCTCACTCCCTCTCCCCACCTAACTGGGCAGGTTTTTATCCAGGGGGCAACGGAGGTCCTGTCATCCCACCTGTGCAACCCTACTTCCCCCCTCGATACCATGGGCAACTCCCACCTTTTCATGCCCCATCCATCCCTACCAATCGCAACCCAGGATTGTCACTGTACAGGAATACCAACCCTGGAGGAGGAGGGGCTTCTGTACCGGGACAGGCCAATCCCTCACCTCCTTTTTACCCACCAGAATTCTCCCAAACCAATCAAGATCAAGTATCTGTTTATCGATCTCCCTACCATGCTCCTTCACATGGCTACGGCCAGCCAACGCGGATCATCAGGAGGCCGACCAATCCAGCAGCACTGAGGGCTGGAGGAGGCGGGAGCAGAAGGTCGGTCTCCTCGGGTCGTGAGGGTTTGCCTGGGAGGAGGTGAGTTAAACTGTAAAATGTGAAGGAAAACCAACCACTTAAAGCCTAGTTACGTAAGGTGTATTTGTATCTGATGATAATATATAAATAATAAATCAAATATGATGATAACTATGAAAAAAAAAATCCAGCACCAAAATGGCAAAAATATGTTTAAGATAATGTAAAACTCTGTTTTGCTACTAAGTCCAGCAAGTAACTGTGATGGAACCTTTAGTTGTATCATAGAGGAGTCCTAGGAGGAAAATATGGATGTTCAAATTTCAACTTTTTGCACACTAAAAAACATTTAAGCCAAAATGGATGAGAAGAACATGAAACATGGACATTTTTATGATGACTTGGCTGATGTATCTGCTGAGAAAAGATGGGCTGATCTGATCGACGACTCCTGAGTGAACCTCTTTTTGTCAGCTTCTGTTTTAAAGGGCAAGAATTCACATTCAGTCTCAATTCTTACATCATTTGTATGAAAGCTCTTGCAAGTTGATTATTTAGCTGTAAAATGTCACAGTCAGTATGTGTGATGATGACAATTTCCAATCAGTTACAGTAACAGGATCCTTATAGACATATATTTCATTATGACGTGTCTTTAACTCAGAACTATGGATGTTGTTGTGTCAGTTGCGCCGTTAAAACAATAATTAGAATTATCATACATATTCAGTCAATTGTAGGCAGTAACAGAAGCCTTAAATGTGCTTTGCTAAGCACAATGAGTTGGTCTTTTCTAGGAAAGTGACTTCAGCACACAGGAAGTCAGTTTTGCCTTGCTGGCGTTAGCAGCGGTGACTTGTTCAGAAAACTTGTTGTTCAGCAGAAGCCAGCGCTCAAAAAAGATCCATTCCTCATCACAGTGCACAGGGCAAATATAACTGTTGACTCCATTGACTCATCAACAGACGTCATCAAAATAAACTGCTGATTCCTCTGAGTTCATTTGAAGGACATGCTGTGGACTCCTCCATTAGGTGAAATCATGACATTGTTTAGGCATTTGAGAGAGTTTGTTAGGATGTTTTAAGTATTGGGACTATGAGTTATTCCCATCTGTGCCTTTTGTATCTGCTGTTATTGTATGGTTGTTGTTACATCATTATTTCTGGTTTCTGTCATACAAACTGGCACTGCCTTTCTCTGTCCACTCACCACAGCCTGGGGCTTCATGATTATGCCGACCATCCCAAATTTATTCTGTCTTTATTTCTTTGTCTCCAGCATTTTCTGTCCATCTGTCTCCAAAAAAAACCCCCCAACACCATTTATCTTCTTTTTCTGTCTCTTTCTCTTTGACTCACAGGTCTTCCAGCATCCGTCCAGGTCAGTTTGGGTACGGCAGGGTCCCGTTTTCTCTGCCTCTGCATCGTCCAAACCGGCAGGCTCGCCACACCGCTAATGCTACCGATGCTCCAACTGCAGCCTCTGAACCAGCAGAAAGTGAAGACAACGCTGAGACTAACCAGAAAGCGGAAGAACAGGCAGAGAGTGATGGCGAAGACCTGGAGGCAGGAATGAGCGAGGAGGAGGAGAGCACTGGTGCTGCCGAGGAGCCGCACACAACAACCACCACAACTGGCAACCCACACCGCCATGTTGAAAGACCCTCACACACCGGTACTGAGCATAGGAGGGCAAGAGTCCCACCCTCTCACCCTTTGTCACGCTCCTCATCGCCATCCATCTCGCACAACCAACATCGATTTGACTGGCGCTCGGTTAACGCCCCGCCTCCTCCTGTCCCTCCTCTCTCCCGCCCAAACTCCCCTTCGGGCTCTTCATCTTTTTCCACTCCTCTTCACCACTCCGGCCCTATGCACAGAGACAGGGAGCATCACCAAGGCTTCAACCCCCAGGTCCCACCTGCAGGCAATGTCTACCCACTACAGCACCCCAACATCCCACACCTGGGAGTCGAATCAGGCAGGGGTGGAAGAAGAGGAGCCCCTCCGGTCTACAGATGCCCTGGGCCAGAGAAGGAGTACCGCAGGTGCTTTTCGCAGGTAAGATTCCCTGAAACAAAAGAAACATTCCACTTAATTTACTGGCTTCACACCCTTTTAATAATATCAGTAACTCACTTTCATACCAGCTGCTTAATGCAGCATGCAGCTGTATGTAGCCTGAAGTCATGTTTGATTTATATGCATACCATGTGCTGAAGGGAGCAACCATAAACGGAGGGGCTGAAGTTTAGCTCGGTGTATTCGATAGGTAGATTATTCCCCCCAGCTCTAACACTTGCCGCTTGTCTATGAGCACTCAAATGGAAACTGACAGCTAGTGCCTCTGCTACTGCAAGGCATGTGTGTATTCTGGGTCACAACCAGGATACACACCTCCATGTGAAGCCATACACCTGCATGCATGCATGCATGTGACTGCGTTCAGTATCTCTTGTAACTGACTGTTCATATGTGCGATTATGAATATATTCCAGTACCCGAGTGTCTGTTGGTGTTAGTATAAGTGTGTGTGTTTGTGTGTGTGTCAGTAGCACAGTGTGTATCGATCTAATGTGCTGTCTGGCTGTGAGCCAGTGATGTTGATTGGGGTTGCGACCTGCTCCATACCTCTCAGTACAACACAGTGTGCACATTATCAGTAGCAAAGAGCGCGTATGTGCTGCCAACAAGAACAGCCATAGACACAGACAGACAGACAGACAGACAGACAGACAGGACGTGTCAGATGGGCTCACTCACCCTCAGCACACAGGTGAGAAACTGAGGTCGACCTCGCAGTAACTCAGGTTTCACTGAGACTGGAATGCCACGCTTGATTTCACTCAATTAAATGTGAAATTGAGAGAGAGTATTGTGTATAAAGAGTCTTACAGCTACACAGTGAGTTTTTAGAGATCAGATAACATCCACAAAGCCCTTAATTAATACATTGTCATTGTTTTGTGTCTGATGGTGTGGTGGAGTATTTTATAGCATAAAAACTGGACGCCTGTCCTTGCAAACATGTGTGACACATTTTACATAAGTCAAATTCAAATCAGCTGCATCACTCCAGCAGTATCTCATTTGGCCAGCTTGCACATTTTCAACCATTTGCAATGGCTGCTTCAAATTAACAGCAGGCTTTCACACAAACTTTTCCTCTCCATCTTTAAACAATCAATCAATCAATTCTTGTCCCTGGAGACAGCAACAATGTGGAAAAGTGCAAACTTCAACATGAATGTACGTTTTTTTCAAATGCAATCACAAATATTTAAAACATGTAATTGCAGTTAGTTCCTTTGATCAAATGTGTGAACTAAAGCTTCTTGCAAATAAGCATTTCATAAAAATAACTAATTTGTAGATGTGTTGCATGATATTTTTGGGTTTGGTGTTTGAACTGAAATATGTGGAGGCCTCTAAAATGTGTTTTTAGCACTGAATATCAGAAACTATCCAGTGTTGAGGATTGGCACTGAATTTTTTGACCTCCTAATTATTCTTTAATTTTATTTTCATTATTCACAGGGAAATGTGCCTGTGCTATCTAGATTGCTTACTGACTAATTAATGGCACTCCCCTCTGGTTAAATTCTGTTATAAATAATGACCAACATTTTTTAATGTATAATTTAATCAGGTAAAGACCTCGTACAGCTTCATTTCTCATTTTGTTGTAAACAAACTGAACTCTTTCTTTTGGTATCAGGACCGATATAGAATAAGATTTATCTTTTGTATTAAGAGTGTTACTTAAAAAACGCCGAAATGCTTCAGAATAAAGTATCATTCATGCTCAGGTTTTATTAAAGTTGATCAACCATATGTGAGTTATAACGTGTGATGGATGGACAGACAGACGTATGAGGTTAAACAGAAGGAAACTGATCCATAGTAATGTTTAGGATTTAATCATGGGGACGAGAATAACCAGAGTGACATCTGACCTGGTTATTTATGCAAGCAGACAGCTTGTAGCAGGTCTGTTTATAGTGAGAGTGTAGGGAGACATGATAAGGTTGAAGCTAAAAACTTACACACACACACACACACACACACACACATACACAAACCAATGCATTTTCACTCTCACATGTTATTTCCACAACTGGCTCTCATCGAGTAAAAGTAGACACTTGGAGTTGAGGCCTGGTTGGCACTCTTAAGTACTTGACTTTTATCACTTTAGATAATTTGGCAGCCTCTCTTGCCCTCTTTCATGCCCCTCCCTTTCTGTCTTTCTTTCCCCCCTCCACCCAACTGAGTGTGATTGTCCCAATATTAAAACAGATTTAAGAGCTGGCAGAATGCTTGTCCCGTGTGTGCCAGCAACGCTAATAGCAGTCCTGTGATGGCTGAGCCTGACTCATTGGGTTACATATTTACTCAACGTTAGTGACTGCTTAAGCCTTGTTTGCTGCTGCCGTAGATTATCTGACTACATTTTTATACGTCTTTTCATAGCTTAAAATCAGCTTTAAGTGCAAGGGGATGCAGGACTTTGCCCAGGCTTGTAAGTTCTCTATACGCAGTATTTATATATGTATGTGTGTGTGTGCATTTGTGTATGTGACTGAGGAAGAGAGCCAGACTTGGTGTGCAAGTGTGACACATCCTATTATCTAAAAGGTGTGTTTGTCATAACACCCTGCGCCTGAGGCCCATCACAAGTGTGATGTGTTTGCGTGTTTTTACTGTTGCGTAGAAGCAAGTGGGGAACCAAAAGAGGGACAGAGGAAACGAGAAAGGAAAAGGGGGAAGAGTGTTGGTGCGTATGTGTGTCTAAAAGTAAGACTGGTAAAGGAAGTGACGCAGTTAAGTAGTAGTGAAAGAGAGTACTGTTTTTAGAAAATCTGCACACAGTAGTGGGAGGGTGAGCTAAAGGGCAAAGGGAGAGAAAAGGTGGGGAGGGTGTGAGGCAAAGAAGAAGTGAAGATGAAGGCTGGTTTCAGTGTGTGTTTCTGTGTGTATTCGAGGATTGTGCTCGGTTCTGTAAGTGGAGGAGAAGAGGCGAGGGAGGGTCAGCAACAGCAATAGATAAAGGAGTATGGACAGAAAAAGATTCTGCAGGAAGACAAGAGAAGTTTGTGTTGAAAGGGAGAAAGAGATTAGTGGAATAGTTTGTGTGTGAAAGAAAGGGAGCAGGAGAGTGAGAGAGTGTGTGTGTGTGTGTGTGTGTGTGAGAGAGAAAGAGACAGCACAGTGAAACAAGAGAAGGAGTGACTCTGTCAGAGGCAGAGGGTAGGAAAAGGTGGAATTAGAGAAGAGAAAAAAACTAAGAGACAAACCAGGTTCGAGCAGACATTTCACAGAAAGACACCCTCCTCTGTATGTCGTCTCCTTTCTCAAGTCTTTCATCCCAAATTTGGATGATTCTCTAAGCATTCCCTCCAGCCTTTCCTCCTCTTTATGTCCTCTTCTTCAGAGTAAATGTTTACTAGGAATCACTAACAGTGAATGCCACTTCGGCGGGAAGTGAGACGAGATCAGAGGCGGGTAGGGGAGGACATGTCCCTCTTACTGTTCAAAAGTCCTGATTTTGAGAATCTCACTCTTCATTCCATTTTTATAGTGTCCATGTGATGTAATCAGTAAAATCTCTTTGAGTATCATCCTGTTTAGGTGACCCAGCTGGTCCATCACAGGCTGCTGCCACCCACCTTGTGTTATCTTATCACATAGCTAAACAGAACAGGCTGCACCTTATTAAAACTGAAGAAATGCTCAACAGTAAAACATGATTTATATATTAAGTTTGCTCACTAGCATCATCAGACTGAACATTCAGACTTTAAATCTGATGTTGCTCCAGTATCATCAGCCTTTGTGGATGTTTGCTCTCCGCTGTGAGGAGGAGGTGAGTAATCCAGTGTGTGTTCACCAGAGCGTCAGTAGCCCTCCATCTACTAACTGCTGCCACTTCCAGCTGCCAAAATACAAAACAGAAAACCTCTGAGTTAATGAAAATGTTGATTTAGTCATCTGAGCTGCCTTCAGTTATTGCAGTGAGTGTTAGGCTGTGCCTTACAGACTGTTTTTTTTTGCCTTCTGCTTTGTCTCGCAGGCAAAACACAGTTAAGGGCTACAACTAATGATTACGTACATTACGATAAGTCTGCCAATGATTTTTGCATAATCTATGTGTTGTTTAATACATAGATTACATAGAAGTGCATTCACAGAAATTCTCTCTTCAAATGTCTCATTTTGTCCAAACAACATTCCAAAACCCAAAAAGTTTTCTGTTTAAAATCTTGACAAATTATAGTGAGGATACATATATGAAATCATCCTTTATGAAATATCAGGTCTCTTTCAAACAGACTAAACATGTTGTTAAGTTGGATAAGTGCACACAAACCAATTTCACGGTAATTTGTTACCCTCACCTCTTCTGACACCAAAACCCACGCACTTCAGCAGACATAACACCAAACAAAAAAAACCACATACTACTTTGGGAGAGCACATGTAATACTTCTGTTGAAAGACAGAGTTGTGATTGATCTCGCCCCCGTCGCTGAAACCTGAAGAGTGTTTGTTGTGCCTACCAGACCCAACAATGTAGCTTTAGGCTGCTGCAACAAGAGTCGGATGATCTAATGCCAATCTGTCATTACTCAGGCGTTGTGACACGGTAAATGTATTATTATGACTATCAGCACGGAGCCACACTCCTCAGCTCCATGTGCAGACCCTGCCACACTTACTGTTGTTCTCTTAAAGCAACAAACAGGCCCAGATGTGTTGGTTTATGGGAGTCACGCACACACAAACACATGTACAAACCACATGACTCATTTGGACTGATTTGCTCTTTGTTTGCTTTAGTGCTTTAACAAGCAGAGTACCTGTTTCTCTACAATAACCAGGTACGTCGGCTTGTTAAAGTCGGTTTAAATCAGCTCCTGTGTGCTCTGAGTTTCTCTTAAATCTGCTTTGTTTCTTTTCATCACTGTCTGTCTCTTCTCACTCTCACTCTCACTTCACTCTCGTCTGTCATCTTTTCTTTTTTTACCTTTTGGAAAAGTATGTTTATTTGCACCCTTGAGTTGGGTGAGAAGATACAGATGCTACTTTAATGTATGTACAGTGCACATAAAACTACTGCCAACTCCCAGTTTGTTCACAAACAGTGAAAAATGGAGAAAAA
>JAPZDV010000025.1:13885099-13949258 GCA_029814665.1 Acanthurus lineatus
TTCTCTTAAATCTGCTTTATTTCTTTTCATCACTGTCTGTCTATTCTCGCTCTCACTCTCACTTCACTCTCGTCTGTCATCTTTTCTTTTTTTACCTTTTGGAAAAGTATGTTTATTTACAGCTTGAGTTGGGTGAGAAGATACAGATGCTACTTTCATGTATGTACAGTGCACATAAAACTACTGCCAACTCCCAGTTTGTTCACAAACAGTGAAAAATGGAGAAAAAAATTGAAAAAAGGTTTGACTAACTCTGTCTAACAAAAATTACATTACCAGCACCTCTAAAGCTCATTAATTAACATATTATATCACATATGATAATCCATACAAAAAGTGAAGTGTATGAATGGTGGCAACAGAACTTCAGGAAATAGTCGTAAGAGCCATTTAAACCACAATATTTTCTACACTTTGGTTCTGTCACGTTTCTAGTCTCTGTACTAACCTAAGCAAGCCAGCTGCTGGCTGTACACTCATATGTAACAGACTGATACTAAAACGTTGAACTATTTCTCCAATGAGGAAATCCTAATTTAGTGTAAAAATGTAGACATTTCCAGTACAGTCATACAAAACATGTCTTCCAAGAACAATCCACAGTAAATGGTGACTTTTAGCAACTAAAGAGCTGTCAAACACCATAAAAATAAATAAAGCTAAGCTAAAAGGCCTCAATTGAACTTGCAGAGTTCAAATTTTGTGTGCAGGGATTTTCCAAATAGTGCATTTTAGGTCCAAGTGCAGAGGTTTCCAGGCAGAGGAAGCAGCATTACGGTAAAGGTTATAAGCTCTTTAAAGTAGCTCACTGGAGACTTCGGGAAGTGTTAATAAAAAGCAAAGAGCACGGCTGTTCACACTTCATACCTCTGTCTCGGTGTTATTAAGAAAATATGTGTTAAATCACTTTGCATGAAAACAGTCTGGTTTGTAGAAATATGATGTGGGTTTGTAGAGCTGCTACATGGCAAGTGAAACATGGAAAGATTTTTACTTCAGGGCCTTTGAACAAAATTCTGACGAATCTTGTGGTTAAAGTGTTTATCTTGCATTTACTTTTCATTTCTCTTCTTTTAAGTTTCTAATTCTTTTCTTTGCATACGCCAGTTTAACTTTTTTTAAATCTTGAACTCAAATCTCTCCTGAGAACAAGTGAGTTTTCCTGTCGTTGGTTTCATGAAGCGTTCATTGTCTGCTGTTGATGGATGAGCAGCGTTTCCTCTGGAGGACGTCTGACTCACCCAAAGGGTCAAGGCCTACAGCTGGGTGGTGCCCTGCAAAAGACCGACACACGGCCTTGGTCATAAGATTAGCTGGAGAATGTTTATCGCTGAGGACAAACACACAGATGACTGTACACACACACACACACACATACACACATAAAAATAATAACACATGTCCTGGATTAGTGTGTATGCATACAGTGATAAGTCCTGCCATGTGTAGTGTTTTGATTTATGGCTGCGGGGGCCAGCGGTCAGTTGTTTTGTCTGTGTAATTTTGCAGTAATGCCTGAGGAATGACCGGCCAGCCTTAACCTGTACGTGCTATTGAGGCGATTCGGCCAGCTGTGCAGGCGCAGACTTGCATGGAAAATGACTGAGCAGTGAGGCCGGTCGATGACGACGTGTCACCAGCACACATGTGGTGAAAGGTTCCTTCTGTCCTCGTAATCTGTCCCCCACTCAAAACTCATTAGTCTTGTCTGGGTCAGTGTTTGTGTTTCATGTACCTGTTATGTGTGATCAGGACCTTGGCTTGTGTGTGTGTGTGTGTGTTTACATGTGTGTGGTATTTCTTGTGTCTGTGCACACAGAACAAAGCTCTCAGCCCTGAGGCAGTAACCCCCCACCCCCACCCCCCCTTCCTTATATACTGCACACAGACCTCCTCTCTCTTCCCCCCTTCCCTGGCAGTAAAACACATCTATAACTTTCACAGCTCCTGCACAAAAACGCTTGACTGTCTCTCTTTTACCAGCTGTATTCACTTTTCTTTCACCTGCCTTCTGCCGCTATCAATCTTTCACTCTTTCACGCTGTCAGTCTGCCACTCCAGAGCAGTCAGGTTTTATACCTTTCACTTCAGGCTTATTTCATGTTTACTTACCGATCAACAAGCCTTTCCGTGGCTTTAGGTTTGTCTTTTCCAGCCACTTTGACTGTATTTAAGGAATGAGCTGTGAGTTAGTGTTGACTTCAGTTAAAGGAAACTCCTGGGTTAATTCAATTTGGGTCTTAAATTTATTAGTTTCAGCCATCCTTGCTGTTGGCAATGATACCAATTGAAATGCTCAACCATGGGAACCTTTGCAGTCAAGTAAACATGCTAATTTTAAACAAACTCACAGGTTAGCTTAAAGAAGAGCAAAGAAGGCCAAACTGCTCATTGTAAGCTTTCATCACAGTTGACACACTGATTCCTTGATTTAACTTAGAACGGCTCTGATACAGGGCAAGTCTGACATGATTGACTGCCAGAGAAGAGGCGCTGGTCCAGATTTAAATAGTCACATGTCACACATTATGCTGCTCTGATTGTAATTAGACCAAGCAGCGTCCCAAATAACACATGTCACTCATCACTTCATCTCATGTTTGGCTCCTCTGATTGGTTGCAGGTCTGTCCAACTGTGTCTAGAGGGATTTAAGTCACCTACCGTTTATAATGATCTTTGGAAATAGAAATTGGACTGAGAGGTACAAGTCTGGCAGGGAAGCAGGGGTTGTTTCACATTTCTCAATACAAGTACTGCAGTGATATCTGTGTTTGGGGACGAGTACCAAAAAAAAATCCTTTTTCAATGCATCATTTTAAGAAAAATAAACATGGTTTTCAACAAACCCCCTGCTTTTTTTAATTCAACAAAAGAAGCTGAAAGTGTCTATTGTTTAACAAGCAGTTGTACAGCCAATTTCCAAAATAAAAACATCTAAATCAGTCAAAATTTGGGTTTATGTCAGGCTCCAAGAGGAGATGAATAAACAAGATTTTAAATAAACCAGCATGTGATGCCTGTTGCTGGTACTTGACAGTTTCTGGTATTTTGTGCCTTGGCTTCATTTCAGAAATAACCACATAACTGTTGTGATTTGATACACAACCTTATCTGTGTCAAAAATAAAGACATCTTTGGTGTCCTGTTGATTTGGTGATAAAGATGTAAACGATACAACTTTAATGTCCCTGGTTTGATTCCAGTCACGTCAAACCCATCTGTTTCCTCATTTCCCTTCTGTATCTATAGTCACACTGACAAAAAAGGGCTAAAGGCCAAAATGTAAAAGAGACAGCTGTTTGTCATGATGAACTTAAGTCCAAATTCCTTAAACCATTCAGTGTAACTCATTCCCAATTACAGTTCAGTTGCTAATAAACTGACATGAGGAAAGTATCACTGAAAAACTCTTAAAAACATTTAGGAAAGTCCCTTTGTATGTTGCTTAGTGATTGAATGGTTTAGACTGTGTTTGCAGTGAACTTGTGGTTTGCATGTTTTGATTTCATCCACAGGCCCAGGCCCATCCTCACCGCCTGTCTCCCCTTCCATCATCCACCTTTTTAAGTGTTTTGCTTCTGTAAAAGCCATCATTCTCCTTTCTCTCTTCTCTTTATTCAATAACTGCTATTCTCTCTTTCTCTCCCCTCCCCTCTCACTCCCTCCCTCCCCCTTCTTTCTGTTTAAACTACCCCTTTGGCGTTTAAGAGGAGACCCCCTAACCTCAGCATTCACGGTAAATGAGGGGACACCAAAGTATACGTGTCCTTACAATAACACACAGATTCTCCTGCAGAACCGTGAAACAACAGTGAACATGTCTTCTTTCTTCTGCTTTTACTTTCACTTCACCTCCCCCTCCCTCCTTCCCTCCGTCCTCCATTCAGTCCATTAGCCTCCCTCTGTTTTTACACACCCTAAACTCTTTTGGGAGGAGAATCCACTCCCCCTGTACCGCTCACACGATCAGCAACGCATGAATGCTCACACTTGACTTTGTCTTTGCATTCACTCTTCATTTTTTTGTCTTTTATGGAAGTTCTTTCTTTCCTTTTTTTTTTTTTACTGTACTGTTACATCTTGTTGCTGTGTGTGTGTTTGTGTGTGTGTGTTTTAGGGTTGTTGTACACTCATTGTTTATGGTTTTAGAGACACACACACACAAACACACACAAGCACAGATACACAGAAACCATCCAGTTTGAAATGGGGCCCAGCATGTTTATGTCCAGTAGAAATATTTACAACCATTACAAACCACATTTCGCACACACACTTTCAGACAGATTTACAGGGTTACTTTAAAACATCAGGTCACATACGTGTGCTGACCTTCAGACACCCACACACTCACGTATTTAGTGATTGTAGCCCAAACACCCTCTCGTATAAGAGGCTTAAACCAGACTATAACATAGTTCCTGTAAGTAGCACAAAAATGAGTCTGTTGTAGCAGAGTAAAACTGTGGCAGGACTTACCACATAAAGTTTCATGAGCTGGTTTCACACTTGACCAAAACAGAAACAACAGATGATCCTTATGAGTGCCTTGTGACATGACGGCCACAAAACTTCTCTCACACAAAACACTGTAAAAGTGTGAAATTCGGTGCATGCTCTGTCAGTTTATCCATGAGAGGCTTTTAGTTACACTTTGTCGCAATGGCCGGTTCACATGGGAAATGTTGATCTGTGCTTGACTCTGTGTGTGTGTGTGTGTGTGTGTCTGTGTGTGTGTGTGTGTACACTTAACTACTCCCTCGCTCTGGTCTCTCCCAGATGAGTGACTAAGAACCTTCCAGCTGTTTGTGACAGCTGTGTGAGGGAAGAGAGAATCAGGGGACAGAGAAACCAGAAGAAAAGAGGAACGAATCAAAGAAAAAGAGGAGTGAAAGACAAGAAGATTGTGAAACTGACAGAGATTTGAGTTGCAAAGAAATCTGAGATGTGTGTGTGTTTGTGTGTGTGTATGTGTGTGTGTGTGTGTGTGTGTGTGTGTGTCTGTCTGTGCGCGTGCATATGTGTGTGTGTGAGAGCTGGCTGTATATCAAAGGGTTGTAGACCAGACAGGATGGTCAGGGCTTCCCACAGTCACAATACCTGATGAAACAGAGTGCATGTGTGCATGATGGAAAGATTATTTAGATCCTGTCCTGCAGTAAAAGTACCACAGCGATGTAATACCCCACTAATAGAAAAGGTCCTGCATTCAAGTGTAACATAGGTAAAAGCGCAGAAATAGAACAATCAAAATGTACTAAGTAGTGTGAGACTTTCGGAAACATCATTAGTACTCATACATCTGCCCATTAAGAAGAAGCAACCTCTAGCAACTAGTCAGTCATTAGTGCGTAGTGTGAAGACTCAAAGTGGTGGGGGCAAAATCTACCTATTGGCACTTTGTAAGTGTTGGTAAGTGAGCTTTACAGGTGCTGGTAGTTGTATTTTAGTACTTTTAGACAGAGCCAGTCAAGCTTTTCTCTTTATGCATGACCAAGCTAACTGGCTGTGAGAAGATTTTCCATATTGTACCTTACAACATCAAGTTTATTGGTTATGGTGTCTGTATCAAGGCATAAATCTGAAAACTAACTAACTGTCAGTAAAATAAAGTAGAGTAACTCGATGAGAGTCTACAGCTAGCAGCTCTGTGAGGCATGGCAGTTCTTTGAGCTAAATGCTAATGTTAGATGGCACACAATGGAAATGCTAACACGGTGGTAACTGTCTCAGTTTAGAATGTTAGCATGCTAAGATTCGGTAATTGGCACTGAACAGCTAAGCCTAATGGAAATGTCATTATTTTTGCAGGTGTTTAGTTATTCAGGACCTGATATTGCCGCTTTATGAAAAGTCTTGGGATCCCCAAAGTCACAAGAGATCAGTGTCTGGGGACAACCAACGTCGTGTCAAAAGTCATAGCGATTCATTTGAGAAATTTTAGTCTGGACCTTGGAGTCACACTGCTAGCATGGCTTAAAAGTACAATATTAAAAGTACAAAATTTTCATAAAATAACAATCAAAATACTCAGTACTCAAGTAAACTACGTACACTTCAAATGGTACTCTGCGTGTTTGTGTGTAAATGTGTGTCACAGGACTGAAGCAAACTTCAATGAGTTATAGTCAGTACAGTATAAACCAGAAGCGTTGGGTCTGCCCAGTGTTTCAGCTGTTGTTTAAGTGCAGGTATGCTCAAACTCTTTCCACTGTATGACTCCATAAGGACTCTACTTGAACGAACACAAGCTGGACATGTGGTCATACTCACACGCACACACACACACACGCGCACACACACACATGCGCACACACACACACACACACACATGCTCACACATTCTGTGGTCATGCACTGAATGCCACAGAGGATTTATGTGAGCAGCCGCTTCCAAAAATTCTATTATTTCCATATGGTTATAATACACTTGCTGACTGCCAAAAGCAGCACAGAGACTTTGTGTGTGGGTGTGGGTGAGTGTGTGTATTGTGTGGGTGTGTGTGTTGTGTGTAGACAGTGTGTTGGTATTTCAGAGGATGGTGTGTTTGTGCTTACCTCTGATCTCAAATTAATTCTCCCAGTCTTCATTAGTTTTTCCTCACCTTTTACTCACAACAGTCCCCTCCACCCTCACTTCTCCAGGGACTGGGAGAGAAACAACCAATGGTTTAATAGTCGGGTAATTTTATGTTAGTTTAATGTGAGGCACTGCATCTTTAACATTTCTCTAACTTGACTCTCTGTGTTTTCTGTCCTGCAGGTGTGTGGAGGAAGTGCATTGGAGCCCAGAGTAGAGCAGTGTGCAGCCTTTAACACCCAGGAGTTCATGGGTCGCCTCTACAACTGGGAACCTTTTACTGAGGGTGAGGACTGAGTTAACACACATGCACTTGTTTAGGATTTAGCCGTGCAGTGCTTAAATGTGATAATAGGCTTATAGCAAGAATTAAATGCGAGGAGAGGGAGGGGGGTGGGTTGGAAAAGCATGAGTAAAATGTGTGTTTAAGTGAGTTAAAAGTTGCTCTAGTCCTAGTGTGCATTGGCAGGACTCCATTGCATGCCCAGCCCACCACAATCCTTCCTCTCATTGGAGCAGGCCAGCGTTCATGTTGCGTCAAGGGTGTCGAGAGTCAAGGGGAAAAGAGTATGACTGGAACTCGATCTGCTTTTATTCTTCGCACAAAACGCTCTCCCCTCCTCTCTTTTTCCTCTCGTTTGTCCAACATCTCCCTTCCTCTCCTGCCAAGCTTCTCCTCCCAGCTCTGACCAAGCATACAGATTCCTACTGAGTGAGATAAAGAGAGACAGTGAAAGGGAGGTGAGAGGTGATGGGATGCAAGTGTTTTGTCACATGACCACTGGGAGCACAGGGAGACTACGTGGCTTGTGCATGTGTGTCTTCATTTCTCCGCACTTAACCTGTGAGCTTGTTTGCGTGTGGCGCAGTGTATTTGTTTACACTCTTTTGAAGTGCACAACAGTTCAGCTCAATGGGGATTGTGTCTGTTTTTCCTTGTTTTTTCTAACGCTGGGGGGAGAAACACAGAGGAAGTAGAAAAACACTAAAAAGATATTTGAGGAATCTGAAAGAGAAAATATTGCAAAAAATGGGATTTAGAGAGTGAGTAAAATGAGGACAGAGGGACAAAGAGAGTAGAGAGAAACACAGCTGTGAAACAATAACAGCATTGCCATTAGTCTTAAATGCTTACAAGCTGCTGTGTATTTGCAGTATGCTGTTGGCAAGTGTGTTTCTGCTCTGGAGATGGATGACTCAATGATCTATGATGATATGTTATGCATGCACAACAGATTTGTTTGTGCATCTGTGTTCCTGTGCACGTGTTATTACTGTATCAGCTGGCTGTAGTTCCTGAACTCACACTGTGAGAGCACAGAACCAGACACACTAAAATTGCAACACCAGCCTCTTTCATTATAATGATTTTTTTGTAGTTTTGTGGCCTAAAACAATGCAAATGTCATAAACTTGTCCAATTATACATAATATACAAAATTAAAAACACAGTAACATAAATGAGAGGAAATGAAGAATGACACAGGATAAAAACAATCAAAGTTAGCTTGCATAGTGCAATATTTTATATTAAGACTCTTTCTTATGTGAAAGGTTTGCTCATAGGGAAAAACTCACAGAGAAATGTCACTGTACTCTGCACTTCCCCTCTGCTGTATGGAACATTACAGCATCTTTCAGTTAATTGTTTTTGGTTCATGTCCTGCAACTTTACTGGTTTCAATGTCACTGCTCTCACAAACATCATTTCCAGATGTGGCAGGCAGCTGTTTTCAGTATTAAAAAAGGTCTGATAAACCTGCTGTACGCTACCTGCTCAGCGCCAAACAGCAGGCAGACAGTCTGCTATCAGTGAGCAGGTGGTAAAGAAAGTGGGGAACTTAGCTGCTAGAAGGTCAGATATGTCCCTGTAGTCAGCAAAACAGAGATAGAAAGTGAGTGAGCTTGAATTCTTCAGGTGGTTGCTATTTTTTAACTTGCTTCTTTGCATATTTTCATTCATAGATATTAGAAATGATATGAATCAATGCTTTTATGTAATCCAGTGAACAAAATAGCTGACATATTAAGCACTACGCTAAAAACCTGGTATTGTTATTATTAACATGCAACATTTCTTAAACTGTACACCCAAATATATTAAAGGGAAAGCTACAATACGGCAAAATCTCTCAGTAGAGTTATATGGTATTGTATACAGTACAATAATTATCCCTGCCTACTGTATTATTAGCATGTAAATATAAATGGGGGCATAAAAGGTTAACTGCTTGTATGTGTAGCCCTGTTATAAACTGGTGGCCTGTCCTGGATGTATTCAGGTCACCCCTCACCCAGTATGAGTTGGTCTTTCCCCTGCCATGGTGCAGGAGTCAAGCATTTTCTAGACTATGAATTATACAACTTATTTATGTCACTTGTTTAAAGCTGGGAAAGACAGGTGCTCTGCTGGTTGATTCCCTGTCTTGTTAAAGGGCACACAACGCTAAGAACTGAGTAGACCTTGAAAGCTATGCACATATGCTTTGGCTTTTTCAGAGCACCCTGCAGTTTTGAGGGCAGATTTAGACAGTGTATGCTTCACATCTGTATGGGGAGTCATTGTCAGGGCATCAACAGGAGTCTAACAGTCTGCATAAACACACGGGGGTTTTCCTCTCACCCACCACCCACATCTCTGTGTTTGTGAGGGGAAAGAGTGAGATAACTGCATTTTGCTCTTAAATTTTCTCTATCTTGCTGCTTGTCCTTCCCCTCTTCTTCACTCAGGCTTGTTTTAAAGTGTCTTTGAAATCTGCTGAGACTGGACAGAGAGGGAGAAAAGAGGAAGAAAAACAGAGACAACCTCTGATAGGGGGTAAATTATAGTTCTGGCACTGGAAATACAAGGCTTATTCATATTACTGTGAGGATTTTTTATAAAAATAAAGCAAACAGCAGATGTCACATGAATTGGTTGCTGTGGCATGACTATATTGAGGGTAGATACAGTGCTGTCTGTGTCAAAATTATTTGCAGATGACATCAGCTGGGTCAGATACCCCCGATCTGGGCTGGAGACGATCCTTCTGCACTCTGCTAAGTAAACGCTATCACACTGTTTACTCCAATCCTGTCCCCTCGGCTACAACCCAAACCTTTACATCTAGCTCCCCATCAACACACTGGAGGCTGCAAGGAGTGTGTTTGTTGACATCAGTTGCTGTATTAGTCATTTCTGTCCAGCTGTGATCATCTGTTTGGGACTTTAGAATGGTGCTGCATATATTTCTCGTTAGTATTTATGTTAAACTGTGAAGTCAGCTCTTACTGCTTCGGTGTGTGATTTTTTCCTCCATGGCGACAGTTCTTAAATGTATGTACTGCAAAATGTCTTGGCCTATGGTTTGAAACTGGAAGCTCAAACTGTAAAGCTGCCACTACTGTTGTAAACCACAGAAGTTATAGTCCTGATTGATTTCGGTGGTAGTGTTTCTCCCCATGAGCTTAGCTCTGAATAGCAGTACCTCTCTAGTTGAACGCTACACGTGCAGGTGTTGTTTTACTTGAATATTCCCTTTTTTAACAGGCCTCATCCCCTCCCTCTGCACCCATCCTCCCCTCTTCCTGTCCCACTGCCTCTCTCTTTCTCTCTCCCTGCTGGAGTTTGTTTAGACGGAGAGATAGTGGGGAAGTATATTTAGACAACATATATTCCACTGTCTGAACACTAAGCTCAGAGAGGGAGAGAGAGACAGTGGAAGAGAAAGAGAGGCCAGAGATCGAGGCTAAGGGAGAAACAGGGAAGCAGAGAGATGTTGCTAAGGACAAATTAAAGATAAAGAACAAAAACAGAGAGAAAAATTTAAGGTGATTAAGAGATGGAGAGTGCCCAAACGTTACTTCATGGCAGGAGGAAAAAGAGATGGAGAATGCAGTAGATGAGGAAGAAGAATACAGACAGAGTACATGAGTGGCAACACGTCTCCCACTTTTAGCTCCCCCTCTCTTTTCTATCACTGTCTCCAGTCTAATCTCTCAAAGATAACTATGACAGACGGAAAGAGAGAACCAGGGTAGAGAGAGAGAGAGAGGGTGGGAACATTATCTCCATTTCTCTTTCGCTTTTTTTCTAAATATATCTGTCTCTGCAATTACCACGCAGTTGCAGAAAATATAGTAGCAAATATACAGAGATAGACGTTTAGCTCATATTGAGCTAATGGATGGAGATTCATGCTTTCAGACACATTGTTTGCCAGTTGTTATGTGCAGCTAACAAGATAGATAATAATGTCAATTAAGATCAATGAAACCAATTGGTGAAATAAAAAAGCTAATTCTTTAATATTCTATACTGTAATATCTATTCCTGTTCAAGAAACAGTTTTCTTTTCTGATAAAACGTCATAAGAGCAAAAAGACTCAGACTCTGACCTTCAGCAAGCCACTGAAGGTCAAAGACATCTTTAGTTCTCACAAAAAAATAGTAAGGAGTTTAAAACATCTTTTTTTTTAGATACTCACTAAAGACTTTCTAAACCATCGCATTTTAGACCAAAAAACTTAGACACAGAAACAGCTTCCAACACTTGTTACTTCAGGTGGTTTCCATATATGCTGACGACATTTTGAATTATGTTTAAGTACTATTTTTTTAACAGTTTTTTAAGCTCTTTCTAACCATATTTTTGAAATTTTTACAGGATTCAGTATTTAAATTTGACAAAAATTAAGAAAACTTAAAATTTTGCTGTTATCTGTTACTGCTCACTGAACTCTAAAGTATCATGGAGTCGACGTTTGCCAATGCTGAAGGGCCACCACTACATTTTATGAGTATATTTATAAGCAAATGGCTGTACCTAGTTTTGTGTTACATTCATTTCTGCACAAAATTGTGAAAAGGTAAACGTCCAGCCCGGGTCAAGTGCTTCATATGTGTGACTTCCTGACCACTTCCAGCCACTTAGTGAGATAAAATACACTCTATAGGGTCCTTAACATACTTGATCAGGCAAACAACCATGGGTCAGGATGGCTATCTTGAAAGGCTAGGACCTGCACATGGTGTTCCAGTCCAACATTAAGTGTTTCTCTCCTTGAAACTTGCAAACTGGCTCATCCCAGATGCAGATAATCTTGGAAATCCCCTGACAAAAGTCAGCAGTAGGTCATTTATGTCTTAGACACACAAGAAGAAACCAGCTGTTTGCTATTTGACCTTTAGTCTTTGTTCTCGGCTATCTCTTATACACCTCTTGACTCTGAAGATGGCAACAGCTTTAGGGCTACTTGGTGATGATGGCCTTTTAAACTGGGAGGGGAAATCTTTTCATGCGACAAAACTATCTTCAATGCTATTACATTAAAAAAGTGGTAGTGACATAAAATCAGAACCACACTTTACTTTTAAATGTCAAAACGTATTTTCCAGGAGAAGGGCTTTTGGAGGAAACGCCTGTTTGTCAAACTGCTTCAAGGACACTAAAATATAACTCTACAACAGTTTTTGACCACTTCTGGCAGGTTGTCATGCTGTTCATACTTACATAGAGTTTAGTAGTGGGTGCATTTCTTTTTTAATTTGGATGATAAATGTTATTCCACAGTGAGAAGT
The DNA here is from genome assembly GCA_029814665.1 of Acanthurus lineatus. Taxonomy (NCBI): domain Eukaryota; kingdom Metazoa; phylum Chordata; class Actinopteri; order Acanthuriformes; family Acanthuridae; genus Acanthurus; species Acanthurus lineatus. Next base: position 13,897,241 of record JAPZDV010000025.1, read on the forward strand.
CATAATTTCAGAAGCACAGAATTTGTCCTTTAACCCCTCAACTCCAAGTGACAGAAACCCCTCCCTCCCATCTACAACTATGTGCACGACCCCTTACTCATGCTATGAGCTCATGTCTATATAGCTGTATTTTACACACCCACACACACAATCACACACACCTACACACACACACACACACACACACACACACAGTAGCTCTGCCAGAGACCTTTAACCCTTGTTAAACCTCCACCCAAAAAAAGGAGTTTTTTTTACCATCCTTTTTCTGTCTTTATTTGCTAAAAGATTACTCCACCACTTTATGTTGTGCTTTTGTAACACTGTTGGACTCTCAATAATTTTTTGAAAAATATCTAAGATGTACAAGCAGAATAAGAGACATGTCATCTATTTTTCTCATTCCTCTATTTTGTCACATCTTGTCTACATTACCCAGACTGCAACTTAGATCACAGACAATGGAGTCAGAGATTCTGGTGTGTTTTGCTATAAGGAACTAATGTGGCTTTGGGTAATTGTTTTCAAGCAGAAATGAAGAGCAGGCTACAAAGGCCTGGCAGGCTCACTTTTTCTCTACACTGAGAGATTTTTTTTCATCTGTTAAAGTCTTAGTTTTCGATCACAACAAAGGCTGACTCAAGTGACATCACTTGTAGCAATTTATTAAGCTATATTTGAACTTTACATATGCATTAGTACTTCTCAAGACCTTTCATCTGTGCAACTTAATACTACCACTTCATACTGTCACTCTTGTAAATATTGTTCAATTTCTTGTACTTATTTTGTACTTATCTTATTGTTCTTTATTCTTATTGCTGCTCTTTTACATTATGTCTTTTACTGTCCACTTGCTGCTGCAACAATGCAAATTTTCCCATTGTGGGACTAATAAAGGAATATCTTATCTTATCTTATCTTATCTTAAACTTATTACAATCACAGACTGCATAATTAAATGATCATACAGTAATTATACAGAACGGTGCTACTATGAAATCACCTAGTGTTTTGTAGAGTGTCTTTTGGCATTATGGCCGTCCCCATCTTGTGTTTTTTGGAGCTGCGTGAGAATGATATCAGCAGGGTGAGGCTGGGAAAGATGCATCATAACGCCCAGCAGACAGCTAGCAACTGTTGTCACTAAAAGCAGTCACACCTCTAATTATACATGACTTCAAGCATTAATATAATTTAGAGGTGTGAATTAAATCGATATTCTCCTTCCATGCAGTTGTCATGAATAGGTAATTAGCTGTAGAGACCAAAACTGTGTTTTCTATCAGACTGTGAAATGATTATTTCCTCTTAAAAGTTGGGCATTTAATATGGGGTTCTGTGGAGTTTGACTCACATCTGGAACAAACCTTAGGTCTCCATTACAGGAGCTACAGTTTTTGGCACTTTCATACTGGCTTTATTCTATAGCTCCAAGGAGGGTTTCCTCTATTCATTTTTGATTTGTAAAATTGCCCTGCTTGCCCTTTAAGTACTGAGCTGGAAGTAGAGCTCATTATCTTAGCTTAGCACTAGTGTCAGGAAACTGAGGGAAAAGTCAGTCTGGCTCCATCCAAAGTTCAAAACCAACACCTCTAAAGCTCACTAAATAACAAATATTGTATCTTGGTTATTTAATCAGTACATAAACAAATTCGTAAAAGTGACAGTTTGTGGTTTTAGAAGTTGGGGATTACTTTATGTAACATTAGATGTATCTTCCTATAGAGAAAAGTAAATGTTCCCCAAGAAGTTTAGCTTTTCTTACTTATGCTTATGTTTCTTACCACGGAGACATCCTCTTCTCACTTTCTCTACATTTTTTACTTGTAGCCCACCCCATTCCCTCGTGATATCGTCTGTATTCTTTCCTCATCTACTTTTCTGCCTATTCTCTCGGTACAGAAAGACTTTAATTTCCTCCTTTACCTTGAAGCTGCCTTTTCTTACTCTGATTCCTTCCTTCTGTTCTTTCTTTCCAAGTGTATGTTTCACTGTTGTGCGCGCCTTTTGAGCTCCTCTCATAAATCAAACCTTCCTCTTGTTTACACCTATCTTCTGGGGTATGCATCTCCTGGGAAGGTGCTGCAGTGAGTGCACTCGCACATCTGAGCAGCAGGGGAAATAGCTAATCACTCTGGTGCTGTCTGACAGTCAGAGGTTATATGGCCATTCCTTGGTTTCCTGACCACATGGAAAGATCTTCATCGCCCAGCTGGGTCCTCTCCACAGCTGGCAGACACAGACAGAAACTACACACAGACGTACAGGAGATCTCACAGCCATAAACACTTAAGACAAACATGTGCGTTGTGCGGTAACCCTCCTATGCTCTGTATGTTGCAGTTGGTGCGGATAAACAGTGCGAGCTGACCTGCAGACCTGCAGGCTATCGCTTCTATGTTCGCCAGGCAGAGCGCGTCAGAGACGGGACCCCCTGCATCAACGTCAGCTCAAATGATGTGTGTGTAGAGGGACAATGTCTGGTGAGTGTATTTAAATGTGCATGTGTGTGAGATTTTAGCTTCAAGTCCCTCCTGTCTAGCCAAGGGTTGACAAATTCCAGAACTTTGCTCTCTCGTCTCATGTCTGGAGGCTGATTTAAGCCTGACATTCAGAGTGCCTCCAAACTTTATTTTATTCCCCTACTCTGGCCCCTTTTCTCCTTATGTTTCCCTCTTTTCTCATTTGCTCCCTCGCTGTCTGATTTGCCCTTATTCCACCCTTCTGTTTCTGGCAGGAGTCTGGCCAGCGTCAGTTGCAAATTTACACAATCAATGGTGAAATAAACACAGGCATTGGATGTGAAATAGCAACCAAATCAGAATTAGCTTTTCTCCGTGCTCCGTACCCACGCCTCCTCCCACATCTCTCTTGTTCCCCCTCTCCGTGTTTTTTCCCCCCATTGTCTCGCCCATCACTCACATCTTTTCACCTTCCTCTCCTGTCAGACTGAGGGTTGCGATGGGATACTGGGCTCCGGATCTGTGATTGACAAGTGTGGAGTGTGTGGTGGGCGGGACACCTCCTGTCGAAAGGTGACGGGAAGCTTCCAAAATGTCACGGTTCCCCTTGGTTACCACAAGATCCTGGACATCCCCCCTGGAGCTACTTTCATTAACATCACAGAGCGACGAGCCAGCCCTAATTACCTGGGTAAGGCCTAATAGGCACAAACAAAATCCGGCACACACACACTCAAACACATGTGCATTTCAAGATTTCTTGAATAATACTGGTTTCAGTTCCAATAAAAGGGAGACATTGGCAAGGGATTTGCAGATTTGGGAATGAGATCTGGCCCAGGAGCAAGTGTGTGTGCTGGCACGGACTAAGACTGTAAATCTTGTGGCCTCACAGCCTCCAGGCAGATAAAGTCAGTATTGTTAGAAAGCTCACAAGGACTCAGTGAAGTGTGTACGTGTGTGTTTGTGTGAGTGTTTGTCCCGCCAGCACCCTGTTTGGTAATGAGACAGCACTCTAAAGTCTATGTTTGTCTATCCAGAGAGTGTGTTTGAGCTTATGAGGGTTTCCTTAAAAATTCACCAGTATGTAGACTAAACAAGTTCCAAATAAGAAACAAAAACTTGACTCAAATCTTGGTCCATTCCTCTTGGTTGCTTTTCTTACACTCCATGCCCACCCTCTATTTCACCAGCCATGAGGAGTGGCACTGGGGCTTCAGTGGTGAACGGGCGTTGGGCTGTGGACCCTCCAGGCGAGTACCAGGCAGGAGGTACTACTTTCACTTACACCCGACCTAGAGCACAGGCAGAGGGGGAGGAAGAGAAAGGCGAGTCCCTCAGGGCTCCAGGACCCACCACCACACAGCTACAGCTCTATGTAAGTATTGGACCAAAGGAAGGCATTTATTTTAACCATGTAAAGCAAACATGAGCCCAGGCATGACAAAATTAAGTTAATGATATGAATCACAAACATGCACACATATACACACACTAAGTATTTTATATCTCTATAGCATTGTCGAAAGCCTGAGGGGGTGCTTGCCTGCTCTGTGTCAAGATCTTTCAGATAGGCAGCATTATTTTGGCATTATTGCAAGATAAAGATAGCTATGCGAGGGCTTAGCCTGAGCCACATCAGACTATCCAACGCTTAATAATAACAACTCTAACCTCAGGCTAAGATCTTATTAAAGAACAGGAGTCATCTGGAGCTTTGCATCCAGCAGCTACAGGGCAGGAGGGGGTAAAAAAAGCAAGCATCCACCACAGCCACAGTTTGATCTCCCATGGAATCACCTGCATTTTCAAGGCTAGATGGAAATTTTTAAAAAAAGACATAAAAAGAATAAAAGTCTATTACCTCACCAGGAGCACTGAGGGGCTTTAAAGCTCTTCACATGCTGGAAAAGAAATGATTTGATGGATAAAAAGTTAAAAGAGAAAGCTATCTATAAAATCTTGCCATTGATGGGACAAAATTATATTATGACTTGTGGGTGGCACCACAGAAAAAATTTAAAAAGAAGAAGACCAAATCAGAGGCTGTTTATCTGTTGTACACTGGCTGTTTTAGGACTTCTCAGCTTACCTGACTCATCATGTGATGAGCCTAATGCCTGTATAGATACAGACAAGTTACACCCTTAGCTACACCCATTGTTTACTTAAAACTTAGACTTGTTTCTGCTCCCACCAGCATTCAACTACTTACCTTTATCTTACTGTCACATCAGTATGGCAGAGAGGAGAGGTCAGCTAAAGCCAAATGCTCATGCATGGTAGCTTTGGGGGATTTTTATGCCTTTATTACAGAGAGACAGTGGGGAGATAACATGAACTCCAGAACAGACTGTAGATGGTTCATGATCAGCATCTTAACCATCAGCAGCTGGTTGAGCTTAGCTCGGCTTAAAGACTGGGAACACAGAGAAATAGCTTGTTTGAATCTGTTCAGAGTTAACAGAATCTGCTCACCACATCAAATACAAAGTGTAAAAACAACATAGATTGAGGTTTACATGTATCACTTGTATCCCTGCATTGTCACAAGCTGAGGTGCCAAAATTAGGAGTCATCCTCTGGACACCGTACGTAGTTGCACCAATTTAATGTCAATCCTTTCTATAGTTATCATGATATGTCACTCTGGACCAAAGTGTTGCATCAACTGATTTAACTGTGTTACATTGCAATTCCTGGCAAAATATAGCAGATGGAAATGTTGTGGCCATGGGACTCTGACTAGTCAAGTTTAGATGACCTTCACTATGTTAAGTCTTGTAGGATGGGCTGCAGTGACAAGAATACACCCTGCTGAGAAATCCTTGAGCGTGACATCGATTCCTTGTCAGGGTCATAGTGGCTGTTTTGTATCTCATCCAGACCCCTCCTGTTCTCTCACCCTGTTTTGCTCCACAGATCATTTTCCACAAGGAGAACCCAGGCATCGACTATGAGTTTTACGTCCCTGTGGAGAAGAAGGAGTTGGAGAGAGAGAGGCTGACGGAAAAAGAGAGGGAGACACCCAGAGAGGCGCCCAGAGAGAGGCAAAGGGAACGAGAGCCAGGCAGGGCACCCCTTCGCAGTACGTCCATTGCAATTTAACTCTCCTTTCATCTGTTTTTTTTCCTGCATGGTCCATACAGTAGCATAGAGTTTCTGGGCTCTTGACTGTCATAGAAAGCACGCAGTTGAATCTCTTGAGTGACAGAATTGACCCCTAATTCAAGTTCTCAAGATTCATTCTTTCCATATTACTGAAAGAAACACTTCTGCAACACATGTCCTTGGAGAATGATTGACGTGTTCATGGTGTAGGACGGGTGTGGTTGTGTGCCGGGTGGGAGGGATCATTGTACAGTTGTGTTTATGTGTTTGTGTATGACCTAGATGGGAGGCTATCTGGTCCACATGTTCGCTGTCATGAGACCCTGACCTCATCATGACATCATTAGCCTCTGACTCACTGCCTTCCTCCTATTCTTAATATTTCAACATCCATGTTTTGCCACTTTCCTCCCTCTTTATCACACTTCTCTCCTCCTCCTCATGTCTCTTTCCCAATCTTTGCCTCTCTCTACACCTTTCCTGTCAACTCTAATTTGACTTCATGTCCAATCTATTTTTTTTCTTCTCTCCCAGGTCCTCTCACTGTGTCAGTAGAAGACCCTCCCCCTGCTCCTCCTCCTGTTTCGGTCCCTTCTTTTCCCTCTTCGTCCTCCTCCTCCTCCTCCTCTGTCTTTTCTCCTCCCTCCTCAGACCGGTGGACATCTGAGAGGTCACGTCCTCGAGGCGCTGCACCCAACAGGAATGCTCGGATCCCCCCTCGTACTGACCTGCCACTGGACACTCTGCCACCGTTTGTGTGGAGAAGAGGCGAACTCACTGAGTGTTCTGCTTCCTGTGGAAAAGGTTAGATTCCTATGAGCCTTGTACATCCTCATACTTGTTTCATTTAAAATATTCATTAAAATTAAATAAACAAAAGGAGTCTTCCTTTCTTTGAATGATGTGATGCCTCCCTCTTCTGGCTGACAGATGCAAGTGCAAGAATATGAAGCTGATGTCTTTCTCATTTTGTGTGTGTCTCTCTCTCTGTAGGTTCTCAGTACAGAGTCATTCTTTGTATAGACCGCCATACAGACGAGGAAGTGCCAGATAGGAAATGTGACTCTGCTTCCAAACCTGTTCCTGAGGAGGAGCCTTGTAACACACATCCCTGCCCACCTTTGTGAGAACACACACGAAGCTCAAAGAGTAACACATTATAAGAACATTACAGGCATTTATATTCAGTTACAAAACTGCAGCTCTCCAGAGGGTTAAAAAATGGACTTACCTGCAGAAGCCAGTGGCTTTTTTAAATTTATAGTTCACTGCACAAACAACACAGTGTGAAATCTTATATTAACATTCTTATAGAAAATATTTTTTCTGTTCTTTGAATCATTTAGGTATGGTTAACTGGTTTGGTTTTCAGATTATTATCTATAGTTTTTTATTCTCAGACAGTGCAAATTTCCTTGAGTACATAGCATTAATTAATAGAAATAATTGGCTAACTTGTTTAGCTTGCACTTAGTTTGCACCATGCTAAAAGTGAGAATGATGTTGACTTGGTAAGAAGACTCTTCAATTTTGTTATTAATACCAGTGGATTGCAGGGAGGTACCAAGACATGTGCACTGCTTAATGACTGACATCCTCTACTTCATGTATGAATCATTTGTTGTGAGCTGACATTGTACTGAAATAGCTTTATGCATCTGAGGGCATGTGGTTACATGATATTTTCAACATGTCCATCTCTCTCCCCTCCTCACTGTTTCTCTCAGTTGGGAGGCCAGTTCATGGTCAGAGTGCAGTGTGTCCTGTGGCCCTGGGGTGCAGCAGAGGCAGCTCCAATGCAGGCAGAGCTTTGGAAACCGCTCTACCATGGTCCACCCGCAGCGCTGTGCCAACCTCACTCCACCAGAGTCCACTCAGGCGTGTCAGCTTAGTGTCTGCTCCCACTGGGAGGTCGGATCGGACTGGAGCTCGGTAGGTCAACAACACCAGTATGTAACTGGGAAATATGTTTGCAAATAGGTCATTTAATTGGTTAAAACAGGCCAAGTAATATATCACAGAAGGGTTGGGGTTAGAAAACATAACACAGACTGACAGAGTGGGTGGAGTTGGGTTAAAATAAGCAAGAGTGTTTGTGTGGCACAGTGGCTTTATCATAAAGAAAAATATCATAAACTTAAACTTCCTTTTTTTAGGTCAACTATTTTAAGAACTTTTCAAGCCCCAGACTCATGCAGATACTGTGCTGGTGGGATAAAGTAAATGTTTTTTTAATGCCATGATTTATTAAAATTTGCAATTGATTATAGTTTAACTTTTTTGGTAAATTAAAAAATACAATAGACATTAATCATAAAAAAATAACACAATGCCTACCAACCATCAACTGCTTCTAGTCATAGAAATGATCTAACACATATCTGTGAATGTTCTCATTCATCTAGGTCATGGTTATTCTGGGCAAATAACTTGAAGACAACTGGACTCGGTAATATGTCTGTGAAGACGTTTCACCTCTTATCCAAGGTGGCCTAGCCTAGTCAGACGAGCATGAACTGATGAAGCCCCTTGGATAAGAGGCGACACATCTTCACAGACATATTACCGAGTCCAGTTGCCTTCGATTTATTTGCCCAGAAGATCTCACACATAATTTCATTCATAAGTCACCTTTTTTTACTTGTGTTCTTTATCACTCATCTATCTTTTGTATTTATATCATATATTTCTGTGCTTAATGGTATTTCTGTAAACCTGTTGCACGACCAATTGTCCTTTGAGGACAAATTAAGGATTCATTGATTGATAATCAACCATCAACCTTTCTGTCGATAGTTTTATCTGTATATACTCATAATTGTTTTTCTCCTCTCTGTTTGTCGTAGTGCTCAGTGGACTGTGGAGTTGGTAGGAGGACAAGGAGCGTGCGTTGTGTCAGCGACCATGGCAGCATTGTGAATGACAAGGAGTGCAACTCCAGAGCTCGCCCACAAGGAAGTGAAGAGTGCAACATGGGTCCCTGTGTGACCAACTGGTATTTCACTAACTGGTCCACCACTGTGAGTAACACACACACACACACTGAAGCAAAGCAAAGGAACATTCACAGCACTTAACTTTAATCCTCAACATGCTCTTCCACTTTGTACCTCAGTGTTCGGCGCAGTGTGGCCCAGGGGTGCAGAGGAGGGAGGTGGTATGTCTGACACGAGGAGGGGTCAGGGAGGGCGGAGGAGGAGGAGACTGTGTTGGGGACAAACCGGCAGAGATGAAGGCCTGCAATGGAGGTCCTTGTGTGCCAACAACCATGTGGTACAGCAGCCCATGGACACAGGTAGGCTTGAGGGAGTAAAGGATGAATGAAGCACAGAGATGAGACAAGGAAAAATTGATTTAAAAGACAGAATGTGTCCATGGTTTCTATTGTGTAGCAGTTTAAATATGTGAATAAGTAAATATATTTTTGCTTCTTTTGCTTGAATTCTTTTCATGATGTTTCTCTTTCTAGTGTCTAGAACAAAGACATTGTTTCACATTTTGGAAATGAAACATAAAATTTCAGTAGAGCTTGTATTAAGTGTGTAGAAACTCAAACTTCTCTTTTAGTTTCTATAATTTAGACATTTTTAAGGACCCATAGAATCTTTAATCATTACTTTATGTAGTCTTTTGTGTCATGTTGTATTGTAACATTTTCTTCTCGGTTTTTTGCATTTGCTTTGGAGTAAAAGGAGTTTCATATTGCAGTGATGGATTATGATGCAGTAAACATCCTGATAAATTTTTGTTCTTTTTCCAGTGCAACGTCCCATGTGGAAATGGAACTCAGCGAAGAGACATCATTTGTGTCCAGAGGACAGGGAATGATTTCACTGTTGTACCAGCCAGTGAATGTGCACATCTGGAAAAGCCTGCTGCAGTCCAAGAGTGTGAGATGGGAGAGTGTCAGCCACAGTGGTTCACAACAGAGTGGAGCGCGGTGAGAAAAGATGGGGTGGAAAGGGGTTAACATAAATGCTGTGGGGAAAAAAAATCAGGACAACTCTTACCTATAACCATGTCTTACACTCCCTCTCTCTCTGTTCTCAGTGCTCACGTTCTTGTGGAAAAGGCTTACAAATGAGGGAGGTACGTTGTCTTACGCAGGACAAAAAGCACAGCCATGACTGTGACTTGAGCGTCAAACCTGAACAGGAGCAAATCTGCAACACGATACCCTGCAGCCCACAAGTCTCAGGTTGGTGTTTGTGATGGCGTAACAGTGTAATCATGTGTGTGTCTCTGTATTTCTTCCTACACCAACCTCTCTCTCCTCCTCTGGGTTCACAGATGAAAACTGTCGGGACAGACGTCACAACTGTGTGATGGTGGTTCAGGCCCGGCTGTGTGTCTACTCTTACTACAAGAATGCCTGCTGTGCCTCGTGTACCCAAAGTGCTCAACGTGCCAAGAGGCACTGACCCCCCAATCACAGACAGCCCAGGTGTGCAAGAAGTCAAGGATTAGGTCAAAATGGCTGACAACAAATCTTTAGAAATGGACAGCCCAGATTAGACATAATCCCTGCAATAGCCGTTGAAAACATTCAGCTATTTTCACCTGATTCTTCAGGAAAAAACACTGTGAAAGCAGCCGGTTCCTTTTTCTAGTGTTCTGTATACTTTTTTATATTGTCTTTTAGAACCGCATGTTCCACTGAGCTTGAATTTGTTTACTTTGTGCATTAGCTTTAACAGGTTCACCGTGTGTCACACAGGGCTGAGTGATGCATTTGTGATCATTTGGACTCTTTTCTGTGGCTGAGAGATTGTAACGCAAGGTGCTCACTGAGGACACAGCTGTGTTTCAGCAGCAAAAATCCTTTTTTTTTCTAATCTACAGGATCTTAAAACAGATGAAATCAGACATGCATACCACTAATTATGAACAGAGATGTGCTGAACAAATAATTACCATGTGTGCTAGATAAACTGTGTATACTGTAGTACAATGTGTGCTGAAGATCTACTGGAATAGATCTACTGTTTTTCTGTACACTGCAGATGCAGATATCGCCCCAACTAAGCTAGAAGGATTTCATTAACATATCATATGTCTTTTTTTATGTTTGCCAAAAATAGTGTCCTCTTATTGTGCAGTTCAGTATTTGGACAGATGAACCAAAGGTGTGGGTGGGCACGTCAGTGAGTGACCAAATATATCAGAGTGGTAAAATGTAATTCTTTCCAATAGAATATTAGACATGGATGTTAAACCAGGAACAAATGGTCTGTATGGTCCTTCAACATTTCAAGTCAATAATATATGTGTGTATGTATTTAAATAAGGTTTTTGGAGTCAAGACCCTGGGCTTAAGTGTGAAGACTCAAAGTTACGGCTATTTTTTTATTGAACTAAAGACATGATGTCGATCTGTGCTTTTCAATTCAACAAATCCCATGAAAAGACCAAACCAACAATATGTTGATCGATAACCTACTTTCTGAACTTTCCAGCCATGTATGTGGCACTTGGCCTCAAGTATGCGTGATCTCACTGATGATGTAAATTTTTTAGAAGAGCCCAGTATTTTTTTAAACAGCTGGGCACTCCAGTTTTAGGCAAGTGTCACTCAAACAAAAGAAAATGTGCATTTTTTAAGGTCAATTTTACAACAGAACAGTAAACTACTTTGCTACTCCTCCTTGTCTTGGATGTTTAGGTGCAAGCATGAGGATGTGAGGTTTTGGCATGATGAGTAGTGATTGGTTAGGGTTAAGGTAAGAATATCCAGGTAAACCAATCGGAGGCAGAGTAGGCCAGATCATCCCTGCTGTAGTGAGACTCACCACTGTGACAGTCTACGTGTAACTGACTAGAAATAAACCACAGTCAACTGCAAGTAAAACATGGCACCCAGAGCAGCAGTGTGGCTCATATGTGTGACTGTCATAGCTTTTGGGAACACTGACGCTCGGTGGCACTGATGAATAACATTAATGGGGACTTGCTGGTTTTCGTCTTTTGGCCTTTTCATGTGATTTTCTGACAATAAGAAAAAATAGAATAACGCCTTTCACATGAACTTGGTGACACACAGGTTTGGAATGTGAAATGATTCACTCCTGGCTGACCCAATTTAGCATTTAAGTGATCACGTCACCATGACGACTGTACCAAGATATTAAAAGCACAATTTTCTGTCCTCCCTGTTTTTCACCTCTTCAGAATATATATAAATTTTATTTGCATTGATCATCACCCTCTTGGTGAGGGAGGATGAATAAGTCCTATGGGAGTAGGTGAAGCCAGAATTAGAAAACCTCAAGGAGACTGAAAAAAATGATTTCTTACATCAGTCTTTTAATTATTCAGATCATGATATTAATCAAATACCATCATTCTGCTTTGGCCTGACCGTAAATATTTTGCTTTCTGAGGTGGTAACCTCTGTATATGTGTGTTAGTGTTCGTTACGCATTTTCCTCATTTTCTTTTTAACTGCTTTGGCTTTGTGTTTTTCTCTTACCACACCTCTCAAGAAGAAATATACACACCATACACCTGCCCACTCAAATGTGAGGAGTTTGTATATTTGTCAGATATGTTTTAATGTGTATAATTTCTTTGAGCATAGTAGGCGCTTATGTTTTATAACTGAATAGAGTTATCAGAAGTGTTGTTGTAGACTTCATTTATTCACATCTAACTGTCATATAACTATTGTATTTTGCATTTGACCAGAGAATCAGTGACTTTATTGTCTTCGTGAAGTTTGAATGTTGGTGTGTTTGTGTGTCTGTGTTCATGTGTGTATGGTTTTGTGCTTGCGACTGTGGCTTTGAATGTATTGTCCTTTGTCTCTAATCCCTCGTAGTAAAAATTACTTTTTATATAAAACAGAAATAGGATAGTAATTTATCTATTATCTAAAGAACATGTAATTTATTTTCTGTTTTGAGAAGTTGTAGCAAATGTCTTTGTTACCACCAGAGTTTATGTCATTGTTTTTACTGATACATGGACAGTTTTTTTCTATCATGCAAAAACAAAAAGCAGTGTGGAAAAAATATTATCTCAAAGCTTCATTTTAAATAAACTTGAAACAACAGAGAATGGGATTTGTCTTGTTTGCTTTTACTGTATAAGGGTGTTGTAGCCAGTTTCCTCCAAAAGATGGCGTTGTTAAGTCTCATACATGAATAAACAGGTCTAGTCTTCTTCAGAAATTAGGTGTAGAGGGTTATTGTATCTTTTTGATGTCAAGTCTGCATGACAACATGCATTTTGTGCTTTTTTGTTTGTTTTAGGGTTTTTTCCTGTTACCGCTCTGATATTACTTCTTTAAATCAGAAGTCAAATGAGAATGCAAACAGTCGATTAACAACACTCATACAAAACAATATATTATAAGGTCAGAAAGAAATCCACAATGAAGCACATTTTGGTATGGAATGTGTTTCAGTATCTAACAAAAAGGCAGCATTTCCAAACCAAGTTTATCTTAAGGATTATTCCCAGCCAGCAGTGTATAATGAAAAAGCATTGTTCTAGTTCGGCTTAGAAAAGCAAGATATGTCTTTCTGCCTGGGGTTTAGAGGAAGGAGTGGCTGCAGGATTAAGAGTATATTGAGTTGGACAAACAGCAATATAAAGGAAAAACAAGGAATGTGATTTTGAATGTGTAAAGGGCAAAGTAACATTTTATAAACTTGAATTTTGCTTAAGTATTACAGTTGTTAAAGCATCAAGTAAATGGGCCATCAGATTTGGAGACACTTAGTCCAAGTTACTTATTTTGTTAATGTTATTTTCCAACAACAAGGTCTTAACGCTGTTTCAAAAACTTATTCTGAATGCAGTTCTTGTGGAGGACTACATATTTGGCAGGTGAATCTTTTTTTTTTGGGGGGGGGGGGGTGCATAATGTATGTCATGCTTTTAACTTAACTTTTTCCTCTCAAATGGTCATATTTGGATATACTGAGTCTCAAAATACTGGAATCCATCTCAAAACATTCACCACAAGGTTTTTATTTGTAGAAATTAAACTGCACCCAGGCTCCTAAACCTATCAAATGTCCTGTAAATAACAGAAGAGTGTTCTACATGTCTTAATCATAGCTAAAGGCTCTGCCATTATTTCAGAGGAGTTCCCCTACATATCCAGCCTAATGCATTTGTTTTTTAGTAACTTTGTCTTTCGGATAATGGGACTTTTTTAATGCATAGGTCCAGAGAAGTGATAGGCAATGGCAATGAAATATTTTAAAGTAGTTGTTTTTTTAAGTAACCGCTGTATCTTTGATTTGTTTGCTCCTGCTTTCAAATAAGCACAAGACAGATCAATCCACAGCTTCCGCCAAAAAAGGTGAGGGAAAAGTCTACTTTGGCTACAAAAGCGCTGAGTAACTGAATTAATGTTTTCCCTCCTCAGCATCCCTGCTCCTCAACTTGCGTGCGTTAAAGCCGTTTCTTGTTCATCGCGCAGGAAGGCTTAACAGCTCCGGTGGCGTGCTGCCCGCTGCCTGCACACCGTTCACACCCTCGGGGCGCAGCGGTCGTTTCGTGCCTCTTGCCGGTACTAGGTTTGTAAGAAGGCCCATAGCGTTGCGATATACATGCAAGTGCGTGTGTGTAGGCCTATATGTGGGTGGGGAGTACAGGGGATAATTGTGGCGGGGGATGCTGGCTCACAGAGGGCACGAGGAAAGGCAAGCAGATGGTGACCTTTAGGAGTAAATTACCATGAACCCTTTGACTCTCTCCTTTCACTCAACCACTATCCTCCATAGACTCTGCTGGTTTGTTCACCAATAACATTTGAGTCTGTTTGTCTTTACATTTTCCAGTGAAAAAGAGCCCAATGTCGGCCGGTTTTTCAAAGTACAGACTGTAAAGTAGGCCAACTCCAACCCCGAGCAATCTCCCCTTCCCTCTGTCACACACTTTACTCTGAGTGGGTGTGAGCGTGATTTCGGGCTCGGGCGTCAACAGCTGTAGTAGTCGTGACTGCGTGCACGACGTCGGCGGCGCGCTTCGGCTTCACGTCAAGAGGCATCGTTTCAGCACCAAGGCCAGGGCTCGCGGCTAGAACAATAGGCGGCTCCGCGCACTGTGTCCCCAAGGCAACGTCCACAAAGCTTCAACCACAAGCGACGGATTTAAAAACACTTTGAGTGGTTCTAAAAATTACAGTTATTGATACAAACATAGTACGCGTGTAAACGAGTGTAGAAGAGTGGGGAAATTATTTTTTCTTAGAGAGTGGGGGAAGTATTGTTTCTTTTTCGTATGAGACAGGCGAACACAGTTATTGACGGTCCCTGAAAGTTACGTCACGGGCTTGCAACCGCTTCGATGAGAGGAGGGGGAGGGAGGGACAGAGAGAAGAGGAGATACCGGCATAGGACGTGAAAAGCCATCCAGCCGTTGGACGGGTGAGACGCTGACTAGAAAATAGAAAAAAGCAAGAATACTAAGTGAGTGTTGCCCCCATTAAAGGTGGAAACAGTAACAGCAAGGCTAACCAAACGGCTGAAACAAGAGACCAAGCAAGTTTAAACACTTGGACGTAACTCGAATTTAAGCAGTTGGTTAACCTGTTATCAGTCTGTAATTAACCGCAATAGGAATTCAGAGTGGGCTTTCGTTAAAGTGAAAACCAACTAACGTTAGCAAACTAACGTTACGTCTGTTTTGGAGTAGTTGGCTTAATTTCAGTCGGGAACGGTGACAAGCAGTGATTTGGACTCACCTGACTCTCCTCCGCCACCTCCAGACCGGGAACACGGGGCTTTGTAAAAACACAGTACATCCTCCAGTATCTGTACGCCGAGGAGGAGGAGGAGAGGGAGAGTACGGCAGGCACAAAGAGCGGAGAGCATCCTGAGAGAGGGGAGGAAGGAGGACGGGACGGAGAGAGCGCTGTGAGGACAACAACGGGGACCTAACAGACCATCCCTCTTTAATTTCTGATCGGCACTCTGTCCGTAAACATCATCTGAAAACGGTAAGAGCCTTAATGTATGTGGCATGTATATATATATATTCCCTCCCTGTTGTTTTGTTCTCATGTGCGTATGTACGTGTGTGCGTGTGTGTGCGTGTGTGTGCTCATGTGTGTATATGTGTATATGTACATTGTGGAAGGATCGGACAAAGAGCAAGGGAGCCCCATGACATCCGTGTGTATGCCGTAACCTACAGCTGGCTAAACAAAGAAACTGCTCTATTGCAATGATTTACCCCCAATCACGCTGTTCCCTCTCTTTTTCATTTAGGGATCCTGAACGCTGTTTATCCACCAAAAGGTAACGCATGCTTATGGATGATTTCGATCCGTATATATATATTTAATTGAGGGGGAAGTGCTATTATTGTTTTTTGATTGGCTAATTAACATTTGCATAATTGTTTATCCAGAAGCTCTTTGTCATCAGGCAGGGCTAAAAACGCTCAAAATAATCGCGCAAATATTCTTTACATTTATTTACATTATTAATGTACACAATGTATAGCCTTTGATCATATTTAAAAAAGAAATTATAAAAAATACATAGATATATTTTTTTATTTCTAATTTTTATTACCGTACAACTACAAATATGCTGAACATATATGTTAGATATCATAACATAAACATTAAGGCCCTGAGGGAATACCACGAATGTTATTGTAATAACATGTGAGTTTAAAAAATCTATTAAGTGTAGTGTACACAGTTATGAACTCATGATTATATCACCAACATATCATAAGCAACTGAATTAATATTTTAAGATGTCTAGTATTTCTGTTATTGTATTATTGTCAACTTCTTCAACTATGACCTAAAGACTCATCTGGCTTTGGTTGCTCCTCTCCAGGGATACCAGCGCCTGATCTGTTTGTCCCTCAGCCCCTGCAGTACCCAGTCATCCTCTCCACTCTGTCCTGATGAAGGAGGCCGATGCCATCAAGCTGTTTGTGGGGCAGATCCCCCGGAATCTGGAAGAGAAGGACCTCAAGCCTATCTTTGAGCAGTTTGGCAAGATCTATGAGCTAACTGTGATTAAGGACAAATACACTGGCATGCACAAAGGTAGGTCTTGATGCTACTGTAACACAGCATAAACAGAGAAGGACAAAAAGACAGCACGATAGACAGATTGCTAGATACAAATAGGTAAACGTGTGAAAGTAAGGCAGAAAGATGGGTGGATTTGCCTGCACTGAGTGTCACATGTCACCATGGAAACTGTCACACCTGCTCTTGTCTCGTTCTCCTGTTAACACTGCAACGTGAGATCATAAAGACAGGCAAACAAACTCAGGTACTATATGTATGCTTTAAATTAAATTTATGCTTTTACTTAAATATACTTGTGGCAAAATTCATTAGGAAGAAGAATAATACATAAATCTGTGATGGTTAAGTTTATACAACATCCACAGAGCCTTCTAGTTGTGTTAATGATAAGGAGGCTTTAAATTATGGCCCTTTCTAACAATAGATCGATAATTAACTGTAGCAAACACACTTACACCCTCCCTTTCTTACATACACAACCACACGCACATTGACCTGGGGTCCAGTGTGTTATGAACCAGATTAGGCTGTATGCTCCAATCAGTGTAATGGGCCTGTAAGCCTTGGTGACACAGGGGAAAGAATCTGTTGTTTTGAGAATCCCCACAGCCACAGTAAGCCCCTCTTTAAAAGCAATGAGATGGACCATAAGATGCATGTGTGTCTGTGTGTGTGCCGTGTACTCTCCTGTGTGTTCTCATGTGTGTCTCATCCTTTTGTATTCTGTATTCCTTCCTCATTTTCTGGCATCATGTCGAGTCATTCTTCAGATCTATGCTTTGTGTGAATGTTTCCTCCCTAATCGTCAAATCTTCTCTTCTTTACTCTGAATCTACATTAGTCTGTCTGAGAAGTCGCCAGGATGCTAACCTCCTGCTAATCTTGTTGTCTTAGTGCTGGTGACAGGTGTAGTAAACAGCTCTGGCCAGCCAGCTCTGCTACCTAACCCTCCCTCACACACACAGACACAGGTACAGAAAATAGGAAAAAAAGAGGGAGTGTTTTTGGAGTGATCGTGAGGCATGCATAGTGGTTGGTATAGGGCAGGAACCTGACTGTTTTCAGCCTGCAAGGCCTTGTTAGCCCCGCGCACACGTCTGTGGTGCTGTCATGTGTGCTGACTCGTGCAGTGCCGTACTGAAATGTGCCGTGCCGTGGAGTGTCCTTCTCTGCTCTAGAGTGCATCATCATGGTGTTGTCAAGTTTAGTTACAGTGCATGAATATATATATTTAATCCCCTCCCCCTCAGAGTTAGCCTTGAAATAATTCAGAGTAGGTGATCGGTAATCAGGAAAGGTTACAGAAAAGGATGCATTTAAATGATTTAAAAGGTGTTTGACTGTGTGTTTTTATAGGGGTTGATACAGAGATAGAAATAGAGAATGACAAATATTTGGGCTACTTACTAACCTTTCCTACCTGTGCTCCATTCCCTTCTTCTTATCTCTTCCACTGTTTCTTTCTATCTGACAGGATGTGCGTTTCTGACGTACTGTGCGAGAGAGTCGGCATTGAAAGCCCAGAGCGCTTTACATGAGCAGAAAACACTACCAGGGGTAAGTACACATCAAAAACACACAAGCGCACAGACACATATCCCCAGACAGTACACACTTCACACTTATGCAACAACACACACAAGCTTGCACATAGATTTATATCACAAGGGGCCCCTCCCCCCAAATACATATACAGACTCTGCCATATACCTATGCACACATACACCCTTGCACACATACAGACAAAGACACACACACACACACAAGTGGTCTCTGATCAGTTTGTGCCCGCGCTATTAGAGGTTCAGCCCCCTTTAGTAACAAAGTGACATAACTCAGCAGCCAGCAGGAGTCTTGCTGCTAAGGACAAACACTCCATCTCACTGGAGACACACAGGGTAGTCCATGAACATTACTGTCTCTATTTCTTTGTCTTTCTCTGTCTCTCCATCTCTCTGTCGGTCCCTCCGTTACCCTCTGGTGATAACTCCTGCCTAGAGAGTGTGTGTAATTAATGTGGCCGTTCCCCTTTGTCTCGTCCCAGTCTCCTTCAGTCTCTCTTGTGAGGGATCATGTGCTGCGGCTGAGCTGGGGTAGGACACTGCTCATTATGGATGGGACACTGTACGGGATCTGTGTCTGTCTCGTAGGCTGTACCTCTCTGTCACTCCCTCTCTCTCTCTCTTTTTTTTCTCTCTGACCCGGTTTCCACTGCAGTTGAACAAGATTTTAACAATGTCTGCTTAAAACATTTTGCATTTTTGCCCTATTTTTTTTTACACTGAAACGAGTGTGCACTACCACACAACAAAAAGAGTGCTGTGAAAGTACTGGAGGTTTTGAAGGGATGACAATTTCCAAGTCTTATCTAAACTTTTGATTTTCAGCAGTAATAACAGAATTGTGCATGCACCTTCGCCATCTCTTAGTCTTTCTCTGTCGCATTCGTTTTGCATCCCCCTGCCACTGATCAGAGTTTCAGTTCCTGCACCATCTCTGCAAGATGGTGTGTTGATAAGATCTCTGTAAGAAAACGGTTTGAAGAGAGCCTGAGTGAGAGGCTTTGGGGGAGGGAACATGTTCTAAACAGGAACACAGATCCTTGCATGCATACATATTGCAATCATATATGCTTTTTCATGCAGCTGGGAAAGCCATCTGCATTCATACACTCTCACACACACAAACACAACATGTGAATAATGACCTTAATCCAATTAGGGCCTACTAAAGAGTCCGACCTGTCTGCCATGTCTCGTTCATCTCTCTCATGCTGCTCTTTGTCCTTTGACTCATCCCTTGAACCCTCTCTGCTGGGTTTTACTCTCTTTTACCATTGACATCCATTATGGGCTTGTTGCAGGAGCAGATAAACTGTGATGAATATTCTGGATGCTAGAAGGAAACATTTGCAGGGAGGATACTCATTAGCAGTACAGATTTACTAAAGAGCCAGCATAAAACAATCAGAAGCACCACTCCCCTGAGGAAGGACTAGTGCTGAAACGAGGGTGTGGCTGTCGTGTGGTGGGTTTTCAATAAGCTTGGACTGTTAATGAGCAACATTACTGTTTCTGCATGTTTTTTCTCAATTTAGAGTATCTTGCCTTCCACTTTGAGGTTTAAATAAGAAACATATTGCCCTTTTCTCTGTTCATCTTGAGCCAAAAGTCTTCAGAGTAAATTACTTTCCAAACTATGGAAAACCATTAGATAAGGATCTCATTATAGCATGTTTGTCAAAGTTCAGGGAATTGGCTGATGAATAATGGGAAATGGAAGCTAGATAGATGCATAGTTTTTCCACTGTTTCCTTCTTCAAAGTACTCACAAATTATTCATTCCCTTTAATGACCCAGTTAATCAGGCTCATATATTGATCATTACTTTAGTGTCATAATACTTTTATAAGAAATAATACAAATCCCCAAATCTTTAAAAATAATTCCAAAGCATGAATTAGGTTGATATATCTTAGATTGAAGGCTACTGCACTGTGCAACACCTGCCTTCCCTGAATCTTCTCCAAGGTTTAGCCCTGCTATCACTTTTCACTACCTGTCTATAGCCTTTCTCTATCCTGTGTGTCTAACTCCTCCTTCCTCAGCCTCTCTTCCTATTGCCTTCTTTGACAGGATTTCAAATTGACTTCAGACGACTTCTCTCTCTCTTTCATACACCCTCCCATTGTCCCATTCTTTTCTTTCCCCAAGAATTGCTTTTTCATCTCTTCCTTATTCCTCCTTTTATCCCCCCAACCCTCCATGCTTTTCCCTCACACCATTTTATCTTTTTTTCCCTAAAATCCCTTCTGTCCTCTGTTCAACTCCTCCCCTCATATCTACCAGTTTCTCTGCACCAGTAGAATATTACAGAATGTTCTCTTCCCCAACCCTTTCATCACTCGCTCCCTTTCCTCTCTCAAATCTCTTCATGGTATCCCTCTTTCATCCCCCTTTTCCCTTCCTGCTGTCTTATACTCATTTTTTTCCCTCACTGCACACTCACGCTTCCTCCTCGGATTCTCATTTCACAGTCATTTATGGTAACCCTTCTTCTAAGTCCTCCTCTCAACGTCAGTCCCTCTCTCTCTCTCCATCTCCCTCCTCCACCCCTCCCTCGCAGTTCCTCTACCCCTCATCTCATTTCCCCTCCTCTTGATTAGTTGACCCTTTTGACCGTTTCACACCCCCATCTCCTCCCACTCCTCCCCTCTTCCCTTCTTCCCTGGTTCCACTTGTTAAGCTGCATGATTAGTTTCTCACAAACTCATTTTCATAGGCAGATCCTGGGCTCACCGTGGGGCAACGGGGGCTGAGGTGTGTGTGCTGTTGTGCGTGTGTGCTGCTATGTGTGTTTGTGTATATGTGTGTGTGTGTGTGCAGGCATGGCAGTTTTGAATCTGAGGATCACTCTTAATTGCAGGTACTGGTGGAACTTCAGGCACCTCATGATGCTACAATGTTGCTACAATTCCTTTAAAGGAATTGTAGCATCAGACGCTCATACAAATGTGTCTCTCTTACACCATGGCTAAGCAATTAAAGGTTTGGTGACAAGTCCAATGCTATCGAGGGTTCTTGGTGCTTCTGTCTGTCACTTGCTGATGGGATTTAACGCTGATTTAACAGTTCCAACCAGCCAGTGGTGGAATGAAAGGAAAAAGACAAATACACAGAGAGATGCAGAAAAATTATACCTTAAATGTTCCCCTGCCATTTGCAACAGGGGCAGTGGACTGTCAGAGAATTAGAAGAAGGACAGAGGGATTGAGAGAGGGAGACAGAGAGAGAGAGAGATGAACAGATGGCCTTATCAGAGTGTCGTGTGCCTTGTGTTTAATTTGGACACAGAGAGGGAAAGAGAAGCACAGAGGAAGCAGGAGAACAGAGTTACATTATATTAGTCAAAGTGGCAGAAATTTAACAGTGAATGTAGTTGCAAGTTCGCATTGTAGCACACAGATGTTTTGGTGTATTAGATGAGATGCAAAGATTCCCTCTGGGGTGCGTCGACATGGAAGAGTTCATGTTTTTGCTGTTGTGAATCAGTGTTAATTTGCAATTGAAAATTGGAATTCTCATTCATGTTTGCATTCATAGAATGCTCGTAAAGGAAATAATGTCGATGATATGTAGTTAGGTAAAGTTCTGCTGCTGTATGTGTGCTCTTTTGGGTTTACCTTGTTGATGCTTAAAAGACAAATAAGCCATAAAATGATACATGTAAGAGTTTCAAATAATAGCCATTTAGCAGTGTTGTCCATGTAGTGAATTGACAATGATTTAAATTTGACTATAAGGAGTATATGTTGTACTCTGGGCCATTGTCTTAGTACAGAGAGTTGGTGGCAGTAAGTCCACAGCTTGTGTCCAAGGTCAGAGGTCAGGGCTCACCCCTGGTCAACACATTCAGGGTGACTGGTCTCAGAGCTGTAAAATTCTCAAAGAGAACCATTAGAAAGATGCAAACCCCACATGAGTGTTGGGACCTTTATTGCATAACACAACATGTTTGACAGAATGGTAACAGGGGGTGGTCAAGTGAAAGGATGAATTTAGAATGGCCTTCCTTGTTTTTATCTTGTCTTTAGTACTGATTTACTAAAACTTTATAACAGCATTAGCCACTGTGTATCCACCATACCCTCTATAGAATGATATTTGTTCACATCCCTGGGTTGTTAATCATTATATCTGCTTATCTGTATTTAAGTAATAAGGAACAGCTACATTTAGAAACAGTTATAAGTGAAATAATGTACATTTCAGTTTTAGTCATATAACTTTTCACTGTTTCCCAGTAATTGTCTAGTTTTCCACAGTCTTTACCACAGAGACACTCACAGGCACAGACTTTGCCTTCTCACATGGGCCTGTCAAATACATACAAATGCCCACTTGCACACACTGATTCTCTAGTAATCATTCATACAAAACTGTCCTTGCTTTCCATCCATCCATCAATCTTTCCCCCCTCTCTCTCAGGTCACACTTCACTCCCAGCCTGTTTAGATTTTAACCTCAAACCTCCCTCCCCCCTCTATCTATCAATTGCTCTACCTCTCCCAAGGCTTCTGCTGCTGTATTTCCTCCCATATCTTCCCCCTCATCTTTTCCTTTTGTTCTTTGCGGTAGATATCTCTCTCTTCATTTAATCTGCACTCTCTTCTCTCTGTGTTTATCACTGCCTTCGTCTTTGTTCTACTTCAAACACAAGTGTTTGTACATATACACACATACATGTATGCAGTCAAACACACAAACACAGTCAAGCACATCTGTTTGGTCACGCTGGCATCCACAGATCTCAGTGTAGGTGAAATTAAAGTGTGATAAGCAGCTTACCAGGTGTGTGTTGTCATGCTTCACTGCTCTCCAGGCAGCACTCTGCTCCCTGTTCTTTGATTAGAGCCGAACCCAAGCCAACACACACACACACATCTAGACATATATGCATTGTACTTCCCATGATGCACTTGATGCCTGATGAATTTTTAAAAAGGCAGAAGAAGCACTACAGGACAAGTAGTTAACAATAACAGATACAGCAGAAAATCAATAGACTTATTAAAGTATCAGTATGACTAAAGGCTATAGTTGTGATATTGATTTAATGCATACCGTTTGACTGTTATTAAGGTGATGAATTGAAAAGTGCTTGGGTAACTCCTGGATCATGCAAATATGACAGGAGCTGTATTTTATTGAGTGTGAACTAGACAGAGAAAGAGGGAATTTATTTACATCCTAAACTGAAAAGGCTGTATTTATTTGCATGTACAACACGGACTCACTCACCTGATGTTACAGCAGCTCAGCAGTGATGCCAGTGTTACTCTTCTACTATTAGCATTATATCGCCCAGTACTTAAAGGGAAGAAAATATGTTTTAGAAATAACATGACACAAAACAAAATTGAAATTTTGCTTCACTATCCAAAGTTGCTTGTCACTGTATTATGTCTGCAGAGTGAAAAAAATGGCTTTGACAGAGCTTGTGTTCAATGTTGATCAGATTCACTCAAAACAAATAATCCGTACATGTTTTGTATGATCTGTGTGTTTTTCCACGTGGAATCTAAGATTCCTGGCAGGCAGCCTCCCTATGGGGTAAAGCTATGATGAGCAATTATCCACTAGGGCGACTTTGTAGGCTAATTTAGCATATTTATGTGGTCAGCAACACTGTTTACTATTCCCCTTCACTGCTTACTGCTGCACTTTCAATTTAGAACAGACCCTAGCTCCCTCTTTCATTCTCTCTCTCTCTCTCCCTCTCTCTTTCCCTTTCTCTCTGTCTCTTCCTTCCTTACCATCCCTCTGCCTCTATCTCTCCCCGCCTGATGGGTTTTGTGATGTGTATCGCTGCCCCCTCCCTCGTGCTGTTTCTCTATTTTTATCCTCACTGTGTGTGGGATGGGAAGGGAGTAGAGGGACAGGTGTAGAATCAAGTGCGTGCATGTGTGTGTGTGTGTGTGAGCGTGAGTGAGGGTGTATGTGAGCGTGTGCAAGAAGTAAAGAGACGGTAGAGGAGCCAGAGAGAGTAATACAGAGGGGGGATGCAGGGAAAAGGGGTGTTGGTGTGGTGTTGTGTACAGCTAAGACCAAAGGGGATTTAGCTTGTTTGTTTTAAGCAGAAGTCTGCTGTGTGTGTGTGTGTGTGTGTGTGTGTGTGTGTGTGTGTGTGTGTGACTGTGTGTGTGACTGTGTGTGTCTGCTGTGATGTATGCGTGTGCTTGCATGCATGTGTGCATGTGAGTGCATTTGTGCATGCAACATGGACAGAGAAAGAGTGCCTGCCTCATATTTCACCACAAAATTGAGGCAGAATCTAATCATAGTCTCATAAAAGCCTGACCCTGGAGATCGCCTGCCTCTTTAAGGCCTGACACACAAACACACATATACACACATGCGCACACACACACAAACAGAGGAACATTTGTATCATTGCCAGTTCGCAAATTATGTTTGTGTGGACACATGATTACCAGGTTATGCGATTGTTCACTGCCAAATCTGTGTCTCTCAGCTGCCGAGCTCTAAAGTAGCCCAAAGTTGAGTTGAGTCTATATAACACACCATCTGTTTTGTAAATTCAGCCAGCTACAAAAAATCTGCATGGCCTAGTTTTGGCATTCATAGAATAAAAAGAACTATTTAGTTGCAATTATAAGTCATCATTATTGCATCTGATGCTGGACTAAGAACTTTGTTCTTGCAACTTAAAGCTGGCTTCAAACCCTAAGTGAAGCTCAACATGGGCGGCTTTAGTATGCCCATTTAAATCCTGCTTTCACACATGGCTTATTGCAAGCTGCACTTAAGGTGATGAATTGGAAAATTTCCCATAGTGATATCTTTATATTTAAAATAGACATTGAAAATAGATATCAAGCACAGCCATAGTTTAATTTGAGTGATTACTGTAAGCACACAAGGGGGTGTCATTCATTTATGTATTAGGGTTTTTAAGAGCCAAAGAGCAGAGCTTGCCAAAAAAATCACTTAAATGCACCTTAACAGATGCCCAGACCTTAGCATTTACACTGGGTAGGGTTTTGATCATTGAGCAGTGTCACTGATATTTAATGCAAGATGACAACAAACATCACTCCCTCTTTACATCAGTTACTGTAATTCCCAAGTGGAAATCTTATTGTTCTGCTTGTGATACACTTTTGGAGCTGCCACATGCTTGCAGTGACTGAACTTTTAGAGTCAGTATATTTTGCAATCATTTGAAAGATATATAGATTAAGTGTTTGCAGACCTTCCATAGACTAAAAATGTATTGGCTTAGTTTACTGGTGGAGGGAACTAAGACACCCAGATTATGTTTCGGTCAAATGGGATCAAAAAACACACATCTGATTTCTTGAAATGTAAATCTGAAATAAAAAAAGATTCCCTGCAGTATTTAAACATTATAAGACAATTTAAAAATGATGTTTCTAATGTCCATGTGAGACTGGATTAAAATTGTCGGACTGCAATCCAGACACCTTGTCTCGGAATGTAAATTTATATGTCTGTGCTGAGATGGAAACATAGAGTAGGGCTAGCAGGGCCCATATGAAGGGGCTGAATTAGTGTGTGAATTTGTCTGAATGAAATAGAGGGGTTAAGAGTGGTGGAGGAGGGCCATGAAGAGGTTTGGCATGAATAGGGGTTTATAGACAGGAAGGGGGTAGGGTGAGACAGGGGAGGAGTTGGAGGGTTAGGTCTGAGAGAAGGAGGAAACAAGACAAAAGTTTGCCATAATGAGCGTGGAGGATGGGGCAGGCGGGTGGTGTGTGGAAGAAAGGGGGTTTTTTGGGTGGTGGAGGAGTGGGAGGGAGTCAGGGCGCACTTCTGTCAGTTTAAACAGAGACATCTGTCAGAGGGGGCCTCTGGTGTGTGTCTGCATATATGTGTGTGTGAATGCATTTGTGTGTGTATGTGATTAGGCGGGCAAGGGGATGACAGGATTTTGGCTGCACCTGGGGTGTGACCTCTGCTCTGAGGTCTCCTCTTTAACCACACTTCAACCTGCTGTTGTGATGTTGGCCTTTTCACTCTGATCACAGGGCAATGCTAAAGCTTTACGCAACCAAATTAAAGTATTGTAGATCTTCACACTTCAACTGCTCTGTCCAACAATAGAAGATAGAGGAGTAGGACAACAGGGCTTGTGCAGCTCTCTCATCTTGGTTTGCTAATGATCAAGTTAACCCTTGTTTTAAGAATGAATGTGGGAACATGCAAAGTGGATTAAAATAATATAGGTATATGATTTTGTTAAAACACTCTTTTTGTTCAGTTGAAGTTATTTGGATTCCATTTTAAAACACGTTTTCAGCTCTTCAAATGAAGGATTCAAATCTAGGATGAGGCTAATCTCATTTTACATAAGGGAATGACTTGTAATTTATAGGTAAGAAACTGTTTTTATTAATTTAGATGATACCATTGGAACATTATTCAATTGTAATACTAAGAAAATGTCTTTGCTCAATTTAAACCACTTTTTGATCTTCTTAGAAAATATCACCATATCAAGACAATAAAAATGTAAAATCAATCAATCAGGAACAACAGGAGAATTTAAAGACAAGTTGAACATTGTATGGTTGGGTCAAGATGTCAAAGTGATCATAAAATACTGGTTTGTGTGTTTATAAGATCAATATCTATTTATGTCGGTGAGTGCAAATTGACATATTTCAGACCTTATAAGTATGCCTTACAAGTTTTCTTCAAAGAAATAGAAGTGAAATTGTAAAAAAAAAGTTATTGTTTTATGTTGCCAAAAAAGTCACAATTTTAATTTATTTTACAAGCTAAAAATTTTTAAGAGCATGCAGATCATTTGCATATTAGTCTTGCCTATATTGTATATGATCCTGCACTGTAGCTATGTAAGCATTTTAAAAATGTGTTACTGGTGCTGTATTGAATTTAATCTCAAAGAATATGAGATTTTTGCAATTCTGAATTTGTATGGCTTTGAGCAGCCTTTTTAATTCACCAGCTCATTTCCCAAAGGACTTAGACTCCCTGAAATAGAAAGGAGGTCCAAGTGCATAGGTCTAACAGTTATCCACTATAGTGCTGTTGGATTATGTTGGACTAAATCCAAAGGATCAAATTTCAGTGAGTGCTCCGCTGCTGCATGCAGAATGTTCTCACTGGGTTTTGACAAAAACAGCATAATATTGTAGGGATCAACAGGGTAGTTAGTTCTGATTATGCGTGGTTTGACACCATTGCTATAGAGAGTGATAAAGACAGAAAGAGAGGAAGCAAAAGGTGAGAATATGTTGGCAGTCCATGCTCCAGTAGAGAGGCTGATAAAGGGTTAACTGCCAGATAAAGTATTGAGTGGAGGAGAAGGAGGGCAGACTTCTCAGGTGTGAAGAATGGAATGAGAGAGACACAGGAAGGAGGGATGAGAGCAGGGGGATGGGCCGCTCAGGAGCTTGTATTATGGTTCAGGCCCTGGTTGCCTGGCAACGGAGCTGAGCAAGATGCCAGGTTGCTAGGTAACCAGGGGGATGCAAAGCCTCGCGTGGTGCGATAGAGAAATAGGAGAGAGGTGGGGTGGAGCTGTGCTGCTGGGCTGCTCCACCTTACCGCTCACACTCTCTGTTTCTCACAGCTCAATATCTTCATCCAGCTGTGAATGAGAGCCGTAAACTCAGCTTCATCAGGGAGCCACAATGTTGCATGCTTCACTAAGCTAGGTTTTACTGTAATGTAAACAAACTGAAACAAAGTTTACAAAAGCACACATTTTATGAAATAATTTTACACAGGTGATACACGTAATAAATGAACCACTGACATTGTAAGTTAAGACTAAATATTGTTTGTAGTTTTAGCTAATATGAATTCTTGCATATTTACACTGAAGCATTAATAACAGTACTTAAACTATTATTTTTACCATCAATTAGTGAATAGATTAATCTCTAGCTCACAGTGTTGAATTTGTCAGAACATTGTAGCGGAGAAAATGAAAAATAACTGTCCCTTCTCTATTATTAAAATCAATACCTCTGAAAACACCAGCAGTCACAACCACAATACTACTATGAGCATATCAATATACGCTATTTAAATACTTAAAAATATTACTTATACTTAAAAATATTAAGCTTTATTTTTTAAGAATTGTTCAGCTCTAGCTTAAAACCATGTTTAACTGGATTCTTCTTATTTATACAGTCTTTTTTCTTGCACTGGTTCACATTAAAAGTAATTTTAGGTGCCCAGGTAGGTGTTTAGCTCATTAGGGCAGAATTTTAGTAAACATCGATGTGGTCTGGTGTAAAACAATGTTTTTAAGAAAGACAAATAAAGACTAAACAGCACTGCTTTTTAGCTCAATTTTGGTTTTGCCAAATCAACATAAGCGTTTACCACACTGATGATAATGAGTTTGTAGGCCTGCAAGGCATGTAACAGCAATAATGGAGAAAAAAATGAATGAAGGGAAAAACATGGGGGAACGGATGGAAAAAGATAAAAAAAAAGCAGAGATGCCCATGTCATCAGGCATGGTGTAGGGGGATTATGGAGTTGAGAGTTGAAAGAGGGAATCGAGGATGGGGGGGGGGATAATGTGAGATCCTGGAGAAGGGATAAAAATAGTTTTCCTTTCTTTTGCACTCTGGAAAATGGACATCTGAAATTGTGTGGATGGAGTGTTCCAGAGGGAAAGAGATAGAAGGGGGAAGGGTGTTTGTGTGTGTGTGTGTGTGTATGCGTGTGTGCGTGTGTGTAAGGAAAAGAGATATGAAAGGAGTGTGCTTGTGTGTCTGTACACATAGACACACATTATTGTCAATTGTTATGCTGTGCACTGAAATCAGATCAGTTTTATATTTCTGTTTACAAGAACATTTGTGGAGTGTTGCCCTCCAGTGTCCTGATGGCATAAAAAATAACCAAAAGACCAAAATGAAAACATTGATTCAACATTGTAGTTTAATCCATATTCCAACTAGTGCATGTACACACACATTTACATACGCACACTTCCCCCTGCCCTCTTGATGTGGTGCAATGGTTTGTTCCACTGATTTTGCGTAGGTGGGGGAGGGGGTAGAATACGATTTGATTGGATAATCCAAGGATTTAATATCCCCTAATCCTGGCACAATCCTCTCTGCATTACTGCAGGGAGTAAGATTAACTGTATGTGTGTAGTATGTGTTTGTTTCTCTGTGTGCAAAAGGGCGGGTGCTCTGGCAGTGAGGAAAAGTGTAGTGCATACTTTGTGTGCATATGTCAGTGACATGGACTGCGTGTGTGTATTTGTGTTGGCACCACAGCATGCAAATGGAGCTGTGTTTGCATGCAGGGTTTGGTCATGCATGTATGAGTGGACGTGCCTCTACTGAGTGCAAGTGGTCATGCAAGCTCACACAAGATCATATATCACAGATCTCGCCCTCATGCATCACCACACTGCTGCTCACATACACATTCCTCAGAGATACAAAAACTCTATCTTTAAGTGAGAGCCTCTTAGTATGCAGCATGATGGATAAAACTATGCTACAGTATGAGGCCAGCCTCTCATATGAGCGCACGTTTGCAGATGGTTACTGTTGATTAAGTCTTAATTGGAACGTGAGTAATTAGAGGATAATTTGACTTGAAAGGAGCGTGTGGCTGTTCATGTGTGTTGGAGTAAAAGAAGAGAGAAAGACAGAGTGGAGTACAGTGTGACTGACTAGCAGGGACTGTACTGTATTTGCATTTTTCTCTCAGGCTCAAGGGAATTTTAATTACTCTACTGCAATATAAATTCAGTTCTCTCACCTTCTCTCTCTTCTCTTGCTTGGAGCCAAATCACACGCAGTTCTTTCTCTGGATAATGCCCACATCTCTACATCATTCTCATAAATTTTCTGTCATGTTCATTTCCTGGTTCTCATACATTTTTCCTAATACACAATGCTCATCTCTCTGTAGTCACATAAAGTCACAAAGAGATGAAAAAGATGTTGAGAGGGATGGTATATAGCCAGCAAAGCGCTCTCCAGCACAAATTCTTTGTTTACCCGTGGAGCACAGCAGTCACCCTTGGCAACCAGCATCCTTGTTTACCTACCCAGTGTGCCGTCATATGATTGCCATGACAACGAGCTGGTTGCCATGCCAGTTTTCCAATGCCATTGTGTTGTTTTTGTAGCAGTAGTGTGCACTGTTCACCTGTGTTGAGTTTCTCCACTTTTTCTTCATTGTCTTCATGTCCTAACACGCTGCATGAAATTTATATGATATGATTACTTTGAATAATCAAAAGGTTGGTGCGGTTCTTGCAAACTAACAACACACACACACCCACACACACACACACACACACACACACACACACACACACACACACTCACACACACTTAAATTTAATCCTAGTTTTTGAGTTCAAATGTTTAAATGACATTTCACCTAGCCCTTTTGCAAATACACCAGGAGACTCCAGTATTGCAGCAGATTCATAGGAGTAACTTTAGGTTGCAAATGTTCTGTTCAACACTACATATTTTTTTCGGTAAAAGGAGCAAAGTGCAAAGATGCAAGGTAGCATCTGTTATGAACACTATGATACTTGTATTTGATAGCTCTTTTGAGTTTGTCTGCAGCATCTGTCTCTATAAAATAAACTGAATAAATAATTATATACTCAGAAACTGATAAGCATTGGTTGATAAACTGTAGCATGAAATCACTATTCATCTTTTGTTGTTTTATGTTCACAAAGGTGAGCTTGAATAGGCCTAATGAGGGAAGAAATGGAAGAGTTGATGGATGGATAGAAGGATAGTGAAAGGGTTAGTGGACACAAATCTTGCTACAATCAGCTTGCTCTACAACACGGTCTGAAATCAATGAACAAGACGGGACTGATCGATGTGTTGATAGTGGAAGATGGATGACAGCAATGATGGACAGCAAAAGCACCAGGACTGGAATATGATGGATGGATAGATAGATAGATGGGTAAATGGATGAGTGGATGGACAGTGTGTGGTTGAAGTGTGTGTGTATTTTCTGTAAGTTTATGTTTATACCAACAGCTCAAGTCAATAAAATAAAATAAAAAATGTACATCACTCCTTTCTATACAGACTTTGTGTGTTCATGTGTCTGTGTGAGTGCATCTGTTTTAATGGATGTGTGTGAAATTGTGTTTGCATGGTTTCTGTCTCTGACGGTGTGTGATGGCCTTACCTTTAGATCAATAGCTTTGTGGTGACAGCTAAGAGCTGATTAATCAAATGTATGGACCAGTCTCTCCCTGCTCTGCCCTCTCTTCAATTACCAGCTTCATTACATTGCCTTAACACCCCACTGGGACCTTTCTCCATTCTGCTTTCTCCCCCCACCCCCCACCCTCCTGTTCTCCATCCCCTCTCATCCTCTGTTCTTCACTCTGAGTTTTTTCCTGCCAGTCTTAAAAAATCTTTATAAATGCAAAATACATCAAATTCAACTCAAATCAAATTTTTAATGGCATTTATTAGTGCATTTTACACTTTGTTGCAGCAGAGTGAAGAAATTTATATCTAAACTTGACTGATTCATGTAATGATGTTCATTAGGTAAAAATTGTTGTTTTGATTTGTGACACTTCAGAGCCCGGATTGGAAAACAGGAGTGCCAATTCTACAAGCATGCTGTTTTTCTTTATTTTTTGGCTTTGCTTTTTGTATCAGTGTCATTCTATTCTCCCTGTTACTCTCCTTGCTTCATCCCTCCTCTCTTAATCCATCATTTTTTCTTCTCTCCCATCTTTGCACTTCTTCCCTCTTTTCATCACCTTCGTTCTGCAGCTCCTCTCCTCCCCCACCCCTCCATCCCTCTGGCATTAACACTCTGTCTCATTGCCTCAGTGCTATGACTAAGCACTGTGTGTGCGTGTGTGTGTGTAGTATGTTTTATGTGTGCTTTGCACGGTGTATGACAAAAATGTGAGTCTGTAGATAGTCAAAGCATAGATGAGCCATGTAGAGCATGTGTGCATGCACTCTAGGCAACAGATCTCTGTGGTCGTGACATTTTTTTGACAGAGCCAGAGTCACGACTGAATCACACCCCTCTCCTCCCCCTCTGTCTCTGTCTTTTTTTTCTCTATTCTTTTTGAATCATCCTCTCAGGGGCAGCTTTGCTTTCATGCTCCCACTCTCTGTCTCTCTGTCTAACTCCTCATGTAATGCTTCTTTTTTCATTCACTCCCTGGGTTCCTCTTGGCCTTCCACCTGCCCTTTCAGTCATTCGAAGTCAGTCGGGGTCCCCCAGGCCTCTCTCTCTCCATGTATCTCGTTCTCCATCCTTTTATTTTTAGCTGACTGTGCCTGTTCCCTCCACATACTTGTCATTTCATCCCACTACAATATCCACCCCCCCTCTCTCTCTTCTCTCTATCTCAATCTACTCTTGTCCCTCATCTAATCCGAAGTTCTTCTGTAATCCAGATCAACTGGCTTGCATTCTTAATCTTGTCACTTCTCAATCCCCCTCCATTCTGTGTGTGCGTATGTGTGTGTGAGAGAGAGAGAGAGGGAGAGAAATCAAAGATAGTAAGGTTGTGTGTGTTTTGACATAGAAAGAGAGCAGCCAGGGACAGAGTTCAAACACACCTGTCACCTGCTAACCTTGATTTATCAGTAACTGAAAAAAAAAAAAACATGGACACTCCCGGGCACAAACCCACATAAACATCACATTTTCATTGCTATACTATATTGCTATACTACATTCTTGCTTTAGTATATATATATATCTTTGACAAAATTTTAATTTCAAAATTAGTCTGCTGGCCCATTTACATTTAATGTTGATTTATGTGCATTGTCCTTTTAAAGAGATAAATAAAATTGATCTAGAACAATGAGAAAAATTCCATGAGGCTGTTTACTGTAAGTGGAGTCAGTCCTAAGAAGATGTTCTTTTCGAAGACAATTGGAGAGACATTTGTTTGTATCTGCCATCTGTGTTGATGTTCCTTCTTGTTTGTTCTTCAGATGAATCGGCCAATCCA
Organism: Acanthurus lineatus; assembly: GCA_029814665.1. Taxonomy (NCBI): domain Eukaryota; kingdom Metazoa; phylum Chordata; class Actinopteri; order Acanthuriformes; family Acanthuridae; genus Acanthurus; species Acanthurus lineatus. The sequence goes on from JAPZDV010000025.1 coordinate 13,930,364, forward strand.
GGTGAAACCAGCTGACAGCGAGGGCAGAGGAGGTGAGACACATGCTTAACTTAGGAACAAACACATTCACATACACACACATACAAACACACAGATTTTAGAAGGGTAGATGTCAAGTTGGATCAGACAGAGATGGAAAGTAGTCAGCGGGTGTTTGGCAGCTCAGTTGGACTTGTGCTTTTAGTAAAAACATGCACACTCATACACACACACACACTCATGCAAATCACACTCTTTCCACTCCCATCTCTTATTACTGTTCTCTGTAGTCAATACTGCTCCCTGGTGGACAAAACGTGTAGCTTCCATAGATAGACAGCTTTCTATTGACAGAAATTTCTTAGTCTTATTCTTTTTTTTCTCCTTTTTTTCCACATGTCCTTGGTCTCTCAGAGGACAGAAAGTTGTTTGTCGGCATGCTGGGAAAGCAGCAGAGCGACGAGGATGTCAGACGGCTGTTTGAGCCCTTTGGCAGCATAGACGAGTGTACAGTGTTGAGAGGACCCGATGGCACCAGTAAAGGTTAAACATGTACAGTGCATATGCTCTGCACACATGCATCCTAATTATTTAATCAGTCTGTGATGTAACTGACTCTACATACTCTTTTGTTGCAGGGTGCGCTTTTGTAAAATTCCAAGGACATGCCGAAGCCCAGGCTGCCATCAACAGCTTGCATGGAAGCCGCACAATGCCTGTGAGTTGCATGCATTAGACTGTAAATGTAAAGTAAGAATCTCTCTGCTTTTGATCTGTCCTGGACACCCTCCATAGTATATTCTGGGATAAGCCTAAGCTCTTTTTAAATCCCAAAAACAATATAGAAAAACTATGAATAAACATGGAGCCCAGTCCTGTTAACAGATAGAGACAATAATCTAAATAAAAATCTCCACCTTTTAACTCACAGGGAGCATCATCCAGTTTGGTGGTGAAGTTTGCCGACACAGAGAAGGAGCGGGGGCTGAGAAGGATGCAGCAGGTGGCTTCCCAGCTCGGCATCTTTAGCCCAATGACCCTCAACTTCCCTGCCTACAATGCCTACACACAGGCGGTAAATGCACAGGCAAGCAGTACTCGCATGCACAAACACTCACAGCACTGCACACACAAATACACAAGTTTGTAAGGGGAGTGCTGTGCTTATGAAAGGATGTAATAAGTTTGAAGAGGCTATCAGTGGTCTAATTGGGGGTAATGTTATTACACAGACAACAGAACATACGTCATCTGGCATTAGCTTTCCCGCAACACACAACCATTAACCCACTGACTTAGGACATAATGGCCTTGTAATTAGATCTCTATTCATCTGTTCCTCCATCACTCCCTCTTGTCCCTTCCTCTATTTTTTTCTTCCTTCTTTTTGTGTCTCTCTCTCTTTTTTCCGTATCCATCTAACTGTCTCTTTGTCTTCTCTCTTTCTCTTCATTGCTTTCCTCCACTCATCTTCTTTTTTTCCATTTCCTTCCTCTTTCTGTGTTTCCTTCCCTGTGTACAGCTTGTCCAACAGCAGGCCCTGGTTGCCCAGTCAGCGTACTTGTCTCCTGTGGCAACAGTTGCTGCCGTACAGATGCAGCAGATGGCAGCTCTCAATGCCAATGGAATCATTGCCACACCCATTACACCCATCACGCCGTCCTCGGGTAGGTTCACACAGCTTGTTATATTACTTATTCATGAGTGTTTTTTACATTATTTTTAATAAGTGTACCAAGACAATTGCACAAACAATTAATAACTTTAAATTGATTTTAAAGTGAAAGAAAAAAGATGCAGCCATGTAAGAGGTATGGTGACAGAGACTCATTAACTAGGCTATAATCTGTGTCTCTAGGTACAAACACTCCACCAACTATCGCAGCAACGCCTGTGTCAGCTCTCCCTCCACCAATAGGAGTGAATGGTTACAGCAGTGTACCAGCACCCACCAATGGACAACAAGCAACAGAAGCCCTATACACCAATGGTGTTCACCCATATCAAGGTATTATAAAAATAAAAAAAACATATAGACAATTCCACTGTGACCTTAAAATAAGGATAACTCAAATTTAGTATAACATTGCTTGTATTTTGTCATTCTTACTGTTTTCTCTTTTTCACCCTGCAGCTCAGAGTCCAGCAGCCCTTGACCCCCTACAGCAGGCGTATGCAGGCATGCAGCACTACACAGGTTGGTGAATAGATGGATCAAAATGCTGCTTAGATTCTTTGGTTTCTAGAATTTTTCAACTTCTAGTTACTGTGCATATAGCCTATTCTGTAGTATACAGGAATAAAAGATTAGAGGGCTTACAATGTTCAATGGGCACAGCATACACTTTTGTTGGTCAACAGACAGGTTTATGGAGCATGCAAACAAATTCAGCAACTGAACTGATGTGACAAATACTTCATGTATGTATGTGCTAATGGAGGAAATGGAAATGGAAAAGTTGGGGAACAAGGGCAACAGGCTTTCAGTCTGACAACCTTCTTTTGAAGTGTTGAAATGTTTCAAGGGCAATTCATTAAATTCATTTAGTTATGATTTATCTGATCTCATTGTGACACAAGACAGAAACATATTAATAGCTGGTAATAACAAACTAAACCTGATCACTATGTAGGGCTCATAACTAAGTAGTAAAGTGGGAAAGTAAAATGCGCATACCACACTCAGGTCGACACTGTCATTGTTAAGCAGACGTGCTTCACTTAACTGTTACAGTAAATCAGTTCATAATTTTCACCTTCAGCAGAAGACATACAAGTTCAAATGAACTAACGCTATTGGACGTATCCATGTTGCCACCTGTTGTTATTACCCAATCAGCTTTTTGCTACTGTCTCTCCCAATAGCGGCGTATCCTGCTGCCTACGGATTGGTCGGGCAGCCGTTCCCCCAGCAGCCAACACTGGTTGCCCAGCAACACCAGCAGCCCCAGCAACAGCAGCAGAGAGAAGGTGATGTGACTTCCTGTCTGTCTGGGGCCACACCCCTCTCTCCAATGATCTTGTTTATCACAAGGATTTCAGAGCCTGAGATCATTATTACATTCTGCCTAATGTGTGTGTGTGTGTGTGTGTGTGCGCGTGTGCGTGTGTGTCTCAGGTCCAGAGGGCTGTAACATCTTCATCTACCACCTGCCACAGGAGTTCAGTGACTCTGAGATGCTGCAGATGTTCCTGCCCTTTGGCAATGTCATCTCAGCAAAGGTGTTTGTTGACCGTGCCACCAACCAGAGCAAATGCTTCGGTGAGACACACAGACAGGGAAGAAAGAGGGAGAGGGGAAAGGGGAGAGTAGATGTATTACAGAAAGGAAAGGGAAGGACAAGGGGAAAAGAGAGGGGATGACTTTGTGGGGCATAAGAATGTGTCAGTGTAAATTTTGTTTCTTTCGGTAGAGAAAAGATACCAGGTAGAAGAAAGTTGCAATTCAAATTGTTAAAATTAGAAAAACTAACCCTAACCCTCCCTTTTCTAGGATTTGTGAGTTTTGACAACCCAGCTAGTGCTCAAGCTGCCATCCAGGCCATGAACGGCTTCCAGATCGGCATGAAGAGACTGAAAGTGCAGCTCAAAAGGCCTAAAGATGCTAACCGCCCGTACTGAGTGACAAATAAGAGGAGGAGGAAGAAACACAGAGAGGTGAGGTGGTGGTGAGGAGATAATGAGTGACACAACATAAAGAGATGTGAGGTGTTGTATGTTGGGGGAGCAAAAGGATCAAAATAGATTAGCAAGAAAAAAAACCTGGAGAAGGAGGTAATGTTAGTTTTGACACTGCAATGCTAATTGATGGTACAAAGCTGAAGAGAAAAGCTTATTATGACATATCAGTGAATATACAGTACGGTGGGTTACTCATATGAAAACAACTTAATCAACTTAGGAGGAATGAAAATACTAAAGTATTGTTTTCCTTTTTATTTTCCTTCACAATCTTATTTATTTTCTTTCCTGCTGTTTTGATCTTTTCCTGAAACGGCAACTAACCTCACCCAAGATCCTTCCGTCCAATCATAATTCACGAGGACCCCATCGCTATGGCAATGGTTGCCTAGTGACCGATAAAGCCCTGATCCCCCCTTCCTCTCGCATTGTTGTAAGTTGATTGGTTGGCCTGTGTTTGGGTTGCTGTGGCGATTGATTGCCTGTGTTGGTTGCCCTTGGCAATTTTTGTTGTGTCACCTCGAGCAACCAGCCATGCGTTGACTTGCATGTCCTGTTGCTGTAGTGACCACAGACTGTGTTTGGTGCATTGTGACTTTATTTTGTATTGACCTGTGCACATACTGATCAATAACTGTCAACAGCCAGGACTGTATTCAGAATCAATTGATTTAATTGGATATTTGATACACTTAATCATTGTATAGTCATCTGATAAATTCTGTAGCAATGCTGGTTATTTTTTTGCAGCTTTGTTTTTGATCAGTTTCTGTAGTGTTCTGTTTGGTGTCATTATTATTTGAACAAATTGTTTGGGTAAAGTAGTGAGCGTGGGCATCTATGTGTGCATACGTATGTGTCTGTGTTACACTGTTAGTGTGTAATACAGGAGTTCATAATCCTTGTTGTACTGGTGTGTGTGCAGACAGGTTTTCCAGAGGTTTCCACAATGGACTGGTGGAGAAATGTACAACAGCACTACAGTTTACTGCAATGTATGAAATTAATCTTGATGGAAGTAGCTCACGTTACTATGATTTTATGCAGCGTACAACAATGGCAGGCCATGTTGGATAACAGGCCTTAAAATGATTTTGCAGTACAGTATATAGAAGTCTTAATGTGGCAACAAAATGGTCCAAAACATGGACCATACAGATTAGGGTAGAGAAGAAGAGGAAGACTGAGTTTAATGACAAACACACTGTTTTTGGGCAAGCATGCATTTTGTTGAGCTGTGCTCTGATAGGCTAAGTTGTATAATCCTGGATTCTGATTTGTTACACTGTTTGATGTGGCACTTCAGTTTTTTGCTCCTTTGTTTCTCTTTTACATCTTCTATCACTGTTTTTGTGGTGCTTCCTCTCTCTCCCCCTCACTACCTCCCTTTTCCTTCTCCTCCTCTTCCTCCTCCATTAGACCCCTTATGTCCTTCTATTTGTTTCTTGTTTCTCTGTCAAAGTCTTTCTTCACTTCTCTTCCTCCTAAACTCCTCTTTCTATTTCTCTAGCTCGTGTTTTAAGGTAAAGGGTATGTGGTTGCTATGGTGGAAAAACAAGTGCCTCTTGCTTATTGGAAAACAGCCTTCAACTATAGGAATTCTGGGAGAAATATGGCGCAAAATGAATAGAGGATTTTTTTTTAGTTTTAGTCCTTTCCCCATAAACCCTTACCTTTGCTAAAGTGAAGAAAATGTGTAGTTGCTGTCAGGCAAGTGTGTGGATGTAATATCACATGGCTGCACACATTATAAATAAAGCATTCTGCTTCTATTTTGAGGCAAACTTTACATAAGAAATCCTTGTGGTAAAAAAAGGTCTTTTATTTCTAACAGACCTATCTCATAACTATCACTGTTCAAACCCTTTAAAAAATTTCCCCTGCATAAATCAGATTAAATTATCACCCAGAATTTCTATACTGCAAATGCCAGAGAGTGATGCATGTCAGTAGTACTGTTTGCTTGCCATGATCCAAGGCACATGAGTGCAGCACCTGCTCATAAAGTCACACTCATAAACACTTACACCCAGATACTGGAGTTTACAAACATACACACACACGCATACCTCCAGATACACTCTTCCAATAACACAAGGAACAAGAATAATGGATTTTCACTGTATTGAGTTGCATGATCCAGACACTGTGTGTGTATGTGTTAAAGCACCATGATTTATTGCTGTTGAGTGACACAAGCTTTACAACTTTGAATGATGCCTTATTGTTTTAATTCACAGAGAGGAAACTGAAACAAATACAAGCTATTAGCATCTAAAGATGAAATCTGCTGCAAGGCAAAGATAGCAGTTCAAGTCATGCCTACATGAGTTTTATTTGATGGGAGGAGCATGTTTGGCAAGATGTAAAGATCAGGCAGAAACATGGAGCTCCAGTGTATTTATAACCTTGCTCTCTAACATAACTTCCCTTCTTCTCTGTCCTTCTCTCCTTGTTTATGTATTACTCCCTCTATCCCTCCTTTCACAGGTGACCTTTCAGAGTCCAGCCACGGTGGGATCCCAGGGTTCATAGTGCTTTCAGACTGTCTGCTACCTTTGAGGGTCCCAGGAGTGCAGCCACACAAACACACACAGTGACACATAAAATACAGATGCACTCTCAACACTGAACTTCAAATGGTACAAGGCTGATATACAAATGTACATAAAGTGCACAAACACACACACACACACACAAATACACACGAGTTCACACGAGTCAGTGATCTTACCCGTACAGCCAAGAGCTTGGTTTGACCACAGTCTGTGTGGAGTTTGCCAACAGGGTGTTTAGATGATTCAGACCAAGCATGTGTGGAAGGTACTGATAAAATGCTGATATATCACTTCAATAGACTCTAACATGTCTATACCATGTCTATTACATGACAAATAAAGAGGGGCCGATGTTTCATAATAAAAAAAAAGAGAGAAAATACAAAAAGACGACTAAATGAGTAGGTTAGAGAGACTTTGGAGAAAAACGTAATGACCTGTAAATAATTTAGTTTACAAAGAGCAGCATTTAAAAAACAAGAAAAAATGCAAAAAGAATACTACTTTAGATAAACACTGAACAGGACACAGCAACATTATTATTATTATTATTATTATTATTATTATTATTATTATTATTATTATTATTATTATTATTATTACTACTAGTAACATCGTCATCCTCATAAAGGGATACATTCCAAATTGTAAAATGGGAAATCACTAACCTATTTTAAATTTCTACTTAGATTTTAGGTGAAACTTGGGGGAGGGAGGGGGTTGCACTTTTATTCGGGAGGTTTTAATATTTGAGCTATTTTTTATTTATTTACTAATTTATCAATTATTTTGTTTATTGGGAGAAGGGTTTGAGTGGGTTGCAATATTTTGATTTTAGATTTTTCTAGAGAAAAACCTTTTGAGGGCCTGTTTCTGTCAGACTCTTGCAATCGAGTAATTATAATGTATGCATTAATTATTACAGCGATTATATTTATTTCTAATTTATTGAATCCTGTTTTTGATCCACTCTCTTTTTAAGTTAAAATAAAAAGTATCATACTAAATGTTCTAATGTGTTTTTTTTTGTGTATGTGTTTGTATATGTATGATAGAAAAATTGTTCCCTTTTGTCTCCTTATTTTTTTTTAACCTAAAGATCCTAATTTGAATGATTCAACAAAAAAAATTCACATGCACATCTATCTTCTGACCTGAAGGGGGCGTAAGCAAAGCACAGGGAATCAGAAAATGAGAGGGAGTGTTTTCACCATATTGTGCTGATATGCAAAGGTTGTTATCTTCTGTATTCCTTTATGGGAGTAGGCTACTTCAGGCTACTATCAGCAGAATAAAATGCCCTGTTAGATTTTTAGTCCATAGCTCCAGTTAACTTTCCTGCCTCTGAGACAACAACTGTACAAATGTTTTCCCTTGATGTGCAGTTCAATTTACTAGAAGAGAGAGATCATAACAATTTGACATGTGCAAGTGCTCAGACCAAACCATGTAACAAGATAAATAATTACCAACCTTGCTGACCACACAAAATAATATTAAACTAACAGGGCTCATCATTTTATTGCCTACAGTTTTTTAAAGTTGTGAGCTGCTCTACTTTATGACCAAAAGTTTAAGAATAAAGACACGTTTTGTTAATGTGCAAATGTAACTTCAAAGTCAAAAGGAGGTGCACAGTGCACATATTTCAATAAAGAGGGATCAATTTGATGTGTACAATAATATAGATTGAGATCAACAACAACAAAAACTTTGGCTATTAGAGTCCATCAATATGAGGCACCTTAATTGAGAGTGGACCCATGAAATAAAGGAAGTAGGGCATACTTTACAGTTCCATTCCAAAACATTTCTTTAACTCTAAAGATTTTTAATATGGTGAATATATATACCCTATCACCCACTGCTAGGTTGAAAATCAAATATACAGTTTTTAAGTGACAAACTCTCTCTCTTATATTTTGACTCTACTTTTATTTTTAATGTCTGGTCAAAGGAAGAGTATAATCTGATGCATTTGGTATTTCCAAAACTGTAAAAATCCAGAAAGATCAACAGAGGTTGTGGTGACTATTCATATGAGGAACAGTGGCAACCTGACTGACCTTTTCCATTGACTGTGCAGTACTGTGCAAACAGTTACTAACTGGACTGAGCTCTCTGACAGGCTGGGGTTATTATTCAGACTGTAATTCTGTTAAGCATGTCAGTCTGTGACCCCTAGCATGCTTGTTTTATAGTTTACAAAGAAATGAAGATAAGCTTTTTATCCTCCTTGAAAAAGCTGGTGGCTGAAAGAAGTGCAAGAGCAATACAAATGTCACAGAAAAAATATACTGCCCCACAAAGGAAAACATTTGAAACAGCCTTTTGTAAAAAGGTCAGAGGTTACCAAAACTGTTCTCCAGACAGGAGATGATTTAAGGTGATGTCATTGTCACACAAAACAAATGCAGATTATGACCAGTGGCCAAAAATAGCATTTAAATTTCTAAAGAACTGTTACAGAAATGTCATGCAGCGGATGTTTTTTTTTTTTTTTTTTTTTTTTTTTAAAAGGGGTGAATGCCGGAAAGGAAAAATAATAAAAAGGGATAATTTAAAAAAAAAAAAGATATTTTACATTTAATTAGAAATTCACAGTAAATGTGTGAAGCAGTACATTATGCTACGTCTGCAAACAACAAGGAGGTCAAAGGTCAGCCACAATAAAACTGGGGCAAAAACTTTGACTCCAGAGTGAGATGTGGCACTTATTGCAGAGAATTGTGTATTTTTTTTACCATCAGTGTAAAGATAAACATTAAAAACAGTTCTCTCTGTGAAGAAGTGGGGTAAAAGCTTTCTACGAACAGAAACAAAATGCGGATGTGTGTGTGTGTGTGTGTGTGCCAGCCAAATGCTCTCTCATGTGCTTGAACGTCATTTGCGTCCCTCCCTCTCCGTTATCCCCTCACTCCTCCCCCTGTCTGCTCCTCTCAGTCCGGACTCGTGCCGGCCCGACCTCCGCCTCTGCCCGGCCAGACACCCAGACGGACACCGCCGATTGCCGAGACACACAAGTGGGGAAAATTTAGCTGGGACACGACGAGAGAGAAAACAGCCTGATCATTTGTTTGGAGAAAAAACGCACTGCAGCATCTCGCCCTCCTTCCCATCTGTAGCCACTTTTTTTGTTTTTATCCCCTACCTCAATGGTTTTATCAGGAAGAAAAACAAACTTTGTACTCTACTGAAAAATGTAAAATCCGTCAGGATACTAAACTTGGACATTTTCTGCGCCCTTCTGAGCACAAACCAGGCTGGGCAAACTCAACAGGACCGTTAGGTTTTTAGCTAGCAAGCTAGGAGGGACCAGGACGACTTTGTGGAAAAAGACACAAAAACAAATTTTTCCTTTCGCAAGCCCTATTTTAAGCTTCACTACGGGGAAAAACACCAAAGTAAGTACGTTTTTACTTTCATGTCGGCTAACGTTATTCGTTTATGTGCGCGTGAGTGGGTTAGCGGTGGGCGCACGCTCCGCATCCTCACTTCGCTCAGACGTCATTACGTATTCATGTAGGGATAGGTTAATTAAATACAACAGGCCCCTGTGGGGTTTTAACTGCAGAAAACTTATAAACGGATTATAGGTGGTTGAGCGCAGATAAATAACAGTTAACCTGGTTATCTCATGTGAAGACATGAGGGTCGCCTGGCGTGTGGCCCGACGGTGGGTCGGTTTCCAAAGTTTGCTAACTAGCAGGAGATTATGGCACATTATCACTGTAACTACACATCGTTAAGGGCCACGGATGTAACACCCTGAATTACAGACAGAATTATTGCGGGCGATACATAATTTTAAATGGTTTTTGTTCTTTTCATACGGTGATTTGTTTTTCTTTTTTTGTGGGACCCCTCCTGCTGGCACCATTGTGGTCTTCACTTAGCTTTTCTGCCAGCCCCTCGGAGAGTAGCTCCTTTATTAAGAGTTTGAGCACCACCATGACAGGAGACACCCAAATATAATGGATTTTGGGCCAGGATCTCATTAACTTAGAAAGGGCAGTTGCAAATCCATGGATTATAACGACTATAGTCACTGGAAATCCTTGGGGTACAACGGGAATAGTGTTGTCACTAACTCAGATTTCTACATTACCATGAACACTCACTCATGCCCACAGCTGTGTAAATCCATGACATGATCTATCTCTGCACAACAGTACCACAGTGTTGCAAGTGTGAGATTATCATTACCCCCCATTGCTTCCACTCAACAAAAAGAGCAGCCACACATACATTTAGGGATCACTCTAACTGCCCTAGGCAAGGTAACTAGTTTCTCTAAAGGGCAGGACTGGTCTGCATCAGTCAGAAATAATCAGCATGACAATAATACCCTCACACCTCCTGAATGGCCAATTCAAATCAGTCTGCAGACTGATTGAATCTCTCTATTAATAATTCATCAGGGTTACAGATCTGTATCAAAGGTATATACATCGACTTTCTTCTAAGACACAGATGATTGGATAACAGTGATAAAACAGATCACAACAGACTGGATGTCTGCCCTTGGGATGATTTTACCTTTTCTCCAACTTGTGGTCTATCATTTTCTTTAATCTTTGTGTTTGCTTCACTACTGGATCTTGTACTTAAAATATAAAAATGCACCAAACTGTTTTTGGGATTCAGAGAAAAGTCTAAAATGAGAGGAATGTGTATGACTCACCCTCAGAAGGCATGACCTGAGTTACAGCTAATGAACCATGTGCAGAAAACATGAATTGCACAATATGTGCATTCAGGATTTCATAGTTTTGATCTGGAAACTGTGGCTGCATGTTTGACCACAAGAGATGGAGGATATGGGTGCAGAAAGTTAACATATTTAATCATGTGTTTATTGCAGACTACACTTTGACTGATTGGTGCCAGAACTTTGCTCCGTTACATTAAATCTAATCAGTGTTTCCATGAAACATTTTACTTTTGTCAGTGTTAAAATTGCAGTACAACATAATTAAACGAGGGCTATAGCTATGATAACTGTCATTGTCTATTCATCAGCCAGTAACTTTTTCAATTTCTCTTTTGCTCATGGAAATGGTGAAAAATAACTATCATAAAATCTCAGTCGAAACACTCAAGTTTATTTTGTATAATGATATATGACAGAGACATCATAAAAACTTCACAACTGAAATTAGGAGAAAAGAGAATGTTTAGTATTTTTTTGCTTGAGAAATGACTCAAATGATCAATCAATTATCCAAATAGTCAGACTGTTCTGATTCAGAGTTTTATTCTATACTAAATAATACACTAATTAAAGGTTATCAGGTCTCGGAAAGATGACTCATTGCTTCAATTAATATCAGATAAGGGGTATGACAATATTTAAATAAACAGTAAGATTGATCAGTGAAATGTAAATATGCTGTTACAGGTTTATTACCTGTTTTATTGTAGCTATTCAGAGGGATAATTACTGCAGTGGAACTGTCAGAGCAATGTGTGGTAAACTCGTATGTCAGGGCTTAGAGCAGAGTATGGTTGCAAATGTTCTCATATGATAATGGAGCTTAGACACTGATAACAAATGACAACTTTTTCATAAACTCAAAATGAAGGATATAAAATAAGCTCAACACAGTGTCTCATTTTCTCACAATTTAAAACATCTATAAGATGAACTTTGCCTAAACAAAATGTAGTCTAGATTTAGAAGAACAATGATTCATTTCAGGAAATCAAAAAATAAGTAAACAAGAATAAGAATTTAACTGAGCATTCATTGCAAACATTTAGCATTTGTCAGTTTCTCAGGGCAGAGATGCATTTTAGTCAGTACTCAAAATGTGCGTAACTTGATAACATGATATCCTGCAGGAGTTCAGCTAGTTGTAATACAGTTTGAGTTTGTTTGCATGTGTGCATCTGTTTTTATTGTAGCTCTAAAGTGACAGCAGTCGTTCCATACAATACTGCACTACAGTGAAACCAAATACGAGCGACAGTCATGTTCAAGGCCATTAAATGATTTAGGGATGCTGACTTACTTGCTGACTCAGCCCCGTCTTGTGACCTTTAACAATATCATCATGTAGTTGATGCGCCGTACTGTCTCTGACTTTTCGAACCTTCCAATCTGAGCGTCATGTCTGTAAGCTAACTGTATACTCTATCCTAGCTCTCCGTGTCTGTCTCCGAGTCACTTTTTAAAAGTTGTGGATTGAATGAGTAAGCTGTCAGTCAGCAATTTAAGTATGGATGGATATGAGTAAATGGGTAGTCTTACACTCATACATGGTCTGTTATTAGTGACTCACAGTCAGAGCATACTGCCACTGTCTCATGACTTGTGTTCCTCAAGTCCACTCAGTGTCCTATCATTCAGGTAGACAAAATACCGGTTGACAGTAAATCTCCATAAGAAGTGAGTCATGCGTGGTGAGTGAATGAGGCAGCTGGAGGGCTCCCTCTCTATGGTGGCAGTATGTTTACATTCTCCAGATATCCCTGGTCTCTGTACCAGGTACCAGTCTGATCTGTTTAGGTTCTCCTCTGAGACCTGTTCACTTGATCCATTAAAAAAAAACTTAACAAAACAGAAAATCGAGAGTTTGTAGGCTTCAGGTGGAGCTGAAAAGAAGCACATCAGTAACATCTGGATTTGAATTCTACCCGCCTGTAACTGGATCATTGTGTGCAATCACAACATCCCTCTAGTGTATGATTGAAGAGAAAGGATACAGTCAGTGAACTTCCTTTCTCCCTCCCCTGCCAGAGGCATCCCTTATTTTTATTGGACCTTTGAAATGGTCAGAGTCTGGTCATATGATCCCGTGGGCCAATGAAATGCAGTGTTAGGAAAGCTGTGAGGGAACAAGAATTTTAACATGTTAAATTCACTGGATGATCAGAACTAGTCACCCTAAAAATATCCCCTGAAATCCTAAATGGCCTCCACACAGCAGCACTGCAAAATTTAACTTTTTCCTATTGAATCAGCTACATTTGTTCTCAGATGCTCTTTTAGTTTTTGGTGAGATAGCACTGCTTTAATGAACCAAACATGCACACTAACATGCTGGTGTGCAGAACTCACGAGATGTGGCAGGACACTCAGTTAGGAGTGAGATGTGCCACTGAAGTGGAGGATTTGGCAGAATGACTGGGAAAAATATGTCACCCTTCCCATTCACCACAACTTGCACTGAGAGGGGGGAAAGAGAGAGAGAGAGAGAGAGAGAGAGAGGGAAAAGCCCAGTTCTTGGCCAGCCTTTCTGTTGCAACAGGAAACAGGGGCCATGACTAACATGACATGATGTGGAAAACAACTGACACTCAACCAAACATCGTCTCGTGAACAGTGTCAAATGCTGTAACCAGCAGCAAGATGTTTTATCTTAGAAATCGACTACATGAAGGCTGATCTGTTAGTGTCAAACATCAAGAGCTGATTTAAATCAGCTGTGTTTCCTGAACATGGGTCTGAGTACTTTTTTTTCCTTTTTAACTGATAAAAAAGTGTTCGGAAAACTATTGAGTAAAGAAAGCCTCATGGAATATCTGGTCAGTTTTTAATTTTAATCGTATGTGATTTCATTCAATATTCGGCCAACTTTAGACCCTTTAGTTTAAACAGAGATCTTGTGTTTGTGCTTCTGCTCAGACAGCATTAAACATTTAGCAACTTTTTGTATGGCTGCAAGTTTGGATGATGGACTGATGAGTAAAAAGTATCAAATGCCCTAGATCTCGCTTATTAAACATGTCAACTTTGCTCTTTCTTAGTCTTGCTTGATAATTAAATCAAAGCTTTGGCTTTTCTGAAAACTGATCAGGAAAAACAACCAATGTGACAACATCACCTGTAGGTTTTGGAAAACTCTCACTATTTTCTAATTGTACGGTGTGTGTTGCAGAAAAATATCCAGTGCATGAAGCCCAGGTCTTTGCATCCAAGTCTAATTTAAGCAGCGTAAAGGATAGTGAAGGGAGGGGGAGCCTTACATTTAGCTGTGACTTTGTGGGCCAAAGAGGGAATCCTTCTTGATTACTGGCAGGGAGCAGCAGGGTGGGGATGGTAGTGAAAGTGAGGCTGTTACGGGGTCTTGGTATTTACAGCTGCATTGAGTTGGGAGGGGGGGTCACTGTGGATCTGCAAGGGGACTCCAGAGACGGAGAGTGTGGGGGCGCCCCCGCTGCTCTGCACATATGGATGAATCATGACTCATATCCCTCAGATGCTAGTCCTCCCTCGCCGTCAACCCTTTTGCTCTCTTTCTCCACCACTCCCTGAACTTAGCAACAGAAATATTCATCTCTGTCCTCTCTGAATAAAAACTAAGTCTCGCAGCTGCTGTCGACTGTTTGGGAAAGCGCTGGTGTTGAAATCCCGAAGCTCAGTTGTTGGTCTGATTTTACCTCCCTCACGTTGGGCCTCCTGAGTTCCCTGCACACTGCTTGTGCTCTGTTTTATGCATTAGGAAAAACCTACAGCCAGGCTTTCAGTGAGAGGGAAACATCTGTACCATCATCTAATTCTCTTAATTACATGGTACCAAACATCCTAATCACAGATGTCTTCCCATATACATAGCTAGGCCTCTATAGCTTCCGGCTTTTCAACCAAGCCCCTATAGCCTGCTTATGCATTTAGATTGGAGGTCGTCATTTTATTTTCTCTCTATGATTTGGACTCTGCCTCCAGAATATGTCTATCTTTTCTTCTTTAGACCTTTGCTTTACAGCCTGATAAACTTGATGAGTTTGTTCCTGACTTCTTGTGCGTCCTGTGTTGCAGGATGATGTCGGCGCTGAGTGAGTGGTTCTGGCAGGAGCGGCTGTGGTTTCCAGAAGGCCTGGGCTGGGCCGACCTGGAGGATCGGGACGGACGGGTGTACGCCAAAGCCTGTGACTTATGGGTGGCCCTGCCCATCGCCCTTGTGTTCCTCATTGTCCGTCAGATCTTTGAAAGGTCAGTTCATTTATCGCTATGTCTTGCTCAGTTTCTGTGTCCCTCATCTTTGCCTTTGGTTGTTAATTGACACATATGCTTCTCTCTGTTTTTAAACATTTTTGTGCCATACTTTCTTGTCTAACTATTGCTTCTTTTTCTCTTGACTGTTTCCTTCACTTTGCTTTCTTTCTTCTTTAGTCTGCCCTTCAGTTATCTCATCCTCTGAGCTCTTATTATGTTACTTTACTCTCTTGTTTCTTTCTCAGAACTTATTTGATAGTTCCTGCTGTGCCCTACTTTGTAATAAGTAAAGCTCCATTCTTTCAAGTGACTTATATTGTTTCTCACACAAGCACAGTGTTCCTGTTTTCTGTAGCTAATCTTTTGTAAATCAAAAATTGCTACATGCATTTTGTTGCTGATTCCAAGAAGCCCTATTGCTCATTATTCTTTTTGTTTCTACCTCCCTTACAGACATACAGTGGTAAATTATATCATGGGCTGACTGAAGACTTAAATAATTTGAAATGACAAACAAACAGATAACAACATTATTACATTTACAACTGCTTACAAACAGGAATGACGCTTGTTGCTTTTCAGAGTTATCAAGACAGAACACTTGGAAAATGCAATTTCTAAACAAAAGCTGCACTTTGTGACGTGTAATACGCAGCAGTGAGGCTTCTACTGGGCAGTGTTGTTTTAGTATTAAACATTGTCTACTTGTCCCTGAAGTGCATCATCCTTACCTTTAACAATTTGTAGAGTCTTTATGTCTTTAAGCTTTATTTACCTTTATGGTTCACAAATTCAAAAATAAGTAACAACAAGAAGGTGGGTTTAGGGGGAAAAAAAGCTTTAATAACATAAAAACTTGCAGGCAAATGAACAGTGACACTGAACAGAGTACAAACCAGGAGCACAAGGAACAGAGGCAAGAATGTTGATGAGATGTAAGGAGCAAATGCAGGACTGAGGAACAAATGCAGACGACTGACACTCAAAGTGGGAACACATGGCCTAAATATATGGGAGGATAATCAGGGTCAGGCAAAGCTAATCATCAATCAAAAAAGGCGGGAAAGCAAACAAAGACAGGAAGGGTAAAAAGAGAAAACTTGGTAAAGTAAAACAGAAACAAACTGAGTTACAATGCAAAACATGACAGATGCTTCTGTTTTTCACTAACTCTTCTCTAAAATTGCTCGCCTTTTAATCTCAACAAACTTTCTGTGATTGCAGAATGGTGGCTACACCCCTGGCTGCTTTGCTTGGGGTGAAAGAGACGACACGGCTCAAGGCCCCTCACAACCCCACACTGGAGTCCTACTACTGTAACATTACCAAAAACCCCACACAGGTACACACAGACTCAGAAAGACAGAGCATCATCCTGCGTTAGTTGGCAGGAAATTAGAAACATAACTCTGACCTCTCTGTGCTGTTTCCAGACTTCAATAGCAAGTCTTTGCAAGCAGACTGGCTGTTCAGAAATACAAGTGCAGCGATGGTTCAGGAGGCGGAGGAACCAGGACAGACCGAGTTTGCTTAAAAAGTTTCGAGAGGCCAGGTAAACATACACATACACACACACACACACATACACATACACACACTTTTTAACATATGCACACCCTTCTGTAGAGCTATAGAGCAGGGTTAAATAGCTGCCTTGCATTCCCCAGCTATATGAGCACATTTGTCAGTGCAAATGTATCCCTCTATTTTTAACATGCACTTATTACAATGCCACACTTCTGCTACCATGGCTGTAGCCTTTGCCGTTCTCTCTCACTCTTCATCTGTGCACTCATTAGCACAGGGCCTCAGCAACAGGGGCACTGTCACCACTTTTGGTTATTTTTATGTGTAAGCATTAACTGAAGCGGAAGCTAAGCCAACAGGATGATTACCTGAAAATACAAGGCTGCTGAAACTGGCAGGATTCACACTGCAGCAACGGATGGCACTTCAAAAAAGTATCCAGTGCCATAAAGCTTGCACATTATTGTTAGCATGGTTAGGACTGACAAACACAGTATTCAATATTCAACAATGCGCATGGGGACAAACACATTTATAGATGATGTTTTAATACATTATTCCATTTAGTATGTTCAGTGTGTAGCTTCTTTGTAGTGACATGGTCGTTGTTATCATTACCACTGTCATGGTCATTGTTTATGTTTGTCAGTGTATTCGTAAAAGCTTTTAACGTGACTTAAAGGGCCAGTTTAACCAAAATACAAGAATACACAGACCTCAGTGTAAACAGTTTTTATTGACTGCTTTGCAGAAAATAAATTTAAAACAAAAGTCGCGTGACTTAAGTTACAGCAGTTGGATGAAAAAATTCTTCACAAAGTTCACTCAGAAGATTTTTCTGCTTTCATCATATCAAAGGATTCTGCTCATTTGCATGGAAACATTTTAAAGGATGGGTTGACGTTATTTCAAGGCTCTTATAAAACAGTAGTCATATGCTTACAAGCTTGTGATAATCATTTCTTCCAATGGAAATGGGAAAGATCCACTGCATTTCTGCACTGAGCTGTATTAAAGGAGCCTTCTTGCAGCTCTCCTCACATATATGTGCTATACAACTCTTGGAATGATCATGCAGAACGTTTGAAGTCAGTAACTTTTGTTGTATTTTTGTTTTGGGTCATTTAAAATTACAAGTCAGTGCTGTCTGAGAAAATGGACAATACCTGCCTTGGAGCAGTCATCTCTCTCTGCTGCATTTGAATATAGCATCCCACTTCTTAACCATGCTTAAAGAAAGGACATTCCCCTCCAGTGCTGCCTCCATGTCCTCATGGACCTCCATGAGTGAGCTCTTGAGACAGAGGGAGTGGATGACTGCATGAAGGCCAGTATTTTCCATTTTCTCAATCAGTGCTGACTTCTGGTTTTCAATGACCCAAAACAGAAATGCCAAAAAAGTTATTATCTGCAAACTTTCCGCACAATCACTTGAGGAGTTGAACTGCATGTGCATGCAACAAGAGCAGTATAACTCATTTCCCTCTACTTTAGTCCTCAAACTACTCAACCAACCTTCATATAAATGATATTTTTAAGTGACATGAGCAACTTACTTGCCTTGTGTTATGGCAGAAATCTATGAGAAATACCTTAAAGAAACCTCAGGAAATTCAATCAAACTATCTGCATTACCAAATGTTGTTTGTTTTTTTTGTGATTTTGGTAAAACGACCCTTTTATTTTGAAGATGTCTGCTGTATATGTGTTTTACATTATATCTAAACTAGTCTATAATGCATTGCTGTTTTGCATATGATGCTTGTAGGGGTGTGTGTGGATGTGCATGTGACTGCATGTTTTGTCAATGCGGGTTATGGTGTGTCTTTCACTGTGTGCGTTACGACATTTCTCTTCTGAATCAATCTATTGTTTGCGTGCACACAACAAGCTTTCTGTCTCTTTCCCTTATTTCCCCCAAACTGGTGTATCTTTCACACTCTCTCTGTCTATTCTTTCTCTGTGTTTTCACCTTTCTGTTCTTATATTTCTCTATCTGTCGGCTCCTGCTGCTGCTGTGCTCTCTGTGTGAAACCCCCTGTCTACACCTGGCTGTGGTGGGAATGACCCCTCACTCTCTCTGTTACAGGATATGAACAGTGAGGCTTCTGTCTGACAGCTCTCATTGTCTGTCAGCATGTGTTCTGGCTCTGTGTGTGTGTGTGTGTGTGTGTGTGTGTGTGTCCTCATTTGACATTCTCAGCGTCAT
>JAPZDV010000025.1:13950774-13969502 GCA_029814665.1 Acanthurus lineatus
GTGTGTGTGTGTGTGTGTGTGTGTGTGTGTGTGTGTGTGTGTGTGTTTTGTGACTGTGAGAGAGAAATTTGTGTGCGAGCATGATGTGTTTATGTGTCTGCTAGTAGAAAATGTGTCTACTGTCTTTTCCCCATTGACTGAGTAGAAAGTGTGTTTGTATGTGTGTGTGTGTTCTCTTGCAGTTGGAGATTTACCTTTTACCTTCTTGCTTTCATTGCTGGCCTGGCCGCCCTCATCGATGTGAGTACTGCCATATTAACCTCGACCCCTCCTCTTCCTCCTCCTCCTCTTCTCCTTCTTCCTCTTCATGTCTTTATTTTTCCCATCCTCACCCGCCCTGCCATCGTAACCTGATGGTTTCCATGGTAGAAGGGCTTTTTTTTTGCTGTGATAACCTCACCTCTTTCACAGTCAGAAGGGCAGCATTGACTCATTGCCATGCTGAGTCAGTAGATATAAATACACCTGTCGAACTCTGCTGTCTCATTCACATCGCATCTCTCCTTCCAGAAACCTTGGCTGTATGACCTGAAGGAGATGTGGCAAGGCTTTCCTGTGCTGGTATGTCTCTGAGGTGGCCATGTACACTGAAAGTAGGGTATCTGAAAGTCTTGAAAAGTCTAAAAAATGATTGAATTCTGCTCAGAAAAAGCCTTAGAAGGTATTAAAAGTCTAAAATCTTGCCCACAAAGGCCTTATATTTTCTCTAGCCAAGTGCAAGCTTTTTAGTTTGTGGTTGTTGGCTGTTGTACGAGATTATGCATCCATAAAATAAAACTCTGGACAACAGTGGATTGTGTTGTTGGAGGCTGTTTAATTGCATCATAATCAGCACTATCAGACCTGGTACAATCATTGTCACTTCCGCTAGTCACAGTAGCTAGAAAGCTCATTACCTCATTATAGGCAAGGGTCAATTTGAACAAAACTTCAGCTTATTAATTAATTTTTATTTGATTAATCCCTCCATCTATTTTCTGCCACTTCTCCAGGCCCAGGTCCTGTTAACAATTAATTATGTTGCCATGAATTATTGCTGTATGCAGAACTAACAAAGTATGATATAAATGTCAATACAAATTCATGTACTAAATTAATAATAATAGACAATTTTTGTTCCCACTGGTTTTCAGTCATCATTCTCTGGCTGAAATGGCATGAATGGGGTTACAAATTCAATTTAAATGGTCTCTGAAAGTCTTAAATATGATTTGGTAAACACTGCAGAAACCCTAATACACAAATCACAAGATACCATCCTAAAACAGAGTTTAACAGAGCTAAAATGATATGAAATGATAATGATAAGCTGATTGAATTATCAGTTTATTATTTATTAATTTTAGGGGAAAGGCCAAAAAATAAAAGGTTCTAGTCACATAAATGTTGGTCTTGCTGTTCTACAATAACAAACTAAGTATCTTTTGGACTCTCAACTGTCCACGACAGACTATATGAATGTGTCAGCTTGAGCTCCTGAACATGTGGATACTTTTCTGACATTTTAGAGGTCAAAGCAGTTAGTTTTGCACATTAGTGTATGGATTTTGACATTAAATATTTGTATCCTTTCCCTCAGACTCTCCTGCCATCTCAGTATTGGTACTACATGATTGAGTTGGGTTTCTACAGCTCTCTGCTCTTCAGTGTGGCTTCTGATGTCAAACGCAAAGTGAGTGAAATTATCGAGGGAACACTCTCCTCCTCCTCGGTTTAGCTGGTTAAAAACAACAACAAAAAAGGACTTGTGTGGAAAAAGATGCAGAAAAATGACTGTAAATGAAAAAAAAGTCAAGTAAAATATGTTACATTTGTTTTTTTCACCTGCACATGGTTACTACATTGCGTATGTCAACTACACACAAGAGGAAGATCAAATCTGTTCTCACTATTTCATCAGTGTTTGACATCTGGTACGTGGGTGGACATTAGACTGTTGTTACACGTGTGTTTTAGTGTGTGTGTGTGTGTGTGTGTGTGTGTGTGCGCGTGTGTGTGTGTGTGTGTGTGTGTGTTTGTGCGCTCGCGTGTGTTTGGACTTTACTCAGCTGGGGTCAGCTGAGCACAGTGGGGAAAATCTTGCAAAAGAGGCACAGGGTGTTTCTCCAACACAATATTATAACCTCATTGCCTCTTAAGCAGGATTTACCACAACTCGCACAAACCCACTTAAAAATGTCCTACATCCAAATACTGTATTTATACTTCTGACATTTTTTCACCATGCCTCCTTTTCTTTAGGACTTTAAGGAGCAGATTGTTCACCATGTAGCAACCATTCTCCTCATCAGCTTCTCCTGGTGTGTTAACTACATCCGTGCTGGAACGCTCATCATGCTGGTGCACGACTCCTCTGATTACCTCCTCGAGGTAAATGTCTCCAGAGGGTCATTGCATTACTTTGTATTCAAAGTGATTTGATTTGCACAAACCCAGTAAACTATGTCCATGGTGATTTAGTGTTAATATGTAAATATGAATGTGGCCGATATGAAAAGTACCTGCATCATATTTTATACTGATGTCAATTATTCCCATCAAAAATAAAAATGCTGTTTAGACTGCTTACATGCTGAATCCTCTGTGACTTTAAATTTTAATGATCCAATGGGTACAAGGAGTTCTAACAAATTGTGATGGCAACACTGCCACCTTGTGGATGAAACTACACTCTAGTTATTTTAAGTGGGATAGAGACAAACCGCAAACAGGCCAATCATAGTAAAGTACCTGTCAGCTCTAACCACTGCCTGACGACTGTATGGCTGTGCTCCATAGAAACTCACACAGTCTTCTCAGATTTTCCTAATTTTTAGGCAGGTTCTGTGGATTTTGAGCAAGTCATGGTCATAACACTGAAGTAAACACTAAGACCACATTATGTTATTATTTACAGATACCAGCTTGTTAGTTTGAGTTACATATTATTCCTTATTCGGTTGGAGTTACTTTGCACCAGCAAGCCTACTCAGCTAAGCTTAAGTCTATGGCTGGAGTCTAAAAAATAGCAGCTCTCAACAGTTTGCATCGTTGGTCAAATCTAACAGAACAGCTTAATATAATAATATAATTTACAAAGAGACGTGTCCTCCCCTAGAGTCCTTGCTTGTTTTATGAATGTAGTGAAACACAAGTTGAAGCAGCTGCACTGTTATCTGTAATGTTAGGCTTTAGCATGTATCTTTTTTGTTCATAACTGAAACCTGTTTTTGCTGCTGAATCAGTTTGACATCCTGTGTATGTCCTTCTCTCTGACAGTCTGCAAAGATGTTCAACTATGCTGGTTGGCGAAATGCCTGTAACTATATCTTCATTTTATTTGCTGCAGTCTTCATTGTTACTCGCCTGGTCATCTTCCCTTTCCGGTACACACACAAACACACAAACACACACATGCACACTCACACTTTAAACGAGCATTTTGTGATATAACTGGATGTTAATGAAATTACCATGTTCTTAATCTTACTTATCTCTATTATAGGATTATTTACTGCACGTGGGTTTACCCTGTGACCATCTATGAACCCTTCTTTGGCTACTACTTTTTCAATGGACTTTTAATGGTTCTACAGTGTCTACATATTTTCTTGGCGGTCCTCATCATACGCATAGCAGTACGCTTCCTCACCAACAATGTAAGCAAGCAAACAAATGTAATGCAAATATCAAGAGTCTGTTCATTCATCCATTGAATCATAGTCATTTCAGCACTCACATCTATGTCCAGCACAATAGACAATTGTACAGTAAATATAAGTTAAAATGTTAAATGAGAAAAGGCAAAAATAATAAAATGTTCATGCACTCCCACTTAAAGTTTTCAGATTAGAAATTACTTAAATTTAAGGTTTATAAAGTTTAGAGAGAAATTAGAGCATTTTGAAAAATTGAAACAGAAAAAAATACCAACCATAGGTATGCAACCCCTTGAGGCTGGTTAAAGTAAATCTTGACTTAACACTTTTATCATATTTAGAAGAACTGAAGACAGTCATTTTTAGATGCTGAGACCCTGAGACTTGAGTGTCAGTAGTGTTGTGCCAGTAACAGCTAATATAGCCTCTAACTGATAGCCTCTAACAGAGATTAGAAGCAGGCTACAGAGATGTGGTTGACTCACCTCTCCCCTCCTTAACACCCTTTGTGTTTTTTCATTTCTTACTTTTAGCCTTCAGTGCAGTTCGCATTGACTGAAGTGACATCACATGAGGTGATTTGTCAGACTTCAGATAGCTGCCTCTGGAGATGGCAAATGATTTAAGAATTTGGTGTTTAAAATTGGTGAAGAAATAAAAAAAGTGGAACTGTCAGTTGATGAATTTGGGCCTAAAGCAATTTAAAGAACTTGTGTGTTTTTTCATCCATAAAGTCATAGAAATTTAAGCTCTTGCTCCCTTATCATCCAGCGCACAAGACGTATGAAACTCATAAAAATTATATTTATTACATGCAAGATGAACACAGCACAAGATATTTCATTATAGCTGCAGAAGAACCAGGTACAATCTTACACACACTCACTCGCGCGCACACACACACACACACACACACACACAGTCTTATAAATGCAAGTGGACAGTTTGAGTGTTTTTTGACACTTGCCAGAGCCAGTACAGTTTTAGTGGAAGGCCTTCTTGATTGATGATGTGTTTCTAAATGGTTTCATTTTTATATAATCTTTTTTGGTTTGTTTTTTTTTTTCAGGAAAAGGTAGACGATGAAAGGAGTGACAAAGATGAAACAGATGAATCAGAGGAGGATGAAGAGGAGGTGCAGGATAAAAAGGACATGAAGAAAAATGGACCAGTGCAGAATGGTCACGCAGTCCACAATAACAACCACAGCAAGACAGAGTGAAGGCAAGCAAGAGTCAGGACAAAAAATGTGAGAAGGACTCATATCCCTCAGTGGGGGAACAGGAGGGAGCGATGAAAAGAAGGAAAAAAAGACGGGTTGTGGGTGAGGGAGGGGGGTAAGTCATTCCGTAAAAACCAGGAACAGCAGATGTTTCAAGGAAATTTGACACAGTTACTTTTGCACATCACAAAAACACTCACACACATTCAATCTTACTTCTAGAGGGCACGGAGATCCAGCAGATGATATACACTACATTAAGTGGCATGGCTTTTTCGCTTTGTCATCAGAAAAAAATATTTCATTGTCAGTGTGTGATGTCCCAAAATTTCAAAGAGACAGGAGAGAAAATGGAGAGGAGTAAAGTGTGGAGAGGACAGAGGGGGGCAATGCTGCATCTACTTTAGCTTTTCTTGTTCAGTGTGCCTTAGAGCCAGCTAATAGCTGTTAAAATGCCATTTTAAAGCTTTCTGCTTTAATCTTGTGTTGCTTTATCTTGTTTTTTCTTTTTTTGTTTTCTACTAAAAGAACAAAAGAGAGTGAAAGTAAGTTTTATGGAGGTGAGACAACAGGGCATTTATTTCCCTAATTTTCTGTCTATGCAATAACGTAAATGTTCAGCTTTTGCAACGTCTTTGCACAAACAGTGTATTTCATAAACTGTAACAACTCGCAGTGGGACTGTGTGCCTCTGCTTTCCAATGCGGCCTGTGGCATTTATAAAGAAGTCTGCCTTGAAAGTTTTAAGGAGTAAATTTGATGTCTATTTTGTAAATAAACAGCAAGAAAAACTTGCTTTCTTACTTTAACATCTGTTCAATTCTTAATTCAGCTTAGCTCTTCATGTACAATTCCTGCTTCCAAAAGAGATGTCGGAGCTGCACATGTTCCATATTGTTTGCTGATAAAGCAGGCAGGAATACCCAGAAATCAGTGCTTTATTGCGAAAACTGCAATATGAATCACAGCTTCCTGCTAGTGTTAACAGAGCTGAATGTTTTTCCTCTCTGGTTTGGCTCAAACTGTTTGAACCAGTTGAGTCTTGAATCACTCTGATAATGCCACCCACTGACAAACCCATGACTCAATAAAATCATTCTGGAGGTGGGGTGCCATAAAAATCCAGAAATAACCTGGATTGAACTAAGTGAATGATTTTAGGTATGATTCTGTGTATGAAACGGGTTTACAAGTATTGCTACTTGATGTTAAGGAGGTAAAATATCTTTTAATCTTTCTTTTTTTTGCAGTTTAGTGTTTGAGTTTTGAAACTGATGAAGAATTCAGGAAATGAGTGTTGCAGTTTTGCATTATGCTTTAAAGTTTTTTTGTATGTCAAGTGCCTTATCTGTAATGTGTGGGAAGCTTTCTCTCCTGTCTTCATATCCTCTCGTCTTCTCTCATGTTTCCATCTGACATCACATCCTCCCCCAACTATCTCATCCATCACTCACTTCTCTCCTCTTAAAAGATTACCTTCCTCTGAAACGCACCCTCACTCCACCACCACGTTCATTTTTACTAACCCAGACCAACCAGCAACCTCTCTTCCCCGGTGATACAGAAGAAACATTTGTGTCTAATTACAGTGTTATTATTTCTCTTTTTGTTTTTTATTTTTTTTGTTTAATAACTAAGTATTGTTATAAATAAAAGCAAGGATCATGAATCACAATGAAATCACTTTGAAGTTGTTTTTATTTATTTATATACAAAGTCTGAAAACATACCACATAGTACATTCTTAAAATTTCTAAAATCCAACCAATAAAACATTAGACTATTAAACATGTTTTTGTCCCTTTGAATTGAATTGAAACCATCTGACATAAGTTTAAAACACACTGTCATTTAATAGTGTTGAAGGAAAGCTGCAGTGATGAAAGTTATATTCAGATTCTACACTTAATTAAAAGGAGCAACTTCAGGCTGTTGAAATATAATATATCATTATGCTGGTTCGGGCCACAGCAATGCATCATGTTCGACAAGACTATCGTATTTTTGTAATCACGTGTGTCCAAAAATGTTACTTTTCACAATCTGAGGGAAAAAAAGCTGTTTTCAGCATCGTGAGCTGACCCAGTGCAGCAGCGGCAGGTTTTTTTCATTACAAGCAGTCATTTCACGCTTAGAATGGCCAATATTGTACAAATAAAACTATTACTTTGGGAATTTTTAAGTGTAACCTATTTTCTTTACAATATTCATGTCGCTGGTTACATTATTTAAAGATCTAATATTTGTTTTTATTACGTTGTGTTGTTGTAAGTCAGTGTACTTCCTTATCACTGTAACTAAATAACATTACATACACTGGGCGTTTACCTGAGAACAGTCTGTTTTTATAGAGATATACTTCTACTTACTGACGCAAAGATCAAAATATGCTTCGGTTTTTGTCAAGATAGCCAATGACAGTCATTATTTCACTGTCATCTGTAGGAGAACTTGTGTAAAGGCCTTTTTTTACTACAGCTATAAATGTTTTCAGTCCTGCTTGTCAATAAAAATAATAATATTTATACCTCTGTCGACCTACATTAAGTTTTAAAACGGATATGATTTAACTTCGTTGACCTGCAAGATCATCCGCTTCCAAGGGGAAGGGGAAGCAACACATGGATTTCCCAACAATATACGTCATTTGTATCTGGCTTGCGTGACATCCAATAGAAAGAGGAGAAGAGAAAACAGTGTAGACAGCTCGCGACCTGCTAGCTGAAACGCCATCTTAAATATTACAGGGGTTTAAACTGGGAGAAAACAGGGAAAAGGGCAGCGTGGAAGACAAACTGTTATTTTTGTCAGTCTTTTTAATCTTCAGGTCGCTCTGGTTCGCTACTAGTCATGGCGTCGCTCGTTTCTAAACCCAAATAAAAGTGCATGCGTGAGGAAATCGGCAAGGCAGTTGTTAGCCTCTAGCCAGCTAGCAAGGGGGAGGGGCGGGGGTTTTGAGGATTTTTTTTTCCGTAGCCGAAGTTGTTTGTTTATGTTATTTCACACGGACATGTCCTCTTCAAACCCAGGTAAAGTGCGTTAAAAGTCATAGCGATAATTTACTCACATGGTGCTATGCAACTGTATGTCGATTATCGGCGTTTTCTGAAGAACAGCTAAAGCGGACACTTTCCTGAAGATAGCGTGACAGCATCAGCTAAGTTAGCTTAGTGGCTGAGCTAATGCCACAGCTAGGCTAACTGGTTATTGCATAAGGGGTAGTTCGCTGGCATGCTAGCCAGCTCACAGTGGCAAGATTAGCGACTAGCTTACCGTTAAAATAGTTCTGCTGTGATAATTTGCATAACTAAGAGAGGCAAGGTGAAGAAAAAATAAGAAATTAAAGTTGGCCGAGTACCAAGCTGCGGTGAGCCAGCCTAGTTCACATGTTTTTTGTTTTTAGGTAGAGTTGCTCTGTAGATTTGGGTGTCGTGACTGTTTTAGGACTCTATAACCTGCACATATGAGTTGAAGATATATTTAGTGGATGTTGAGATAACTTTATGCTATATACACAGGTTAAAAGATGGAAACAATGCCATTCGCTTGTTTTTAAATGTTCATTTGGCCCCAAGCAGGGACTCGAGTGTGTGGCTTAGTTTCTTTTTCAGTGTTCGAGGCACAATAGGAAATCACCTGTCATCCCTGTTATATTTCGCTCTGTATGCCTCTTTGTTATTTATAGACTTACCAGACCCAAATCTGGGTATGGGGGCAAGTGGGACCCAAGCAAGCGGTGGGGCTGTTGCACCAAAAGGGACCAACAAAAGAAGAGCAGCGTAAGTGTAGTGGTAGTGGTACATTGTGTTCTTGTATAACAGTGTTTTGATGTGTGTATTTGCTGACTGGTTTACTTTTGATTCTGACAGTTGTGGTTAAAATTCTTGTGAAAATATTTGTGTGAAGCTTCTCATTACTTTCTCTTCTCCTTATTGCAGGCCAGACTTTGATGATGATGATGAAGGCAACAAGTTGTTTAGGTAGATTTTCCTCAGTTTGTTCTTAAATAAAGCAATGTAGGGTGATATATTCAGTGTCAGAATTGTCAGGGCAGCTGAGATAACAAGCAGTGTTTTCTCTGTTTTTTCCTCAGGTGTGACGATGAAACAGCAGGCTCCAACAATGATAAAGAACGCTTTGCCAGGTAGGAGAATGAATTAGGAGAAACAGATGTGCGTGAGTGAGGTGTAGGGAAACAACATTTTCAAGACAGCAGTTGCCCCCATGCTGCTCTCCCTTTCCTTTATGAGTTTTATTTTTACTCCTACTCTCCTTTTTCTTTTGGTAGTCTTTTTGGGCCTGTGTTTTAGTGGGTTGGTTTCATTTCCAGGTTTTTGGAAGAAGATCAGAGTTTTGCAGATAAGGAAAAACTAGCCAGGTATGGCCTGTACTACTGTTGAAGGCTCCATCTCCTGCCTGTATCCATATCAATATTGAATGCACTGATCAAATACTATCCTGAGTTGCTGGTGACCCAGCAAATAGTCATTTTGACAATACAAAATCACTGGTTTATTTCACTGCTTTTTGCGCCTTTTTGGTGCTTGTCAGAATGTTATGCTTCTTTGCAGCTGGTTGTCCTTCTTAAACCACCACTGTGTCATGTGTCACTAACTGCTATGCTGTGTTTGACTCAGGGACTTTCAGTTTGATAATCCCTTCCCCTTGAGCAACTGTCCTCTCTGTCTCTTTTCTCTCCCCCCTCTCAGGATATCTGAAGGGTCTTTCTCTTCCTGCACTTGCTCTCTTTTGTCACAACGACTGGCCTTAAAGACCAGACTCTCTCGCTTTCTCACTATCATTTTTGTAGATCATTGACAATACATTACTGTTTTGTACGTCCATTATTTTTCTCACTTTCTCTCATTTTCACCTTTTCTTCCCGATTGGCATGCTTACATTGCAACATTAACTCTAAACTCTACTCCATGTTGTCCACCTGCCCGTCTGTTTCCCCCATCTCGATCCCTCCTGTCCTCTCCACCTTTGCCTCCCTCCCTCGTTTCCTCACTCCAGGGAAAATCACAGTGAGATTGAGAGGCGGAGGCGGAACAAGATGACAGCGTATATTACAGAACTGTCAGACATGGTGCCCACCTGTAGTGCACTAGCACGGAAACCTGACAAACTAACCATCCTACGAATGGCTGTGTCCCATATGAAGTCTCTGAGAGGAAGTGGAAATACCAATGCAGATGGATCATACAAGCCTTCTTTCCTCACTGACCAGGTATGAACCACTGAGCGAAGACAAAAGTTAAAATTAAGGGGAAGAAATGTTTCCACTTCATCAACTCAGATTGAATTTGTAGTGGGGTAGCACTTAGCAGACTAGGCAAAATTTCATCCAAAAGCAGTGCTACTTGTTTAGCATTCAAAAGTAAATTTAATATACAGGTCTCGCAGTCACAGTATACTTAAAACTTTACCTTTTTGAGCTTAATGAGGGAGGTGTGAAAGTCACACCTTTTTAAGACCACAAGAAAGTTTTGTCACGTGGTTGCTAAAGAGCAGTTCCTATCTTTGATACTTGTTTCATCTAAATTTGGAACCTGGTCAACTTTTAAATCGTTCATAAGTGCTCTTGATGAATATGCAATGTTTGTAAATACCTGTGATTGAGCCTTATTGGTTAGTGACCACCTTCATGGAGAAGCTTCTTGCTGAATGGTTCAAAAAAGGTCTGGCATCAAATCCATGGTGGTGGCACATTTCTTTATACACACCCCCAGGGTCAACCAGTTAGACAGCAATGAAAAAACATCGAGGTGCATAGGAATTTTGGAGGATTGTGGACTGATCACAATAAAGGAAAACATGAACACTATAGATTAAAACTCTATTAAAGGTCTCTCATCCTCACTGCTTTGCTTGTCTTGAATTCCATCTGTCTGTAGGAACTGAAGCATCTCATTCTGGAGGCAGCAGACGGTTTCCTGTTTGTGGTGTCATGTGAGACAGGCCGCATTGTATACGTCTCTGACTCCCTGACACCCGTCCTCAACCAGGCACAGTCTGAGTGGCTTGGCTCCTCCCTGTATGATCAGCTCCATCCAGATGACACAGAAAAACTCAGGGAGCAGCTTTCTACGTCAGAGAATAACAGCACAGGTACAAAGCATTAACAGACCTTTAAATACAGACGGTGGAAAATTTGTTATTATTTCAGAACTGTGTCCCTTTTTTATGTGAAAAAAAAATGTGCACATCACCTGAAAGAGAGTCAAATCTGCCTCTTTTTACCTTTTAAAGGAAGAATGTTGGACCTAAAGACAGGAACAGTGAAAAAGGAAGGCCAGCAATCATCAGCCAGAATGAGTATGGGAGCCCGTCGATCGTTCATCTGCAGAATGAGGTGTGATTCATAATATATACTGAATTGTCCAGTTCTTTATTAATGTCAATATGTGATGCATAAACTGAAAATGTGGTGGTGTGTCTAAATGTGCAGGTGTGGCTCTTGTCCTGTGGAACCATTGTCTATGAACAGACTGAACTTCCTTAGGAACAGAAACAGGTGATTGAAACAAAACAGTTAATATTTTTAATTTTTTTTTTTGTTCTTCTTTTTAAACTTTTCTGTGATTACTTTAAAGAGTTTTAAAGAGTAACCAAAAAGCAAAAAGATGCAAGCAAAAAGACACAGTTTCATTACAAGCTTGTTAGTAGGACTTACCGATTTTACTACATATGTAACTATGTCTTCCTTTACCTTAGAAATGGTTTGGGAGCAGCAAAGGAAGGGGAACCCCAGTATGTAGTGGTCCACTGTACAGGATACATCAAGTCCTGGCCCCCTGCAGGTAAATTAATGATTTTGTAAGGGTTTGTAAGGGCACTTACAGCCATCTGTTATAGTTTCTCCATAAGTTGACTAGGAGCTGTAAACGATGCTACATGAATTTTTCTTGGTGTCACATGTTAATAGAGTTTTTGCATGGTTGTGTTTTAGGAGTATCATTAACAGATGATGAAGCAGACAACACTCAGGGGAGTCGCTACTGTCTAGTTGCCATCGGGAGATTACAGGTATAATGAATGCGTCCTGTGTAGAGATGTGCTAATGTGTCTTTTTTAAAATTGTTCTTAACCACTTATCATTGTTGAATAGTATATATTTGGAAAGAAAGTACAAGTTGTGGGTAAGGGTTAGATTGGTATGGATTTGACCATCACAAGTGCATAATTACATACATCTCCAACAGACTGTAATAATATTTTGTCTGTAGATCAACAATCAAAGATTAAAATTGCTTTTACAGGTGGTGAAAGAGGTAGTGTATTGTTTTGAAAATTTATTTCCACCACACTGAAGTATTTTATGGTCCCAATCGAGAGTTTTATCTAAAGTGGATTATGACTGATTGTACTTTTACAGTCTGTTTTGAAATAGTTTTTTGCCTGTAAGGTGTCACTTGTCAAACATTGAAAATATTCACTGACATTTGAGTAAGCATTCAGTTTTTTAAGATACTGTATGGGATTTGTTCATATAGATATCCTAATGAAACATAAAAAATATATATAAATGAGATCCTAATACAATGTGGCTTTTAAAGTATTTAATTTCTTTTGATCCTTTCTACATTATTGTATTGCAACTTTAGGATATTATGCCAATGGTACTACACATGCATTTTGTATTTGTTTCCCGTAAGGTGACTTGTTGCCCAGGTGACACGGATATCAACAATATCAGTGTTCCAGTGGAGTTCATCTCACGCCATAACTGCCAGGGCATGTTCACCTTCATTGACCACCGCTGCGTGGCCGCAGTTGGCTACCAGCCGCAGGTAAGACTCACAGCTGGTGGAAATGTCACTGACAAGGACTATTTGCTACACAGCATCTCCTAACAACCTTTGTCAGAAGTTGGTGATAACATATTCTTGGCTAATATGGCTGTGATGTCTACTGTGTATTTAAGGAATTGTTGGGAAAGAATATTTTAGAGCTCGCCCACCCCGAGGACCAGGGCTTACTGAGAGACAGTTTCCAACAGGTAGGATTGTCTGAATATGTACAAATGTTTATCTTGTTTAATGTTTATCTTAGTTTATTCCTTGTACATGCACTTGAAAAGTACTCCATAGATTAAGTATCACACTCCTATCATATGCACAGTGACTGTTTTAAAAAGAAAAGTCCAGAATCAAACTCTTGTAGTTTACACATCCTTTTTTCACTGGGAAAAACCTTGTGCTTGCATTCCCCACAATGAAACACTGCTTAACTATGCAGATTCAGGTTTATTATGCTAGTAGAGCCTAATATGTCAATGAGCTGCTAGCCTCAAGCAGAGGTGCAGGTGGGCGTCTGAGGTCTGGAAAGCTCTTTGGCCCTATTCTGTGCCTAAATCAGCATCATGTATGCAATTTATCAGATGTCACGCTACCTCTTGAGCCACAAAAGGCGTCACACAACTTTTTTTCAAATATGACTCAAGACCTCTAAACAGACTTTGATGTGGCTGTGCAGTTTCCCTGTTAGTAGCTGGTTTCTTGTTTGGCTTCCTACAGTAATCTGATGTCTCAGATGTTTCAGTTTTTCAAGTCCACAAAGGGTCTTAGCAATATTTCTTGAGGTTTTCCCTTGAAGGCTGATTTCTCGGTCATGTTTTTCATTGAGGTTTCTAATCTGCATGTTAGTTTGCATGTGCATGACAAAGACTTGATGTAAAGAAAGAATGACCATGGCAGCAGTTCAACTTAACAAGAGAAAAAACAACTTAATGTGGGTACCATGTATTTAAATTAAAATGAAAATAAGTCAAATTCAGAATAAAACTGGCCCTATGTAATTTCATATAAGCCGAAATCAGCCACTTTCCTCATCAGAAGTTTTTTTAACTGTTGAAATTCAGAAATTTTGATGCTATAGGGACATCTGGACTGTCCCTTACTTACGCACATTATCTAGTTATATGTGTAACCTGATATCTCATGATAACTTTTATCTGACTCTTTGACTTGCTAAACTTGTGTCCACAGGTGGTGAAGCTGAAGGGTCAGGTCCTGTCAGTCATGTTCCGGTTTCGCTCTAAATCGAGAGAATGGATCTGGATGAGAACCAGCTCTTTCACCTTCCAGAACCCTTTTTCAGATGAGATTGAGTATATTATCTGTACCAACGTCAATGTCAAGTGAGTCCACACAATCACCTTAGACTGATTTTACCAGTACTGGATATTATGTAACATGATTACACAATCAAGTACAGCTTATAATGAAACCATTCACGTCTCAAAATGTGACTGTTGTGAAAGGTCCCACGGTCTGAATGCTTATCTTTCACACTTGATCCCCAGTTCCTTTTGCACCCTTACCACAACCCTTTTTAATAAACCACACACTGATCACTCTCTCCCTACCTCCCACCTCTCCTGCTCTCCTCTCTGATTGTGGGGCAGTAGAAACTCAACACAGGACCCCCTCACTCCCATCTCTTCCCCAGGGGGTTCGCTGCCCCCCTCCCTGGGCCAGAGCAGCCCAAACTGCCCTCCTGTAGTGCTCAGCCCTGGGCAGGTGGCCACCAGGTGAGACCAGGCCTGGCCTGACTATCTTCCCCCTGCATGGGAGAACAGGGGCTGCTTCTTCATGGGAGACTACTGCTGTTTCTAGCAAACTACAGGCCTTCTATTTTTTCATTTTCCTCTTTGGGTGACTGTTACATCCCTTATATTTTGTTTGTCTGTATTCTCCTATTGTGTTATGTATGTTTGAAAAATAGTTCAGTTTTCTAACAAGAAGCATGTCTAGTAGCTGTTTCCTTATTGTTAGTACTGAATTTAGTTTAAAGAGATCAGCTTGTAACAGGTGATATAGCATGTTAGCAGTGTGTATTTGCAAAACAGAGCTTTCTCTCCTAGAGTGTGTTTCTGTCTTCCTCTTCTGTTCTCATTTCTCTTTCATGTTGCCATGGTGACCGGTGGCGGGTTGAGTGCTATTTTGTCAGCAGGTGTTTGGGATTTCTCACCCAACTGTGGAGAGTATGGAAATGGAAATGAGGCTATTTTAGACTGACTCCCCCTCTCTCTCTCTTCCTCTCTGTTTCCCTTTTCAGGCAGTTACAGCAGCAGCAGCAAGCCGAGCTTGAGGGAGGTGGAACCAGAGACGGGCTGTATGAGCCAGGACCGATCACCCTCTCACAGGTAAAGCCATGCACGTGTCTAGGGACATGAAAAGGTCCAGTTTGACTAAAACCAATATTATGCCCTGTATCTGTTTTTGTTTTTTGTTTTTTGTTTTTTGTTTTTTGGGAGGGTTGGGGTCCTTGTCCCTGCCATAGTGAACGATCCAGCCTTTATTTATTTATTTGTTTTTTCATTTGTTTTCATTTTATACTTGAGATAGCTGTGTAGATACAAGATGTCTTCTTCCAGAGAATCCTGGTCAAGATGGCAACACCAGGAGTTTCACATAAAAACACAATATCCTATACAGAGCATAAAAGAAACAAGGGAAATAGTAAAAAGGAAAAAAAAGGAGAGGCCTAAATGTTATGCCAGTATTGTCCACAGCTCATTCCACCAAAGACAAGGATTTTGTAAAACAGCAACAGGTTTCCTGCAGGGCAGTTTGTGAAAGCCTGTTAACAGTATTCAAAGGCTGGAGTGCTTTTAAATAAACGGAACTTTGCAGTTCATTCCATGCCCATGGTGCAGGTAAAGGAAAAGTGCCTTTACTAAGCTCTCGAGTATACCCTGGGGACAGAATCTGATAAGTAGATCTAATGCAATGGCTGCTGGTGTAAAAGAAGAAACAGAACCAGATGTTAGGAGAGTTCCATTATTACAGTAGACCGCCTGCTTGTCACGCTTGAAACACTTTTCTTTGTAGTTCTTGGGTATCCCAAGAGAGTTTAACCCCTAGAGGTAAACCTTGCAAAACTCTATTGGATATATTTGCAGGTTCATGCCTTCAAGTGCCACATAATGGATATATTTGCAGGTTCATGCCTTCAAGTGCCACATAAAAAATACTAACAAAAGGAGCACCTACAGATAAGGGTTAAATAAAGCCCATTTGGGGAACGGCTTTGGAACTGTGACATTTATGGTTACTGTTAGCAACAGGATGTTTAATGATACAAACTTCTGATGACACAACACTTAGTGTTTACTTATGTCATATGTTATGTTCTCTTTATTTAGATGTTACTCTGTTCTAATTTTACCTGTGTCATGTCTGTCTGCTCTGTAAACAAGACACCTGTAGCATGTTTGTTCATGGAGGAGGTTTACTCCTTTGGTTTTCGTCCTTAAGTCTGAGAGTGTTACAATAGAGGTTGTAAAATGAACAACTTGAAAATAAATGATAAGAGACATTAATAAAATAGACTCGGCTAGGGTGGAAAAGAGGATTAACTATTAACAATGTTATTTTAAAATTTATCTGCCAAATAAGGAGGTTTCTGGTTTTAGCAACTGGTTAAGAGCCAAAGATTATCAGGTTGTTGATGTGGGAAGCTTAGAAAAACATGGAATATGCACAATTAAATGGTTAAAGCTGTAAAATTTTGGCATTTTTGCTTCAATAAAGGACTTATCCCATTAACTCAACTGCGTGCGTGCGTGCGTGCGTGAGTATATACACACACACATATATATATTCACCTCCCACTGACACAGAGTAGACAAAATTGCTTTTTTTGAATGCTTTTGGCTGCACATTTTCCAGCTCAGTTCTGGCTCAGTGTTGATGAGCTTGGGAGTTATGTCATTCCACCATGACTGCGACTGTTTTCACCTTTTAGAAATCAGTTAATTTGATTGTGGTACCATATATTACAGCAGACTGACAATTTTGGTGAGCACATCAAATTCAAGTGTACTTGGGAATTTGACTTTTGCATTGAAAGAATAAATTATCATTATTGCAGTGAGGCTAATTCTTCACCACTTTAACATTTAAATTCCCTCTTCACACACATTTTGTATACCCTAACATGATTAGTATTTTGTGTAGCAATGTTTCTCTACATAAAAAGCAAAGAGGCTCTGAAAAATGGCTGGAAGCACAACATCTCCCTCACTGAAAAATTCTGGATATGTGAATCACATTTCTTGTGCTCCGCCCACCACCCCTGCATGCGTCAGGTTGACTGCATAAGTGGGAGAGCACTGCTCACCAAGATTAGTAGCTAGAGAAAACACTGAAGAAATTCAGCCGTGTACCCTTTTGAACCGTATGCTGAAGCTCAAACATGTATGGGACTCTATCTGTCTATTGTGCACCTACATTTGGTGGCTAACAGATGTTTTAGAATGAAATGTGTGGTTGGCATCTCTTATTTGTTTGTTATCTTGTAACTGGCAGTGGCTGACACAGCGCTAGTGGTTGTTTAAATGCAAACTGTCACTCTGTCTGTACTGACAAATCTGCCCTGTGCCTGAGGCTTTAGGGGTTTTTGTCCACAGCTTTTCAAATTAGTGGTGTATCAAATCTAAATTTTACCAGTTATGTTTGATTTTAAGATTTCAGAGAAGACATCTATCCCTTATATAGAGGAATATGAAAACACCTCTCTAGTGTTGAACTTTGCACAGATAAAAGTCAGTTTACTCAAAGTCTGAGTGTTTAGGGTACAAAAACTTTAGAAAAACAAATTTTTTAGCAGAGGGTAACTTAAAAGAGTTATGACATATGACTACTCACTGATTCTTTTGCTGTTCCTCAGATGCCAGTGCAGCCGGTGACAGCAGCAGGGCCAGACCACAGCAAGAGCCTTGAAAAACCAGAGCTCTATCCCTCCCTTTTCCAAGGCCCTGATCAGACCAAGGTCCTGCCGTCCACCCCCACTCCCACACAGATGTACTCTCCAGCCAACAACTTCACTGCTGGTCGTTCCAACGATGTATATAGGTAGGGAGTCTACTGTAAATGACTGTATATGTGTTAACATTTACATTGATTCTTAAACCTTGAAACAATATTCTATCAAATCAAGCCTTTGGAGCTCTTGCAGACAGAAAACATCATTTTCCAGAAACAGTTGTGCATAGTCATATTTCTTGCACAAACAACATGGTGCAGAAAGAAGGAGCATGCCTGTAGTTCCTACTCTGTTATCTTGAGAGCTGACTCAGGTTCATTATAATTGTGGCTGGAAAAGTGGATGTTATCCAAGTTAACAGTATAACAGAACTAAGTTTGGATTTTCAGATAATGATGAGGTTTTTTTAACTTGAATTTTATAAGAACGATCACAGGTACTCCTAGCCAAGAAAAAATTAATTTATGTTACATACCAACTGATTTGCATGTATGGAGGTTTTGCTTATTGCAGTGGAGCTAGTAGAGACACTTTTTTGCATGATATTGGTGTATGTGTATCAACAACCCATGGGAAAATGCCCAGTTCTCTCAATTGTAAAATCTGCCACATACTTAAGTCCAAATGGTGGGTGTCGTATCACAAAGATTATCTTCATTTGCTTAAAGAAGAAGCAGCTGTTGCTTGTAATAGATTGGGATCCCTTCAAAATGTATTCCCTAAAGGTGGTTACTGAATGTGTCACGTAGCTATGCTCATTGTTATGCTGACATTAAAGCCATTGCTTTATTTTCTGCTAACCTGAATGTGTTCAAAAAGGGCCAATGTCAGTTTATTTATGTTATGTTTTATGTTATGTTTCTGAGATTTTAACTATCTGTGATCATGGCAGGGCTCTGCGTTCTTCAGGTTAGCTTCTGTTAGAAGTCCCAAGGTCGAGACATAGATGCTTTTATAGATGTTTTTCTATGTGGACTTATTGTATTTTATTATTTTTTTATTATTTTTATTTTTTTATTTTGTTTGGTCTATTTTATGTACTTTTGGAAGGCTTTTAATAACCTGCAGCACTGTAGCACTTTCCACAGTCTAAA
>JAPZDV010000025.1:13969602-13996791 GCA_029814665.1 Acanthurus lineatus
GATAGATAGATAGATAGATAGATAGATAGATAGATAGATAGATAGATAGATAGATAGATAGATAGATAGATAGTTTATTTGCAGTGTTGCAGGTGAAACTGAGTGGATATGAAGCATGGCACATCCCCATTAAAACCCTTTTTTTAACTACTTTAGTCAGGCTTTAATAGTTGGTGCAGAGCATCTACACTGTAAACCCGAACAAGTTGAAAATACTCAAAATATTTGTCGAAACCGATTATGTAAAAGTTTTTGAGTAGTGAAAATAAATTTTATGAGTTGGTCTCAACTTAAAAAATATACCTTCAGTTTACTCAAATGCTTTCTTTATATTACCTTAGTTTTTGAGTAGTGGAAATAAATTTTATGAGTTTGACTGAACTTAAAAAATGTGCTTTCAGTTTACTCAAATACTTTCTTGTTATCTCAATTTTTAAGGTAAAATTAAGTTTAATTTTTAAGTTTAACCAACTCAAATTTATAATCCTGCTTAAATTATTATATCCATATATATATATATATATATATTCATATGAAACATATATATTCATGTATATGTGCATGGGATATATTGTTTTTGCTTTAGCTCACAATGTACCATTAATTTTTATCAATGTCTAAAAACAAAAACACACCTTACATCTCTTTTTCAGTTCAGGTTTTTTTAATTAAGGTTTAAAACAACCTTTGATAAAACATCTGGAACAGTTTTGATAAACTAGTTTAGCCAGAAAATAATATTGTTAAGGCTTAACAGTGTCACAGGTATCTGAACTGTATTATACAGGAAGGCAGACCATGTTAATTTTAACAGAACCTAAATGCATAGCATGTCCACTTACCAAAACAACAAATAAACCCCAGAGCAGTTCTTTTAAGTAATTTCCACAACAGTGATAAAGGCGTGACGTAAACACGACAACAAAAAAATAACACAAATTATACTCGGCTGTTCCAAAAAAAGATTTCTCTGATAAACGTGTACTTGATTAAATACCTGTGAATAAATTTCAATGTACTTGCTACAAGGTGCAAATTAAGGTCAAAATTACTAATAACCAACAAATTATGTAAGATATGAAAAAAATACATTTTGGTGGAATCAAAGCTAACACAGATCCAATTATTAAAACAAAATCAGTCACAAACAGTGCATCAGTGTTGAGGTAGATAAAGCGGAGGAAAACTCTGAAATTACTTAAAGGTTAACCACTGTTTCATATCACTTACTGCACACTTGAATTTAGCAACGCAACATACTTACTCAACAGCTAACAAGTATGTTAAGGAATTTTCTCTCCTCAGCCACCTTTGACTTAGCAGGACCAGATACAGGGATGTCTCATTTACGCACAGGTGCTGAACGACTCTTTTTTCAAACTTAGCAGGCATGGTTTGAGTGGTCTGTTATCATCAAGACACAGCAGTATTTTCTGAACAAAGGTAAATGTGTGGATAAGTTTCTTTGGATAATCTAAATGCAATGCATAGATTAAGCCAAACAAGAGAAGAAGTGCATCAGCCAACCTGGGGAGACCTCTCACAACAATGCCATCTTCAATCACAACAGAAATGCTGTAGGGGTTAAACTGGATGGTGCCAGTGGGGTTGTCAACTGCCACATAGAGGAGAGCAACAGGAGTGTCCTCAATGTCTGGATCATCTTCCCACTGCAAAATACACACAGACACACACATACAGAATAAAGTAAAAGGTTATAGAGATGATTCAAGAAGCTGGATTTGGGGTCCTGCACTGGGATTACATGCTCCTCATACAGAAATAAAGATGAGTTAACATTTTCTTGTCTTGACACAACACTTGAATGCAACTACCCAAATTAATAGGCTCTTAGGAGTCATAATGATTTGTTCTCTTTATCTTAACTCTAAAATCTCAGCCGAATGTGATTTTGGGATTTTTTCACATTAGGAACCCAGGCCCGCACCTAAGTACTCTTAGGCCCAATGTCTGTTTTGTTTTATAAGAATGAACACAAACATGCTTGTTCTCAAGCACTGTGCTTGAGTCCGCTTGAAAAGCTGGTCTCAGGCTTGAATCGTTTACTCAGGAATGGAATACTGGAGATGTGAATGCATCTGTTCGACAAATAATATGAGACAGAGATATTCTTTCTTCAAAAGGCAGTGGTGCCTCAGCACCAAACAGGCCGAATACTTGATCACTGTGAAATTCAAGGAGTCAGATTTTGTTTGCTGAAAAAAAAGATAAACAACATGTATAGTATATATTGTGGCCATTGATAGACATTTGTGTAAAGTCAGGCAATACATACATTACATGTCTTGAAGAACTCAGAGTCATCTTCTCGTAGGTATGATGGGAGAGCACGAAGGGCCAGACTGCGTCTCATGTGTATATCATGCTGTTCCTTTATCAAAAGCAAGAGGAGATAAAAGTTTTAATTTGGAGGAAACGACAGGAAGCTAAACATTGCACTTCTTGTCTGCAGCATCTCAAAACCAAACCAGTACATGACCTATAGAGAATTAAGTTTAACTTCCAAAAAATCAAAAAGATGGTTTAAGCT
This sequence comes from Acanthurus lineatus, assembly GCA_029814665.1. NCBI lineage: Eukaryota > Metazoa > Chordata > Actinopteri > Acanthuriformes > Acanthuridae > Acanthurus > Acanthurus lineatus. The sequence goes on from JAPZDV010000025.1 coordinate 13,972,154, forward strand.
GACAAGAATTGTTTACTATTGCACTACTGTTGCAAGGACAGGGAACTTGACTCTTGAAGAAAGTGGACCCTTAAGAAAAAAGTTGGCAGTCCTGTTATTACTACTGCTAGCAACCATCAGTTTTCCCAACAGGTTAGGGATTTCCAACTATTGGTCTAACAATGCTTATGAATAATGAAGAACATCATATTTTTGTGAAACGCCAGTGCTGATTCTATTATTTGAAAGAAAAACATATCTAAATTTGTTTTTAAATAGCTTTTTTAAACCTTAGAGGAAAAAAAACAACAGACACATCCTATTTTGAAAGAAAACCTATTAGTAGAGCAACAGTGTGTCAATAGCCCAGTAATGCTTCAACCTGCCTGCTGATCATAAATCCTTAGAATTTCCTGCAGCGCCTCTGCCATCTTGCCCGTCCGGGAAGCCTTCTGCCTAAACAAGGCAAGCAGTTGTGGTGTGTGCCTGTCAAGCTCACGGTAGAATGTGTTGCGTAGGTTCACATTTGTGATGCGATGGAACTCAGCAAACACCTGGGAAAATACAAACAAATGTTAACAGATTAGTGTTTAGCTGAAAACAGTTAAACTTGGGAATATTATGTACTTGTCTTGAGAAGCATGCTCTTTGTGATACATGAAAACAGTTTTTACCTGTGACTCCATTTTCAGGGCTGGCCATCTTTCCAAAAAGTCCTTCACCTGTGGACTTCCCTGCACAATTTCTTGGCAACGAAGGGCAAAGGTTGTCTGCATGAGCTTCTCAATTAACACCTGATCTTTCTCTGTCTTTTCTACTTCCTGAATGATGTCTTGTCTCATTTGTTCCAGCGAAGCCTGGCTTTCTCCTCTGGGAAAGTCCGGCAAGTAGTTTACTTCAGCATGTCTGGCTTTTTTGATATTCGAGTGGGGATATTCATTATCAGGGTTTGTATGGCTTCTCCTGCCTGTGTTGATGGACACCTCGGCACATCCTGTTCTAGCCAGCTTTGTCCGATAATTCCCCATCTTGAACTTGGTCTTGGAACCTTGGTTTCTACACATGCCCCTGTACAAATTACTATATATATATATATATGAAAAACCTAATTTCTGGGTTAACCAACATCTAAAGGTTAAAGCCCTGTGTACATGACAATATTTCTTCCAGGTTACTTGTCCATAATCGACAGTTCTGGCAGCCCGAAACCACAAATATACCCAGAGTAAATTGACACCCAGAATGCTCTTATTTGAGCTAAACTTTGGTAAGAACTGGACAATGGCTATACTAATCAATGATTTTTGTAATCAAGTACTCTATTCAATTAATTCTTTATTTCAGATCCAATGGGATCAGTATCACAGTATTCTTCTGTCTGTTAATCAGTAGACAAAATGCATTATTTTAACATCCTCTACTTTAAGCATACATGTAATAATTCACATTTTAGCAAGAATAAAGCTCCATCATTCACACAGTGGTCTGGTGATGTCTGAGACCAGATTTTTCATTACAGAAATAAGGTCTATTTTTTTCAATGATTGAAAAAATCATTGAAAAAAACACTTTAAATTTTTGCAACCACATTATTCGTTAATGAGTTCATCCGCCATAAAAATACGAACTTCTCAAACCCTCCACTGACCTGAACACACTTTCTGCTTTTGTGACCTGTTGAATCCTGACTATATGATTGTGAACTTTGACCTATTTAGTCCGTGTCTCTTTCTCAGTAACTGTCTGTGGCAGTAGTGAGTTTCTATTCAATTTGTGTCAATTTATCATCAATATAAGCTTTATAAAATCATTTTGAATTCTGAAACTTTTTTAAAAACTTCTCTTCAGTGCGCTGAATTTTATATAACTTTATTAAATTCATAACATGTGTGGGAGGAAGAGATAGAGTACCAAAACATGCCTTTTAATGTGTAGCCTGTTGGTGCTCTGTGAAACTGTCAGGTCAACCAGTGAAGTTTATGAAGTCTGCAGACACACTCACCGCTGTCTCACAGCAACGAATCATGCAGGCAGCACGTAAACGGATAAATCCGCGCTTTTACCCCCATGCAGGCACAATGCTGTATTTGCCACGAAGCCACAGCAAGAGAAAAACACAGGCATGTGCCTGTCAGTATCACTGCATCAACTTTTTCCCCTCATGATATTCAACCCAAGAATCATGCATGTGTAGAAAGCATGGTGAAGGAGGATTAGCTGTTGTGCTGGTTATTGACGTGCCTTGCTGCCATTTGGAAACAAAGTTAACTCAAAGCACTAACCTGCTGGTATTACAGCCTCAGTGTGGCGGATTTTAGGTGACCGTTATAACTTTAGGAGCTCGTATAAACCCATGGGCTTAATTTAACTTCCGTTGACGATGACTTTGTTAAGTCCTCTCAGACACTCACGGATATAAACACTACCTGCATCTGACCACGGAACAGGTATTACTCCGCCACCGTCCAAGGAAACCTGCGCGGTAGTATTCTTTCTCTTAATAACACTGCTGTCTTTCAACAGACAAGAGACGTTTAAGAAATATTTATACTCATCACAGAAGTGCACTTAGCATTAGGAAAAGTCCCAGGCTCAGAACAATGCAGCTGACCGAGTGGATGATAATGGCCTCAGTCGCAAGCATGATAATGAGCTAACATCGTTTCTAGCTTGCAAAGGCGCCAAATGCCCCAAACTGACGTTATCCAATTCCGTTGTCGTCAAAAACACAAGAACACAACATATTCCTTTCTGTGCACCAAATACAACATTGATACACTGGGTCCTTGTAAAAAAAAAAAAAGAAAAAAAAGGTTTAATATTGTTTGTCACCTTAACTGGCTAATCCGTCAGTCTCTGCCAAGTTCAGCCGTTGAGAAGTCAAAATGCGCCCGATGAGACCACGCAGTGACGTCACCACGCAGCGTTCTGCCATTTACTTAAAAGATATCATTGATTGACAGCCATTAACTCAATAACTCAATAATCTAACCCCCTCGGCCTTGTCGTCTGAGACTGCCTCAAAACAACCTAAGGCCTGGTGGTTTCTAGGGTGCTAAGTCCAAAGCATGAAGGACCTCCACCCTGCAGCTGATTGCCTACCACAGCTCAGCCTCCACTGTGGTGCTTGAGACCTTAAAAATGAGAAGTCGGAGTTTCTCAAAGTGGATTTGGTGGGCAACCTGCTTAGTAAGACCAGTTCCTGGGTGTAGATGGGTCTATGGTGTCCCAGCTCCGCACACCTGGGTAGGGACTCATCGTGCATGGGGGTCTGTGTCCTCCTGGCCTACCCCTGTACAGGGGGGTGGGCTTCACATTTGGGTCTTTTGGTGGCATCCTTGGATGTTCAGGCACCATCCATGGGCCAGGTAGGCCTGGCTCCCTGTCAGCTGGGTGGGGGTTGTGATGGTGGTGAGTGTCAAGGCCCCCATAGGGATTGTCGATGCTTTGCATTTCTTTGTCATCCCCCTGTCCTATTATATGCTATTTTATGTGATACTAGGGCCTTGAGGGTGAGTGGGTCTGCATCATAGCAGCCCAGCCCTCCATCCTGCTCTGGTCATGAAACCACCAGTTAATTTTAATTGCACAGAAGATACGGCTTGGGGGACAGATGGGGCATCTTGGGTGACTTCGCCATCTACCAGCAGTGAGGTGCCCATGCCCTGACTGTTTCCATCTTTTTTCACTGCAGTCATTCACATACCTCATAATAACCTCCATCACTGCACACATACACCCTCACATTGATGCACTCAGCACCCATGTTGGATGGGGGTCGCAGGAGCATGATTGGGGTCTTCTGCTATTTCTGTCTCTGGCCTCGCCGTGGCTAAATACGGGGTCCACAGTCTTAGGGAGTTGCATCGGTTCTGCTGCAGGGATGTCACTGGTGGCTCTGGGGGGATGGCCTCCTCCTTTATGTGGGCCTAGGCAGGGTGGTGGCCTGAACCTTTCTGTTTTGTGGTGGGTGCTCTGTCAGTGGTCTGGGTAATTCTGGGGTACTCTGGGCACTGTCTGTGCCTGTGAGGAGCTTTGGTCTCTGACTAGGCTCGGGGGTCTGCTCTTCTTGGTCTTCCTGCAGTCTCATCGCCTGGCTGGGTGGGGAGGGGTCATGGCAGCCTCCTGCTGTCTCCCCTACAGGGTATATGGTTTCATCCAACCAAAAGCTAATCTAGCTGAGACTTTTGAAAAGCTTGGACAATGTCTTAAAATACCTACATATGTGCCAAATGCTTTACAGCCATTGAAAATAGCGGGCTGTCTTTTGCGAGATTTATGTATGCTCTCTGGGATAGAAACTTTGTCAGAAGCCCTAATTAATTCAATTAAAAGTTCTTATTCATTAAAATACTCACATTCCTTAAGACAGAGTCGGTAGAGTTGTAACCATATTTAACTCAAGGATATTATTAAACTCTGACCCTTGATGTACTTAAAGCTAGTTGAAAAGCCCTGTTTTGAATTTTTCAAATTTAACTTCCTGGGCTGGGAGTGACACTATTGGTCTTAAACTGGTGCTGTGCCAATCAGAAGCACCATGAAGGAAGGCTAGTTTTGGAGCCCCTGCACCTGTTACATGTTCACTGAAGTGTGTCTGCTAAATGCCTGGAGGATGCACTGCATTAAATGTATTCCGGAGTATAATAGTTTGTACATCAGCACCTTGCACAGTAGTTGCTACAGAGTCAATAACTTGCTTGCTCTCAGTCATTCAGTTTTTTCTTTTGGCTCAGCAATCAGCTATCGTTCAGAGATAGACTGAACACTTAAAATGGAGCGAAACACTCAGTTGCTCGAAGTCAAGCTGACCATTCCAAAAGTACCAGAGATATCATTTGGATATATCGGTATACACCTCGTTGGGCCATTTTAATAGGTAATCAGGTTTATTTTGCTAGTTCTGATGGACTACCCAACAGGATTCACTTCGGCAGAGCTGCTGTGCAACATTTCTTCAAAGAGTGTTGCACAGGCACTGTTTCAGAATATCTCAAGTGTTAGAATTCTAAAAATATTCTGAAATTGTAGCTCCTTGTTCGTTTCCTGCACACTCAGGGAACTGTGCGAATTATGTCTGTTTGGACAAGCATATACTATTTCCAAACTTACTCGGTAGTCATCTTTTGAATAAAATCTCAAAGTCTGATTTGTAAATAAACACACAATGGTGAACCTAATTGGAACAAATGGCTATGCTCTCTGTTGTTTGCAGTGTGGGAGGTGCCTCAGGCTTCCACAAGATTTTCTCACTTCAAGCACTGTTTCACAGGAAACCATGGAGAGAGTAAGGGGCAGTTTCTCTGGTGAACATGTCAAAAGAAAGAGAGGAGTTGGTACCAGAGCTGCCAAATTTCAACCATTCCCACCTCCCTCCACAGTAATGACCATTACATTCAGTCCAAAAAAGGAGATATGGCCAAGTTGCAACAATATTTTGTCTGCCTTCTCCCCCTACCGGGATGGACAAATTGCATGCAAAATCACATTCAGACCCACCCAGGCATGCCAGTACTTTCACAGGCCTACAGTCTGCCAGGAATCAAAAGAAAAAGTTATCATAAAAAGAATCAGAAGCTATGCTGGAGATGGGAGTAATAGAGGAGTGTCTAGTATAGTCCTATCATTCTTATTGTCAAGAAGGATAGGTCTGTAGAGCTGTTTTTAAACTCTTACAAGGTAACTGGACTTTTTATGTCTATCATATGCCCATGGACTATAAGCTGCCCTGTTACCAGTAAGGATGACGTTATAATTCACTAGAACAACCGGAAGGGTAATGTGCACTCATGAAGTCAGACTGGGCTCAATGCATGCACTGCATTGGAAGAATCATTATCTATGCAGCAGAATAAATGGAGAGCTTAACAGCTGAAAGACCCTTTATGATGATTTTTATTTTGTTCCATTTTTGCACAGCTTTACCAGAAGTTTTTTAAAGTAACTTTATCCTAACTTTATAATTGAAAAAGTACTTAAGTAAAACTAAAGTTGCTAATTTTGAATAAACACTTTAAACATTACAAGTTCACCTGAAAGAAAAAAACAAATTTTATGTTTGCTGTTATGAGAGATCCAATGCTGTGTTAAAAAAGTAAAAAGCCCTTTCACTTTAATGTAGACTTCAAATATTCAGCATATCTTAGCAGTATTACCATTGAAAATTAATTAGAAAAATAAACAAGAACATCCCTAGGACTGGAAAAGGTAAAGACCCCTGCATCCAAAGAACACCATCTTCCCATGTATATACATTTTAACAAAAGGCCTGTGCTGTGGGACTAAATGTGTACAGGCTGTAGTGTAGAAAACAATGCACTATACAGAATGTGTAAGCACATTTTGTATCACAGAAATTCCTATCCCTCAATAACCTTTTCACATCTTTATCGTCCTCTATTCATGGATGGAAAAGATCTTTTTCTCTAACAGCTGTGGGACTTCGCATTGAGTTCCCTCTTTTCTCCCTCTCTGCAGATCAATCCATCTGCCCTTCCTCTGTAGAACAAAGTTGCTGTGTTTGAAAGAGAGATAAAACAAACAGAACAAATGCGCTACCTCCGGAGCATGGCGTCACATATATTGCAAGATCTATGATAAAGTCACAAAAGGAATCCCTCTCCCTTGAAGACTCAGATACCTCCCCCCATCTCTGTAACTGTCAGGCTGAGCACACAAAGAGAATAAATCGTCCTCGTTCATGTGGGAGTCAAGCTTTGAAAATTCTTGCTTCCCTCCTGCCAACAAATGCTGCTTAGAAAAGCACTATTTGGAGGGAAGTGTTTCAGGTAGTTCTACAAAATACAAATGCCTTAAAAAGATTCATGGAGTTGTATGTGCAGTAAGTCAAGGAAACCTTAAGATATCCTTGATGCCTAGTTACACCAGAGAGTAAAGATGAATCCATATTTCTTTGTGAAATGACAGCTTCTAAAATTCTGGTCACCAGGTGTCCGGATTTTTTGACGGAGGGTAGCCTGCAGGGTGGCTTAAATTATGTGTGAGAACACATGCATACGCTCACGCACACCCACACGTGCACGCACGCACACACACACACACATACACACAGACTTTAGGGTAAATTTACTGTTTTTCATATCTCCTTTGATCGGTAACTTCCATTATCACATATTATTTAATTATTAAAAACACTTTCATTCTTAATTCTTTAAGTTGTTTTCTTTACCTCCTGCTGTAAGTTACATACATATTAAAAAAATGTATATTTGACTGGGTTCCCACCTCTACCTGATACATGTGCTATATGTTGTGAATTGCTACATATTGGACATACTGGGCATATTGAACTGCAAATTGGTTGCTAGTCCACAAGATAATTGGAGTAAGTATTGAAGCACCCAATTTTTTCTCACTGTACCCCATAAAGTCAGCACTGTCATGATGACTTGCCTTGGGTCAGTGACTTGTATTGTTGGGTCCAAGTTCACCAAAGTTGAAACTAATGCAAAATAGTGCTACAGATTTACTCTTATTGAAAATTCCACTATCTACAATGGATTCCAGTGGTATTATTATTGGAATGCTGGTGTAAACGGGCATTTAGCCATAATTGTACTTACGTCTTAACCAGAGCATAAAAAAATACACAAATAACTGGGACAGACTACTAAACTTAAAGTTTGACTTCATTTATTTATTAAAAGTATATCATATTTTATCATGTAAAAAGTAACCAAAAATACAAAGAAAACTTCAATTACAGCAATATCAAAATGTAGTGTGTGACAGTAGTTTGCTAATGTTTCTTTAATTGCATCAATCCAACTGTACTTTAGTCATTTTTCTACAGTATTTCACAATTTAAGGAGTCACATCATATGTGACTGATGCTGCTCAACTACTTTTAAGGGTATATAATCTGTCTCACACGTTTTCTGACATTTGGATAGGAAACACACATTGGCAAAGATTCTCAAACACTCATTTGCTTTTACTCATCTGCCTCATCATTTGACTCACCCGTTTAAATCTTGTTCCTGTTCCTTGTAGCTGAGTCTTGGAGTCACTTTCCCTTAACTCCTTTGTTTAGACAACCATACATAGTAGTCTTTAAAACTAATGTTAGACACTTTAATGGGGGAATGCCTAAATAATGTTAAGATATAGAGCAGCACGCCACCAAAATCATCACTAATTACAGCTCCCTACACTCTTTGTTTTAACCATCTTTGGCTGTAGTTTGTAGCTGCTGTAAATGTGTTAGAAAGCTGTGTAGCTACTAGCCTTGTTTACTAGCCCATCCAGAGTGAGAGCTCAGAGCACTTGGAGAGCACTGCCACACCAGTTAAGCCTCTGGCTGAGTTTGTGCTGAGGGAACTCATGGTAACAGTGTCCTCTGTTACAGGTAAGGCTTCTTCAGGCTCTGACAAATACCAATAAATAATTTAGGTAGTAGAGCTGCAAGGCCATAACTAACAGTACAGTACCAAGGAGTGATAAGTACATTGATGAAGACAAACTCTATGTAATCAACAATTAGGAGTTTCAACAGTTTAAATTATTGGCTACATCAGCTTTTAGAGGAGATCACATCAGTAATGAGAAAGCTGAAAAGTTGGTTTGACAAAGTACAGGTGAAGATAGACAGTGTTAATGCAGAAAGAATATATTCAAAGGAACTTCTAGGTGTTTTATTAAACCACAAAAACTAGTGCAAACCTCATATTTTATATGTGCAAGTAAAGCTGCTTAAAACCATTGTCAAGGAAAGAAAAAATCACATACTGGATGGGATTACAAAAAGTTGTACATTCTTTATTGTTCCCTTTATTGCCATATTTTAATTACTGTGTGGAGGTATGGGGTAACACAGAAACACTTCATCTCTTATGCATTCTGCAAAAGCATGCCATAAGAATAGTTAAAAAAGTAGTATGTCACAATCATACTAACATGCTGGTTTTAAAAATTGCATGCCTCGAAGTTCTTGTAGAACACAACAAAATACAAATAATAAATGAAGACAAAATTTACTATCAGATATTTTTTTTAAGAAATGTTCTTAGATTAGCAGAGGGATTCAAATTTTAGAGTAAAATGTAAAGCAACCATGTTTGCACAAATCTGAGTGGTAACATAAATTAATGGTTTGGAAGTGGAGCTTAAACAAAGTGAGAGTACAAGGTACAAGGTAAGTTGTTCAACCTTGTGCAACACAGGGTTGCATAACAAATAAAAATTTGTGATCCGTCATACACTACAATGCAATACAACTAAATACAATAAAAATGCAACACATAGTTATTAATTTATATATATTAGTAAAAGCAGACTAATTGGCCAGAAAATAATTTTATGATTTTTTTGAAATGATAGATTGTGGAATGTAAACACTTAACAACCAAAAAGTGTTGATACTGTGGTTGACATTGTCAAATTTAAAGCTTGAGTTCTGAGAAACTTGACTGATAAACTTTAACTTGTTTGAGTACCAAGTATCACTAATATAAAAACACCAAATCACAAACACCTCCCCTGTTCCTGCCAGAGTCCTGTGATCTGTCAGGACAAAACATAAGCCTGTAGCGTGTAGCAACTTGATCTAGGATTTTGTTGAGATAGGCCTCAACAAAGTCGCAATAGCCTATGTTTTTCCGCTACTTGGCCAGCAAAAGTCCCACATTATCCATTTCCTTTGGTGTGACCTGTCATTAGCGAAGAGCAGTCCTGAATCCAAGAATGGCTAATGGCTCCGATCTCAGCTCTCTTACCTCTCCTCCTCGGGCTAGATAGTTTTTGTTAGAAGGTGTCAGGAACAGTCATCCATTCCAAAGATTTGCTGCTTTAACCCTAACTTCATGCAGTTTTGAGATGCACAATAGATATATTTTCAAGAGCTATAGTGATGTGAAAAAAACTTTAATATGAGTTTTGCATAATTTTATTTAATAATTTTTATTGATTTGATCATTTTTGTTTTAAATGGTATATCTTAATGTATTTTAAAGTGCTCTATACACTATATATACATCAATAGTCAGGTGCTTCACATGCTTACAATGATGGTGATGGTGGACACCCACAGTTTATTCAGTTTAAATAAATAAACACAAAAAAATTCAAAGTCTATTTAATATTTTTTCTGAAGTTACTGTGATATGAGGCTGTAAAAATCAGAGTTAATCTAACTTGATGACTGCTTTCCACTGCAGTCTGTCAGAGTCAGAAATAACTGAAGCAGCTTGTGACACAGTATGCTCTGATGTCAAAATTTTAGAAATTTGTGGATGCCTGTTGCCTTTTCTCGAACAAAGCTTGTCTCTGCATTGTTATAAACAATGAAAAACCAAGAAAAAAGAACACAAAAACTGAGTAGTGAGTGTGGGCTTAAGCAAGAGAGAAAGAAAAAGTAACAGACAGTGAATGTAAACAGAGCAAAGTAAAACCAGTAAGTTGTCAGTCTGGCATTAAATGTACAGTAGGGGGGTTACTTTTCAACCCATTTAAATCCCAGAGGCATTACCTGTTTGTCTTTTTCTTCTTTGTAACCTGTTTTATTTTGTCAACCATTATCTTGTGTCACCCATGTCCTGTCACATTTCTGTTCCGATTACTTGCCTCACCATAATGTATTTCATCTGTACCTTATTGTCACCTGTTTTTGTGTATTTAAGCCCCCGTATTCCCCTCCTTCATTGCCACATCATCTTTTTTTTGTGTATGAGTTCTAGCGTTTCCTAGAGTTCCTAGAGTATAGAAACATTTGCCTGGTAACTGACCCTACCCTAATTGAAGACCTCAACTTTTCCTCATGTTTCTGAGTCTTTTTTGTGAGTCCATCTCCAGTTCTTGCATATTGTTACAGTGTTACATTGTGTGATCACGCTCCTTCAGAAAAGAAAAAAAGTTCTATTTGTGGTAGCCCAATGACAGAAAAATGAATGGTTAGCCTTAAAATACACCAAGATGGCGCCATGAGGTTGGCAGCCTGTTGCTGCAGCTCCTGCTCACTATTGAGTTTTTCCCCTTTTTAAATTATTTTATTCACTTCTATTTTTTTTACTTTCATGAGTTTTTTGTTAATTATTACCTGTGTACTATGGATACTAAGGTTGCTGTGTTTTTGTGGCCTTTGTTCTGCTCTTTGCACTGTTTTCGACCATATCTGGGGACACTGCATGCACCCATGGCCCTATTGTTTACAGTAGGGATCAACTGTTGGTGCTGTTAACACCGCGGTGTTAACAGCACCAACAGCACCTCCCTCCTACTTATCTGAGATTTTAACTATCCGTGATCATGGCAGGGCTCTTCAGGTCAGCTTCTGTTAGAAGTCCCAAGGTCGAGATATAAACAGTGGGGTAATCCATCTTTTGCTGTCGCTGCTCCCAGACTGTGGAACAAACTTCTCCCCGATTCGCACCACTACTGACCTTTTTTAAATCGAAGCTGAAGACCCACTTTTTTAGATTGGCGTTCGATTTCGACTAGGGCAGTCTTGTTTTTCTATGTGCACTTATTGTATTTTATTATTTTTTTTTAATTTTATTTTATTTTATTTTATTTTATTTTGTTTTGTTTGGTCTATTTTATGTACTTTTGGAAGGCTTTTAATAACCTGCAGCACTGTAGCACTTTCCACAGTCTAAAACCTGTGTTTTATGTATTGCTTTTATGTACTTTTTTATGGCTTTGTTGTAAAGAACTTTGGGTACCTTTTGGTTATTGTAAAGGGCTATACAAATAAAATTTGATTGATTGATTGATTGATGTTTATGTAATGTGGTCTCTCCCTTCACATTTTCAGCAGGCCAGTCAATATGAATCCACAGATAACTCCACAGATGGCACAGCCAGGCCACTCAGCAGGGCAGATGTTGGCTCAAATGTCTCGTCAGAATGGAGTCCCACACTCAGTTACCCCCTCCAGCACCAGCATCCCTCTCCATGGAGGACCAGCAGGAGGAGGGTGGCCTGGGCCTGGAGCTGGGGCTGGAGCTGGAGCTGGAGCTAGACCACAATTCAATAACCAGGTAAGCCAGTAAAACAAGATCATTGCCTGATTTTGTTTGGCCTTAAGTGTCACACTCTTAATTAATTTTACTCACAGATGAAACAGATTAGAGATACTTAATATGATGTAAGTTTCCTTTAATATCACTTTTAAACATCAACCCCATCTGATTAATAGAGATACTCCTCTTTTCCAGCAGGTGGCTCCCCAGGCAGCAAAGACCATGTCCCCACCATTTGCCCGCATGGGAGGATTTGGAGGTGGCTCTTCCAACTCGTTTGACCAGATGCCTACAGGTGCCTCTCCCACTACAACCAGCGGTGCAAACTACCCGCCAATGAACGTGCGTGCCAGCCTCAACACCAATGGCTATGGTAGGTTGTGTGTATATATTTGTGTTAGTCTGTGTCTGTGTTATGTGGTGAATCCTCTCACCCCTCTGTGCTTTATCCCAGATGGCTCTCAGTCAGGGGCACAGTTCCCCTCTCGAGCAACAGAGGCAGTGTGGCCCCAGTGGCAAGGCCAGCAGCACTCGCAGAGTAATGCAGAGCAGCATCCTCACGCTCAGGGGCACCAGCAAGACATGTTTCCTGTGAGTTATGCAGGCCTTATCACTCTCTCAGGCACTTGCTTCTTCCTCTTTCTGACAATTAAACTAAATCTCTTTGTCTCTTTAATCTGATTCAGGATGTGTTGTCTATGCTGGACCAGCCTGCCAACTTCAACAGCGACGACTTTGAGATTCCAATCTACCCTTCGTTTAATGAGTGATCCAGTCCACCCTTGTGTCTTCGTGACCGTTTTTGCCCTCAGTCTTTCTTATATTTAGCTCTTCTGCTCCTGAGAGTAGCACTCTTTCCTTGCTTTGCATGGCTTATATTGCACTGTCACAAGCCAGCTGAAGATGGGGGGATATATCTGACTGCAGATATGTAGGGGAGGGAAATCAAGGATTTGCTACTGACTAAAAGATGATTATTTTAACAATATTTCAGCCATTCTAAGAGAATTCTCTAGCTAGCACTGCCCAAAGCTCAACATCATGTTGTAGATATGTTATATATTCGTATATATAAATATATAAAAGCGCACAATCCCACAGCCACACTTGAATAGCCTGCACAGAAACACTCTTAGCTCTGCTAAGACAAACACAGAAAGTAAACACACACACACTGACACACACACAAAGGCCTTTTATTTTAATAGTTTCCTAGTTTCTCTCAGGCATTGTTGAAGAGTGTGTATTTTACTGTTTTACCCTTTAGAATATAGACTAATCGCTCCAATCATTGATTAAGACTCTCAGGAAATTGCAGGGAAACAGCTTTGGTGATTTTTTTTTTTTTTTAAATTCTCCGCTGCTGCACGCAAACCCACCACTGTCTGTGCTAACCTCACTCACAGTTTTAAATCCACAGCATGTCTGCATGTCAGTACTGCTTTCATGGAGCGCTTCCACTATACTGAGTACAGTTTTCTATGTACATTGGTGGCTTCACCTATAAAATTAATTATTTTGTGTCCCCTCTACATGTGAGGGTTTTCTTTATTTGATGTTTTAGCTCAACAACAGACACACAGTGTTACAATGGCTACGTACTGTTTGTCTTGGTGCCCGTTGGAAATGTATACAATCTATTTTTCTTGCTTACATATACATATATACTGTATGCATGTGTGTATGTTTGTAAAATGGATGCGTAAAGTATAATTACCAACTTAAACACATTCTTAGACATTTCTGATGTAATGTTTTTCTTTCTGTCGCCCTGCATTACCCTGTACCAGGTATGGGCTTTTTATAGTGCTTTTGTAACACAAATACAAAAAAAGTCACACAGCAATAATTAACAAGCAGGAATTATGAATTGTTAAAGCCATTCTTTGTTGTTGTCATTAATGTTGTCCTTGATTAATGTTATTTTAAAATGGAGAGATATGGTAGTTAATATTTGATTTGATTTCAATGTTTCCCAGTATTTTATTATTGTTATTTCAAAACTTTTGATAATCTCTTGACCTCTCCATTGCCATTTTCTGATTGGTATTTCATTAATGGTCTGATCAGGGTATTAAGGATTGAAATGGGAAAAAAAACCAAGCTGAAAACATTTTAATTGTCATGTGAGAATTCCTCCAAAGTTTTTTTTTGTTTTTATGTTCCCCCGTTTGTGAAAAATATTTAGACTTGCCAACCAGAACAAATCACCTGTGCTCTACAATCATTTTTGGCAAATTTGTAAGGTGGGAGAATGTTGTGGGTGAAAGATAAAGCTTCTAAACTAATTTAATTTTTAATAATGTGGCTTTAGTTTGAATTGGACCCTTTTATTAGTATTCCATTGTATGTGTGCAACACTTGGACACTCACGGTGACAAATTATGTAACTACGTAAACCCATGATGATAATTGTCCAGTTTTATCTTCAAGAGGATGGTATGTTGGTGACTGTGTTGTCTTTGTTGTTGTTGATAACCTCTCTGGTTTCTCTGTATCCAGGTTTTTTTTTCAATGATGTGAACTTTTATCACTCATAGAAACACAAATATATAAATACTTTATATGTCTATGAAATGTTAAACAAGAGAAAGAAATGTTTGGTTTTTGTATTAAATTGTTATATTGTTGAAAATGATGACGTCAGACTGTTTTGAACTAAAGCAGCTGTGTCCAGGTAAGGGAGGTCACTGCAGAGTTAATCCAGGCATTATCATTTAATACTTGGTCACAAAGTCATATATATGTCTAGTTTGGTTTACGGCTCTTCCTCTGTAGCCATAGAGTACTTTACTGATCATACTCATGCAAGAGTCATAGCTGTCTTTAATTACATCCCTGAATGCATTGGCATCCTCTCCTAAAAGAGCAGAGAAACAAGAGCCAACTTTGGTTTGATTGGCCTGTATCTGTTTTCCTCCCCATTCTGTGTATCTGAATACGCTGAGATCTGTGGGTATGTCCCGGGATCAGTTTCTACCTTCTGCCTTTCCTCCTCCCTTTCTCAGCCTGTGGGTGAAAACAGATGAAATTAATGCCAGTACTGCTTTAAGATGGGTTTACCAGTAAAACTGTGCCCTGTGTGGGTTGCACTTGACTGACATCTTGGGCTGTAAATCTTTTTTTGACGGTATAATTTCAACACATGCAGACTCACCCGCTGTTTTTACTCTGATCCACTGTTATTAACTGAGAGCCATTCTCTAACTCTTAACTTGGGTGTATCTTTGTTGTGGCATCGGAGTACAAGCAATCTGCATTTTTTTGGTCAGGATCAGTTTTCAACCCCTCTCAAGTGGATTACCACTAATGCGTCATATCCTCTTTCTCTTCTTGAAACCTTTTCTTTTCCCTTTCTGCATCTTAATCATTATACACTCTTATTTTCCACCACATTTAGGCCACAAAATAGCCCTGTGCATGGTTCTAAGAGTATATTTAGAGTGAACTTATTGGTTTAGTAAAGACAAAACATCTTAATCTGCACATCACATGTGCTTTAGAAAGCTTTCAAAACTTCATTATGGCTCTTTTTTTCTGTTTTGCTGTCATGTGTCCACACCTTGTACTGACCAGGGATCCGGTGACTGTTGTAAAGGTGTCATCTCCTGTAAAGGTTTCTTCTTCTGAAGAGACCAGAGAGGTGCCTTGGTGTTCTAATCTCAGAAACGGCCTCATCGTTACCAAACTCCTCATTAACTATTCATGGAGGACACAGGTGCCAAATGGGACTCTGTGTGTCCACCAATCCATCTTACCTTTGGGAGGAGGATTGTAGGTGTAAATGTTGGGAGAAGGAAAAGACATCAAGACTCAGAGGAATGGATTGTTCAGATCAGAAACAACAGAAGTTTGGTTTTTCAGGTAGAAACTTTCAGTAGCAGCCCATTTAGATAAAATGACTGCAATTTGGAATAAGTCAAGCATTTGTGGAACTACCTTCATGGTGTAAAATATAAGGAGGGCAGTTAACACATGAGACAACTGAGGATTAGATAGATCTGTCAACATGGACCCTCCAGTCACTCCTGTGGGCAGGTTCGATGTGGATGTGGACCTTGGTTTTGCCCTCTTTTTCTTCTTCCTGCTCTGCTTTTTCTTGCTGGTGGCCATAGTCCGCTGTGCCCAGATGGTGCTGGACCCTTACAGTGCCATCTCTGTTAGTACACACCAGGAGGAGCAAACAGATGACTGATGGACTTAGACATTATCCACAAAAGGCATCTTATCCTCCAAAAGGAGCCTTGCCATCCTTCAAACTCCACCGATGAGATAACAAGAATGAGTTGCCACAACCCAAATTTTAAAGCTTTTCTTTTGAGTTAGTCATACTAGTGGAGTTGTGTTTGACACTATTCCAACTTTTACATTGTTTATTCCTTACAAAATAGATACTTTGATCAAAAATGTCTACCAGCAGCATCCAACAACTTCAAACAATGTAAGTATACAATGTAATTCCCAGAGTATATTGTCTGTGTTTGAGAATAATACAAGCTAAATATTATTAAACACTGCTTAAAAGAGATAGCATGCAGTCAACTGAAATCTAATTATTCAAACTACAGCATCCGCGCCAGGGAGGATAATCGACACCAGCACATTAGGCATATTCCATCTTGCCAGGACTTGTGCAACAGGTTAATTTGCAGGATCACACATTGAAACACTATTACAAACAGCCAAACTCTTGACTTGAACTATAGAGAACTGAATGGCTGAGTTGGCTCTTAGGGTTTAACTGTGATCTGTTCATCATACCAAAACTGTAAAATGCAGCTTGACAAAGAACGAGGCAAATTCCCTCTTTTTCATTCCTAATATGGGACAGATGTTTTAAGGTTCTCAGTGATGGAATTATGATGCAAAACAGATGTTGGGCTCTTTCACCCAAATTCTGACACACAATGTTTTGGGGCTTTTGCACAAACTTTAACGTAAGTAACTCATTATTGAGATTACCCTTAAGACATATTACGTGTTGGCAATTCATCATTTAACAGAGGCAGCATCAGCCAGAATCTGCAAAGCCAAGAAAAATATTATTTCTCTGCACTCTGCATTCTCCTTTTGGGCAGCATTTCTCAAAGCAAATACAATAGAGTATTACCAATTAACATTAATTAAATTAAATTAACTCAATATAAAAGATTAAAAATGGTAGAGTTATTCAAACTGTGTGACATAACTGCCTGAAACACATTTTTTTTCAATCTTGTTGAAATTCCCTAAATCTATTTGAAAAGATAACGCCGTATTCTTTCATATATATTCAGATACACGACTTTTTAAATAGTGGGTTGATTAAAAATCATGTTTTTGTTGTTTTGTCTCTTTTATTACTGCATAATTTCATAGGCTGCTTTAAAAACTCTGTCAAAGCTGTGAAGATACAGCAGATGCCGCTAAAGTGAGTGAAAGAAGGAATCATTGGTAATTTCCCCTACCATCACTGTCGGTGATAAGCAAAAATACTATCATTAGTTTGGCTTCCCAGTCAATTAACTTGTCTCTATATCTTAATTGAGGGTATTTTGATGCCTTTTTAAAATAAACTTTGCTTTCAAAGTTCCCGGACTTCTGCATTGATAGGTAAAGTGTGTTTCAAAGAGCCATATGGCAACTGGCTATATAAGATGATGACAATTGGTCATGATGAGAAATTTAGGCGCCTGTACCTTCACAGAGAGGCTCGTGCGGTTCAGAGCACGTTTTTGAATACCTTGGTACCCCGAGTTGGCGGATCGCTCTACTTTCTGATAACCCTACGGCGCGAAATAACACCGCCCACTTCGGATACCCTGGGAAACAAAGCATGCGTTCCTTGTTGTAGTTAGCCGGTAGCATTAGCTAGCTAACGTTTTTAATTACGAGCAGGCATGATGGAAAGCTGCGAGGGGTGAGTGTTTAGTGTCGCTGTCTCCAAATTAAATAGCTATCTGATTCACCTTTAAATTCAGCACCAAGGACACAGGGTTGTTAGTTTATCTGATACCTGCATCACTCAGATCAGACATATCAGACTTTCTCAATGCTAACTCTAGGCTAACGAGCTAGCCTGCTCTCCCCTGCGTCAAGCCTCTTTTACCTGCCCAAGTCTGCATCATTAGAATAACATTACTGTATCAATAAAGTCACAGAGGGTTAAGTTAGCAGTTACTCTGTTAGCCGACATAAAAATGAGAAATCATTCATTTAACGTTAACAAAATGGGATTTTGCTCTCTAGCTGTCCCTCATTTCGCTAAGCAGCACTAGCAGGCTACTCTCCATTCAGACTCTGTGGCTGCTCACACTTAGAGTAGTTGTTGTTTTTTTTCAGTATAGGAGCTTCAGTACCACCTGTACATGTACTGTCAATGATTTCTTTGGTTGGGACCGTTACCATCGACCCCTGAGTCTGAGTGTGCACAAGTAAACAAAGGCAACATTAACATTTTGAAGTCAGACTGGAGTGGGGAAAGCAATGTTTTGTGCAAAAGTAAACCTGTCCTGTGTCTACGGTTTTAAATGCAGCCCACCACCACATTGCATGGTTTCAGAAATGCTGTTTCATCACACAAATAAGGCAGAATTAGTACTAGCACTTGGCAGCATCAACACCTGCACAGTTGTTAACACGTGATCAGGGAAACTGTGCTATTTATTACTGTTTACATTCACTTGCAATGACAGATGTCGGTAAGTGTCTCTCACGGGTCTCGTGGATATGCAAACGAGAAATTGCTTAGCCCTATCAGCAGTTATGGAGTCGTAAATAAATGTGTGTTTATTAATACTGTCAGTATTACAGGTTAGTAAACAGTATGAGATTTTCACTGCTGATTTATCAGGGCTTGTAAAATTAATGATGGGGAAATTATGGCAATACTTTTGTATAGAAAAATGATTACCATGATCAGATCACATGAATGAACGCTGACTTCTGTTTTGTTGCTAATTTGACTGCAAAGTGACATGCCCTGTTTCTTTCTCAGAATGGAAGTAGATGGCTGGGACCAGAGTCTGGAGGAAGAGCTGGGCATTTCTCTGGATGAGCTGAAGAAATGGATTGAAGAGGCCGTAGAGAAGAGTGAAATTGTGCAAAAGAAAAAGGCTCAGCTGACTGAGCTAAAGGAATGGGTGGAGCAGAAAGAAGAGGAGGAGGCAAGAACGGAGAAGCTCCTCAATGATGCCAACCAGTAGGGAGACCTTCGCAGTTTTCCAAAGTTTTTATTTTCTTTATTTTGAGTTCTTAGAGACAATACAGCTAAAGTAATTTTACAAGCATGCAGCTCTTCCGGATTTCAGTGTTAATTGTCTTTAAACATCTTATTATTTTCTAGCATTGCCAGTATGTGGTTAAATCCAGCTGTTTTTTTTTTTGTGACTGCACAACATTTATACCATTTGTAAGATTTGGGAAAACATGACGCTGTTTGAAAAGATAAACCTGAAAACACTATCATCCACATGCTTGTTTATAAAATTAACATATGCAGAGCAACTGACTTTTAATTCTTTGGGGAGATTTTGGTGCTTTATCTATGACAGATTATGAACTTTTGAATATTTGTGTGGAAGCCAGCTATTCAAATTAGGCACTGCATGATAGAAGAATGTAGCGAGTAGTACTGAGAAAGCAAAGGGACAGATCCACAAGTTTTTAAGTACTAAACATGTCACGGATGTCAGTTTTAAGCACACTGTAACAAGCTAACAATAGTTTTTTCTATCAAACACAAAGACTGCCCCTGCTGTTGCAACAACCTGCTCGGCATCCCTCCTCTTAACAAGATCAATGCATCCCCAATCGTACAGTACCTATCTGTGTCTGACAGACTTACATTTTCCTCCCCACTCTTTTTCAGGTCCATACTGGAATGTGAGAAACTGGTAAAGGCAACCTACCGTAGAAATGGTCTCGTTTACCGTGAGAGCAGCTCAGAGGATGAGGGAGGTGGGGGAAGCATGTTATCCTCTGAGGTCATCGAGATAGATGATGACGATGATGATGACGTCATCGCTGTTGGATGCTGTAAGTCAGTGGTCATTTATTGCTGTTACATCATGAAAACAATGAAGTGATTAATTATCTGCTTTTCTTCTGGTCTTTAAAATGTTTCAGTGGTTCCTCCAAAGAAGCCTGTTGCTCCTGGCAAAGATTCAGTGGTGAGAACATGAAAAAGCTTATTATATCAATCTGTATTTACCCTTTATTCCTAAATGTTTGTTGTAATAATGTCTAAGGAGGAATTTAGATGTGTTGTGGGTTTTTTAATGTTGTTTCTCTAAAAGTTTGTCGGGACTTTTCTATATCCTAATGTAAACTTTGTCAATTTTTCTTATCATCTAAAAAAGACACATATTACAGATTGTCTACCACAAATGATGCACTCTCTGTGCCAATACACTATGACTCCTTTTATCCTTCTGTTTTAGCATCTATCTTGTGGTGAATCACATTCTCTTTTTTAACCTGTGATATCTTTTTATTTTATTTGACACAAAATAATACCAGTACAACTTCATCTGTCCACTGTAGTGTACATAGTATGGGTAAAAAATGAGAGAAAGGAGCAGTAAGAAATGTATTCATCCCAAATAATGTTTTAAATATATATATATATATATATATTGTATACACACATTGTAAAATAAATTGCACATATGTGTACCTTTTTTATAAGGTATTGGCAATAGTAATAAAGAAATAAACAAAAGAAGCTTTGTTCAAATCAAGAAAGGTGCTCGGTGTTGCTACATTACAAATGTTACAAATTAAAAGCACAAAGAAAAGATTACATCCACATGTTTGTTTGGTCTATGAGACAAAAACAGGGCTTCCAGCCTTCACTAAATGCTGTTTTTCTGCTAATCTAACAGCTGGTCTGTTTAATTGCCCAGGTAAAAGAGGCCTCCGCAGCTCTACAGAAAACCTCCCAGCAGGTGCAGAAGTTGGTCCAGATGGTCAACAAACATTCACCAGGTGCTCCGTCGCTTCGATCTCCAGCACAGCTTCCATCCCAGTCAGGTGAGCGTACATGCTTCGCCTTAGGACACTTCATACCAACATCAGACTTTTATTTATTTGACACTAAAAGTCTTTATGGGTCCTCTACCCTCCAGGTATCCAGGGTTCAGTGCCAGCAGTGTTTGTATCCCAGGTTCAATCTCAGTCCATGACCCAGCCAAACCCAAAGATGACAGAAGATGAGCTCAAAGTCGGGATGAGCATTCTGGGAAAGAAACGCACAAAGACCTGGCACAGAGGCGCGCTTGTTGCAATCAACCCTGTTGGTATGTTACCACAACATTTTATTCTTCCTTTAGAGTCTTTAAGACTTAAATTGATATTAAATGTTCAAGATTCAAGGTTATAATTTCTTAAAAGTAGGATCTGCTGTCTGTAACACAACACTGCTTCTGTCTGTATTCAGGAAACGGTGTATCTAAGTACAAAGTAAAGTTTGATAAAGGAAAGAGTCTGCTGTCTGGAAATCACGTGGCTTTCGACTACAACCCCACCCTGGAGGTTCTCTATGTCGGAGCTCGTGTGGTTGCCAAGTACAAGGACGGCAACCTGGTGTGGCTCTATGCTGGCATTGTAGCTGAGATGCCCAACAACAAGAACCGTATGAGGTGAAACTAAATAAACTCCACTAATAGACGAGTGCTGTTTGCCTGTGCTTAATGGTTGTATTTAGAGTTCTGCTAATAATTAATTGTTGATATAAAAGATATTAACAATGTATGTGCTGTCTTTTTTCCATTCTCAATTGGCTTCATTGATATTTTTTATTGTGTTTGTTTCAGGTTTTTGATCTTCTTCGATGATGGCTATGCTTCATATGTTACACTACCTGAGCTCTACCCAGTTTGCCGACCATGTAAGTGCTCATATCTCTTGTTCTTTCCTTCTCTCTTGAAAACTGTTACGTTGATATGCAAACCTCGATTCAGAGAAAAAATAAATGAAACGCTGGGGTAAGGGAGGCTGTCTCACTCTTTTGCTTCATAAATGTCTTGCTTTTGGTGTTCTACTTGCCACTCCTCCAAGCCAAATCAATCAGAATTTATAAAAAAGATTTGAGAATATTTTTGTATTCACAGTAAGGCGCACCTGGGAGGACATAGAGGATGCATCGTGTCGGGATTTCATCGAAGAGTACATCACTGCCTATCCCAGCAGGCCTATGGTACTCCTGAAGGTCGGCCAGATCATCAAGACAGAGTGGGAGGGAACCTGGTGGAAGAGCAAAGTGGAGGAGGTTGATGGAAGCTTGGTCAAGATCCTTTTTTTGGTATGTTGGCTTTAAAATTTAGAAGAAATAAACAGTCAAAAAGAACAGATGAGTTCATTTTCAAGTTTCCATGTGTGTTTAAACAAATGTGACTGATTTATCAGTATAGCAGTTGACAGGGGGTACACTTCTTGTGTGTTTTGTGTTGTTTAGGATGATAAGAGGAGTGAGTGGATCTATAGAGGCTCCACTAGGTTGGAGCCCATGTTTAACCTGAAGATGACCACCGCCAACACCCAGGAGAAGAAGCTGGCAGGCCAGCAAAGGACACGACCTAACATGGGTATCATAACCCCCATTTCAACCTCTGTGACTTGGTGTTAAAGAACCAAAAATATTTAGATTTTCACTGCTTACTGACCTTTACTTCCTACAGGGGCACTGAGAAGTAAAGGCCCTGTTGTTCAGTACACCAGTGACGGACATATTGGAGCATCTCCTGTAAAAGCACAGCAGGCCTCACCCAGCCAGCCTTCACAGACACCACAACATCAACAGCGTCTTCAGCCCTCCCAGTCCCAACAAACCCCTCAGCCTTCACAATCTCCTCGTATAGAGTAAGTGATGCTTACTGAACTTCTAGCAGTAATACTTCTGGCACCCACCATACCACAGGCCAACAAACAGTCCAAAGCTAAAGCTAAGATTACTACAAAGCTGTATCAATGCAGCCTAGCTTAGTTATGGCTAGCTTGTTAACCTAAGTGTGATTGCTCAATAATGTTAGACACTAGATACTATCTAAGAAGAGCTTGCCAAATTACTGTAGCAACTAATGTGATCCATCACACTAAGTTATTGACTACGACAACCTTTCTTTTAACCCATAACAAATGATGTAACTATACAAAGCAAAGGTGTATAATTAACGTTTGATTTCTACTGGCCAAGAGCAATGCAAGAAAGGGGCAGTCAACAAACTAACTGTAAATTAAGCTAAGCAAGGGCTGGCCATGGGTCTGTCATTGGTTGATTTATAGCATGGGATGTAGGAATGATAGAAAGTTAGTTAGTATCATGGATCCAGTGGTCAAAATAGAATAAATGAACTTGACAGATACTTAGCTCTTCTAAATATGATTTGAATTTATTTTCTAGCATTCTGTGTCAATTTCAGTGTTTAGTCTTCTGTAGGTCATGTTGATGTTTTGACTAATGTTCAGCTGCTCGCTCACATCTGCCGAGTGCGAACATAAGCAACAGGACGCTGATTTCTGTTCACTTAACAGCCACTCGGTGTTGCTAATAACAGTGTTTTTTGAAGTTACATTTATAACTTTTAAGCAACAACTGTCACATTAGTTTGTTTCTTTAATATATTAACATTGTGCCTGAAACCTGGACAAAATGGGAGTGAAGACCTTTTTTATATTAACAGATTTTTCTTTCCTTGTTGTCTTCAAGCAATAAACACCAGATGGCAAAGAAGAGCACTTCTCCGTTTGTCCCTGGGGTGGGTGGCACTCATGCCTCCAGAGTCATGCAGTCACTCTCCCCCAGTCCAAGTAACCTCTCTAGGTGAGTCCATCTTTTGTTTCGTCTGGTAGGTTGTGTCACAGTAAAAAAAGAGAGGAAAAAAAAGAAACATGCTATTTAAAGTAACTCAAGACAGTTGATGTTTTTAAATGAAACTGATCTTTCTCTCCATTGTCTTTTGTCTATTAATCCGTAGTGGCAGAACGTTGAACACCCAAAATACTGTTACACCCGCTTTCGCACAGTCGTATCAGAGACAGGTGCCTTCTCTGGCTCCAGCTCCCCCTGCAATCACACACCCAATGGCCACTATCCCACATCAGCCTGCGTATCGTGCCCCTACAGACCGCATCTTCTACATGGCACACTCTTGTCAGCCGGCCTGTCTGAATCGTGTCAGACCTGCAAAATCAGACATGCACAGAGGGAAGAACCCGCTCCTCACACCTTTACTATATGATTTCAGACGTATGACGGGTCGACGCAAAGTCAACCGCAAGGTAAATTTGAAGGAAGGGTTGAGTTATGGAGAAGTGGATATATCAAGAGCTTTAATTTTCCTTTCATGCAGTTTATCTGAACACAAGTCTTGTCTTTGGCATGTCCACCCCTCAGATGTCCTTCCATGTGATCTACAAGGCTCCATGTGGGCTCTGTCTGCGTAACATGGGAGAAATTCAACACTACCTCTTCCAGACACGCTGTGACTTTATATTCTTAGAGATGTTCTGTTTGGACCCCTATGTGCTCGTGGACCGTCCTTTTCAGCCATTAAGGCCTTTTTACTACATTCCTGACATCACTGAAGGAAAGGAGGACATCCCACTCTCCTGTGTAAACGAGATCGATTCCACCTCACCTCCTGAAGTAGCTTACAGTAAGAATTGCACTGGAATGGTAAAAAAGAATATGTATTAACTTTG
>JAPZDV010000025.1:13996891-14009007 GCA_029814665.1 Acanthurus lineatus
AGTAAAGGTCTTGGGAAAAAGTCTGGAAATCCAGAATATTGGCACCTTGACTCACCAAACCACACAAGACACCCAAACCAACAGCGTTCAAACACTCTTGAACGTCTGGGCAGAGAATCCTTCCATTAGGGAAAATAAAATCAGAGAGGAGAGAAACAGAGACACGGAGAAGTTGAGTCAGACAGCAAAGAAGGGGTGAGGTAAGACGAGAGCTCCTCTGAACTTCCTCTTCTAATTCTATAAAATATGATTAATACAGTCACACAAAAAGGGATTTATCTCTGTACTTTGCCCAGACATCTAATGATCTACTCAGCTTAGTGAGGTGGATCCCCGAACTGATCATCACAGGACTTCTGTGAGCATCATCATCATCCAAGACAATGTTCTTACAGTATACCAGAGGTAGGCTGAATGAAGTCTTTGTGGAGACGAAGAATGTGATGACAAATCTGATTACAGACTCTAACGGTGACCTCTGGATGCACAGCAAGAGGATTGATTGGAAGATACTGTTAGAAGACAAAATAGAAGAAAGAGGCAGAGAGTGTGAGAAGTTAAAGGACAGTATAGAAATTTGACTTTGCAGTGGTGGTATTTTTAGACAAACACACTCCACTTTGACAAAAGTATGTGGATACCAAAACACTGCAAAGCAAAGAAAGTGGAGAGAATGCTCTTCCAAGCTCAGTTAGGTACAATTAAAAGTCAAAAGCCCCAAAAGAAAGCCAAAAAAACCCCAAAACATACAAGTTATGCAATCAAAAGACTATTCTGCAACTTTACAAAATTCACAGTGTTCAGTTTTTGTTGACATTGCCAGAAATGTGTCCATTACACACACATGTTCAGTTATATATTAGTTACTGATCATAACACAATGTGTCATTCTACTGGACTACTTTTGACTTAGGTGTTTATATTTCCTTTCCCTTTTATTTTTATACCTGAGGGAGCAGAATATTAGAAACACCTCTGAATATGATGCAGTCCAGTTCCTCACAGCAATTTCAGTTACCTCAATTCTACAGCATATAATTTAGTTAACACCTTTATGACTCTGTCAACATAAAACTGAATATTATAAGTCTCATATAAGCGGACTGTATGGCAGAGCACTTGTATTGGACTGTATCAGACTCTAGGTTTACCTAATTGTTGGTGTTGGTGGACAAAGCCTGGCTCACAGTCTTGGTTTCAGTTCTCCTACAAGTGTTTAATCAGGTTAAGGTCTGGGCTTTATGCTGACTAGTCAACTGTTTCCTCACCAAACCCAGAAAACTACCTCTAAACAGTTGTTGTTTTGTGCATGATGAAACAGAAAAAGGCATCCCCAGAACCTTTGTCCAAAATTTTGAAATATGCTTTTGTTAAAAATGCAACTGTCTTCTGGATACAAGTGGAGTTGAGCAAGTACTTCTGCATACTTTGGTTGTACAGTGTTTCATGTACACGTGTAGTGAGCAACATAAAAATGTAGAAAAGCAAAGTGAGATAGTGTGAAGAGAGAGGTGCCTGGAGGATCGTCAGGCATTAAAAAGAGATCAACTGACAGAACACCATGACTCACTCCTTTTTTTACATGATTAGCTCACTGTAAAGACACACAAACACACAAAGAGGGATGCAAATAGGCACACGCTCAAGCAAGCATATGCACGTTTCATCCACAACTTGTTTTGTGTAAATATGTAAATAATGCATATCCTCAACAGCTATATGGTAATAGCTGTAGTTACATTATTGGTACATTTCAAGAGCCTGGTTTTGATTACTGCATACATGAGGATCAGCTTATCACCCACTCTTTATTTTCTCTCCCCTCCTTATTCTCTTCATCTATTTCCTCTTTTGACCAGCTCCAGACGGCGGCTGGGCCAAAGCATACCAGAGACCAGCATGTCATAGCTGGACACAGTGTAACTCTGGCTGAGGTGTGCTGTGGTGTCGTTTGATTGGTTGCAGAGGGCTGTGATCTGGGAAACGTGTGGAGGAAGCACACCTTGTAAAAAACCTATTGGCTGCTGCACATGCTGCACACAAACTCACACGAATACAAACACACATTAGAAAGTCTGTGTGTGTGTGTGTGAAAAAAAATCCAGATCTGCAACCTATAAATTGCTTTATATGTGAGTGAGCAGTGTTTTCTGACCTAGCGAAGCTCGGTTCTCTTCGTGGGAACAGAACAGCAGCACAGACAAAAAACCATCACCATCATCTAAGGTGTAAAATGTTGGCACGGCTAACGTTAAACCAAACAGGAACAACGCTGTGTGAGCACCTGATGACAGATAGAAAACAGGCTCATCTACTTACACTAAACTGTCACTACCGTCTAACTTATCCACAAATCACAGCTACTGTACTGCACTGATGATATGTAGCACACTGGTGCTATGGTCTGCTACTGCCCTCTATCCATCTACACAGTCAGGCTCTATGTCTAGTGTTGATTTACTGATCATCCAACAGGCAAAATATCCCATGGACATGCCAATTAATGTAGTACGCCCAGCAGGACATTCCTTTTGCTCCTCATCTTAAAATGCGCATTTGCTGTTAAAGGGAAAATTTCAACACGCTGGTCATCAGAAGTCAACTCCATATGCACTCTATGCTGCTGTCTCTAATACAGCTCACATGCTGTTTAGATGTATTTTTTTTTGCTGGTGTACTTTCTATTTGGTTTATGCACAATTTGGTGGAATCCCAAAAAATGCATATGAAGTCTTGCTCATCATCACTTCTAAGTCTGAGTAGCAATCGAGATTTAAATCAGAATGGCTCTTAAAATAGTTAAATGTCAAGTTCCTTAGTGGGAACAGAGAACAAAGGATGCTGTCGGTTTTCAATATTTACTCTACTGTGCAGCAGTGATTTGTAAAACCCATAAAAGTTATCTCCTCTGTACTGATTCAAGTGGTGTTATTACAGCAGCGTGACTCTGCAAAGCTCGATTTTATGTCTGACGTTAATGGGCTCCTGCATAGTTCCCACTAGTGTGAAACTGTCTGTATGTGTGTGTATGTGTGTGTTTTGGCTCTCATTCCTGTTCCTTCTCTGCACAGGAATCTGGTTGTGTACAATGAGGTTTGTTTGCATGTGAGCAAGCACATTCAACTTTACATACAACTGCCACAGAACATAACTGTGTTGCTGCCTGGAAAGTTACAGTAACAGACACCTGCCAAAAATGATAACTGGTGTTTTTCTTTAAATCATGGTACAGTTTTATCATTGAATTATGCAGTAAAAAATCATACTTTCATCTTGATTCCCTGTGGTTGTGATGGAGGGGATGTGATATAACAACTGAAACGACTAAGATCCAAGAGAAGGAGGACAGAAGATGGAGAAGGAAGATAAGATGAAGAAGAGGAAGGCAATAATGGCAAGGACACTAATGGAGACCAATGTCAATAAGGCAGTAAGTATAAGAGCAACGATACAGAGACAGGGGTCAATTGTGCAATAATCATTATCTTTTTCCCCAGTAGATTTATATATCAAAGCTAATGTTATTTCTCTCATTTCAAGATGTGTTGGCCACTAGTGAGTTTACTCTCCAAACCCATTGCACTCTCCTAGCCTAGTCCTGGAACAAATCCATCAGCACATGATGAATCTGATGTGCAAGAGCCAGAAAAATACATTTAGCAAAATTCTTACGAATGTAAGAGGAGCATAATATGAATCTGTCATCAGCTGACATCATGAGTCATAGCCCATCATCAGACTTGGATGATCTTTGCAATTTGCTATACAAGAAAAATCCAAAAGATCTGAACAGCTGTTACAGTATACTCAAGCTGTTCAGCAAGGCTTTGAAAGTGCATTTGTTGAAATAGAGCAGCACCAAGTGGCAACAAGTAATGTAGCACGTTTTATCAGAACTGGTATTTTAAAATTACACAACATTTTTTAAATTTATAGGTGCAATGGCAAAAGGCTTGATGGCTCAACCAAAGGGGAAAAATAAAATAAAAATCCACAAAATTTCACTGTTAATAGTACATTTTGCAAAACTTAATACTTTACTTTGTCAAAGAAATCTAGAAAAATGTCAGTGCAAACATTTATGAAAGCTGTCAGTAGACCATTAATGTGTTTTTTTAACCTTTATTCAAGAGAATTTTATGTCCTTGAAATTTTACAACAGAGTGCTTTAAAATTTTGTTGTACAAATTATAGTGTTGTTAGAATTATCTTCCTTTTAGGTGAAATCAAATAGATCTTGTTTGAAAATATTTTATAAGTAGTACAGTACATTATATCTTCTAGCATCAAGTTGTCCTCTAAATCAAAAGACTTACGGCAAGTACAATTCCAACTGCACATAGGACCTTGACCATGAAATGTATGAAATGTTGTATAAACATAAAATAAAAAAAGAATTACGGATAAAAACTCGGAGGCCTTAAGGATATGTGTGAGTATTTGCATGTAAATCTATACCGTGCAACTCTCACTAGTAAAAATAATTTTTCCCGGGTTTTATGAATTTGGACACTAGGGGGCAGAAGAGACAACTGAGTTTTTAGCTCATTAAAGACCTGCTAAAAAGAACTTAAACATTCAAGAGAATCGGGTCAACACAGTAAACTCTTTGAAATCCTTTATCTGGCCACTTGAGAAATGTAAGTACAACATTTAAGTTTTTTTTATATACTCACGCCCTGGTTTGGCTGATCAAGTCTGAAGAAATGTCTTATATATGTTTCTTTTCGTTAACTGTCACTCACCGCAGTGTGGAAAGTAGCTAGCTAGCATACAGATAACATTAGCTAAGTTGACCAACGGCCGTTTATCATTAAAAAAAAAGCAAAAACAATAACACAATGTCAGTCATTTAGGTGATTACCAGACTTATTCTGTGTCATTAAAGCCAGCTCACCGAACTAAGTAGACACTTCCGCAACTTAACAGCTGTGCGGCAGGTTAGTGTATAGCAACAGAAATTATGACTTAGGTTAGTCCATTGAAGAGGAAAAGTTTGCACCACTCACCTTGGTTACTGGAAACTAGCATACAGTTAGCCAACCAATGGACGTCTGAGAATCAGCTTTTAGGCCACCTTATTAATTTAACTAATTTCTTACGCGATTTAAACAGAAGTAAGTTATTACTCATCATAGTTAACTGATTTTTTATTTTTTTTGCTTCAGTTTTAACTTCGGAGTTAAGCTTGTAAATTCAACATGATGGCGCTCTGGCTAAAATCCGTGGCTGAAAGGGGGCCATAAAACAGTGTGTAACAGGTTGTATAGTAGTGGCTTAATGACTCCTGGGGATTTGCCACAGGTGGTGTTAATACAGTTAAGGATTAAGTATTTTGTGAAGCACACTTGTGTAATGAAATCCTTTTGAAAACTTTTATTTGAGGTTTTGGGAGACATAAAACATTTCTTCTGACCCATTAGTGACAAAAAAATTAAATAGTTTTTAAGTTTAGTTTAGTTTCCCCATCTGCAGAATTTGAGTTTCAATTAATTTCCGTGTTTATGACAAAAAATCAGTTGTGTCTCTTGGAATATGTTGTTATTTACAAATATTTTTTTGATATTTTTACACCTTTCCTAAATAAAGTAACAATTTCTCTTGTTATTTTAGACAAACTTTCAAGTTTTAAGGTTTTTTTGTCTCAGAATGGAAGTGGATGGCTGGGACCCTGATCTGGAGGAAGAACTTGGTATCTCTCTTGCGGAACTGAAGAAATGGATTGAAGACGCTGTGGAGGAGAGTGAGCTCGTGCAGAAGACAAAGGCTCAGCTGACAGAGCTCAACAAATGGGTTGAGCAGAAGGAAAAAGAGGAGGCAAGGACGGAGGCGCTTCTTAGTGATACCAAACAGTAAGCTAACATTCACCATTTCTGTTAAATTTATCTATTTATATAATTTTTACATTTACAAGGACACTATTAAGTGGAATCCGTCACATTATGGCCAGTATACAAACTGCTCAGTGTCCCTCCAATTAAAAATTAGTGCATCTTTAGTCATACAATACCTGTTATTGTCTGAAAGGCCATTATATTTTTATTCCAACTCTTTTTCAGGTCTGTATTGGAATGTGAGAAACTGGTGAAGGCAACTTTCCTTAGGAATGGTCTTTTTTACTATGAAAGCAGCTCCGAGGATGAAGGGGGCAGAGGAGATAACATATTTTCTGAGATCATCGAGATAGATGATGAAGACAAGGATGATGTCATCGCTGATGGCTGTTGTAAATTAGTTACTCCTTTCTGTAAAATGTTATAATTTTTTCGACCACAACATGAAAACAATCAAATTATCAGATATGTGCCTGTCCTCTGTTGTTCACAAATGTTTTAGTGGTTCCTCCAAAGAAGCCTGTCTCTTCATGCAAAGATCCACTGGTGAGAACAATTAAAAAATAGAATAAATATATAGGTAAATAAACGATGAATCAGAAGATCCAGTGCTTAGAACAACTCATTGTATTGATCTGTATGTACAATTAACTCCTATGTTGAGGGCTGGTCTGAGGGATAATTTACTCCTATGATAACTTGAGATATATATTTGTGGTAAACAAGTGTATTAATCCCAAACTATAAGGGAAAAAAATAAATGCATTTACTGTATAAGTACATTATAAAATAAATTATTTAGAAATTACACAATAAAATATTAATAGATAGTAACACAGGTCATTGTCAGAACAACACTGTTTTTAAGTTAAATGAAATCTAGTTTATCAAGATTTACATTTTATCATTCTTATATTCAACTGACATACATTGCATAGCCTCTAAACAGCTCTGTGGAAGAAACATTGCTCAGTGTATGCAGATGATTAATTAAATACAGTATGTACTGTATATTATGTCAGGTAAAAGAGACCTCTGCAGCTTTACAGAAAACCAACCAGCAGCTGCAGGAGCTGGTCCAAATGGTCAACAAACATTCACCAGGTGCTCCATTGCTCCAATCTTCAGCACAGCTTCCATCCCAGTCAGGTGAGCATATATACTTGAGAACACATAACAAAAAATAGACCTCTGTCATTATATATTATATATTTGGTGCTAAAAGTGATTTTGGCCTTTCTGTCCTCCAGGTATTCAGGGTTCAGAGGAAGCAATGATTGTGTCCAAGGTTTCATCTCAGTCCATGGCCCGGCCAAACCCAAAGATGACAGAAGATAAGCTTAAAGTTGGGATGAGCATTCTGGGAAAGAAACACACCAAGACCTGGCACATAGGAACCCTTGTTGCCATTGACCCTGTTGGTGTGTTACTATAACATTTGGGTTTTTTATTTGGTTTTTTAAAAACTTAAAATGATATTAAATGTTCAAGTAAGGTTTCCTGTGTACATGGTGTAATCAAAAACTTCCACAACTCTTTTTGCTGTAAATGAACAAAGCACGACTTGGTACTGTGGCCAACGCAAGCAAAAACTTTCATAATGTACATCAAGTAACAATGCTTTATTATCATCAGCATCTGAGCTACATGCGTTTTTGTGAAATATGGTGCATGCAAACAAATATTGATTTCATGACTCAGCACCATGTTGTAGTCAACAGGCCCTTGATGACCCAAACTTCATGTCGAGGATCATCACTGATGAGGGCTATGACCCAGAGCCCAAACAGTCTTTAGTGAAAAAATTCAAAAGTGTCCAAGAATGTAGAAGGTGCAAAAGGTTTGGAGAACAACCAAGAGCATGTGGGGTTGTGCAGCATTAATTTGTCTTCAGGGTAAGACTGTTAATCCTGAGTGCAACTGTGATTTTGGTGGAAACAATCTAATCTGTGATACACTAACAATTGGGCTTTTTAAAATAACAAAGGCCTGCTTATAGCACATCATTAATGTGCAAGTTTCTCACCTACTACAACATGGTTGTTACTTGCCAACCCTCCTTTTGTTACACACAGGGTGCATAAATAATGTTTTTCAGGGATTTGTTACACAATCTGGTATGAATACTCAATATTTTCTCACAACATCTCCTTAAATAGGGACATGCTCATTATAATACAGACCTCCTGTTTGTGTCGAATAGAAACCATCTTGTAAAGTGTAGATTACAATGTATGTATTTAACGTTATATGTACTTCATGCTTATTTTTTCCTGATCTACTATCTTTAATATAACACAACCTCTGTCTGTATTCAGGAAATGGTTTATCCATGTATAAAGTGAAGTTTGATAAAGGAACAAGTTGGCTGTCTGGAAATCATGTGGCTTTTGACTATAACCCCAGCTTGGAGACTTTGTATGTTGGAGCTCGCGTAGTCACCAAGTACAAGGGCAGCAACCTGGTCTGGTTTGTTGCTGGAGTAGTAGCTGAGATGCCCAACAGGAACAACAGTTGGAGGTAAAGCTAAAGATATGCAGCTAGAGAATATGTATTGATTGCATGTGCTTATTGGCTGAAATTAGAATAGTCCCAGTACTGTTGAGGCCGGTATCCAGTCACTTATGCTAGGTTTTAACAGAGGAGATGGTACAAATGATTAAATTAAGTAATACTAACCCCTGAGCACTACTATTTTAAACTGTATTCTCTAGACATGTCTCTCCTACAATCCCTCTGGAGGTGTAGTTTCAGCAGCATACTTCAGGCCATGGTGTGTTTGGGATCCTCTCACTACTCAGCAGCTATTCATTGCTACTTGTCGCTTAAAGATGACACTATTCAATAGTATGTTTACAACAGGTCACAATATAGTATAAAATCTGTATTTATAGCATGAAGTTTTGATAATATTTTAGACCCAAGACATAAGTGACTGAGACTGAGTAGGACTGAGAGAAGATTGTGCAATAATAAATCTGTCTGATCCCTCAACCTCACAGACAGTGTCATGGATTTATTAATACACAGCACAGACAGGCTATTGATATTTCAGAGTCATGATCAGAATTAAATTTTAACTAACTTGAACCTCAGATTAAGAATCAATGAGTCAGACAGCCTACACTAATATTATAACCGCTGTATGTAATAGAGACACCACATAATATATGCAGTATTTACTGGTAATTAAGACTAAATAGGCCTTTTTTTATATATTTTGTTTTGTGTGTTTCAGGTTTTTGATCTTCTCTGATGATGGTTTTGTTTCATATGCGTCAGCATCTGAGCTCTATTCTGTATGCCAACCATGTAAGTACCCATTTTTGTAATCTATAAGGCCAGTAAATTCCATTATACATTATGGTTGTAGGTTTCAATGAGTGAGTGTGATAAATTTAAATCAACTATTAGAAGAGTAAGATTATTCTTGTTTTCACAGTAGAGTATACCTGGGAGGACATAGAGGACGCGTCCTGTCGAAATTTTATCAAAGAGTATATCACCACCTATCCCAGCAGGCATGTGTTGTCTATGAATGTTGGACAGACAATCTACACAATGCGGGAGGGAAACTGGTGGAAAAGTAAAGTGGATGAGGTGGATGGAAGCTTGGTGAAGATCCTTTTTTTGGTATGCTTGAGAACATTTTGAAGAAAAACACAATAGTTAGACAGATATAAAAAGAACTGAAGGGTCCGTAGTCATTATCCAGTATCTACCTCAGGTTTGAATAAATGTGCTGATCAATAATTGGTTTATTGCTGTCGCAGTTGATGAAAAGTAAACTTCTTGTGTGTTTGTGTTGGCAAGGATGATATGAGGAGCGAATGGATCTATAGAGGCTCCACCAGGTTCGAGCCACTCTTCGACCAGAAGATGACCACTGCCAATACCGAGGAAAAGAAATTGCCTGGCCAGCAAAAGACGCCAGCTAACATGGGTAACATACAGACTCTACCTACATTTATATTTGTACCTAATATAGATCCTTTCCTCAAGATTTGTTTAACTTTTGCACCGGTGTTAAAGGGTCAATTTCACTGAGATTTGATGTTAGAGAGCAATAAATATCAAAGGTTTCATCTCTTCATTTTATCAACAGGGGTATTTAGGAGCAAAGAACAAGTGGTTGAGTACACTGGTGACAGACATGTTGGAGTGTCTCTTGTCAAAACACAGCAGTTTTTACCTAGCCAGCCTTCACTGAGCCCACATCATTTGCAGCATCATCATCCTGAAGAGGCTCATCTATCCCTTCAGCCTCAAAAGCCCCAACTAACCCAAAAGCCTATGCAGTCTCTAAAGCCCCAGCAACCACAGCTTCCACAGCCCCAGCAAACCACTGAGCAACCAAAGCCCAAACAAACCCCTCAGCCTCCAAAACCTAAACAAACTCCTCAGCAACAACAGCCTCAACATAATCCTCAGCAACCAAAGCCTCAACAAACTCCTCAGCCTCCACAGCCTCAGCACCCTCTTCAGCCACTGAAGCCACAACAAACTCCTCAGCAACCAAAGCCGCAACAAACTCCTCAGCCTCCAAAACCTAAACAAACTCCTCAGCAACAGGAGCCGCAACAAACCCCTCAGCCTCCAAAACCTAAAAAAACTCCTCTGCAATCACAGCCTCAACAAACTCCTCAGCAACCAAAGCCTCAACAAACTCCTCAGCCACTGAAGCCGCAACAAACTCCTCAGCCTCCAAAACCTAAACAAACTCCTCAGCAACAGGAGCTGCAACAAACCCCTCAGCCTACAAAACCTAAACAAACTCCTCAGCAATCACAGCCTCAACAAACCCCTCAGCAACCACAGCCTCAGAAAAACCCTCAGCAAAAAAAACCTAAACAAACCCCTCAGCCTCTTCAGCCCCAAAAAAACCCTCAGCGTCCCAAGACTCAATGTACCCCTCAGCAATCAAAGCCCCAACAGATCCCTCAGCAACCAGAGCCTCTGCAGACCCCTCAGTCTCTACAGCCCCAACAAACCCAGCAAAGCTCTCAGTTTCAAGAGCCCCAAAAGATCCATCACACTCAACAGCCAGCTCAGCCCCCACAGGCCCCACAAACACATGAGCCCTCAGAATCTCCAACTTTCAAGTAAGTGATGGTTACTTAATGCACAACTTGCCATAAACAATGACTCCACATTTTCAGTAGTTTGATACTTTTTTAATGTAATGTAAACACTGATTTGTAGAAATTCAGGATGATTTGTAAAAGAGTGGAGACTTCAAGTTGTAATTGCTGTTTTTATCCTTGCTGTCTTAAAGCAAGAAACAACAGATGGCAAAGAAGAGCACTTCTTTGTATGTGCCTGGGGTGGGAGGCTCTCATGCCTCCAGAGTCATGCAGTCACTCTCCAGTGGCCCCAGTAACCTTTCTAGGTAAATCCACCTTAGTGTTTGGTCAAGTAAGTTGTGACACAGAATTAAAGAAAAGCACTGTTAAAAATGATCTCAGACAATTAATGTTTTTAATACTTTCTTACTTTTGTTCTCCTCTTGTGTTTTAATCCATAGTGGAGGAACACGGAATACCCAAAATACTGTTATGCCCACTTTGACACAGTCATTTCAGGAACAGGGGCCCTCTCTGGCTCTGTCTCCCTCTTCTGTTACCCATGCTTTGGCCACTGTCCCGCATCAGCCTGCATACCGTGCCCCTACAGACCGCATCTTCTACCTGAGACACATTTGTCGGCCCACCTGTCTGAATCTTGTTCGACCTGAAAAGTTGGAAATGCACAGAGGAAAAAACCCGCTCCTTATACCTTTACTTTACAATTTTAGACGCATAATGGGACAACGCTCAGTCAACCACAAGGTAAATTCTAGGAATTGTTAAGCTGTAGAGCTGTTTATTTCAGGAGTTTCTTCCTCTCCTTTAAATATAGGACTTTTTTGCTTTCATTTTCCTTTCATGCAGTTTAACTGAACACAAGTCTTGTCTTTGGCATGTCCCACCCTCAGATGTCCTTCCATGTGATCTACAAGGCTCCATGTGGGCTCTGTCTGCGTAACATGGTAGAAATCCAACACTACCTCTTCCAGACACGCTGTGACTTTATATTCTTAGAGATGTTCTGTTTGGACCCCTACGTGCTCGTGGACCGTCCTTTTCAGCCATTAAGGCCTTTTTACTACATTCCTGACATCACTGACGGAAAGGAGGACATCCCACTCTCCTGTGTAAACGAGATGGATTCCACCTCACCTCCTGAAGTAGCTTACAGTAAGAATTGCACTGGAATGGTAAAAAAGAATATGTATTAACTTTG
>JAPZDV010000025.1:14010853-14024978 GCA_029814665.1 Acanthurus lineatus
AAATAAAGGCTGGGGCATTCGCTGTCTGGATGATGTGGCTAAGGGCTCTTTTGTCTGCATCTATGCTGGTGAGGAAAAACAACTCATTTTTTCGAGTGTTTTTTGAAGCACTGAGATGATGGAAAGTGGGCACACATGCAGACATCTTCATCAATTTATTAGAATACAACATCTGACAGTTTCATTGCTTTTCTGTCTTTATCCCCCTTTTCCTTTGACTTATCCAGGTAAAATTTTGACAGACGACTTTGCTGACAAAGAAGGTCTAGAGATGGGCGACGAGTATTTCGCTAATCTGGACCACATTGAAAGTGTAGAGAACTTCAAGGAGGGTTATGAGAGTGAAGCTCACTGCTCGGACAGTGAGGGGAGCGGTGTGGACATGTCAAGGATGAAAATCCAACCATCTGCTTTAGTATCTAACCCTGGTGGACGACCACCCAAGAAGGGTGAGTCAATAGGTGAGAGACAAAGCTGGTGCCTTATAGACAGTGATGTTTATGCTCTTGACCCCAGTTGATGTTCATCCTTCTCCACATTTTTTCTTACCCACCACAGCCCAAAGCTCAAGCTCATCGGGGGAGAGCAGTGATGAGGATGACAAGGATTCAAAAAGTGAAGATGAAAGTGACAGTTCAGATGACACGTTTGTGAAGGATAACTGCTACAGCTCCAGCTCTGTTTGGAGGAGTTACACCACACGCGGTCAGGTCAAGGGCAACAAAGAAGGTGAGCTTATGGGCTCTTCATTAAGGTGTTTGTTTGGGTTTATGCACTGCATATATCCAAGCTTTCAGGCTTAATGTTTTCAAGTTTTCTGTCCTTACAGACTTCTATCACATTCTAATGACCTTGACTGAAAGACTTAAAAAGTTAAAGGATGAAATTATTAGAAATCGTTGTGAAAAGTCAAGGCCACTGTTACACAAAACATGTTTCTGATTACTTGGAACAAAATTTTACACAAATGTCTGATTAGATATCAGTGTGACATCATAATGTTCTGCAGAACACTTTTAAACACCTTAACACACCATTTTCCACATTTGGTTCCATATTGAATTAGTGACACTAATGTTGGGTGTCCAACTTAAAACTGTGGTACATTGCTCTGTATCTTTTTTCTCAACTCTTGTTAAAGAAAGTATCTGCTGCAATAACTTTGTGACTCCAGTAGTTGCATGATTTCAGTTTTGTCGTTTTGCACACCTCTACCTCTCTTTTTCCTGCTCCAGGGAGCCAAGACAGTAAAGATGGATTGAGTGTATCAGCCAAAGCAATCAGTGACGATAAGCCACCGTCCATGCCAGAGGAGACGGGGAAAAGCAAAGTGGCTTCCTGGCTTACCAGCCAGGGGCTGAAGAAGGTCAGTACAGAGCAGACAAAGTAAGAATGTTTCATGGAACAAAATTTTGGGGACAGAGCTTTTTAAAATTATTTGCAGTGTCTCACAGGAAAAAAAAGGAAAATGCTTGAAAGAACTATGGTCCTAGATCGAGGAAAGACCAAAATGTGGCTCTTATATCAGAATTTTGGCATCTTAATGTTCTTGCACAGTGATAGATAACCTTTACTTTTTGTTTTTCTTCACAGGAACCCGGAGATAAGAGGTATGTTGACTTGCCAAAATATGCACAAAAGTATATTTAGTCACTCCTGATATTAAATTATTTGTATTTTTAAACAATTCAGCGAAATAGAGATTGCATTTTTGATTCATCTTTTTTTTTTTACAGTCAAATAAAGTCAGAAACGGGGAAGAAGCAGGATGTGATGACTCTCTCTGACAGTGATGATGTTCAGACCATCAGCTCTGGATCTGACGACAACAAGGAGAGAGAAAAAGTCACTCCGAGTGAGGAGAATAGTTACTATAATTTACACAACACTGATAGTGGTCACTATATTTTTTAACTGTTCTCATCTTTTTGGGGGTTTTTTTCTTGCTTGTTTCTGCTGCTGCTGTTTTTAATCAGGTGTGCCAAAGAAACAGGTAGCAGTGAAATCTACTCGAGGCATCGCCCTGAAGGGCAGCCATGGGATGATGGTAAAAACAGGTGCACCTGGAGGTGGGGGAGGTCCAGGAGGTCAGGGAGGAAAAGGAGGGCAGCAGGGACAGACTGGAGGAGGCGGAGATAACGCTACTAAAAGCACCCGCCTCTTCTTTGATGGCGAGGAGTCCTGCTACATCATTGATGCCAAGTTGGAAGGAAACCTTGGGCGTTACCTCAATGTAAGTGTGTAATCTGCAAACCTCACAGTGTAATCATTTCATGTCTCCTTAGTTTTTGTATATTTGTCTTTTATTTTGTCCTCTCTGTCTCCTCCCTGTATTACAGCACAGCTGCAGTCCTAACCTTTTTGTCCAGAATGTGTTTGTGGACACACATGACCTGCGGTTTCCATGGGTGGCGTTTTTTGCCAGCAAGTGAGTTTTGAAACAAAATTTCTAGTCTGTTACACATCCTGTCATGTCTGCTAAGAGTTTTTGTGAATCTCAGATGTCTTTAGGTGGCACTCCTGTATCACCTTCAGACTCACTTAGGGATCGCATAGAAATTTTAGATTCTAGAAAGTTGTGTTTGTATTATGAATTTTAGTTTGTCACTAGCAATTTATTTATGCCCAGACGAGAGAAAGAAATGAGCACTATTATTAGGGTAAATGTTTCAGCAGCCACCTATCTGTGACAACAATCAATGCACAATATTGACATTTTGTTAACATATTGACAAGCTCTTGTCCTGGCTAATTTACCTGCTTGTGTCCCTGTGCAGGCGGATCCGGGCCGGCTCAGAACTGACCTGGGACTACAACTATGAGGTGGGCAGTGTGGAGGGGAAGGTGCTGCTCTGCTGCTGTGGATCCACTGAGTGCAGAGGACGACTGTTGTGATCAGCACCCATCACAAACTTCACTCCATCTGCTGTATCTGTAGGAAGCTTAACGGAGCCCTTTTAACACTGAAACCTTGTGCATTCTTGTGTTTCTTGTTTGTTTGTTTTTTTTAAAGTTGAGTATGAATTTTATTACTGCTGTTTTGTTGCCTTTGTTTTATATGATCATGTCTCCAGATTTGTCCCATTTTATCCATCATGTTTCGTTACACCTGAATAAAATGCTGTTTTCTTTATTGAATTGAATCTCCTGCATCTGCTTTTTCATGAAACAACGCAAGTCATAAAATAGAGAAATAGCACAAGCGAACCCTTATAATTATTATGAGAAAAATCTTTATAAAATCTTTTAGAAAATTAAACAGTAATTGCAGAGACTGAAGTTACTTTTACAAATACATTGGGATATTCAAGAATTTTCAGGACAGCATTAATAAAGTATTTCATTCTATGCAAACATTTTTTATACCAATCCAGATGTTTGTTGTAACTTGAACATCTGAAACATAATCAGTTGTATTGCGAAGGAAGTAAACTTTTAGAGTGCGTTGGATCAGCAAACTATCTTACGTTTTATATTTTATTTCTCTGTGTTCTGAAACAAAATGCACCACGAATATATTAGATGTGTGACTGTAACTAATGGGACAGAGATCACAGTTTGACAGTTTGACCAATCGGCTTGTCTCTCACAAAAACAAACAAACAAACAAAAAACGACATCGAATTATCCACAGATACACACGGGAGAAACCCCGCTTTTTTGATCATTTCTCAGCTTTTTCAAGCTATTTTACTGTGTTTCAGAAATATCTGGCAAAATGTTTTACTATCCCGCAGTTTTAAAGCGTCACACAGGATGTTTCTCGACAATCTGGTGAGTAAATTTGTCCATTTAAATCAATCTATATAACAGCTACAGTAAAGTCATTTTGTACTTATGTTTATTCTCACTGAGGCGGTGATAGTGATGAATGAGGCATTCGGACATTTTACTTAAATTTGAAACAACTTAAAAATAACTGTCGTTACAAGTAAAGTTTCTGCGTCCATAATTTTATTAAATTAAAGATCATAAGTTCAATCGGCAGAATCTGGGACTACTTTAAGAAATGAAGAACTTTAGCTGCTCATTACTATATGCGCAGCATTTAGGACTAAAATCTGAACTTGAACCGCTGCGGCTGAAATTAAAAGCTAATTTTAATCATTTGACATGTAAGTTTACAGTTGGGTTGTTCAGTCTGCTTTCGGTTCCTTTTTTAAAGCTCATTTGTGTTTTGTAAAATATATTAATCTACATTAATAAATGTAGCGAAATTAAAGTATACTAACCATATAACCATAAAATTAAATACCGTAAGTAAGAGTGTCTCCGAATAGTATGTAAGCGTAATACCTAACTACAAAGTATTTAATTACTTTCCACCACAGAATCAAATGTATTATGAGTTATTATTAAATGGCCTCTTCGGTTTTAAGGCACATTGATAGATTTTTATCTTTGCAAAAGATGTTCAGCCATTTTACTCTTTTAAGTTTTCTTAATATTTTCCCACATTAAAAAAAATAAAAGTCCGAGTATTCTAACTTAACACACTTTGGACACTTAAAAGAAACTCAGAGTGCAGGTGCATCAGTCACAATGAAAACAAATATCTGGCAACATTTACTCAAACTAAAACAAGTCAAAGCCTTTGAAGTCTCCTGTTCAAAAATTACCACTTCAAAGATGAACTCAAAGGTTAAGTGTTACATTATGACACAGAAAACTCGAATTACCTCGTGGTGGTTGTATGTCTGTGGCTTTTCAAGTTTCACTTCAAATCCATGTCAGCTTTTTTGGAAGTGAAATGTCATAACTGCTTGAGTTATGGCCAAAAATGTCATTTATGAGGTCACAGCGACCTTGGCCTTTGACAGCTAAAATCAATCTAAAATCTGAGCTGAAGTTTGTTCTTGATTTGAAGATATTCTGTCGATTAAAAAAATTAGGTAGGTTAGGTTTGGTATCCTCGTATAGGAGGCGTGTATAGGTAATATGAAACAACAGTCAGCTGATTGCATTTCTTACTGGTTGCTAGTACAGTTTTGGAGGTTGTAGATTACTTAAAAAAACATTTTCCTTTGCATTTTTGTAAGAAAAATATGAAAAAACATCATATTGAAGGTCTGCTCCTGTTTCAGGCTGGTTGCTACGAAAGGAATCAAAATTCCTCGACGTGATTTCCTTAAAGTCAACGTCAAAAGCACCTGGTAAGACGTTATTTTAGTCACTGATACACACTTATAATGAGCTGAAGTGGGATCTGGATTTTTATATTAAAATGATCACCCGGACAGTGATGACATCATGAACTACGTGCTGGAGCAGGTGCCTCCGCCTCTACCTGGGCTGCCACAACCTCGCTTCTCCCTCTACCTCTCCTCCCAGCTCCAGTATGGGGTCATCGTCGTCTTCCACCGACAGTGTGCTATTCTCCTGGGTAAGAAAGTTAACAGTGCGGTAAGTCACTGAAAAACTGGAGGAAAGAGATTCTGAGACAGTTGTGCTAGTTCTTGACGTTGTGTCGTCTCAGAGGAACTTCAGTCCATCGTGGGCCAGCTGGTGAAAAAAAGGACGTCCCAGAAAATTGATATGGATGACCACGGCAGGTGAGAACAGCTGCTCCGTACTTCAGCCATTTGTCATCATTTGTAACCCAAATAACTCCTGTTTCTCACTGTTTCCCCATCTGTTTCCTCTCAGACAAGCTCTGGACTTCCCTGATGCCCTGTCTCTGCTGCTGGAGGCAGAAGGAGCTCCAGACCCTTTATTTGGAGTGATGTACATGCGGGATGCCATGCCCAGTCCCAATACACTGATACAGGTACCCAAATACAAAAGTAAGGAGAGCAATTTAACCCCTAGCAGACATTTGTAAGGGAAGGTTTACGCCAAATATGACCTACATATTTGTAGGATAAAAACTAGTGTCCTGTGTCTGCTTTGTGTCTCTCAGATGGGTCAAGACTATCTGAGAGAAACCTCACCTGAGCATCCTGAACTCACCAGTCCAGCTGCTGCACTAGAGAGCGGTAGGATGATTTGATCTGCTGTTATAACATAAATGTAATAGTCTCTCAATGGAATTTAATAATGCAGCATCAGAAAATCTGCCTTAGAAATATCATTTAAAACATATCTTGAACTGATTACACAATATAGAAAGCAGGACTAAAAGGAGGATTTTAATAATTAAAGCAAATGCTTTTTGTGCATCTGATCATTAAATGGAAAGTCTACTAACTTCACCAACAA
The DNA here is from genome assembly GCA_029814665.1 of Acanthurus lineatus. Classification (NCBI taxonomy): domain Eukaryota; kingdom Metazoa; phylum Chordata; class Actinopteri; order Acanthuriformes; family Acanthuridae; genus Acanthurus; species Acanthurus lineatus. The sequence goes on from JAPZDV010000025.1 coordinate 14,017,052, forward strand.
GACTTAGCTAGCTTTTTCATTTAATATTCTATATGCAGACATTTATAGTGTCATTTGAAGAATTTACAATTTACACAGACACAAGGTCTGTCCTAATTATTAGTTTATCGATGTTAATCAAATATTCATCTGTGCAGCTTTTTCAGCAGACTAATACAAACGTGTCCATTAATGTGCAGCATGTCAGCTTGTATGCAGTGACATGCACAAATAAACCAACAGGTCACAGAGATAGACAAAGCTCACGTTGTGCAAAACCAGGCAGAAATACAGAGCAGCACAAGGCAGAGACACTGAGGGTCAGGTCAGAGCAGACTGCCTGCAACAACATCCTCCTAATTGGTCCAGGCTGATGTGGCAGAGTGGTGCTGGGGAGTGTTGTGAAGCTGGGTTTCACTCTGCAGAAGAGAGCACTTTAATTGCAGCTTGATTAGCTGCATCCTCTCCTGCTGATTTCACTGGTTTGTGTCACTAATTGAAATATAGGCTTTTTATTAATGGCATCTATATTTTTACCCCACAGGAATAACAGCATCTCCTGAGTCCATTACTCTGAGAGATACTGAGCCAGTCACTATTCCTGTTGCTGAGGTACAGCTGTCAAGAGAAACTCATGGAAAAACACATCTTTGTATCAGATTTTTAGCTGGTTTTTCATCTTTTCTCTAATTTCTCTTCTTCTCTCTGCTAGTTTGAGGGTGCTGAACTGCTGGATCAGCATCCAGAAACACTTGACCTGCTCTTGGCCCAAACAGATCACTTTCTAGAAGGTGTGTGACAAAATTTAGGAGCTCCTTTAAATAAACAAAGGTGACATAGGACAAGAAAGTGGGAGAGATATTTGTTTTTTCTTCCTTTCACCTTTTCCAACAGGAGACTTAGAAATACAGACAGATGAAGTGACACCAACAGAGGAAGAGAGGGAGCTGGAAAGAGGCGGACAAGAGGGAGACCTGGAGAGGGAGAGAACAAAAGACCTGACTGGATTAACTACCGAGTAAATTATACAGATGCATCTGAAAACATCAACACGCACAGACACCCACCAAAACACACTGTGACCCTGTTTCTACTGTGTGTCAGATTACAGCCCACCACTCTTTCCAGTGAGGATGCCATGTTGTTGCCACAGGAGGAGCCAGGTCTGTCTGTGGAGAAGCCTGGACTCCCCACAGACCAGCTGACCCCTGTCTCAGTGCCCCTCCCCCCCTCCCCACCGTCTGCAGCAAAGGAACAGAAAAGACCGACCTTAGAGTCAGAGGTGCAACATCTGTTAAAGAGATAAATAATTGTTCTACTTTCTAATGAGGCAGTGTTGTAACTTAATTATTGGTTGAATAAATTATTTATGAATGTTTTAATCATCATTTATCAGTCATTAACGAGAGCAATTTCTGGGTTGCCAGGTCTTGCTCGTGTCAAAGCTCTTCCAAAATGACAGTTTTATCGTTTTAATTAAGAGAATGAAGTACATTTTAACAGTTTTACGGGCTCACACTTGTATTAGCAGGTCCATCCATTTTTCATTGACATCAAACATAAACAGTAAAAAGAAACATGAAACCAACAAAAGGCATTTTCCACAACCCGTCAAGCCAAAAATTGCTTTTATTTATAGTTTATGCCTTATCATTAAAGCATTATCCATTAAACATCTATAGACTCACTACTTAATGCCTTAGAAACCCATAAAGTGATGCTCAGACTACATTTTACAGCTGGAGACGAGTTGTTGTAGCTCTATTTTCCATTTCTCCTGTGTCCAGGGTGTGCCTCCTCCTGAACAAAAGACCAGAAAGAGGAGAAAGAGGCAGCTGATCTTCTTTGACCCGGAGACACAGATCCCCCAAGAGGAGCTGCAGCGGCAGATTGACAACCCTCTGACTGAGACCAAACGTTTGCTTCTCCCACCTCCTCCTTCTCACAGGATGCTCCCTGGTGCCGAGCTCCTCAACAACCCCTGCACCTGTCAGTAACACACCTAAAAAAAAAAAAAACAGTAATGCACCCTCATAATCCTCACCAAGTTTCAGTTTCAGTGTCCTGGTCTTGGTCATACTGGCTTATCATTAAAATGTCTCGACTAACTGGGGCATTTAAATAGAAATGAGCTGTTGTTAATGAGCCACACTGTCCACACAGAGGCCTAATGAGGCAGCATAAGTGAAAGTAACTGTGTGTGGGGTGTGTGTGTGTGGACTGTGGATGTGTTGAGGCTTTAAACTGTTCCTGTGGCACTGTAGTAAAGAATGGACCATCGTCAAGCTCCTTTATGTATCTTTTAATTATGTGGCTTTACAGGAAGTATTAATCATCCAACTGATGGAGAGAATTTTTGACACATTTTGGAATATTTGGGTAATTTGCTCAGAGCACATTTGCTGCTACTTACATACTAACATGACTAAGACTCTAAAGCCAATAGAGCAGCTTGATGAGGCTGCACTTAGACACAGCAATGCTTTGAGCTAAATATGGCTAAGTTGCTGTCTAGTAGGTACAGTGTTTACTGTTAAAATGCTAGCATGCTAACATTTGCTAATTAGTGCTTAATGCCAAGTGCATCCAAGCAAGGCACTATAGTTAATTTCATCATAAATATGATGTGAACTTAGAAAACTAACTAAAATAGACTAAAAATATATAAGGAAGGTCTCTATTTCTGATAAAAACTTTTTTTTCAATTTGATAAAATTTGATAATACAGCAAGCATAAGGAGACATTTGTACATGTGTTTATGTAGACTGGGATGATGATCTTCATGACTGTGAGTCAGTTGCCTCTATTATTAGGTTTGTATTGTAATACCTATCCAACACTTCTTCCATCTTGCCCCTGACAAATACCTCTACATCATACTAAAATTGAAACTGATAGTAATGTTATGTTACAGTACAATTTTATATCAATAAAAACCAAACTGACATTTGCAACTAACTGAAATTGAACTGAATAATTAAAAAAACAACTAAAAACAGATAAAAACTATAAAAATGCAACACTATAATTACTCCTCAGCTGAGGCTTATATGAATGTTTCCATGTTAGAAAACAGATATTTTGTAGACCTAATGCTGGCGTCAAATGAAGAGTTGATAGATCACCAGAGTAATTATAAATCATCTTTAAGGGGGGGATGAATGTCTGTCCCAAATATCAACCCATCCTGTCAGAATGAAAGTGCACAGGCTGGCAGGCAGATTGACTCTGCCATCTGTAGAGCAGCTAGCATGGCTAAAAATAAGCATCAAAATGTTGTCAGATTTATTGTGATTACATTGTTTAATTACTGTAAACATATAAAACCATAGTTGACAGTGGCCCCTATGGTGAATGTGAATAAACAAAAGGCTGCAAATCCTTTCAGTGATATTGTTTTCATTGGTGCTAATCCCTCTGAATTATTACAATTGTCTGTTGTAAACTGTTACAAATGTCACTGTTAATTTGACTTTTTCTTACGCGTCTGCTGTCATTTTTGAGTATGTGAGTCCAATCCTCTCAAAAATAAACCTCAGAGCTTTTTTTTCCCCCTGCAGTGTTGCCTGGAGAGGTGCAGTTTCTATGGAGACGGGCCGCGACCGTGACTTCTCTCTCAGGCTCGGACCTGCAGGTCGGGGAGAGAGGACCCGAGTCCACTGACTCCGAAAAGGAAAGAGAGCGCGAAATGGTCGAGGCAGCCGAGGCGGCTGAGGCGGCTGAAAGAGAGGAGGAGAGGCCTGAGCTCAGCCCCAAGGAGGTGTGGAAGCACATTAGTTTATTTATGTCACTGGTGTGAACATCTGTGAAGCCTTTTCATTCAGGGAGAAATGTCACAGAGAGAAAAACAAACATTGTGTGTGTGTGTGTGTGTGTGTGTGTGTGTGTGTGTGTGTGTGTGTGTGTGATACAGGTCCCCAGAGATTTGGCAGAGTTCGAGATGTTTGATATTTCAGGTAAACCTTATTTTAAAAAGCATGTTTCTGCGCTGTGGAGACTGTGGAGCAGCTTGTTTGTGATTGACTGGGGGGGGCTCTTGCCCTCAATTTTTTTTCACTGCAGTTGCATTCAGCACAAGCTCAAGTTCTTTATGTCTTCCCTCGGGTGAGGCTGAGGTCAGAGGTCGGGGATAGGCATGTATCACTTATGGTTAAAGGTTAGGAGAAGCCTGCAGGGAATGAGTATGGGCCAGTTTCCTCATATGTGTGTGTTCGTCCAGGCCCTGGCTTGCTGCCACTGGAGGGCTCCGATCAAAGGGAGGTTTCACGAGAGATTTCGCCCCTGTACACATCGGAGAAAGAAGGGTAGGTGACAAAGAAGGATATGTGAAGTGTGTGAATTGAACAAAGCTTATATGCACATTTGTGTATATATAAATATGTATACAAGGCCGTTTATATTGCTCTGTAATTTTATATTCTATTCCATTTGTGTGTTCTCTGTGTGCACAATGAGGATTACAAACTTTAATTTTGTCGCATGACCTTGAGTTGTTCCAGGATAAATAACCTACCTTGCTACCTTCTGTGTGCGTGTTGGCAGATCCCCTGTCTCCAGGTCAGTTTCTACACTGCAGGACATTCCAGAGGTGCTGGAGGAGTTGGAAAGAGCTTCAGCAGGGTCTCCTGGGTAATGACAGTGAACGCAACACCATTACTAACCAGCAGAATCTCAGAACTTAGATGTTTTCTTTTCCTGTCCTTGCATTTGGTTTGGAGATAAGAGCAGATTATGTGGTGTCTTTTTGTGTTTTTGTGTGTACGTGTGTGTGTGTGTGTGTGTGTGTGTGTGTAGGCTGCTGCCGGAGATGGCCGAACATGACGAGGCACCTGTGCTTTTTCAGTCTCTTCTGCTGCCAGAGGTCAACCGCAGAACTGTCAGCAACATTTTTCAGAGGCTCTTGGGTGAGGCATCGGTTACATTCATCACCGAATCATCCTGTTGCTCAAATCGTGTTAATGTTAAAGCATCAACACCAGACGGAGCTCTTTAATCAGTATGAGTTTGGCAAAGTGACTTATAGTTTAGAGGCTGAGAGGAACTGTGTGTATGACTTTTACAAATGACACACAGGGGGTTCATGTACAATAGTTCATAGATAAAGAATTGAATCGAAAATGCAGATATTTTAACCACTTATCTCTCCAGCAGAAATGATATACAGCTTGATGTCTTTAATGTTCTCTTATCCTGTTTTTCATCCCTTTATCTTTTTATGCTCTGCTGATTTTCATCATTTAATGGATCTTTTGAACACAATGTGTGTGTCTCATCTACAGAAAATGTATCGGCCAGGAAGCTGCGGGTGGAACAGGACAAGCCTTACGGTGACATATTGATTTTTCCTGGGTCGGACTATGAAGCGGCGGCCCTGTCTTTGTGACTTTGGTCCCCACAAGCCTCCAAAACAAATATCATTGTTCAGGCTGATTGAAGATTATTCTGCTTTTTCTGACAGTTTCCTTGTTCACTTTGGACCATAAATTACAAATGTTTTGTTAATGATCACTTTTGAAGATTTGTTATTGGTATATCTTGTTATCTGTTAGAGATTATTTAAGTTTTTAAAACATTTTTATCTGCTGTTTTATATGATTAAATTTCCCCAAGCATGGTTTTACATCACTGGTCCCTTTTAGTACTGTGACAATAAGTTGTATCAAGTTTTATGAGATATCAGATCAATATTTAAACAGTTTCTTTATTGTTAGAGTTTTTAAAGACTTCATGTTATTCTGCACTAAAATGAACAATAAAACACACACACCTTTCTGTTCAAGCAATGTGTTCCTTTGAACACTGAATAAAAGCTTTTTATAAGAGCCGTGTCAGTTATTTCTGTAGGGAAAGCATGCACTGTATATTGAAAGGTATGTGTAGCTTGCAGAGCAGGACAGGTGTGGCAAAACTTATTGCAGGGGTTAAGGAGGTGCAAGGAGGAGGGTAAATAAGTTGAGTGAAACTGGATCCCCCCTTCGTCGCTCCCCCTGGCCACATCTTGATTCTCTTCTGAAGACTTTCTCAGTGGGTTGCGACCAAAGTTTATTATTAGCATCTGTCTCAGCTCTCTCTTTCTCACTCTCTATGTGTCGTGCTCCGTCTCATATCTGTCCGTCTGTCATTTTCTGTTTTTGTCTTGCGCTTCAGCCTGCTTGTTCGCTTATCCTGGTGTTTGATGTTTACTTTTCTTTACTCTTCTTAAGGTATTGCGTCCTTGTGGCTTTTGTGTCTGCTCTGTGTACTTGTTACTTTCCTTCGCCTCTGGTTTCCGCTGGCAACATTGCAGTCTATTTTTTACTTTGTTAGCACTCCATGCCCTCTAGTTTTTCTGTACTATTGCTTTAATATTATATTGTCCCGTCCTCTGTCCTCCTTTCCTCTCCTTAACTCCTTGTAGTCTAGTTTTTTTTCTGCTGCTGCCCCACCTGCCCTCTCCTTACCACAACCTCCCTCATCCTCTTCTCTTCCACTTAAGCTCTTCTCATCTCTGAGTAGCTCTGCACTTCTGCATAATGGGCAAGACAGAGCTGCTCTCTCTCTTTAAGGGTTTCCTGGACTGTATTTGCTTCTGCCACTCTGTGAGTATAACTTGTTTCTGTGCATGCATTTTCTGCATACATCCCTGCTTGCAATGTTACCTCTGCAATATGGTGGACTTCTGACCTGCATATTGCAGTATTTTTTTTCTTTTAAGATCCTCAATGATCAAACAAAGATTCACATGCAGACTATGTATGTTTGCGTGTCTCTTGCTTGTCTATTTTGTGGCCTGTGTCCTGCAGTAAGTGTCTCCTCAGCACATGCTAGGCTTCTCATATTAATAACTGTCTCAGAATGTGGATGGAAATAGAGCCTCAGCTCCTGCAAAGAGGCCACAAGTCTTTTGACATTTCTTATTAACCTCCTTTGGAACAAGCTGCCATCAGCAGGGTCATAAATAAGTGTGAAATCCTAGAAGTTTACATTCTGGAGGATCTGTTTGTTTATCCTGAGAGACTCCACAGCTCTATGGAAATAAAAGAAATAAAGTCCCTTTCAGTGCAGATCTGTTTGTGTCTGCTTGTAATTTAAATGCATCATACCTGACCTTTTGAGTCCCAGTGGCCAGATATCAGTTTGTCTTTAGTTGGATCAGATAGGGACAGAAAACAGGTTGATCATTGCTCAAACATTTCACTTTTGCTCCAGCTGTCATAAACTTGGTGTCTTTGCAGCGGAACAGGAATGAAGCTGCAGGCCACAATGAGAGGGACACTGAGAATGGCCACCTGATCTACAAAAGTGGGGACGTCCTTGAGGACAGATGTAGGTATCGGCTCATTTGGGACTGTTGGCAGCCTTTGTACTATAAAAACACTCCAGCTGCATTCTCAATCTGTCTTACAGATGAGATAGTTGACACTTTAGGTGAGGGAACTTTTGGGAAGGTGGTGCAATGTTTGGACCACAGCAGGTAATTTTCTTCATCAAATAATGAAAGTCAGGCCGATATGCAACATGTGTAGTTTTTATTTCTTTTAAATACAGTGTTTTAACACAGAGGAGAAAGACGGATCGCTTTGAAGATCATCAAGAATTTGGAGAAATACAGAGAAGCAGCCAAACTGGAAATCAATGTGTTGGAGAAGATCAGGGAGAGAGACCCAGACAACAAACAGTGAGTAATGTGTGATGATGCAACTGTTTTATTGTCTTATAATACATTTGTCATTGTGTTTCACTGCGTTTCTTCTCCTGCCAGTCACTGTGTGCAGATGCTGGACTGGTTTAACTACTATGGCCACGTGTGCATCTCTTTTGAGCTGCTGTCTCTCAGCACCTTTGACTTCTTGAAGGCAAACAACTTCCTGCCTTATCCCATTAACCAGATCCGGCACATGGCCCACCAAATCTGCCACGCTGTCAGCTGTGAGTCCAATATGCATCACATTAACTGTGCCACCTTGA
>JAPZDV010000025.1:14031303-14056354 GCA_029814665.1 Acanthurus lineatus
TGGACACTGATCCACTCGAGAATCCCTTAAGTGGCTCTTTTTGGTGGGTTTACATGAAAGCTCTGGTTCTTCTAACGCACACACATATATGTGAAAACACACACACACATAACCCCACACTATGCAGTAGATTTGATCCAGTGTTCTTTGTTTACAAAAATCAGCTTGACTATGATTGTAGTTTACAGCAGTCAAGTTTGGTTGGATTGCAGGATGTAACAAACTGTAGAATATAAGCAGATTTCAGATGTAGTTTAATGGTGTCCTTTGCTCTTTCTCCCTTTTTTTCTCTCTGACCTGTGCCTGCTGATGGGAGACCAACTCAGCCTCCATCCCTTCAGTTGTGAAAGCCTGATAAACTGATCCCAGATCTGTCACTGGACATGCGCTCCAGAGGAGGCGTGGCTTTTCTCTTGGTGATCTTGTTTAAGGATTAAAGCCTCCTCACCTGTCAGAAATTGAAGGGTTGTGGACAGCAGGGGGGAGAATAGGAGGAGAAAACAAAAGACTGAAGGATTTTAAATGGATTTGTTAAGTGTTTAGAGGGCATGTGTGTGTGTGTGCGTGTGCGTGCATGTTTTTTCAATGCCAAATAGGGCATTAGAGTAGGACATAGAGCACAAACCCACCATAGGGACATACTCAAAGACAGTCAAACAGAATAATGTATCAGAGGTATTTGTGCTGAAAGATAATCAGGAGAAGAACAAAGAACAGACACTGACTTTAAGCTTCCCTCATCCTTTGGCAGCATTTACACATTTTATAAACACTATAATGTAGCTGTTAGCAGATTGAGATGTTTATTAATTAAACCATCAAAAACTTTACCCCATAAGTGGAGACTACAGTATCAACAAATAATAAAATATTATCTAGCAACACACTGGTGTGCTGCTATACACATCTATTAAATGTTTATATGGTACTTATGTTTAATAGACAGTCTTAAAGGTACGCTATGCAACATTTTTACAGGCCTATAAAACAACAAGAGCCCTTTTATATAAGACAGAGCTATTTGCAATAATTGACATGACATTCAGATGCACTTCAAATCCATATGGTTACATTCTTAATGCGTAACAGAGCACAAATGAGTTAAAAGAATGCACTGCCTTCCTAGATTATAATAACAAAACAATTATTTTGAAAAAGTTACAGAGTGTGCCTGTAAAGTTCTCAAAGTGTAAAACTTTAGCATTCACTCTTTTGCCAACTTGTTCCTGTGATCACACGTCTGCTGTTTAAAGAACGAATAAAAACAAAAGAAAATCACTGGATAAGTTAAAAAAAAGCAAAAATAAAGATGAAATATTATGAATAAAGAAGCTGAAAGGGGGGTAAAAAGAAATAAAGTTTGTTCACTTGGTCTCTTAAGCAAAACAAAATGAGCATTGTTGTAAGAATATTTTATATGTAGAGATATTTATGGCAAAGTATTTTTTTTTTTAAAAAAGGGCTCTGCATCTTTAGCCAAGCAAGCCACATGACTGCCTTGTTTTTGTCTGATGGAAGAGTATGGGGAGGGCTGACCTCACTCTGTCACTTTCAACCCTTTGGGTAGCTTTTTGGTCCAGATTGTTCCAGGAATCGATATTTTTCTCTTATGACTGCGTGACTCAGACGCTGCTGTCTCAGTCTGAGCTCTCTCCATCCAGGTGTCTCCTTGTTTCATTTCCTCTTTTCAAATCTGCACTCATCTTTTCATCTCTGAATATCCAGTGAACCAAATACTGATTGTGTTCTTGCAAGGAAGTGGTGGAAGTTATATCCTGAGAGAAATCTGAGCAGCACACCAGCACTAACTACCTCCTATAAAATCTCTGTTTCACATCTCTCTTATTTTAGTGCTTGACATCTCCTAAAGATATAAACCAAAAGACGACAAAATGCGAAATATTGCAGCATCTTAAGAACAAAAACGAGACACTGATGTCAGCATGTGTCACTCAGCATGACATCAGCTAAAGTCTGCAAATCTTCAGTACAAACACGTGAGTCATCAGGTGCATTCCCTGCCATGGCTAACGAGATTCTCCTGATTAAGTCCTTTAAGTGGTAATCTGTATAGGAGAGTTGGGGTTGTTGAAGAGTGAAGTGAGTCTGAAGGGGCGAAGAAGAAGAAGCAGAGGCTGAAAACAGAACTTTCCTCTACGAGGGCTGAGGAGCAAATGCACATCATGTTGTGAAGTCCTTTGTTGTTTCCTCTTGATTTTTCTAATTTGTTCAGAAGCTTTGGTGGATTTTCTGGTTATGGTGGAGGCCATCTGGCTGGAGCTTTATCAGGATTTTATGCTGTGAGCCTTTGGTCAACTGTGGCCACCTGCATAGGTAAGAAAAGTACGAACTGTGCAGACGTGTTAACCAAGTGAATTATTTGTTTGGATAAATACCAAGTGAAAAAAAATTATGCTTCTCATATGTTTGATTCTAACATTTATCATTTTTTGTTTTCCTGTGGTTCTTCCTTTTCCTCTTCCCTTCCCTCATCTGCGTATGTAATCTTTGTAAGCAGGTGTGTGTGTGTGAGAGTGTGTGTTTAGTTAGTCTGTGTGACTGAGCCTTGTCTAAATGTCGTCCTTGTCCTTGGCATGTCTCAGGTTGAGTTATTGCCCCCATCTGACATGACACTGAGTGTGTCCTGAGTTTGTCCTGTCAGAGCAACACAACATGAGCGAAGGACAAAAGCCTTCTATATTCACCCATCATCTGTCAGAGAAGTAGCTGTGTGATCAGTCCCTCCCGTCCTGAGAGCCCCGGTGCATCATGGAGTCTATGGTGAGAGTGAAGAAGTCGCTGAGAACGCCCATCAGGAAGCTGACCAGCTGTGTGTCGAGAGTGAAAGGGAGGAAGTTGTGTGCCAAACGCAAGAGCAAGAGGAGCAGAGGTGGGGGAGTAAGAGGAGGATGCAACAGGTTGGCAAGGACCCCTCCTCTAAGAACTGCACACCCCAAAGACCCGTCAGTCATCTGCTCGTACCAGGCAGACCTGGAGAAGGAGAGGCAAGTGGACACATGATGTAGGAACACGACATGCAATGGTAGAGGATGAACAGATAATGTCCTTTGAGAAATACTGAATTGGAATTGCATCTAACTGAATTTTCATCACTCATGACCCCCTAGAAGTGTGTGGCGGTGTCTGTTTCTGCAGAGACTTTGCCCTTTGCCTGTTTTTTTTTTTAGCTGTATGAGATTTTTTTCAGAGCGTCAGCTTTCGGGCAGCTGGTTTGTAGCCCTGAGTCCAAAAGGCTCTGGAAGCTCCTGAAATTCTCTCATCTGAATCCAATTATCCAACTTTTAGCAAGCTGTTCCTCAGGGTTCTATACAAAAAAATGAACACTATTAATACATTATTTGATCAGCTATTTGTAAGATTTGTGGTCACTTATTTTACAAAGGTAGTCAGGTACAGCTAAAGCAGAAAAACAAAACCAACATGGAAGTGCAAAAACTGCAGTTCCTTAAATGACCACTTGTGGCTAGTTACAAAAGTAGATCAGTCCTCACAAAGCCCAATATTAAAGTGTCCAACAACTTATTTCTCCATTTATGACAACAGGAGAGTGAATCTCTACACAGTCGCTTGTTGAAAATACAATAAGGCCTAAAGCATTGCATAAAACAGGTTAAGTCAAGTCAGTTTTACTTTTAAATCACAGCTCAAGTTGTCTCAAGACACTCTACATGTAGAGCAGGTCTGGACCACACTCTAAAATTAAATTAAGGGTGAGGCTGCTTTGAGCAGCAGCTCACCACTAGCTGTTTGTAATAGTCAGCAACCAGGCTTCATTCAGTTTGCCTCAGCTCCACCCATGCACCACCTGTTGGCCCGCTTTTGGATTAGAGGGGAGTTAGACAGCGTGAGACACTGCTAAGAAGGCGACAGACATGCTGAGGTTATAATATACTCTGTGATGATGCAGGCGGCGGTACACTGTGTTCTGGCATACGCAGTCTGGGGAGGGGCTGAATGTCGTGCTTTAAAACTGTAACTGCACAATTTACTTCACTTTGAGTAAATGTGACAATATCAGCCTGCAGAAATACTACATTGCAAGTATGAATAAAAGTCTGTATTTAAAGTATTACTCAAGTAAAAGTATACAAGTGTCACAGGCTGTATGTGGTTAAATCATCAGAAGTGTAATGAAGAAAAATGATCACTGTGGCCCTTGTATTACATTTTTTATGTGTAGTGCTGATGCATAAATGTGAAAGCAGTGTTTTACTTTTGCACTTTGTTGTTAAGATGAAGCAATTTATTTTTTTCAATTACTCTGAAGTAGAAGAAAGTAAAATCATATTTTAAAATATTATATTTTGTTTGTAAATTATTAACAGATTATTTTTGTTTCATATTTAAGGACTAAAAATACAATGTTTACATATTAATGTGCAGTTTCTCAAATGTTGCTGCATGTATTGCTTTCATCAGAGAATTAATCAAGTTAAGTCAAATCAGTCTGTAATGAAGATATATTTGTGTATTGTTTGCCATGTTTACAGAAAACTGCGCGAAGCAATGAACGCTCAGAAGAATGCAGAGAGAGCAGCTATGAGAGCTCACTTCAGGAGAAAATATCAGCTGTCTGAGGTCTGTGAATTTTCTGCAAAACATCCAAGCTCATCCAAGCTTCACCAGATTTGTTACATAACATAACTAAGTGACTCTGACAGGGCTATTCAGGTTGTTTCATTACATGCTTCTCTCTTTTTTCGCTCTAAAACTGTTTACCAAACACATCTATTTTCTGTTTCCATGTAAAGTCCCGTTTAAATAACATATTCACATATCAAAATGCAATTTTCCCTTAAATGTGAGTGGCATTTTCAACACAGAGCAACTTTATTTATGAAACTCAGTGGTTATAAGCTGGATTTTCATAAAATTTTGCACAATCAGCCTTGAACAAAGTCCTATATGTGTTCTCCTACAGTTTCAAACAGATTCCAATGATATTTGATGATATTTTTAATCAAAAAGTTTGTGTGTATTTGAATGAATGCAGTTTTAAGATCAGATGCAGATTAGCATAAGATTAGCCTAAGTAATAAAGATGAATACACAGTTAATATAGATCATCAAGTTTTTGTTTTTCAATCAGCTTTTCAATCAGATTCATCTCTGGTTTTCCTTCACAATTAGAGCTCCAAGGACACAAACCACCTGAGGTCTGTTGGGGGGAAAGTGTCGCTGCCCCATGAGCTGTCGAAGATCATTCATCCTGAAACCAAAACCAAGGACGACGGCTTCAACCTACTGAGTGCCTTCCAAGGCCTCAGCTTCAGCACAGCGGCGCTCACAGGGAGGAAACACAGCAAGACGACCACTCCGACACCAGCGAGGAGGGACTCTTGTAAAGTAATGTGATCAATGAGGGATTGCAGGGTTGGCCAACATACTGCCTTCTGATTGTGTTAGCTGTTGAAAAATTTAGGGAAATACCATCACACATAGTTGCCGCTTATGAACAAAAAGTGCTTCAACATTTTCCATCTTTGCACAAGAGCTTAGCTGAATTCTGTTACCAGAGTTACAGGATTAATAAGTTAAAGTAGAAAAAAAAGATCCTCGTCAGTGTTTTAATCTTATAAGGAATGTTTTTGGATCATTGTTGCTGCTGCATTAATGTGTGTGTTTCTTTTTGCTGCTGTAGATGTTTAAGTTTTACTGTTGATCTACAGTAATGAGTCAGGCGTGTCCTGTGAGAACAACGTACCTTTAAAAATGTCAACCTTTTGTGAGTTAAAAAAACAGTCCTGTTGTTAGCTTATTGACAATGTATTTTACAGCTAATCCAAAAGGGGTTTTTGTAATTGTTTATTAATCTTACAAAGCTGAGGAATAGAAATGTAATTTTTTTTTTTTTAAGATAACTTCAAAATCCAAATGACCAAATTTGGTGATACATGGTTTTTACTGGACTAGGTGGTATAAAAAATATTATCTTGAAAGTAACTAGTAACTAAAGATGTGCAAATGTAGTGGAGAAGTAAGCACAATATTTTGCCAATGTTTGTTTTTCATTTTGTCCTTATTTTGAGGAAATAATACAATTATTCATTAAGGTTGTTTAGAAATTCAATCAAACCTGCAAATGTAATGAATCCCACTACAATAACCTTATTTATACACCAGTCAGTAAAAGTTTACTCACGAGTGGTGTAATACCATGTTTTATTCCATGATGACAATGGTAATATTGCTTGATAAAATGGGGGCTCAAGTCAACACATTGTTTTTAGCCTAATGATGTGCATTACAAAGGGTCAATACTATATGTTGTCAGTTCAAAAATGCTAACCAGTTTTGTAAATGACATTTATATGTGGTTTTCAGGTTTTCTGTCAAAGGGTTGATCTCATTTTTACCCCATTTAAACCTCATATCATATCCTTCCCCTCATATCCTTCTTAAAATTTTTATAGTTGTATAATATTAAGTACTATAATCACTAGAAGCTACTGTAGCTAGTTTCTTCTTTAGAGACTTTCACTTCTAAGTGAATGATATAGATCCAACTGGTTGATCTATACACAAGTAAGGAAACTCAGGGCAACACGATCACATTTAATCACACATTCCCTACATATACATTTACACATAAACTTATTTTTTTGTTCATATTTAACTGAGAAAATTGTTTTGATGTCTTTTTTGTAAAAAACTTCTGTTTTGTGTCACATGTGTGTCAGAGCCAAACTGTATCTGTACTGTATACGAGTAGTCTCTTATGATTAATATTTTATTTTCATTGAGCTGGTGCTGGTCTGTAAAGTAGTTTGACACTGTTAATCAAATGGTTTTGTATAACACAAAATGAAGGACCCTATAAACTAATTAGTGGGCAATTTATTAAGCTGTGAAGACTTGTAATAAACACCTCTTTGACCAGCTGGACTCACTCTTTATTTGACCTTTACGCGGTGTGTTTGTGTGTGTGTTTTAGATCAGCCTGACATTTGGACTCTGTTTTGATTCTCTTGAACTCCGATCTTCATGTCCATAAATCATCATCTGCTATCACTTCATCAGAGCGATGGAGCACACTCAAGGATATGAAGCTTGGGATGGAGGAGGGAAATAATCAGTCCTGCAGAGTCGACATCGAGGGGTGTCATGACTCTAGATGAGACCGACAAACTAATCTAGTTTGGAACATGAGGAGCATGTCCGACGGAGTGACTGTGTGCATCAGAGCACGGGGAACCCGTGGGTCCAGATTTCTGCTTTGTGGTGTCACACCACAACGAGCACTTTGTATGACTGCAGCAGAGGCAGTGGAAGATAGAAAGTTAGAAGGGAGAAAAGGATCTGAGAGCACAGGAGTTAGAAGGGGGGGTGTAGATGGACGGGTGCGGAGCTTTGAGGAGATCCCTCACACAGGGAGGAATGGCTGGGTGAACTTGGTGAAGTTCTGGAGAGAAGATCGTTTCAAGCACCTCCACAAGCACATGGAGAGGACCTTCAACGCTCTCGGTCCAATCTACAGGTAGCAGACAGAGAGAAAGACGTCAGCCTGAATATTCAAAGGAGATTTGAGAGCTACAAAAGTACAAACTGAGAGGCATTGTTCACCTCATGTGTGGCATTAATGCTAGAATAAGAAGTTATAGAGTTGACAAGAAACCTTTTCAATTTGTCTATAAGTTTACACCAAAGCCTTTGTGTGTGTGTGTGTGTGTGTGTGTGTGTGTGTATAAAGGGAGCATGTGGGCACCCAAAGCAGCGTGAACATCATGCTGCCGTCTGACATTGGTGAGGTGTTTCGCTCAGAGGGCCTGCACCCCCGACGGATGACCCTGCAGCCCTGGGCAACACACAGAGAGACACGACAGCACAGCAAGGGAGTCTTCCTCAAGTCAGTACCACAACTGTGTGTATGCACTTTTTTTTACTTATGTTGTAGTGGGGACTGTCCATAAGTCCCCACTAGGTAAATTTATTTAAACAATTTTAGCATTAGAACTTGTTTAATGGTCTGGGCATGCATGTAGTGGTTATGATAAGGTAATAACTGTGTAAACATAAGTCAATGCAATGACCCCTTAAGTGATGGAAAACAGGCTGTTGTGTATGTGTGTGTTTGTACTAGCATTGCATATTTGGATTTTAATCAGCACTGTGGGGACATATTTACGTGGTGGGGACATTTGTGTGAGGCAGGTCCTCTCAACTTTAAAGAACTGTTTTAGGGTAAAGACTTGGTTTTACAGTTTAAGTTAGTTGTGGTGGTTAAATTTAGGGTAAGGGGCTAGGAATGCATTATGTCAATGAAGGCCCTCAGGAAGATTAAAAAATGTTTTTCTTTGTGTTATATGTGTGTGTTTGGGTGGGTATGTATGATTGCATGTAATCACTTGTTCATCATTATATTGCTCTTTTTTTGGGTCATTCAATCAGTTGTAGAAAATATTCAGCATGCTCTTGTTACTGAAGCTCTGATAAGTAGAATATTGATGTGATTGTAGCATCTTTCAAATTATTCTAATGGCTTTTGTTTGTAGAAAAATCAGCCATTTCCAGTGAAAACTGGCACAGCCTGTGTTGCTTTCTGCCCATTCTTCACAGTGGGGGTTGGCACGCACTGCTGTACTAACTACTTGCTGAAGTGATTCAGAAATGTTTCTCCATAAAGCTGAGAGGCTCAACTGAGGCTTATAAAGATTTTAAAGATATTTTTTTTAAAAGAAAATCAAAATAAAAACAGTAGAGGCAGAGGTATACTGACTCTTACTCACTAATGTAGGTCAAGCTGTTAAAACAATGGATCCTTCACTTCCCATGGTTCAAATGTTAGCATAATTTAATTTGATTGTTTCCGTCTGATAAATTCCTACATTGAAACTCAGTGGTTCCTTTTTGTAACACAGGCTCAATGATCTTGCAAAAGCTATTTTGTTAAACTTTAGAAAGATCTTTAGAGCCCCAGTGGACAGCTGTTTTACCTGTATTTGGATTTGATGTGGAAAGTTTGTGAAGCTCCCTCTTTGAATACATTTTATCTTCACTCTGGACTTTCTCTGCATATTTTCAATGAAAGATACAAAAAACAACCACAAAGAAATGCTAAATGACCACAAAGATACATTAACAAAGTGATGTAAAGCATCAACAAAGAGAAACAAAAGTACCAAAACAGGGATGCAAATTGATTACCAACAGTCTGGCTGTGATGTTTTGTGTCTTCTCAGTGTGAATATCTTGCTGCTTTTAGAAGAAAGCTCATTCATTGTCAATGCCCAGCATTGTGACATAATCCATCAAAGCTTATTTTATGATCAAATCCCACAGAATTAAGATGATAGATAAAGATGAAGTTGAGTAGAGGAAAAGCGTCACAGAAGAAACTTTTTTTGCTTTTCATTTTATTAGATTTCATGGGGAACCGCAAATTGAAAGGGAAACAGTATTTAACATAGCACCTCTACAAGAGAATATTCAAGTAAAGAAACAGCATATCTGCTTGAGACTCAGTCTCTTTTTGCTTTACAGTGACTGAGCAGAAGTGAAATGGCTTTATTGTAATGCCTCCCTCCAAATCTTCTCTCCACAGGAACGGTGAGGAATGGCGAGCCGACCGTCTGCTGCTCAACAAGGAGGTGATGATGAGTGCAGCAGTGAAGCAATTTCTTCCCCTGCTTGATGAAGTAGCGAGCGATTTCTGCCGAATGCTGCGTGCAAGAGTGGAGAGGGAGGGAAGAGGTGTGGAAGGGAGATGCAGTCTGACCATGGATCCCAGTCCTGACCTCTTCCGCTTCGCACTGGAAGGTCAGAAATCATCATCCCCACAGATTTGTGACCTGTGATGTTTTACTTATGAAAAAGTGTACACACTGTAACATACACAGTGTATGTTAAAGTGTACACAAATTTATTTTTTATTCTCACTGAGGCCACAAAATCATAGCTCTTTCTTATCAAGAAAGGAGGAGAGATATGTGTAGAAAGATGGGAGTCTGTTGGGGACATCGCACCTCTTAACTGTCATGTCTCCTTTTTTAGTCCAGCAGTGATCGACACTGAAGTCCAGTGGGAGGGGGGGATATGGATTAACGTCACCTTCCTCTTTTGACAAGCTTCGATTCAGCCCAAAAATCGGCTCTTTGGGTTGAGTCACGAACACTGACGTAGGCTGTGACTGTGTCTCACATCAGAGGAGCTCTATAGTCTGCAGGAACATCACCTTTATCTCACTGCCTCTGCTCATTCCGTATTTAATTTAAAAACCGTCTCACCTCCATCCTCATATTCACTGAAGGCATATCCGTCGTTAACATATTATAGACGTAGGAGGTCAAGGAGAACGTGGTCCTCTAAAAATAGAAACACCAACAAAGAAGAGCAAAGCCGCAGCATTCTTTCCCCAGGTCTGCTCCCTTCATGTGCCTATCTGCAACATGCCACTTTCACAAGTGTGAATGCTTGTGTGACTCAGAGAGCTGTACACTTGTGTGCATCTGTGATAGAGGGAGAGCCGATGACTTTGAGTCATGCTGGTTTGGTCTTAATGGAGCACACCGCACAAGCCAGGTGCTAAGCCAGGGTAGAAATAGATCACCAAGACGCTCTATTCCAGTCCGGGATGTTAGGTTAATAAAACACAAGTAGATGATGGACGTCTGCTGGAGGAGGGACAGTTCCTCAGAGAAAACATATGTGCCAGGAAGACAATCTTGTCTGTCTGCGTTGCTGGACATCAAAATTACAAACTTAACCTTCTCACTGTCACTGAGAGAAATTCTGTTTTATGGTAACAAAGAAAAAATGGCTTTGGGGATTTTTATGTGACTAGTAATCCTTTAGAGCTTAAATTTAAAATACAAAATTATGAGTCAAGAAGTTATTCTACTCAAAAAAAATGTTGGTCTGCAATTTTTCATTCAGTGCATCCATTTTCTTGCTTTTGTCTTCTTATTTTTTATCTTTACAAGCGTGCATCCATACACACTCACCCTCCCTCCTCCTCTGCAGCCAGCTGCCATGTCATCTATGGAGAGCGCATTGGCCTCTTCTCTTCGTCTCCCTCCCTGGAGTCCCAGAAGTTCATCTGGGCTGTGGAGCGAATGCTAGCAACCACCCCTCCTCTCCTCTACCTGCCCCATCGCCTGCTGCTCCGCGTCGGCGCTCCCCTGTGGACCCAGCATGCCAGTGCATGGGACCACATCTTCAGCCATGGTAGGAGGAGCTAAGAACCTTCAATAGACTCCCAACATGAGGAATAATGGATCATAACTCTGTGAAACCTACTTAATATAACTTTATTAAATCTATTCACCATGCCCCCTTTTACCATTCCCATCCTTCTTGTCATCCTGTCCTGGTTTTCTTCCAGCGGAGGCGAGGATCCAGAGGGGGTACCAGCGATTGTCATCATCTCAGGGTCAAGGGTCCAAGGCTGGAGCAGCTGGAGGCCAGTACACCGGGGTCCTGGGCCAACTCATGGAGAAAGGGCAGCTATCTTTGGACCTCATCAAAGCCAACATCACTGAGCTGATGGCTGGAGGGGTTGACACGGTGTGTGTGTGTGTTTCTTCTTTAGCCTAAATTTGTGTACCTCACACTCACTGATTCCATGTCTTCCCTCATCACATCCTCTCTGCAGACAGCGGTGCCCCTGCAGTTTGCTCTGTTTGAGCTGGGCCGTAACCCGGAGGTGCAGGAGACAGTGAGGCAGCAGGTGAGGGCGTCATGGGCTCAGGCTGGGGGTGATCCTCAGAAAGCCCTGCAGGGGGCACCTCTACTGAAAGGCACAATCAAGGAGATTCTAAGGTAGACAATACTCAAGACACCTACGTCTGTCAAATCAAGTTTATTTAGAAAGCCCAAAATCAAAAAATATAATATGCCTGATTTCAATAAGGAAGAACTCATCCCAAAACAAACAAGAAAACAAACAAACAAACAAACATACCAAAAACCAAACAAAAACTCAGATTTCCCCTGTACTTTCAGCTGGTGTCCTCAGTGGCTGGAGTTTGCTCAGTTGTCTTGTTTGACCTGATGACATGTGAGCTTGGTAGTTGCAAGGTTATCTTTTTACCTTGTCTAAGCAAAGGAGTTTTAAAACGTTATGGGTGGGATCATGACAAACAGCTGAGCTCAACAAAGCCATATCTTCATGACAGTTCAAAGCCCTACAAGAAGCGAGCCGGTTTTAAGCTGCAAACTACATTCATGCAACTTTCCACAACCTAAAGCTAAAACCATGACAGCAGGCTTTAGATGAGGCAAAGTATGTGAGAGGAGAGAAAACTTGTTTCTTCTTCAGATCAATAGAGTACCATGAAGAATCAACTTGAGAACAGCTGTCTAAGTCTGTTTCCATTACAGCTGCACCCCTCAGACACCTGAGATGAGAATTGATTATCAGTAATCCTCATTTTAAGTTGCCAGTGAGTCAGAGTTAAGTCTGAACATTGTTCCTGATTGTGTGTATGTGTGTTTTTGGTGTTGTCTTGGGTCATGTCAGGTTATATCCAGTGGGAACCACAGTGCAGCGGTATCCGATCAAAGACATTGTTCTTCAGAATTACCACATACCTGCAGGGGTGAGTTTTTCCATATCTGAGCACAAACACATTCAATACAATACATTTCATTATGTCTGATGGTGATCGACTCCCCCCTCAGACGATGGTCCAGGCCTGTCTTTACCCTCTGGGAAGGAGTGCAGAGGTGTTTGAGGACCCACAGCGTTTTGACCCTGGTCGGTGGGACAGCAGCAAGGAGGAAGGCAAAAAAGGGGAGGGGACAGGGTTTCGCTCCCTGGCGTTCGGGTTTGGGGCAAGGCAGTGTGTTGGGAGGAGGATTGCTGAAAACGAAATGCAGCTCTTGCTCATGCATGTGAGTGACACCAGATAAGGATTAGTTCTGCATTTAAAATCCTACTTTAAAAGATGAATTATCAAATAATCTCTTTAAATTATTAAAAGTAGAAGTATTGTTATTAATACTGATGCCTTAATAAAAAAAAAAGCAGCATTTCTCAAATGTGGGTGGCTGATTTGGATAAATAAATAAATACAGTGGTCCTTAATGTAAGGGCTGCCACTCCAAAGAGCCACAGGCAGAGCTGAAGGGTAGTGAAATGATGAATGAGAGTCCAATAATAAAAAGAAAGTTCTACTATATAAATATATGTTAGTTTTGTCAGACATTTTGCAATATGTGTGCTCCTTTGATGGAACAGCTAACATTTTATAGGCATCTAAGATGTGGCATCAAACCTCAAGTACATTATGCTTTATTGTTAAAGAGTCACAAGGCAAAATGGTTAGCTGTTTCTAATATATTTATTAATGTAAAACGTGCAAGGTAACAAGAACTATGTATGTCAAATAAATGTAGTGGAGTAAAAAGTACAATATTTCACTCTGAATAATAGTAGAATAGAAGTATAAATTAGCATAATGTGGAAATACTTTCCATGTTGAGTAGGACATAACTGTGATCCTCCTAATATTTTCTCTCCTCCCTCTCTCTCACTCTGTCTTCACGTCCTCATCACCTCCTCCCCCCTGCCTCTGCATCTTCTCCTCTCCTCTCTCCTCCCTCTCTGTCTAGATCCTGCTGAGCTTCAATCTCAGCGTGACGTCCACAGAGGACCTAAAAACCGCGTGCACACTCATCCTCCAGCCTGAGACTCCGCCAAGGATCACTTTCACCAAGCTCTGACACACAAAAACACACACACACAGTCGCACTTTCAATATTTACCATGTTTAATTACTCAGTCACTCTGTTTTAATCCCTTAAACAGAGGCACACAATTGTCCACACTCATTTAAGCTTGTACGTGTACTGACGACTTGTTTGCATCCTTATAGAATCCATAATGCTGATAAATAAAGTACAATTTCCTCTTTATGTTGTCTTCATTGTGGCAAAAGTAACATTAACACCTTCGTCCACCAGATGGCGCTAAAATTCACAAAAACCCATTCATTTGCATTTGTCGCGCAGGCCCCTCCTCAGCGGTCACTCTTGGCTTCATTCATGCATCCAACAGGTTGGTCTTCGTCTTTTCTTAATATCAAAACTTTACAGCGTGTCTTCATACTGTGACTGTGGGCTGCATTCAGTGTAACAACATCTTTGCTGAGTTTTCTAACTTTGTTTTTTGTTAAATTGATGGGTTTTTTTAGCTAAAAGAAATCCTGCTCGTATTTTTTGCCGCAGATATATTGATAATTCAGGATTTTTCCCTTTGAAATGTATCCATACAAGCTCCACAAAACGACATAAAATAGGCAGCTGACTTACAGGTCAAAACGAAGCGCTCAATGTTTAAGAGGTCAGAGGTTTATCATTAATGCGGCTTCTTGATCCCTCAACTCAGCTGCTTTCATATTTAAAGTGCTGCAAAAATCAAGCTGCATATCATAATAATGCACTTTGGTCTTCATGCGCACAGCCGACCTTCACTCCTGTCTATCAATTATGCTCAGTGCCATTATATCATACTAGGTGTGCTACACAGATCAGAGGACTGCAGGCTAAATTTTCTCTTGTCAACTTGGGCACAAAGGTCTGTTTGTCCTCTGGCTAACGATTTACACCCTCAGTCAGTCTGCGTGGGTTAATGCGTGACCCTGCACGCATGCAGCTGTGCACAATGCAGCTCCGCGCGCTCCCACTAGAGCCCAAGAAGAAACTATGAATAAATTGTGTCAATGAGTGGAAGACACATCACCTGTGTGTGTCACCTCTTTTATCAAAGTGTACACTTATGTAACATCAGTCATTATCAGTCCACAGTTCTCCGACACATGTCGAGGTTTGAGCGTTTTCCGCTAAAACAGCATGACAGACTTTCCAAAGGTTCTTAAACTCTGATGTTGAGAAACTTGACCTAAATCTGTTAACACCCTTTGATAATAGATTTTACATTCACATAGCCTATAGTTAACCGTCAGTAAATAATTTACCAATACTTAATAGATAAGCTATAACCCACTGATAGGAAGTAATTTGGGTCTTCCAAGTTTGACCTTGGCTTTCTCTCCTAAACTATGACTCTCTCTTTGTCGTTTCAGCTCTTTAGTTCATCATGTGAATTTTTCTTCCAATGTACTGTTTGAACTTTGACTTTGATGAGGCCAAGTGGACTATGAAATAATTTATCAATAACTTATTAACAATTACAGCTGCTGATTAATCATGAAAAAACCTTTTTATATTGATTTATTAAAATTCATGTTTTTAGGTAATGAGCTTACTTTTTTTTTGACAAACTTTATCGATGACTCACCAGTTGAAATTACTTTTACAATCTGGAGACCCAAAAGTTCTTTCTCTTGAAGCTTGCGACTGATTTGTGAGGCATCAGTGAACAGTTTCTTAGTTCTTAAAAGCAGATGATTTGAAAATTACACATAAAAATGAAAGGAAATGTTCGACAACTATTGTTTTACTTTGTTGAAAATTGCAGCCAAAATACAATTGACTGGAGAATATTGTAAAGATTTTCTGTATCTAGTTTTCTGTTCAAATAGTCTGTCAAGATCAAGGTTAGGGTTATTTAATGAAGAGTCATGCAACAAATAGACAGATAGCACTTTGCACTGTTATGCACTGTGTCATTACTGGACTATTGACAGAGAGTTTCTCTATTTTTAGCATCATTTTGACCCTCTTAGGCTGAGTCACCTATGTTAATTCACCCAGAATCCCCCGTCTGTTGCAAGCAGTGATGTTACTCAATCCAAATGAAGCGAGTGGGAGGAGAGATGAGGAGGGGGATGGAGGGGGGGGCAGCAGAAGGGTCAGAAGGTAAAGAAAGTAAAGGCTTGTTCAGGTGACGCTACACTAGAGAATGACTCGCACATGACCTGAACACACAGCAGGAAAAAGATAAAAGAGGGAAATTTAGAAAAATTACATAAAATCAAGTGTTATTAACCAAAAGAAGAAGAGGACTGTTTGGTGTAATTTTCAGAAAAATGGATGGTATTCCTAGAATGGGTAAGTGGACTAATGATTTCTTTTTGTATGGTGAGTGCAGCTGTAAGTTTTGTGCTAAGTCATACAACTCCAGCATGATCAAAAACCTACAGATGACCCTTAAGGCTGATTTAATTTATTGTAATTCATTGACAAACCGATGTGCACAGATGGGGCTTTTTATGTAGTTAATTATCTGTTATTTCAGTTTGGTGACTAATGATTGGCATTTTCCAATATCTGTGATTACATATGCATCACTCAGTGACCCCATTTTGACATGATGCATCAGATAAAAGGTTTTATGGATGCTTTTGAACTTTACTGCAAAGTCATAGTTTGGCAAACGTTAGTTAACCGATCGATTGCACACATGCATGCTGACCTGCGTTCATGCGGGAATGTGACCCTCTGCAAACAGGTCATTCCTGGTACAACTGGGCCTCACCCATCAACCTGGTTCACCTTCCTTATCAGTCACAGAAGCTATGCATCGATTGATACTTTACAACCATCTTTGACCTAATGTCTGCTTTATTTATAGTCAGCCTTCGTGTAATAGGTACCTGTATCTATGTATGTGTGTGTTTCCGTGTGTACACTCTGGGAAGTGTCAGAGGAGGATCTCAGTGGGAAATGTAATGATGTGTGCAGCAGCGCGGCAGAACTGGGTCACAGAGAGGTGGAGAGTGAGAGAGAAAAAGACACGAAGAGAAAGCAAGAGAAAATACTGACAGCTCCTGAATCCACAGGATGGATGAGCCCTGCGTGTTCACAATATCCTGCAACACCTCCAGTCGCCGTTTTCATCTGGGAGTTTCCTCTGCAGACTTCAGCTGTCTCTGTTTCTACATGTCCATTCACCACTCAGGGTTTTAATTTAATTAAACACAATTTATACATGATACTTATTAAGATATTGGTCAACATTTTCTTAATACTATGACAAGCAGTGTAAAAATAAGACATAAACAAATAAAACAAAACAGATTATCAAGTTTTTCCTTTTTTCCCTGTTGTAGATCTGTAGAAATCATCCGTTTGTGAGATTCCTACAGTCTTCTTTTCTCTCCTCTCGCTCTTCGTCATCCTCACCTCTTTGCTCCTGTTGTGCCGTTAGCAGCGACCTTGTCTGTCAGACTCTCCTCTCGTCCCTTTGCTCTCTGGTCTTTACTCTCTGCTCCCCTGTGGTGGCAGGAATTGCAGGCTTGACTGACTGTGACATCCTTTCAAATGAATGCCATTGTATTGGCTCAAAGCCTTCAGCCAGGTAGACTACAACGCTCTGTATTAAAGACTTGGGCTCCATTGGCCAGGTTTTACTCTAACCTTTATACAGTTAAGTACCAGTGGCAGGTGGAGTCACTGGGACAGAACATTGAAAGGCAGCATGCACTGGTATCATCCCAGTTTCAGTTATAGTATTGTTAGCTGCTTCTCCCCTTTCGTTTCACTTGGTCAGGATTTCTTTGATTCATAAGCGGATGCACTAACTAGCTAGCTGTACTGGTTTTACAGATTTTAAAATTTTGAGTCACTCTCAGTGCTTTTATAGCTTGATCCGCAGCAGCACAAGGGTGCTTTTCAGTGGAAAAACTCAAATTTTAAAGAGTCAGGAGTAGATTTTATGGGAATCTTGTGAATAAAGTGAAGCATTTAGAAGTCAAAGAGCCAGATAATTCTTTCAGTAGTCAATGCAGATCAAACCAGAGCTAGAAAGAGAAAATATTAGACTTAAATCCATCAGCTAATCAGAAACAGAAACCCCAGATAAACACTAATGTTGCTGTGATATGTACTAGGCAACTGTTTGCTTATGTGTCAATCATAACAACTTTTTATGCCAATAAAATGCCAGTGATGTTTTACAGCTTGTTGAGGTAAAAATCAATTGATGCAGGTTCAAAAAATAAGTCAGTTTTATTTCACACTTAATTTTTTTATTCATCATTTCCTCATGAACATATTTTGGCACTGTATTTTTGTTTCTGGTTTTTTGGATGAAGAACATGTAACCTTTACAATGACACTGAAGATTACATTTTATTAAACTACACGGAAATAAGATTAGTCCCCCCCCCCTCAGTTGTCAGAAATATTCTTCTTATATAAAGGAACTGCAGGTATGGAGACCCCTCCCTTTTAAATGTCACAGCCCTTTTTTATTTCCTCTTTATGACCTCAGTATTAGCTTTTCTGTCTCATATCCATTTTGTTGCTTGTGAAATAGAATTTTGTTTGCGTATAATATCTAAATGTCAGTATGTAAATCCTCATGACCCTTCCACACCGTCGTCAATGTCAGGTCATTATGTAAATACTCTTTATGTTTCCTCTGCTGTGACTGCTTTCAAAATCTGTGGGTGGTAAGCTCCAATTTTTATCCCTACTCTTCTCTCTTAACACATACTAGAAGGTGTTGTTGTTCTTGTTCATCACTAATACAGAATAACACACTTTTTTTCCATATGAGACATTCAGTTCATTTGTATTCACAGGTGGAGTTGGCAGTAGAGTTTTCATGACTGACTTCACTCTGCTGACAACGTTTTCTCTGTCGCTGCAGCTCTCATCAGGCGCTACTCAGAGGCGATGACACTGCCGGACTCTTTCATCCAGCGCCAGCAGCTGGACGCCAGCATGGCCGACACCTTCCTGGAGCATCTCTGTCTGCTGGACATTGACCAGGAGCCAATCACAGCGCGCAATACCAGTATAATCTGCACCATCGGTGAGCATGACTACAACCGGTGTCGCAGATAGTGGGTCTCAGTGTCGGGTCTGTTTTTTGGCAACTGTTGTATGTCGTCGCTGGCAGTCAGTTCTGGGTTCTGGGTGGCCTTTCAGTGTCTTGGCAGGGTTTCACTCTTGGCTGTGGCACTGCTGAGCTCCCTCTGCTCTTCTTCTACCCAGAAAAAAAGCAAAAAATTAATTAGAAGCAAACACAATACACAAATTGCTTCTTTGTTTCCTCCAAAGCTCTGACTCGCCAGATATCGCCTTCGATTACACACAAGGTGTTTCTTTGCAGCTCCCCCAAGGGCTTCCAAATTGATGAGTAGCACGTTGGATGGATCAGTATAATTTATTTTTCAATGTAGAGCTGCTTCTCACAATAATTTTCATAACAATTACCAAGCCAATTTTATGTGGACTGCTTAAATATAGAAAAATGAGGAAAAAAAACATTATAACGTCCAGAACACCAGCTGTTGTTTTATTAACACTAAATAACCCAAAGGTATGTAATTCAAAATCACACAATAGTAACAATATCATCACACTGAAGAAGCTGAGGTCAGCCTGTTTTTTGTCATTTAGCCCAATAACTTGTAAGGATACAGACCATGTGTGAAGTATGCAATTATTTGTAACTTAACTTTTTTGAGGAGGAAGAGGAGGATTCACAGCAGAACAAAGCTTTTCCACGGCATGTGAACATATTACAAGGAAGTTTTTCTTAGTGTTCCATTAAATATCCTGGTTGTTGAAGTTGTAGTTTGTTTGGGATCCAAAGGCAGAAACAGACATGTTAGAGTGGGTGATGGTGATGATTAATTTGAAGGACAAACACTGTTTAAGACAGCAGAGATGAAAGAGCAATTGAAAGGCTGGCAGGTTTGTGGAGTGAGTCCCTGAATGAATGAATGACTGGTGAAGAGGCTGGCATGAGGTGGTGGAGGTGATATGAGCTGATTGGGTGAGACAGCGCTGAAACAGACACCAGTTATCCTGAGCACAGGGGAGAGAGTGATTACCACTGAATCTTCCAGAACAATCTGGTGATGAGTGGATGAAGAGCCATGGTTTTTACACTGCATGATGATGACATGATTAGGGATAGATGTGCAGCTGAACCAGAAGCCAGGTGAGGGAAAGCCATGCCCAGGACACACACACACACACACACACACACACACACACACACACACACAGACACAGGAGGAAGGAGACATGGAGAACAAAAAAACTCGAAGAAAACCAGGAGTCAAAGCCAGAGAGGTGACACTGGTAACCCGTTCATGGGTCTTTTCTCTCGCCTCCGTCTCTGTCTTACTTTGACTCCCTTCAGTTTTCATGCATTAGTTCCGTTTTGTTGCAGTTGTAATTTCGTAAAATGGTTTTCAGCTCACAAATAATTCTTAAAGTTTTAAAAACTATTGAGCTGAAATTATCCTGGCCAGTCAAATTAAAGCAAAAAAGAGGAATTACATCATAGACTGAGTTTCTACAAAACTTTGACTCCTACTGTTCCTGTTATTTCAGCTCAGTTTTAATGTTAAACATCCTCTCTCCTCTGTTTTTCAGGTCCTGCATCCAGATCGATCCCTAGTCTCCAGGAGATGGTCAAGGCAGGAATGAACATTGCTCGTCTAAATTTCTCTCATGGCTCACATGAAGTATGTGCAGCATCTGTGATTCTTTTTCTGCCGTTTGCCACAATCACAGTGCTTATACACACATGTTTTAGTCTTTGCTTTAGTCATGTATTGATTATCTGTCTGTCTCCTTTATGTCTGTCAGTACCACGGGGAAACCATCAAAAACATCCGAGAGGCGGTGGAGACGATAACCTCCGACCCCTTGTACTATCGGCCGGTTGCCATTGCCTTGGATACAAAGGGTCCAGAGATCCGTACCGGATTAGTGAAAGGGGTAAACATGTTATGCTTCATCTGTCAAACAGTCGAAACCTAATCAAGCTGTCACAGGCAGTCAGGTGTAAGAGGGGCTGAAAATATTTGACTGCATGGAACATCATCATTTTTTACACATCATTTTTGGGCCGAACAACAAGTGTCAGTTTGTCCTCTTTTTCCCGTTCGTGATCATCCTCTTTTGGTGTTAATCTTGGTGCTGCTGTTGCATGCAGTCTGCCTTCATAACACCAAGCTGTTGGAAACCTCTTCATTCCTTGATTAGCTTACAAAATGCTCTGCATGACGTTTGAGCTGAACTCTGATTCTCCCTTGTTGTGTCTCTTTTTAAAGTCTGTTTATCAGCTTAATGAAAGAAAAAAAAGAGTCACCAACACAACTTAAGTATACATGTATGTTGTTTATCTTATATATTGTATACCATCTTCACATATGTTATATTCTTACCAGCTAATTCTGATTTCTTTGTCTTACATTTCTGGCATGTATTAGTGTGTAAAAACATTGATGACAGGAAAGACGATACACACTCTAAATCAATTGGAAAGTAGTATTTAAATTTAACTTAAAAGTGAGAAACAGAACAGTGAATGATGGTTGAAAACAGTTGACACACTCGTGGGACAATTATAACCTTGTGCAGTTGAAGTCTGTCACGCTATCAACGTCACTGTCACTCAAAACTTCTGATGTGAATTATCAGAACTATTCAGCCACAGGCATCATAAAACACGGGGCTGTTGAAGCTCAGCATGGGTTTAGACAGCGTGTGGAGTTGCATTGAGCAGGTTTTTCTCCACGGCTCAGATGCCGGCTGTGGTTTTGCAACAGCAAACAGAGGAAGATGCTCTGTCGGGACGAGAAAGCCAAATATTTAATCCTTCTTGTTTTTATTGCATAACACCATGCTTACAAACAAACAGAGGCATATCAGTGTACTCTAGATGAAAACATCAGAACATGGGGGTTTGTCATATTGTAAGTCTTTCGTGAAAGAAAAGAATATATTTATTTAGTGTGATAGTAGAATGTGAATTACAAAAAAACCCTCCATCATTGCACCACAGGTTTGGTATATACATACAGGGATGGTTTCCATAAAACAACTAGTGAAGACAGACGTCGAATATAATAACACCTTGAATGTATTTATGAAGACAAGAGTGTTTACATAGTAAAACAGTAATTAGCTCAAATAATTACCAAACGTTTCACTAATTGGCCCTGAAGTGTGCTTTGCTTTTGAAAAATGTGTTGAGGATAGTGAGGTGATAATGGTGTTTACTGCAAGGCAGCATTACTCTTTTTCCACTTCTTGTCTGTGTCAGTTAAATGAATGTGCATGTGTGTGTGGATGTGTCTTTGTATAGAAAGTGGAGGAGGAGGTGGAGCTGCAAAAGGGCAGCCATGTCCGTGTGGTGACAGCAGAGTGTGACAAAGACAAAACAGACGGGAAGATTGTCTGGGTGGACTATCCCAATCTGCCCAAAGTCCTCTCAAAGGGAGGCAAGATCTACATCGACGACGGCCTCATCGGACTCAAAGTGCTGGAAACAGGTCAAACACGCTAAGCTGACCATAACAAACTAATATCTTATCTCTCATTTTGATTATACATTTTGCAATATAACTACATGTTCATAAGTGTTTCTATAATAACAATGTGAAAAATAATTATACTTACAAACCCTTATGTATCCTACAACCGTAGGTTATTTTCTGTTGCTTAAATACATCAGCTCATAGCATCAGTATACAAAGGACAAGACATCATGATCGGCCCTGTTTCTAAATGAGATTTTTTCTTACCTTTGCTTACTGAAGAACCCACTCATAAAAACATGGTTCCCCTAGAGTTTTTTAGTCTCTTAACAAAATCTGCTTCCACACCGCTAAAGCAGCAATGTAGTCTGTATCATATCTGAGGCTCAACAGCTCTACAATAATTAATGGATACCCAATCTTGGCTTGAATTAGAATTTTAAAAATTCCCAAAAACATTAAAGGACCCTCCAGCAGTAAGTCTGAATCAAAGGGAACTCATAGTCTAAGTGTATATTGTCCTTTAAATCTATGGCATTTCCAGCAATCTGCATTATGTTCAGTAAGACAAAATCTTTTTTTACTTTGAAAAATGTTTTCTTATTCAAAGACATCTTGAAGATCTTTGCAATCTTCTCTCCTCTGCAGGCTCTGACTGGGTGGATGCAGTGGTGGAGTCTGGTGGGATACTGTGCAGTCGTAAGGGCGTTAACCTCCCTGGCTGTGACCTGATTGGCCTACAGGCGGTCAGTGAGCGAGATGAGGCTGACCTGAGGTTTGGAGTGTCCCAGGGAATAGACATTGTGTTCGCCAGCTTTATTCGCTCTGCTCAGGATGTCAAAGACGTGCGGCGAGCTCTGGGGCCACACGGACGACACATCAAAGTGATCAGCAAGGTGGAAAGTCGGCAAGGAGTTCAGAAGTGAGTTAAGAGAAATACTATAAACAAAACCTTTGTGGCATGTTTGTTTTGAACGGTGTAGTAGCTATGGGCAGTGAGAATGTCATAATTAGGCTGCAACATTATCAACCACTCCTGTAGACAGCCACCTGTCAGTGATGGATGGACATGTGTCAGCTTTAGATTTTACGCTTCTGTGATAAGGGATCTGTGTGGCTGTCTTTGTGAGTTATAGCTGCCACTTAATATATGACACAATCCATGTCACAGCTCTCTCATCTCCATAACTTATCCCTCATTGTCACCTACCACTCACTGGGGGCTGACAATGTCTAACTATGGCTCTCATTTTTCAGATTGGAATGAAAAGATTAAATTTTACAGGATTATGATGCCATACTTCATCATTTGCTGTGAAGAGTCCTGTTTTCATTCCTCATCTTCATGTTAGTTCAGTTCCTTGTTTACACTGGATACATATGCATTTGAATTTGCTGCGGATAGGCTTTTAGATCATAATGCAACACTTTCCTCAGTATGTTTTTCGAGATCCAGAAGCAGTGAGCAAAATCCTGTTTTTGCAGCTCAAACCTGCATTTGCATGCATCCTGGATCATGAACAGGCACAAACAGTATTGTTTTGGTCCCCTCTGCCTCAGCTTTCTCATCCCTGCTCACTTCTCCTATTGTGCTCTTTTTCCAACTCCCCCCCTTTCATCCCAAACTCTGAATCCTTCGCCTTTCTCATCCCCGACTCCCCTAATCTCTCTGTCAGTTTTGAGGAGATCCTGACTGAGAGTGATGGCGTGATGGTTGCCAGGGGCGACCTTGGGATTGAGATCCCGGCTGAGAAAGTCTTCATCGCCCAGAAGATGATGATTGGACGCTGCAACTCTGCCGGCAAGCCCGTCATCTGTGCCACACAGGTCAGGGACAAGCACAAGCACACACATTAAGATAAAATATGCACATTTAGCCGCTGACTCCCGTGTTATCCAATCAGATGTCAGATGGGTGAATGTAAACTAAAATTAAAACCTAACAGGCACAGACTAACCTCGCACTCCTACTCTCACACAAACACACACTCACTTGTCCGATAAATTCATCCTCAAAGACAGACGCATTTCCTCTCTTTCACACCCCTCTCCCGTTACACACATGCACGCACACTCCTGCAGCCATGTTGAGTCACAGTGCTGTATCTTGTTTATGCTACCGCTCCTGACTCAGAGTGACAGCGTTATAGCAGGTTTGCTGCTCGAGACCCGAGCCCACTAACAACACCCACACACAAATACACACACTAATCAGCATTAGCAGCAGCTCCTAAGCTACTACAAATAAAATGCAGTCTCTCAGGCAATGCTGCAAGCTATCTGTTTTCCCCAACTGTCTGCCATGCCTATTGACTCATATTACTGAGTCTCCAACATGCCAATAATGATCCTGCAAAGTCATACCCGCCTGCCTCAGTCTAAATGATCTCTCATTTCTCCTTCACTACAGTCCATCCATGCACAAAGCCATTAGCTCCCCTCATCGCAGTCTCCCTAAAGCCTGTGTGTGTCTGACATTGCCTTCTTGTCTGGAACAAAAATGACATAAAACTGGCTTTTTGTCAATATTTTAATCATGAAATCCCTTTTTAGTGTCTTAAGGAGACATAAGGCAATTAAAACATTTTGGTTGTGGTCAATAGGCTAATATGAAGCTGTGTGTCCGTGTGTGTTTAGATGCTGGAGAGCATGGTTGCCCACCCACGGCCAACCAGAGCGGAGGGCAGTGACGTCGCCAACGCCGTGCTGGATGGAGCCGACTGTGTAATGTTATCTGGGGAGACCGCCAAGGGACTGTTTCCTGTGGAGGCAGTCGCAATGATGCACTCGGTGTGTGTTTGTCAGTGTGCATGATGTCCACTCTGTTACATCTGACTTTGTGCCCTCTGCTAACCCTCTCCCCTCCTCCTCCTCCCCCTCCTCCCCCTTCTCCCCCCGCA